>JAPMIB010000056.1:0-1205416 GCA_034770305.1 Trichogramma dendrolimi
CGTAAATTGCGTTTTTAAATTCGCTCTGGTGTGATATGTGTGCGCGGAGCTGTACAAGGTGGCAGTCAGGCAGGCAGGCAGGCAGCAGCAGTCGGCACTACTAGCACGGGACAGTAAAAGGAGGAGTGGCAGCACGTTGGCGCGGGCGCTCACTCCGCACGTGGCCTCGAGCTCCAGCTTTACCCGTGTATATATAAACCGTTCTTACACGTCCGCAAGCTCGATTGTGGCTGTATATATAGCTGTATATGTATATAGACGACGTACAGCGCCCGAAATCGCCGATCGTAGCGAGCGAGTTGCAATATACGCGTGCACTCCTCGCGTCAGACGAATATCGACTCGCACACGCGCTTCGATTACCCGTCTACTCTCGCTCATACACACACACACAATCTGTACATACACCTGTGCATGTAAATATTAGCCACGTGGAAGAGTGAGGGAGAGAGAGAAAATGCCTTTGCCTCTGCACTTTCAGCACTTCTCTCTCTCTCGTCGCTCGCTAGCTCGCTCGCTTATACGTCCCGCAGTGTCCGACGCGCGCACTATACGTAACTTTAATGAAATCCGTGTGTGTATATCGAGAGCTTTCGCATATGGTATACGTGGCACGCAATTTTTCGTCGTATATATTTCACATCGAGTACGCGTGCCAGCTGCGAGATTTTTCTTTTGATATATATTGTATGTCACGCGCGTTATGACAAGGCGCACGGTAAAATTTGCTTCTCGCCTGTTTTTCTCTTCGCCCCGCGCGGCATACATCCAATGATCTTTTGTAGAATTCAATTTCATGCTTTGCAATTCTCATTGTATAAATTAACGTCGGAACGTGTTGTGTATGTGTGAGCTTGCGATGGATATAGATATATTTTCAGCGTAGTGCTAAAATACTTAGGAGCTCTGCAAGTCGTTGCGCACAAGTCTCCATCCTATACCGTATACCTTCGCATAGAGCTTCGTCGTCGTCGTCGCAGTGAGTGCGAGCATGAGCGACCGTTATACGGCGCGTGCAGCATCATAAAATTCGATGCTCTTGTATACTACTGCACGCGGCAGTCGAGCAAACGCTCTACACGCATACACACACACACCAACTCGAAGACTATATACGAATACGTCGGCGTTTCGCGTGCAGCCTGCACAGTAGTAGTAGTAGTGGTAGAAGCAGCAGCAGCGCGAGAAGCGAAGCTATAAGAGGCTACATAATGGAACTTGAAATTGGTTGGCCCTGTCGTGCTGGCGCTCACTTTCAACGCTGCTGCTGCTGCTGCTGGCCAAACAGCGACGGGGAGTGGGAGGGAGCGCCAGCACGAGAGCGAGATATATATACTATTGAGGAAAGCGCATTCCTCGCTGAAATTGCTTTGCAACACATCGTGTGCGTTGTTCTACGTCGGGGCTTATACGTGTATGTATACACGAAGCTGTGTGTGTGTGCATGCGCTATATATACCAGCTCACGTTAACCGAGTGACTCGAGTCTGGCTCTTTCCGCCTTTCGTCGACGAATTACTTGTGTCTCCCCCCGCGCGCGCGTGGCCCAGCTCATCCCCAACGACGTAAACAATATATGTGTGCGTGTATGTGTGTATGCGTGCATCGCTTTACAGCTCGTACGCTTGGCGAATGTCCGAAGCGGCACGATCGAAGTACCCGTTATATCGATTGATTTGCTTTGGTGTAAAAATGAAATTTCAATTTTTCGCGAGAAGATTATCGAATAACCGTGTTTGACTGATCGAATTTTAGGCTTTAGGGAATTTTGGGCATTTCGAAACGCAATAACACGACTGTGATATTTATCTTCTTTTACATCTCGTCACATATTGACTGTCCAGCATAATAGTAAAAAGTGAGAACATCAACAGGCCTCGATCGACATAGCTTTTAACCTAGCATACGAAAAGTTAAACAACAAAGGTTTACTAGAGATTCAAATGTTTCTAATGAGTTGTATTAATCAAAAAAATACCGATGTTTTCTAACCACGTAATTTTTTCAGAATATCGCCAATTCACCTCAGTCTTGAATCAATTCAACTTAATAAAAATTTAAGTTTCCGTTTACAATTCCATTCATAAAATCTATGAAGCCACTGATATTTTTTTCATAACAGTGCTTTAAAATTTCTATAATTATATAGGACTCATACTGCTTTTTCCAATCAGTTCAACCAGACTTAGTGATTGTAAAAAAATATATTTAATTATTACCTTCCTTTTTTACAAAGGCCTACAGGGGCATGCCCGTGCGTATGACGGCACTTACAACTATAAACCAATCACAATTCATATATATCGACAATAAATTTATAAATTCGACTTTTTACTAACCATGCTTATACGATTATGTTGACTTTGCCACTTGCAGATTTACTGATATAGGTATGTGCCATCTAGTGGTGAATGCTTTCAATTATGATTATAATTTTATGAATTTTTTGTACAATTTCAATGAAAATGTTTCATTTTTATATTGAAGATTTTGTATTAAAAATAATACAATAAATTGAATTTGCATGCATTGCTGATACATCCAGTACTGATCAGTAATGATAAATTAATTTTTAACAAAAATGTCACGCAAAATTATTTTCAAACAAATTCAGTATTATTTATTTCAATTTCATGATCTGGTTTACGTTAGATTTTCATGTTTTTCCAACTATGTAGCCTACACCGCGTAGTGTACATGCGCGCAAGCTCCCGAAAAAACGCAAATTGCTACGTCGTTCGGTTTTCTAAATAATTGCAATTCCGTCGTCTCAATAAATAACCTCGCGAAGGGACGACGCAAAATACTCGTGATCGAAAAAGTCTCTCGTCTACGCACGAGCAATTTCAGTAGTAGTTATATAAGGACATTTTTCGTCGCAAAGCTCTCTCTCTCTCTCCACCGCATGGCTATTTCCATGCATATATCGAACTCATCATCTGCCTGCCTGCCCTCGTGCGTGCGTGCGTGAGCTTGCACGAGCGCGCGCGCGCGGTAACAGAACCCAGCCCAAAAAGCAATTAAAACGCTCGCACGCGACGTGCGCACGCACGCGTATATACACGGCTCTTGAGCGAGAAAGAGAGCTGCATTTCTCTTTTATGCATACACACACACACGTAAAACGTAGAGAGAGTCGAGTGTAGATATATACGCTGCACAAAAGAAAGCTCGCCCATGGCCGTGTTGCAACGACGGGCGAAACGCAAGCTCGAGAGACCATGTGCTTGCACCGCATAGTGTATTATAGTGAATATAGTGCACAGTCGCAGCTACAGCGAGACAGAGAGAGAGAGAGAGAAAGAAAGGATAAAAGGAAGAGTGAAGCTCGAGTGTATACAGATTGAGAGTAAGGGGCGGGGGCAAAGGGGGTCGTGTGCAAGCTATATACGAGCTACTGCTATATAGTCGAGCAAGCGCGTACAAGGCGGCGGCGGCGTTGGCGCTCGCTCGCGAGCTTGCTTAATTACTAAAAGCTAATCAATTCCAGAGGAAGTAAAGTTTAAATTACAAACTAAAGTATAGCCTCGTGGCTCTCTCTCTCTCACACTCGTTCGCTCAGTCTAGTTCTCAGCCACCTATTCGCTACTTGCCCAGCCGCTCGCGTAAACTGCAAAGCGATATTACCTCTACCTCGACTAGCTATACACACTGCGCCTTTTCCCCTCCATCCCCCAAACACACACAAACACACATTCGTGCTATACTCGGTGCACATACACACACATACACACGCACACACACCCCCGACGCGAAGCCAATATAACTAACCCTCACGCTGCTGCCGCTGCTGCATTCTGCAATTAGCCCCGGTAAATCATTGAATACAAATTATGAACGGTATATAACAGCGAGGCGTATACGTATAAGAGTGAGAGAGAGCGAGCGAGATGACTAGCTCTCGCTTCGCTCACGTCTACTTTCATCCAGTGCGTTGTATATACACTACACTAAACGCGCGTATATATAAGCTCGCACACATACACACCCTAACATGCGAATGGCCTAGTTTGTTGCTACCAGCGCGTACGCGCGAACGTTGTGTGAGAGAGAGACGTTAGGGGAGAGAGAGAGGAGGGGGGGAGGCGATTTTGACGGGCTCACGCGGGCGCGCTTAAATTCTTGCGCGCCGCCAAAATTAATTATTGCGCTCGCCGAGTATTGCCTCTACTGCGCGCATCACTGTGTGCGTGTGTATATATTGTCGTTGTATAAGTGTGTGTGTATGTGTGTGTACGTTGTGTTTACTGTATTGCTCGAGCTTGTCGAATATATGTTCACACACATACGCACACGCACACACACGTATAAATACACAAGCCGGGTGCGCGCGGAGCAATTTTCGAAGCTTCGAGAATTAAATACAAGGCACATGTGTGGCAGCGATCGTCACACGAGATGAATATATCGCGCGCGTCGTCGTATTGTTGAACGTCAATGTTGGTGCGCGCTTCTTTTTTTTTTGTATAGATATATGCAGTGGAGGGAGCGGGGGAAGGGGGCGCACACCACCGATCGCTCGTGCAGTTATGTGCTGTATATGAAAAGGGAGCAATGCAACGTATAAAGGTATTATGAAAGCATTGTATTATCGAGCAGGCATAGGTGACGTGTATAGGAGCCGAAGCTGTTACTGTGTACGCTCGAGAATCGACGTTATGCCGTTGCGGAGACTAGCTATACTATATACAAACGTTTATATATTACGATGGGTGCCTGCTTTAATTGGATTTAACTGGTTGTGGCATTGATTAGGAAAGGCGCAAGCGATTCCACATACCCTTGGCACACAGACACATACGTATGAACGCATAAACCGCGCCACACGCTAGAGTTTCTTTGGTGCTATAAATGTAGCAAGAGAGCAACTACGTGAAAAACGCGTAAGGATTTATTTCCAAAAGGTTCTTAATAATTTTAGATTTTAATCGCGAGCCGAGCTTGCGATAAGCTCGCGTCGATAGTTGCGCGTGTATTCGTCTTGAATAAGCTCGAGACACAGCAGCCGCAGCGGCGGCGGGGTGAGCTCGCGGGTGCGTTTCACCTTGATGATAAATTGAATTTTTAATTACTACACACCTCCTTATCCTCCTTGTCCCCCTCCCACGTAGAGCTCGAGCTTTATGCCCAGGCGGTATATATTAATTTAATTTTATCGAAAATTTCAAGCTGCAGCAGCAGATTGATTAAATGTTCAATCTGTGTAATTGAATATTTTGCCGCGCTCTCAGGGTAGCCCTGCGCCGAAAGCTCTCGTGTGTGTGTAGGTGTGCGCGCACGCGCGTTCACGCCAAGCCTGTTTTGTATAAATATACATCGCGGATATAAATTTGTAATCCACCGTGCAAGCAACCAAAGCGGGCGACTTCGTTGTTTTTGCAAGCTCTCGATTCGAGCTTCTCCGCGCAAAGACAACATTTCAAGATCGTTAACATCAATGGAAGATATTAATTCGCATCCGTATCGGAGCTTTCCTCGGATTTAATCGACCTATATCGCTATTTATAGCCAATTGCGCGACTCAGCTGTGCAACTATACCAAATAATTTAATAGATTAATTAGTCGAGTCGTTTTATTGAACTTCAATGTAAAGCTCGCTCAAGTTATGTGTGCATTCTATGCCGCTAGCACGGCTAGAGTATAGTACCTCACTACTGCCGCAACAACGTACTATAATAACGCGGCTAATGAGGATGGGCACGCATTTCAGCCTCATACGCGCAATAGTTCATTTTATGGTTTGGCAGCTGTGGATAATGAAAATTTTCAATTCCCTGGGAATTATTTTAATTTTCTACCCAAATCAAGCTTCGCGCGTACGATTTGACGTATCAATTATAAACGCGAGCCGAGAGCTAGGCTTGATTGGGCTCGAAATTTTCATTGCCGAGCCGCGGCGCTGTGCGCCACCACTACCGCTTCCTATGTACGCCACGCGAATACTAAATCTTGATCCATCAATTTCGCGATTGGATTAATTAAAAAAATAAAAAAAAAAAAATTTTTACTGAAATTGAGTTTAGGACGCGGGTATAGTACTTTCATCGTCGTTTCTAAACGACTGTTCAAAAGGCTTGATAAGGACTTTTTTTTAACTATAAAGACTCCAAAAGTGTATGCCGCTTCATCAGAGATAATATTTATATCGCGCAGAGGTGGGCTCGCAAAGTCGATTAAATTTTACCTGATTATGTTTCTCGTTATACCGCTCACGATATTCATACACACATACCCGAGGGCGACTATAATTCGGTAACGAGCAGAAACCCTAAATCTAGTGAATCAAGGGCTCTGGCTATGCCGCCCTCGTATATACTATTTTTATTATCGTCGCGCAAGCTCAACACAAGAACAGTCCCTACTACGCTATTTTTCGGTTATTACCAAATTAGAGTCACTCAGGTATACATTATACATACAGATTTCTGAAGCTTACAGCGCAGCGCGCGCGTCGACCTGGTAAAGGGAGCGGGAGGGGAAGAGCTTGAGAGCCCACGTTAATGGACCTTGTTAATTTTAGCGAGTTTGTGCGGATGGCTTGAACTGTGTGTACAGACCGCCTGCCCGAGCGAGTAGTATTCATGCTGCACACAAACAGCAATTGGTGTGCGTGTGTACTAGTATACGTGTATTGAAGGTAGATGCATACATACACACACAGAGCACGATGGCGAAGAGAGGCGATATATACGTATAGATCGACAATTACGTTGATTCCAATGGCACGCAATTGTTTTGTTTGAGAGTGTAATTTACGTGATTGACTGATTACATTGATTTCGAGTCGCGAGCTGTGCGCGAGTCAGTGCGGAGGGTCGGCGAGCGGCAGCGGACGACGGGAACGGCGGGGAGGATCAGTATAGAGAGCAGCTAGCGAACGGGATGTGGGGGGAAGGAAAGTGCAATTGGATCGTAATCAGATATATAGCCAAGATACATATACGTATATTCAGAGCTTGTATAGCGGCACGTTCTATATACATATCCATTGAGCGGGTGCCAAAGTTATTCAGCAATTTTTAGTTCGATTAATGGAATACATTTGCTCATTTCAACGTAATTGCATAGCATCGCGCGCGAGCTCGCTCTCGCTGCGGCTCTCGCGAATAGCGTTTATATAATGCTTTTTAAATACCGCGGAAATGTTCGTTCGACCGTTTTTACGCGTTCTTTTTCTTTTTCTTTTGTTTTTTTTTTTGGTTCGTGACTCTATGCAGCCCCGAGTTCACGAATCGAGGAGCTTTTGATCAACACCGAGTCGCTGATTGAATGTAAATAAAACAAATATTATTTCCGCGCTTTCGGCCTCGATTTACCGCGTTGATTTTCGACGCTTTAATGAATCGCGCGCGATGTCGTTGGGCAAAAGGTGAAGGACTCAAATTTGTATATTTATCCATCCATATTTGTATGCAATTAGCGACCACTGACGTATCTTAAAAAATAAAATTGTAGAAATAAAATAAGCATCGCACGACTACAACGAAAATCAGAAGTATGCGCGAGACTCGAGTTGCGCAGCAGTAGCTGTATAGCACGACTGCAAGCTCGACGAAACAAGCAATAAAATCAGTGTCGTTACCGGTAATTCAATTCTTACGTGCTCCATACGCACATACGAGACACACACGAGACACACACATACATATAAAAAAGACGCATAGCACAATTTTACGGCAGAACGGCCAGAAGCTCTATTTACTTTGCCGCTCAAACTCTTGAATCCTTCGCTCGGCGACGGCGACGGTGGTAGTATAGCAGGAAGAGCTTTATATGCACGTGTATGGAAGCTGAGAGCCCGAATGGGGGACATAGGAAGAGAGAGAGAGAGAGAGAGAGAGAAGAGAAGAGGTAACTGTAATAACCTCTGGACGGAAGATCGATGCACCTAGTCTACTCGAGTCGCTGCTGCAAGCTCCTTTATATATACGTAATAATACCGGCAATGGGTAGCAGCAACGCGAGCCTCTGTCCCGATCGAAAGCTATATACATTTTTCTTCTGCGCGCGAACCGAGGATTTTGTTTTGAATTCAAACTCGAATTGTTTCCGCTATCGTGGCCATTTATTATTCGAAGGCTATCCCCCGTCGCGCGGCGGTGGTTACTGCTGCAGCGCACATACATTTATTTTTATTCAACTTAAAGCTCGCACGACTTCGCGACGGGCGGGAAAAAATGATAAATTAACAACTATATTCGAGAGCCGGAGTATGGTATAATAGTAATTACCATTATAGACATCCGCACGCGCGGCACGAGATAAATATTCAATTATATCCGAATTTAGTCTATCTAGTGCGTAATCGTCAGCATATGCAAATCCTTTTTGACATTCTATCTTTAAAAGCTTCTTCGTGTCTATTGGATAATTCAATTTAGCCACTTTATTTCGGATAGATAATGCGCTCGTGTACAACGCGCCGACATGTTGATTTCACGCGAGACATGAAAATAACAAATGAAACATATCTATAGCACGCGAAACACGCGGGAAAATAATTATATCTCCGCAACTATAATCGTCGCTACTCGTGAAAATTTAACGTTGAAGTTGAAAACATTCCGTTTTGTCTTACGCAGACCGTCGCATATTAACTTAACCAGCGCGCAAAAACCACTCGTACATAGCTTATTACAAAGTTCCATCAAGCGATTGAAATATAACGACGTTATGTTTACAGTGCGCGAGAATAGTCAAGGAAAAAAGATGATTTATATGTGAGTCAAGGTTGGTTCTCTTTCTTTACGTCTCTGTGTCGACCGAAATTCATTTTTCCACCGACAAAAACCGCAATTTTTCACGCGAAGTCTCTTCGCTGTACTGCTAACCGAAAAAAAACCCAAACTATCCATAATTCTTTAAGATATAATAACGAAAGCATCGAGACGAGAGAAAAAAAAGTAAATTGCCCGCGTATCCGCGTTAATGTATACACGCACACGTATAACGCGTATAGTGGGAAAAGACAAAAAGGACGCGGACTAGATGAAAAAAAAAGCAGATAGTGAAAGAGAGAGACGAGCTCTTGGCCACTCAGAGGAATGGACTTGGTGTGCTGCTACAAATATATATAGCACCGTCTATATATATGGCATCGCGCGCAATTGCGAAAAGCTAATTCCATTTCCGAGCTCGAACCAATCACATTAGAGGCCATGAGGCATTTTTCGATGCGAGCTCTCGCGTATACACACCAACGCACACACACACACACACATACATGTGTCCAGCGCACGTTTATACAGATATGGGTACGCACACGTGTGCGCGCTCTTCTACCTGATTAATGCGCCGACGTAATTAAATTTTAATCCGAGTCATCGGGGACTGAAAAGTGCGCGCGCGTATACAAGCCCTTTTCGCGAGATAATGGCCCGAGCGAGCCTCGTTTGTATCGGAGTACCTATGCGCGCGTGTTGTTGTTGCTGCTGCGGGGGGGTATATTTTCGGGGGAAGGGGGATTTAAAAGACTCAAGTCGTACGGCACGTTGCATTTCCGCTTCATTGTTACTTGATCGGGCGCAAAGTCCCTTTGACTTTTGTTTTTAGGAGCTATAAAATCGATCCGATTGAAAGAACCGTAGCAAAACAAAAACGAGTTTTGTATTATTGATAAGTACCGCGTATTTTCACCATTATCATTCTTAATCAGTGGGGGGGGGATGGGTAAGAGAAAAAGCCAAGGGCTTCAGCTGCTTTGCGCGCATTTACTTATATTGAAGAAGTAAGTTGAAAAGTTCCGTCTCTTTCATCAAACGTATACACTCGCGAGGCGCTCAATGTACTGTTGGATAATTAACTGAAAGTAATTACTCACCTTTCATATTTAACCCCTCTCTCGTCCCTACCCCACCTACCCGCTCACTCGCTCGTTCGCAATATATACCGTAGCTTAATGGATTCGTAATGGCTTTAAGTTCGCCCAGTCACTCGTCTTTTTCGTAGCTTTCTGCCTCCTTTTTTTGCCTTCTAAATTTTACCATCGTATTCTCCGGTCGTTTTTTGCAAAAGTAAGTACGCTTTTAACGCATTTCCAGCAATTATGATACTTTTTCACTTTTTATTTTTGCGCAGCGACCGCCACCGACGCCGCCGTTACCGCTGCTGCTGCTGTTACTGTTGGCCCTCTTTGAGTACAATTTTTGAAAAAAAAAAAAAAATTGCTCCTAAACTTCTGGCAACCAGTCCTGCCAGCGAAATTGCACTTACACTACTGCTGCTGCTACCGCTGCGGCCACGCGATTGAAAATGGGCAAAAACAGTATACTATGTATAATGTACCAGCACACAGCTACGGATTCGAATGTAAATTATTGAGCTCGGAATTTCGCTTTTCGCCTAGGATAATTATAATCGATAGACGCCACGTGGGGAAATTTCGAGAATGAAGATTTTCGATTTTCCGACTTTTCGGTTAATCGAGAGCCAAAGTGACACATACGGTGACGACGACGACGATGGTGTGCGGTTACCATAGCGATTCTCGCTGCGCTCGCTTAACAAGCGCCGGACCAACGAAGGGGGACGACGATTATTGGAACAGATACACATTCGAGTCATTAATTTAGGGGTTGCTCTCGCTCCGTCGCTGTCGCTGTCTCTGTCTCTCGGGCTGCGTTCGTTTGCCGCTGACTAGCGTAATTAGGAAAAGCCAAACGAGACGAGTCTGACTGTGTATACGAGCGCTTTGAATTATTTATACACAAAAACGTCAAGCCGTTTGGAATGCTTCTCCCTTTTTTTGACCTTTCAATCGATCGGCCGCTCGTTAGAAGCTTAATGTACATAAAAGGATAATAACTCAATTCAATATATATCTCGAGCGAGCGGCGCGCATCACGATTTGGAGCGATGCTAAAAATTTTAATAAGTTAATGGACGCGCGCGCACCCGCGTAAAGCCAAGAGCTAAGAAAACAATTCGCGTTTACGTGTGCTGCTTCTTGGCTGCAATTCTCGTGCTTTGTACTTGTGCCTGTGTGTTTACTGCGCAGATGTGTGGGTGACCGTATAAATTGCAGTCGACTCGTGCGTCAAGAAATTTATAGAGCCAAATGAATCTCTCCAGGCCGTGTGAGAGCATGTACAGTGGAATGAGAGAGAGAGAGAGAGAGAGAGAGAGAGAGAGAGAGAGAGAGAGAGAGAGAGAAACCCAGTGTGCTGCGGCGAATAGTGTGTGTATCTTAAGAGAGTTGGCTTTTCACGAAAGTAATATCAATTTCGGTAAATGGAAAAAGTATCAAGATGATACTGGCCGGCTCCGGTCGATCGGTCGGACGGTCGCGTCGAAGCTGCTTCCGCAGCAGCAATAGTAGAAGTAGTAGTAGCTATAAGGGCAATAGCTATCGAATCGTCCCGGGCAATTTAATCCTGCGAATTTATTGATTGATGCTCCGGCGCGCAGCGCAGATCGCCCGCGCGTATAGTCTTCTACATTATATAAACGCCGACGTCTTCTCGCTTATACTGGCTCTCTCGTGGCAAAGATTGCTTTCGTACTTATATACATGTATGCGATTCGAAGGAAAAAGTAAGCACGCACGGGAGATTATATTTTTTTACGTAATAAATTTTCGACAAATATTGTTATTGTACACCGATCCCGAGCGACGCGATCTCTTGGCCGATCGACCGCACAGCACAAGTATTATTGAATGTAAATATGGTATCGACATAAGGGAGAAATAAAAAAAAGTATATAAAAAAAATAAATAAGAGAAAACGTCAACCACGAATTTCAGCAATACTTCTTCGTTAGCGGCGCGTGAACGGAAAACAAGTGGCCGAACATTTATCGAGCCCTACACACATATAAACCTATATAATGCTGCGCGCAGGAGAGACGTATACTGCGGTGACAGTTGCCCAAGTGGCTATTTTCCAGCGAGTGAGCGCCGATTAAAAATACCCTCGTTCGATCGACGAACCAACGGATTCGACCTTTTTCTTAATATTGCAGCGCGCGCGAGCGAGAGAGAGAGAGAGAGCAAGAGAGCGAACCTTACCTCCTCCTCCTCCTTTTTTTTCTTCTTCAATTCTTACTTCTCTCCTCGTTTCTGCAGTTGATGGCTTCAGAAGTTTAATTTGTTGCAAACCGAGTCAATCGCTCGGATATATATAAGGGCAAGTTGATTGAATTTGGCTTTCATATTGGTTTTTCTACCGTATTAATGGATTTTTTCAAAATCACGAAGAAAAAAAAACGATTTCGTTATGTACGCAAGCGTACGGATTCCGGTAATTAAAATTAAGAAATAAAAATTTCATCTCAACTCCTGAAACTAGACGGAATTACTCTTGTAATACGGCACCTGAGCAAAGCGGCGGAATACTCGGGGGCTCGGGGAGGAAAAAAACTCGCTTAATTTCATCATCATTTTTATCATTGAATCTCCGAGCGCGCTGATCCTTTTGCTCTATTAATACGGAAAAGGTTAGCTTTAATCCTCGGGAGGATCAGTATGAGAATATATATAGCATTGGATAAATATACCCACGCTTATAATTTTAATTGTTTTCTTTTAAATAGATTTTTAATTGTCATCAGCTTTATAAAATCATCCAGCAGTAAAATGCGATTTATGATAAAGCACGCGCGCGCCCGGGAAATATTATATATTGTAAACTTGTCGATTTTTCCGGTCCAAAATTGATATTGATACGATTGTTTTGACGGAATTTCACAGAAATATGTATGTATATAGGCGAGAGAGACGGGCATGAGACAGACACAATTAAATTAACGAATGCACACGGAACTCATCAATGAAATAAAAAAAAAGTTCACTTTTCAAAACTCCTTTTTCCTCTCTTCTATATCCTTGCTCCTTCTCGCTTTCTATCTCTTTCTCTCTTTCTGTATTGTTGATACGATCAATTATACGGATTGCGCGATTCGATTGGAAACTCTACCCAATACAATTTTTCGCCCGAGCGTCCATATACTTCATTAAATTCAATCTCATCGAGGCCTCATCCCCCTTCTCCTCGGCTCTCTTCTCTTCCTCTCGCCGTCTTTTTTTTTTTGTAAAAAAAAAGATTGCTGTTATACCAAAAGCTCGTCGGATAATAGGATATCCGTGATTCTCCTATTTCGCTAATAAAAATTGATTTCCACGGATATCCCTGCGCGCGGGCGCGCACACTCACACACACACAAAAATACATATCTGACGCAGATGAAAAAAAGACGATATATTATATACGTATGTATAAAAGCCCTGGAGAGAAGAATCGAAGTGTAAATAAATAGACATTGGATTGCAGCCATTTGCTAGATTAGAATCAAATACAATTTTGATCTCTCGCTCTAACCAGCCCTCTCAGACTTTAGCTGATTTTCGTGATACTCGGCCAAAATTTTTTCAGATTCTTTGACGCCCTTTTTTTTATCATTTATGTATCAGGGATGAGTCCAAAATTGGAGTCATATAGAATTATCAAGCTGTTGTTTTTGTTTAATAAGTGTTTTGCTCGATTAAGTGCGTAACAATTTGTGTGAAAATGATTTAATACTTATGATCGATTAACAAAAACTCAACAATCGTTTTGTGTAATTCTCTCTTCGTGCGCGGATTGCCTTTGTTACAACGAAATAGAGAAAAAGGCATGCAAGGCCAAAATTGAATGACCAAATGCAGAAAAGTTTAAAGTGCCATATAACGATTTGGTGCAACACAGTCGAGCTTTTCACCGCAGGAAATATCGAATATGCGAGTCATTTTTCATATATGCGTATTATACACACACGCGCGCGCATGAGAGTTATGGCATATAGGGAAAAGGCAGCAGTAGAAGTCAGTCAAGCTCATTCAACCACCCACGTACGAATACATGCACACACTGTGCGTTCCACGGACAAGTCTGACACGACTCTGTGCCGACGTCGACGACGAGGCACGCAATTAATCACCCGGTGGCCGATCCTGGCTCGTTATATACGCAAAATCGCCGCCACCGCCGTCGTTCGTTCTTTGATCCGCAATAATTAAATCCCATGCGGTCGTGACAATGGCACGTTGCATGCGCAGAAATACATACCTGTATGTGTACGTATGTATGTATATGCGCGTGCTATGTACGCGTAATTACGCGCGCGGCTCGATCTGCCCTTAACGCGCGCGTATAACGCAACAAGAGTAACTATATTATTGTTATTATAATCATTCGCATCAAAAGATCGCATATTTTAATGGTTGAATTGTATTTCTAACTGGTTCCGATAGATTAATTTTTATTTAATTTTTTTAATTTTATTTTAAAATTTAATTATTTAATTTGATTTAATTTTTTTTCGAAAAAATTCATCTTAAAATCCAAAAGTATAGTAATGAGACGCCGTTTTGATGACAAGCGCGCGAAAATATGTAAACACACACGAACAAAAAAGCTAACGTGCTTTGAAATCTGAAAGTCAACATTTTTTTTAAAGTTGATAATTTTCGGGTAGAGATTTTGCGAAAAAATCAACAGAAACCAAGATAGTGTTCATATCATATAATAAAAATTTATCTTATTTTAATAACTAAGTTGTTTTGTTTAGACGTTTACGTACTTCCACGAGCTCGCCATATCGCATTCATTACCAAAACAATGACGCGACGACAGCGTCTAATTATTGGCTAACGTCAAATATACAGAGGAACGCATCGTGCAGCAGCACCAGGAGTAGTAGCGTTTTTTTTCGAACGTTGTAATGACCAAGCGTGCGTCGGCACCGAGATATCGATCGGCGCGACTGGCGCGCACACACACAGACGCATGCATATTTCAATCTGATAATGGATGTGGCGCGCGTTATTGAAGTGAAAACTTCTTTTTGGCGGCTGATAATCGCAAAATTGGAGTAATTAAAACAAGATAGATCGATTCTGCTTGCGCAGAACCGGCTTAGCATATGCGCAGTCGATCGTTGCTGCTGCTTCCACGAGTCGGATTTTCGATAATACGCACGGGCGCACGTAGATCGCGATATTCGATACACGAACGCGCTTCAACCATATATAAATATATTTTAAACGTGAACATGGAGCAGCTGTAATATATGAAACAATTTGACGCAGCTCGGCAGCAGCAGCAGCAGCAGCAGATTTAACGGCAGCGGCTCGCGGCGTTGATTGCCGCGCTCAATTGGCGAGCGCCGGGGCTCTCTGCTGTACACATATACGTTATATAAATTGATAAATCGTTTCGTTAGGTAAATTAGCGGCTCATCGGAGCTCGTTATGATATCGCGCGCTACTACTACCTACAGATACATACATGTACGGAATCGAAGCTGATTGGGGGATGAGGAGGAGAAGGAAGAGGACAGCATCTGATGCATCGCAGTCCGTACGTGCGGTATCGTATACCGAAAGGACATTAGCGTATGTGCACGTATGCGCGCACACACATCGTCACAGTCGCTTGACGACGATGATAATGACGCTGGGTAAACATGCGTACAGCAGCGGCAGCGGCAGTCGCGCTCAACTTGGTGTTGATGAACCGATTGCACAATCACCGGCACAAACTGCGCATTATTCCGTCGTTCGTATGGGCAGGATACGCGTTGGCTTGATTGAAGCTCTTCCATGTAATAATAGTAAGCTGGACAATGTACTTATAATATAAACGTACGCTTAGATGGTGCTACCTCGACTGAAGCCAGTTCATTTCTGTAATTTTTAATTTTCTTAATTTTTAAATGTAAAGAGCCAACGAAATTCAATTTGATAACTTTGAATTAAATAAAATTATCGTTAATGCGTGTACTTATAAATGATTGTCATTACGTGGTCTTTATTATCAACAACAATGTATATTAAAAGCAGTGAACTTTGTATACGCAATACCATTATACAATCATACTTATACAATCATACTGACTTTGACACTTGCAGATTTACAGATAAAGATACTCGCCATCTAATGGTGGAGTCTCAAAGTTGTATTATCGTATTTAAATTGGTTGAAAACTCGTCTAAATTTTTTGAATTAGTTAAATCGACATTTTTATGTAATTTAAATTCACTTAATATTTCTAACATAATAGCAACAGAAATAATTCAATAAATGGCTACACATTTTAAAAAACATATCAAATCATAAATTTTTGGACAACATGACATTGCTAGGGACGTCGCTATCAAAAATATTCGAGTATCTTAATGGAATAAAAATATGTTGTGATAGTTACAACGTTTTCTTAAAGTTTAAATTTGATTTTCCAAGGTTAATTTTTTAATTAAATGCTTTATATATTAATCCACGATATAATGGCGCGCCTATCAAAGTAAAACTGAAAAAACGGAACCACAGAGTGAATTAATTAAACTAGAGAAACGCAAGGCGTAGCGCGTTAATTAAATCGACTTGTTGTTCGCCCACCTAAAAATGAAAAGGCGATTAGTAGCACGTGTACGATGACTTTCGGCTATATCATGACTCGAGAGGGGGTATAATAGGTAGGGTGCGTACCAAATAAACGAGGTTTATTCGGAAAAATTCAATATATAATTCCATTTGTTTTTGACATCCGCAGCGCGTTCGACTCTTTCAACTTTTGATATCGCGCGCTCGATTCGATTCTCCTTTAGCGATCCGCGCCAATATCGTACGAGCGCGTGTGCGGTATCGACTTCTCGCGCCCCCCCCTTTTACCTCGCCTATACATACAACGCGAAACACAACGAGCGAACCAATTAATTTGCGGTTTGGCGAGGTGTATAACTAAAAAGGAAACGACCGAATATAGATATATAGGCACTCTACGTACGTACGTACAGACGAGTGGATCTAGTCGATTGGAAATATGTTCGATATGCGTGTATAATGTGCGGAATATAGTTATATAGCCGTTGGCTGGCGATCGCGAGCGTTAATAGCGCGCATGTGGGTACTTATACGCGTGGGTTATGTATATCTGTGTATTCTGTATCACCGAGTACATGCACAGAGACATGTAGCTATATATGCGTGTGTGTGCGCACTAGCCATGGCCACGGATTATCCTGGCCGATTTAAAATTCGATTATCAGACGTGATTTTTACTCTTTTCGCCGTGTCGATTGACTTTTATCTGCCGCGCCCAGCACTAGCGGCGGCGGCGGCGACGGCAGTGGCAGTTTTGTTTTGTTCCTTTTTTTTCCCCCTTTCTTTCCGATCGTCTCTCGTATTATGCAGTGGCTGGGTATGCACGAAAATTCAATTCTACCATCGCCGCTTCTACCGCAGCAGCGTCTATCGCAATTTATAATTGTATTAAAAGTATCGGTTTTATCAATGTTCGGTGTTCGACAATGCAGCCGAAGGTTGGGGATGCACCACGTTCATATTAACGAACGCACATCTCTCTGGATATTTCCGACTTTTCCGCGGTCAAAAATAAACGGGCGCGCGCCAAAGTCAAAATCCTCGGCAGCCGTATTACTTTAATAATAACGCGCGACAGCAGCAGCAGCGACAACGCACACTATATGCAGGTTTGCGAGTGCGTCGTTTTAATCGACGCACACACGCACACACACGCACATACGTACACACTTATTGTGCGTGAATACGTATACACGCAGACTTTAATTACGATAATTCGAATTTACCTTGGAGCGCTTTTGGCTCGTCGCGAAAATGTGTATAAAGATTAAAAGCGTTATATTATCGTCATTAAACAGCCGGACTAAATTATCGTTTCTGTCCGTATTGCACGGCGCGCGCGCGGCAGGCAGCCATGGCAGAGCCGGAGCCAGAGGCATGAGTCGCAGCAACGCGTATTAAGGATTATGCCGGCAGCAGCAGCAGCAGCAGCAGCAGCGGCTCTTTGCTCTCGGCTCGTGCTGTAATTGCGATACGATTCGACGTTTATAATCGGATAAGTAGACCCGTATATACATATACGTACGTATAATATGTGCTCTTTCTATCTTATATATGCGCGCTACGTACATATAATACGCATTCGCGTTATAAACTCGCGCGCGCGAGCGAGCTCTCGCTCTGCCTTTTTAGTCATTTGCGTGAGCGCGCCTACTACTATACTCTCTGTATACTTTGTGTATGTATGTACGCGAGCTGAGAGGTACTTTAAAACTGCAGTGATTATTATTGTCCCAGCAGCTAGCTGTGTGTGTGCGAGGCAGCAGCAGCAGCAGCCAATTCGCATTTGTTTTGTCCTCGACGCGATTTTGCATTATATACACACACACAGTAGCTTCTGTGCAGGGATATTCTGCGTATATATTTAAGGCTCGCGTTGATGAGGCTCGCACGAGTGTTTGCAAAAAAGGGGGGGCTGGCTGCTGCTGCTGCGACTTTATCGTCGCTATTTATTATTATATTACGCGCACGAGCCATAATTTTCGTATTATCGGCTGTGAATTCCATTTGTACTCTTTATGCACGCGTCTTCCATTTTATTCCGATCTTCCACAATATGTTCGTATGGGCTCGAACATGTACATTTTCGATCTGTGGCGCTCTTAATAACACACGGTATCGACGAGAGACGCGAAAAGTTTCATTTTTGAATTTTATCTCGAATCTCTTCCACTGATACGGTCTACATGTTGTACGCAAACATGGGCAGATGAGTACGATGGTGGAGCATGGAAAACGAACTCTCGTGCGTGCCCATAGGGCTCACGGGCTTGGCGGCGCGCACCTGTATTCATATACGCGCTCATGTACAGTGTACACACACATGCACGCTCTTGCACACATAAGTGACATCGTAATTTGCGCGCGCCCGAGCTACACACTCGCTAATTGCTATTCGGCCCATTTGAATATAAGAACGCCGAGTAGTTACGTTCGAGCCACTGGCCACTGTATACCACCAACGCCGCCGCGCCGCTGCCGACGTTGCCTCCGCCGTCGCCTTAATTAAGGGCCGCTGCTGCTGTTCTATATGTGCGTTCTCATTAGAGTTTGACCGTGTGCGCGGCGCGCCGAGAGAGTATAAGCCCGACGAGTCTCCCCCATTGTGGGCTATGCATGCAGCGCGTTTAATATAGGCGAGCCATGAGCGCTCGGCGGCGGCGGCTCTCTGCTGGCAGCTTTTAATGTAATGCAACACATGCATTGTATGCAGCTATATATGCGAGGCGTACACCATCACCCGGTCGTCAGGCAGCTAGCTGCTGCTGACTCTATATTGGAAGACGCACGGGTTTCAACGATCCCAAGATCCGCAATAATTGTCTTATTATTTTCTCGAGACTCGAGACGGGCTGATCGACGTTTCTTTGTCTGTCCGAGGGTCCACAAAATCCTTAGCGACCGATAGTGCGGAATAAAGCTCTCGACCCACACATACACAGAAGAAGGGCATAAATAGCGAGCTGCATTTAGCGCTTAATTAACCAACCGAGAGACCGGAGCTGAGCAGATTTTTTGTCCGTGTGCGCATTTCGTGCCACAGCAGCCCGAGTTTCAAACTAAATTCTACGCGTTTGATTCTCTTCAATGGTACAATGTTTTCGTACGCGTATTTATGAGTCTGAATGAATTTGCAGTCTAGTATATACGCTTTAATTTTTAAAAATGCGTAAATTCACGCATTGGCTAGGAAATTTTACATTACGTAATTTACGCAAAGAAGATTATTCATGTACTTTACTCTCGAGAGTAGCTGGGTGCGTGTGCACGCGTACAGTCGCTTACAGGGAATTCCTATGAAGCGCATAAACATGTATAAACAGAGGAGTATACTACCGAGCTTGCACGGCTCCGATGTAAGCTCAATTCTCGAGATCTCATTTGAAAAACATAACCCAGATCGGTGTCTGCGTGGCATGGCGTTGGCTGAAGGGGTTGCCATCGCTGCTGGAAAGCTTCTCTCATCTCTCTCTCTCTCTCTCTCTCTCTCTCTCTCTCTCTTGCTTTTTCTCTCTGTGCAATCTACTGCGAGAGCGGTATTTACGGCTTCCATTAGGTACCTGTCAGCTCGAGTTGATCCTTGACAATATACACACACGCACCCGACGCTTCTCTCTCTTTGCACGCTCGCTACTGCTGCAAACGCACACCATCATCATAGCGTCGGCTCTACAGCTCTGCGCCGTAACTTTGATATTTGTGTATGAATTCACGCGTGCTAGTGTATACTCGAGTTAGAAAAAAATAAAAGATAATGATGTATTTATCAATGTCAAAGTCAAGAAGCTATGATAAATATTAGCTCGAGCGCGAGCTTTTTATTTTGCTCGCGTACACCTATACCGTATACGCGAAACAATCACTTTCGATTTTCACGCGCGGCTTTACATACAGAAAAAAGCTCAGCCGCTCTCCGCTGGTCCTCGTGCGGGTAAATCAATGCACGGGAGCAAGAGCCTGGTCATGTGTAATTAGTATTTTTAATTAAAGCTTGTCTCGCTCGCTCGACTTCCGTAGCGCACGTACACATACACATACACATATACACACTTACGAGCGGTTCTTTCAACGAACCTGGGTAAATATTAATTATAGTTCTTACGTTGTATGCATGTATAAAAGTTGATCGATCAATTTGCTTCAACAACTACTACTGCCACTGCTGCTGCTACTCCAGCTGTACGACGATAAACCGAGTTTTCTTAATTAAATCGAGTTTTCTTTTCGCCATCAGCTGCCACCGTTGCTGCCGCTGCCGCTAAGCTTATTAAACAACGGCCATACAATACCCGCACAGCCTCGGCACGTTATAACATCAAACACACAATCGAGTAATTTATCCTGACGAGCTTAGTAGCCATATTACCGATCGGTTGCCGCGCGAATATATTATATATAGCATGCTATATTTTCCCTTGAGCACTGTATGTACGTCGAGCTGCATCTACCCCCCATTCATCACAATGCGTACATTACATACATAAGTTAAACACTCGATGAATCACACGCAAGGATGAATTTGCTAGTATGTACTTTTATTTGTTCATACGCTGCATAGATCTTGAATTTTTGCGACGCTGTGTGTACATAATAATGTACGCTCCTTACTTCAACTGTATTAATTGTTCCTGCACACAGTGCACACATGTCACTTTCAACCCAATTACACACCGAGCTCGATTGTTTGCTCACTTCATCTCTCGCCTCAAAAGGAACGATATGTATTTTTTTCCTCTGCTGCGCGCACCGAGCATAGGATAATAAACCTATTATTTAGTTTAGAATATAATGCATTAAATATTAGCTGTATTACTTGATACATGAAACGTCCATCCCCGAGTGTTTCTTACTGTCCATCGCTCGTATACATTTGAATGCATCGAATTGTACACACGATGACGCTGTATACGACCCAAGCTGGCGAGCTGTTTTTCAATTTATCGCGCGGTATACGTATGCTATATCGCGTCGTTCGAACGCCGGAGCGCGCCCGGTGCAGAAATCTTTTGATACATATTCGCGACGCGCATAACGTGTCTAGATATATATCGTATCCGTGCACCTATATATACGTTACACAATATACATTTGTATTTGTTATTAAAGTGATTTTGCGTGTTGCGTGCAACACACCGGCACCACCGCGGTATATAGGTATAGTACGGAGCAGGCGAGTCTCGCTCGCCTTTTTTGCCTTAGCGCGCCGCCGATATCATCCCTCTCTCCTTTGTCGCACTCGCTTCTCTCCCCCTGGGGCGGTGTTTTTTTTTTGTTTTCAAATTAAATGCGCGTGAAATTGAATTTCCCTGTTGCAGCGAAGAGAAAGAAGAGAGAGAGAGAGAAAGAGAGAGGATTTTTGCCGCGAGTCTGACCGTTACCGCATATGCGTGAAATCACGTTTTCTCCCTCTCGCCCCTCTTTTCTCAATTACTGTACGTATATATCCTGTGTGTACGTTATATATAGCAGCTGCACACATACACACACGCACATTGCGACGCGTATCATCGTCATTACTGCTTATTAATGTCGATATATTATCGTCGCGTGTCGTTAGCGCAGATATCGCGATAAATTGCGCTTTTCGCAAATTCATACGTACGCGATGCATAATAATACCCCAGCGCCGATACATATCGCGTATGTGTTGCAAAATTTATTCACACAAACACGCGAGCACAAATTTCATCCGTCAAGAAAAAATGTCGTGTATGATAGGCAAATACCCGGGCGGCGGTACTCTTCAGGAACGCGGAGAGAGGGGAAGAAAGGAGGCATACACGAATAGTATGTGTGTGTGCGCGCGTATATATATGTACATAAGTTGAGCGCGCCAAATTGAAAAACATCACTTATCCAACGCAAACTCCTCAGCACGTATTGCCTTTTTTTCTTCTTTCCTTCTTTTCTGCATCACACCCCATCACATATCCTCTATATATGCGCGTTCACTCTTTTTCTCCATCCCAGTTTCCATCCTCTCTCTCTCTCTCTCTCTCTACACCACCCCCTGGAAGACGCGCGCGGTACACTGTGTGGCAGAAGCAGCAGCAGCCCGAGCGCATTATAGATGGCATCGGCAAATACATTTACGTGTGCGCGGGGACAAAGAATGAGTTCACGACGTCACTCTTGGATTGACACACACATACACATACACTATATAGAAGCAGCTCCACATATATTGAACACGCATGCTTATAGGTGAGGGATCGGAGATTCGACAAAGTCAAGGTATCTATATAGTGTGTATAGGCAATGCGACGAAAAGGACGTCTCTGCGTGTGTATATATACCATGATCGAAACACATACGTAAACGCGTGAAACAAAGACGAGCGAGACGGGCGCATTAGGGATTTTAAAAGGGGGGAGTTGTTGATGCGGATCCATTTCAAGCACGCATGAGCTGTGAAAATAAATAGACATTGATTTTCTTTTGAATGAGAGACGTATATCGCGAATAATGCGCACCGCCACCACCCCCACCAACCAACCAGCAAGTAGCATGCGTGAGCTAAGCTGCCAAGCGATGTACAATATACGCATGTGCGTTACAGAACAGCTCAATATAAGTTTGATTACGGATCGCTGCTATATATACGCGACACCCATCATGCGAGCTAGATAAAAAAAATGAGGCAAATTAAAAGCTCTGAATAATAAAGCCTATTACGTGCCGAAACGATATATAGATACTCCCTCTGTACGGAGTTGATTAAGTACGACTGAGAATGAAAAAAACGAGCTCGGAGTATGCATACAATGATAAATCGTCAATCATTCGAAACAATATAACCGCTCACTCGGCAATAGGGCAGAATGAGAAAATTCCAATGTCGTCAATTTCGATCGAGGAGTCTCGGAGCGAGCGAGCGACCGAGAGAATGAGAAAATGAGAGAGAGAGATAGAAAGCTGGAAAACGAATTCTCTCGCGCAACAGCAGCACCACCTCCCGTATGAGCAATAAAACGCGCGCGCTCACACACACACACTCACAGACACGCGCACACGCAGAGAGCTACTAGGCAAGAGTAGAGAGAAGACGTGGGCAAACTGCCGGCCAATGCATAGCAAATGACTATATACCTTTTGTGGGCGTTAGTAAGGATATATACAAGCACGCACAGAAACTCACAGTGAAAAAGGATATAAACCTGCCTTTATTTCGATGCCTGCTTTGAATTAGTCAGTTTATTGGATTACGGACGTACCCGGGGGCCGAATGATGGATGAGTAATTTTACAATTGTTTTTTTTTTAATTATTTTTTTTTCCTTTTTTTAATTCGTCGTTGTCAAGCCAATTGGAACTTTATTCATTCGTGAAATTAGCGCTTTCAAGCTTCGAGGTATTGCTCTCAACGCGCGCACCAGGGCTTTTGAGTTTATAGCGATGACAGTTATGAGCAATTATATCCTCTAATGGACGTCGGTGTTTTAACTAAATACGATGCGTGCGCAAATCACCGTTTCGCGCAAAAGCAACGTTGAATTAAATATCGCGAAACATTTTGCTACTAATGGCGTGGCATGAAAATTTGAACAATTTTTTGTAATGTCTAGCGCGCACCTTTTTGTATCGTACGTAGTTATATTTTAACAAACCGAGTGGGAAAATGTTCGCGCGCAAGCTCCCCGAAATTTACACGCAGCCCCCAGCTGGGATTATTTTCGCTCTCGATTTTTCGGGTATAGCCGTTAAAGGAGGGCAATATAGCGTCGTGATTTTAGCGTATAATAATATGCACACGCAACGCCGGCGAATTTTAATGTCCCATCGCACAGCACTTGATTCACGAAATTATCGTCGATTATCGCAGCAGCAGCAGCGGAAGGCAGAACCATGATGTACCACCGCTGCTCCAGGCGGTGCATGGACTATATATACACACGCCAATTGCTCAAAATGACAAATTCCATGAATTAACGATGCTTCCGAATTGTCGAAATTAATGGGCGCCTGCAGGCAGCGAGCCAGCCAGACGCAGACGACGACGATGCTGCTGCTACGCGCCTCGAAATAATGCATTTTTGGGGAAAATGACTCGCGCGATCCGTGCTCAAACAATTGCAGGCAAAGTTCCGAAGCGGAGTATAAATTAAGCGCTCGATGGAATTTATTATACGTTGATTCGCGCGCTCTACGCGTAGCACTATGAATTTTCGTCCTTGTGAAAAAGATTAGGAAGAGAAAGATGAAGGGAGAAAACAGCAGATCGTAATTAAACGTGTTACGACGATGGATCTGCGAGAAATCCCTATCTCGTTTAATTATGATGACTTTCGACAAGTATTGCATTCTCGCTGCGTGCTATATATTTTGCCTTTACTCAAAGCGCGCGATTCGCCCCGTATACGCGGCCGTACCGGACGGGGGGTTAGCTCCGATGCTTTTGCTCGTGCTTCCCGTTATTTCTTAATTTTCCTTCTCATCTCTTTTCCAATAGCACAAATCTGATGGAAAATTCGATTAAACTTTTCCAACAAAACATCATTGGCTCGGCGGCGGCGGTGCGTACAATATACGCTCCCCCTCGTCCGTCCACACACACCCAGCACAGAAGCGCGCGCCTTTCAAATCAATACAAACTTTTATTTAACGGCATACAATTGTAGCATAGATTGTCGCTATATTGTATTTAGAAAATAAAAAACCATCGCCGCGCGAATCGTGCACCGCTCGCAACGTTTAAGCGAAAGTAGGCGAATGAGTCAAAAAGAAAGAATAAAGTGAATAGTTTCGAAAAATCAAAGCTTTACGATATTATTTGTTTTTCCGCTCGATACGGAGGCACTCCTTCGGCATAAGTGAGAAGATGTATATCCTTCGCACGAGAAGAAGCTGCGCGCGCGAGCAAGGAGCGAGAAAGAAGACGAAGAAAAAAAAAGAACGAGTACAAAAAGAGTTAAAGTGCACAAGGCACTCTGTGCACAATGCCTTGACGTTTTATATATACATATATCTGGAGCAAAGAGGAAACGATTCGTGAGTGCATCGATCCGCTGATGTTTCCATTATTTCCTCGCGAATCGAGTGTATAGTATACGCGAGAGCGACTTCGCGGTATACATAAAAGGCACACAGGCGTGGAGACATCCTCGCGAGCGAGCTGGAACGATAAAAAGTGTCTCTCTCTGTCGCTCTTTCTTTTTCTTTCGCGCGCTGCACGTAGTAGGATATATACTTGTACGCTATGTAATAGCTCAACATCTATGCCATTTATTTTTTGCTTTAACTGCCTATCTACGCGATACATGTTTTTATATTTCTTTATAGCGCACTGGGGCCTCGGTTGCAATATTCGATTGGTTGCACACACAAAACCGAAGGATATCCCGGCCGAATATTATTGTATACGTAACACTTGCAGCACGCAACTGATATTTATGGTTTTAATGCCGAGCCAGTCCCCGTTTACGAGGATTCGATTGCTGCTTCGAGCATAATACAAATGTTTTATTTTATTTTTTTCGTCTTTCGTATCGTCGTTGACAAGTTATAGTCTTTTATGCGCGATGACTTTTTGCGGATTGAGACGCTCTTCGTCGCGGTTATGTGTATACGAGATCGCGTGTGCGTGGCGGGAGGGAAACAATCGTCATGCGCCTTTGAATAAAAAAGAATATATAATAAAGCTGTCGAGGAGTCAGAGAGCTGCGTTCGGGGTGAAACGGGGCGAATAATTTACAGTCGGCAATTCGATCATTATTTAACATACAGGCGTATTCACGTCAGTAACTTGTCTTGTCGCTCATCATCGATGGAAATAATAATGGTTGCGGTTTATTCACGTATATCGATTCATCAATAGCCATCAAACTCGTTGCACTCGATTGCATACGGTGCGGCAATTGCGCTGGAATTTTTTTGTTTTGTTTTATTCTCGTTGTTTTGTCGATGATACAAAGTTCGATTAATGCGTGCATAATAGGCCACGCGTAAATGGACATAATAGAGAAAAAATGGCATCGATTCGCGTCATTCGAGTTTTCTATTTATTTCTTTTTTTTTTTTTTTTTTATCAGCAGAGACACTGTGCATTAGCTAGCAAAACACATTGTTTACGAATTTTTGCAACAACGACAACAGTAGAGGAGAAAAAAGGAGGAAAAATAAGCAAAGTCGAATCTCATATCCGCCCCGGTGTCAGAGGAGAAGGACTGCTGCGGAATGAAAGAAACGCCGGAAACACGCGTCAGACATTGTTATACTATGGCTCTTTTTCTCTCTCTTCGCTACTGCTACTGTTGGTGAGTCCGTGCTATATGCAGCATATATATGCACAGACGAAAGAGCCGCAAGTGAGCGAGAGAGAGAGAGAGAGTTTGATTCATTACACAAATTAAAAAAGTAAATTGCCTGCAAGTATCAAGTCATAGAGTGGAAGTGTACACTTCTGCGACTCGAGCGCCATGGGCACCAGTATACACGGAGGGGTCGAGCTTAGGAAGCCGTGCCACCACCGCCTTGTTCACGAAAATATTTAATTAAATTTACGGGCCGCAAGATGACATTCGGAGTGACTGCGGCCTGCTTGCCGCGCGCACCACGTATTATTATACATTGTATCTATGTGCAGGATAAACATAATAGTAATATGTTGTTCGTATACGCGTCCGTGCAATATAGTGGCAGCTCCAAAAGTAATTATGTCATCTATGTATACGAGATATACACTTTGGGTCGCGCGTTGATGTATTAACTTTTTTGCTTTTTATCCCCAGATCTCTCGTTTCTTCCTTGTCTAAATCTTGCTGCATTTCGGAAACTCGAGATATTTCATAGATTGAGGACAAGTCGGATGCAAGGCCGTATAGTTGCAAATGTTGGCAGCTTATATCGGCAAAGGCTAGTTTATAATCTAATTTTTTTGGCACTTGACTGAGATTATTTTAAAACATAACTTCTCCTGAAAACATAGACTGACGACAGGTGGCCACAAAAAATAATTTACAAACACGCCGCGAGGCGTTTGGGATTTCAGGAACGATAAGATGACATTGATTATATGCAGACTCAAATCAATACTTCCTTGAATTGACAGAAAATTTAACAGAGAAACAAAGTTCTCTTAATTTTTGATTCTATCATTCGCCTATACTATGCGTCACAGAATGTAATGCATGTTTACTAATTTGTATATATACTCTTCGAAACTTTTTTATGACTTGCGAATTTTCAATACTCCATCTGTTGATGGGATCGAAAAGCTCATGATAAATATTATACATTTGATTATATAAATCTTGTTACAACGAATTTTTGAATATCAATGAAACTAATTACTACTAGAAACAAAATTACACAAAAAACAAAAGTCCAAGCAAATTAATAAATTTAATTAATGAGTATTTGACTTCGTAAATATTTATTTATGCTAACGTAAAATTGTATACATACACTACGATCTACAAAGTGTAAACATGTTCACTGCAACAAAATATATAAAAATGACCGCAAATCCATGTCGAAATAAAATTGAAACGGCCCCTTCGCGAGGCTGAGAATTTGGTTTCTCCGTTTCTCAATGTACCGTGTGAAGAAAGACAAGCTCCACATACACCTCTTGACAAATTACAAAACTGCGCGAGCGCGCGATTTTTGCTTCAATAATTTTCACCTCGCGCCGCGCGAGTTGCTTATACCTACATATACGGCTTGTACACTTTTCGCAGCTCGGTTCCATATACACCACGACGACGAGAGGAGGAAATTTCATGCACGATGGGCTGCGGCTATCAAGCCGACCGGCAGTGTTGAAATACAAGCCTGAGCCGCCGCCAATAACACAGCAGCTTCTCTCAGCTGCTTATGTACTATATACGTAATACACAACACACACAGAGGACAGGAGTTTGAAAATTTTGCATCGTGGCGGTCGTCTCTCACACGCGCCTCGGTTTACGCTCGATTACCGCTGCTGCTGCTGCTGCTACTGTATTATATACATGGCAGCATAACCCGCGACTCACGTGCTTTGGCTTGTATACACATAAGCCGCGGTCATTATTGTTATCATTATTATTGCATTTAGTGGCCATTAGTGACGCCATCTACGCGAATGTACATGATGCGTTTTTCCATTCGCTCCAGCAGCAGCAAAACCAGCATTAGCACAGCAACGGTAGCAATGGCAGATATTATTGTCGCATATCATTCGACACCGCACGCGGCTACGGTTTATGTGAGCACGACTCCAACTTTTGCCCGTGGTACGCGAGCTGATACAGCACCTCGCGCGCACGTGTTTATTATATTTATGTACGAGCGAAAATTTCACGCGCTCACTAGCGTCTTGGAATCTAATAGCGCAAAATTTAATTGCATCGGCTGCTAGACGATACATCTGTCACGTGTTTTGTTGTCCGTCACACGGCACATAAAACTCCGGAGCGATAATATTTCTCTGACCCTCTGCTTTTTTTAATTTTCATTTACCAATTACACGAGAGTATCTCGAGAGCGTACGTATAACGAAAAATTACGCAACTGTGGCACTAAGGCCACCTCTCCCGGATGAGCGATATGCGAATCCTCCATTAAAAATGATTTCAGCTTGAAGCCCGGGTATAGCGCGCATGTATAGCCGTTTCATTTGAGACATTGTAAATTAATTGCCGCGCGCGTAATCCAAACGCGACTCATCGATCGCTAAAAGCCTTTTACCGCGCCTAAATGTACACTCGATATATAGATATAGGAGCGCATATACCCTGTGTGTACCACATCGTACACGCGTTTGTACGAAAAAAAAAAACAAGAAGGAATCTTCACGGCATAAAAATAATCCATTAAAACGTGCCGGGCGCGAGCGCGCGCAAACTCGAGCACGACAGCGATGTATACCTATATACTGCAATCGCAAAAAGCCCCGACTACGTCGCATCGGGGGCTGCTGCTGCTGCTGCTGTTGCTGCTGCTCTCGTAGCGCCCGCACAGATTTTGCCCGAAAGCCCGAAGCGCGCACGTAAAAATTCCCACAGATTCACAGGCATGCAGCAGCTCTTGCCGCGCGTGCATATAAGCCCAGTGTGTATATATGACGAGCGCGTGCAAAAAAGCAAAAAACGAAAAGCAAAAAAAAAGTAAAAATGAAAAGAGTAGCAAGGAAAAAAAACACATTAACGCGCGCGCAGGATGAAAAGGGAGAAACAGTTATGCGTACGTTCAGCCGAGTTATATATGCATTTACGCGTATATTTACGGATCGGTGCATTAGCAGATTTAACGAGCCCAACTCGAGTACGGCGGCGCTTCTCTTTTTCTCGCATTCTTCTTCTCTCTTACTGCTTTTTTTTTATACATCATCGCGTGGCTTGCCATTATTTTGATCCCGGGTCCATATATATACGCGCAGCGGCAAGAAGAAAGTTTCGCGTGTGTCGCGCGCGGCTGAATCTCGCGGGGTATCCCGAAATGCATTAGTGTTTATATCAATTTGTCGCGAGCTACACCAGCATCTCACTCTGCTTCTCTGCTACTCGCGTAGCTCTCTCTCTCTCTGTGTATGTGTGCGATAGAATTACTTTTCCTCGTTTTCCTCTTTCTTCCCTCTTCTCATCTGTAGGTCTGTGTGTGTTTTTTTTCATCACCCAAAGACACACGCGGATAGTGTCTCACAATATACGGTAGAGATGGACTTATTTTTTTGTTATATTATACGCGACTGATGAAGGTATTGTTGTGTCATCGCGACTTTTTGCCACATACACACGATGGCCATCTGGCCAGAAGCTAGAGTATGAGAAAAAAAGTCATAATACAATGTGGGGTACGTACATCGTGTATACGTCTTGTGCAGATGGATTCAATTAGCTGGCTCTGCAGACGAGGAGCTTGGCTGCTCCGTATATCAGGATAATGCGTCGTCGTCGCCGAGCAATTGTCAACGATTTTCGATTCGTTTACCCCTGCTAATAATACACGCGCGCACACGAAGTCACGCGTATAATTTGAAAAGTTTTTCGCGTATAATATCGTGCGTATACGCGGTCGGAATGGAAAAACAGCCGAGTTTCGCATTTCAGCTGGTTTTATAGTTGAAAAAACAAAAAAGAAGACGAAAGAGAGTCGGGCGTTGGCTATAATATGTTGACGTCATTAGCTTTTATTACACCCGCGGACTTTTGGGGGGGAAAAAAAAGATGAAAACAAAAAAGAAGAAGAACAGAGCGACGCTGCGCGTGCACCGGCTAAAAAGCAAGCGCTCGCGCGAGAGTGAGAGGAGGGAGGAGGGAAAAAAGCTCCCACGTACATAATCAAAATCTGTTCTTCTAATTATTTTTAAAAGCCCTCGGGTCTGATGAGAGCGAACTGCTGCCACCACCAACACCGCTGCTGTTGCTGCCGCTGCTGTGTATGTATACGCACGAACACATCTATACCTTTGCTATATACGATACGAACGCGGCACACAGTAGTGTGCACGAGCCGCGCGCGCGCAATCGTGCCAGGAAAAGAATGAAATTTCAATCGAGCGCGTCCACTTAGCTAATTAACGAGGCCCCCGCGTACTCGTATTCTTTCATTCGTTCCAATTTTTAAATTGGCGTACTTTGTTGAAAGAGGAAATAATAATAAAGAAAAGAGAAAAGAGATTGAAAGGATTGCAGCTAGGTCTGTGTGTGTGTGTGTGTGTGTAGGTAAATATGCGTGCGCGCGAGCGTGTGTACAACACAATATATATTAGTGAATCATTAGGTATAGAACGATGGGTGTATGTGTGTGTATGTGTGCGTCTAGATTCAGTTGGGAATTTCAGCTTCGACGACGATGATATTATTATTACTTTTTATTAACGGTAATGAGAGAGGACGATGACGAAGAGAGAGAAGCTTTGCAAAAAAAAAGAAAGAGAGAGATACAGGAAGATATTAATGAAAGAAGGCGACGAACGAGAATCGAGCTAAAAAGTATATGCTCAGCGATGCGATATGCGCCGCTCTTTAGCTCGAACTCGACGTATAATAATGCGCTCGCTGCTGCCGCTGCTCTCTATAATATGACATCTATACGGGTAAAGAGCCCAGCTATGAAAAGCAATGATACATTATGAGAATAAGCTATATGCTGTTTTATGTGTATATACGCACTGTACCGAGCGTACCCAGAGTCACAGAGAGAGAGACACATATAGCAGTAGTAGCACGCGTGATCGCGAAAAGAAAAGGAATACATACCTACGTGTATATGGGCACTCGGTGATAGAAAAAAAAACAACACACAGGCAGCCAAAAATTCCCAAGTGTTGCGTTTACAGAAAGGGTTTTTTTATATTTAGATATATGTAAACCTTCTTCGAGTACGAGCAACTTGTCTGTTTCGTTTCTCTCTCTCTTTCTCCGCTTCTCTGCAGCCCCGTACGACTCGTTTCGAGCGCAGAGCATAATGTGCAGGCACGATTCTTTGAGTTTGAGCAACGCGCCGTAAATCGTATTCTTATATGAGTGTGTGTGCCCGCGCGCGCGAAACTCTCTATCTTTTTCTCGGGCCTCTTTTGTGTTATTAGCTTTATAGCGCCCTTTTTTTTTACCATCATCAGCCTGATGACAACGACTACGACTGCCTTGTAATAATACGAAAAAGATGACAAAATGCGCGTGCTTCCCTTTAGCCGCGTCTTACTGTATACGTGTATGCAAATTTTTTTCTCTTTAACGTAGCGTATCAACACGTTTTTTATATTATTTTTTGGGGGGCTTCTTCTGCGAGGTGCATCTTCTTTTCGTTGCGCATTAATTAGTAAAAAAAAATATATGCACGAGATCGATTGAATGCCCCCGTGCATACAATGCATATGCGACTTTGAAGTTCGTGCGTTCGTGCGTTTTAACAAATGAAAATGAGCGACAATGAAGTAATTCCTTCTTCTCCTTTCTTTTTTTTTTCAATTTCACCGAGAGCCTATATGTACATGCGCTCATAAATGGTCTTTCCAAGTGGAAAGGGCCGCGCGCAATTTTTACACACATTATACACGATAGGCGAACGTAAAATATCATTTATGATGGATGACGCATTTTAAAGCTCGCCTCGAGCCTCTGGTAATGCGCGTTCATACAATATAGTAGATAGATATTATACATACAATGTGGGTGAAGACAAAAAAAGAGTTGTAATACGTTGCGCGCGCGCGGCTCTCTGCCCGAATAGAACTTTAATATAGAAAATTGAAGTGCGTAGTACAGCTCGCATATGCATTATACGCGCGTTAAGGTATAGGAGCATACGTATAGAGCGTGACCCTTGAAAATCATATCCATTAATACAATAACTTCGAAATTATAGATCAGCAGGCGCACACGTTGGTTATACTACAGTCGGGCGCAGCGAGGCCCCCTCCTTTCATTCTCTCTTTTCAATTAAATATGAACCACGCGCACGCATATAGAGAAGGTACTTATATGCCACATGTCTGGGTGCGCGTGGTGGAGCCCGAAGCAAAAGATTCAGCTCCTCGCGCGCCGGCAGAGATCCGCATTATAACTAGCTCACGGCGGGCTGTGTAGTAGGCAGCGGATCGAATATGCGCGTAACGTTATAAGCGTGATATTAAAATAGGAGCACTTATGGTTTGGCAATTGGCAGTAAAAAAAAGGGATGAGTTGGCCTGCGTATTATTGCCTCGAGGATCGAAATGACAATTTGATCCATTGGAGATTAGAGCCGTACGCAAAACTGCTGTGCAGGAAACCGGCCTGCATCGGTAACCGGAGAACTCGAAAAAAATAATTTCTGCATCTGCGCTGTGTACGGTAGCCACATGGGTGCATATAACAGAGGTCGATTGAAGAGTCGCCCGGCTAACGCAATTCATAATTGGGAATGGTAGGGTACAGTCGGAGAGCAATTCTCATTCTTAATATCATCGATGATCCTTCAAGAGCGAGTCCTTGCTGTTCATCGAGAAAATGCCGTACTCTCGAGTCCAACCATCTCAATATAATATTCGATCGTGTCTGTCGCGCGTCTCAACTTCGTACGTCGACAAAATCGTGAATTAATTTTTGCCACCGCAGTGTGTGTATGCTGTGTCGCTACGTCGCGCGGTATTGGGGCCAGAGTCTGCATTTTCTGCCTTGCTTCGCGCTCTATACACGATCTATATACGAGTATAGAGTGATCTCTTCTCAGCCACCACCAGCGAGTCGCTACACACTATATACAATATATATAAGTATAGCGGAGCACCGAACGCAAGGCTATAATACATTTTTTATCTGATCGAGGGGATCTTTATGGAGGGTGGCTCGCGCTGTGCTCGTGCGCGCTCGTATGACGAGCTTTTTCTCCTTTCTTCAGGAGAGCTGTGAGCTGTGTATGTGTGTGTGTGCGAGCGCGGTGGTAACCTAAATGTGTATTGTACGTGTGCAACGCCATTGCCGAGAGTGTATATCTCGTTGCTCTTTTTTTTCATCTCCTTTATCCTATATAATACACGTCAAGTATCTCATTTTCGTTAAACCAACACTTGTACGCTGTATACTTATTCGTATACCCTCCCTACTCTCTCTATCTCACTCGCTTTTTTTCTTCTCGCTTTGTGTCAGCTAATTTTTATTGCAAGCCCATAGATCGAGGTCGAAATTGAAAATTAAAGATATATATGCGTCTATTTACAAAGCTTCTCTTCGAGCATTTTATTTCGTCTTGAAGCGATATCGCCCTGTCCGATCGTATTATATTATATATGAGGGATTCTCCGATACAATCGCTCATCTTGTTGCTTCGTTATAGAGGGGAAGGTAGAGGGTAATAACGCGATATACTTTATTTCAATAAAGATCGGGAAAGAAATAGACTCGATCGGTTTCTCATCGATTGGCATTTCAATATCATCAGCTTCGTAAAATTGAAGAGAAAGATCTCGCGGTGACACGACGCGACAAAAAATCGAATAAATTTGACACCCGATTCGTATTATTATATTATACCTTTTATAATATGGCACAAAGAATGCTAAAACGCTCTGTATTTTTTATATAAAATATGCATACGAGCTACATGATATACACCCTTTCTCGTTTGGATCTATTTCTCCCCGTAATATACGTGTCTTCTCTAGCTCGCGTTCGCCAAGACTTATCTACCTACACACGTATACGTATGAGCGTTCACACACACGCGCACATATACGTACACTATAGACACGCGCGCCCCGAGTAAATTGAACCGATGGTCAGAAGGAGTATAGGGTCCCGAAGGGGGTGTCGCTTGCTGCTGTGCGCGTGTGCGTATATAAAGAGAAAGCGAGGGCGGCGCGGGGATTGAAAAGCAATTTTCCTCGAGAGCGGAGGAACGGGCGGTCGGGCGGCTGAGAGCGCGACATATGAGGTATATATGCGCAGAAGTATACGCGAGAGAGAAAGAGAGAGAGAGCAGCAGCAGAAGCTTTATATTAATGATCCAGATATATTATCGGACGTGACCGAAATTGCTGTCAAAAAACTCTCGGATATTAGATCGAAAGAGAGAAGAACGAAAGAAGGAGCGGACGGAGAAGAAGAAGAAGAAGATTGCGAGATGTTGCCCGCCGTCGCGACCTCTTCCTCTCTCGCGCTATACACCAGCTTTCCATCTTTCTTTCTTCCTTTTTTTTATTTTTTTTCTCCCCATTTTTGCGTGTTCTTCTTCTCTGCCCCTTTTTTACCTATACAATATACAGCACACACGAGTCACATTGCTGCCTGCTATCTGTCGCGCATAAATTTTGCGATACTGCGCGCGCGACTCGACGGCGCAGCGCAACGCGTCCACGATCGATCCAAAAAAGGATAATGCCCTTATCGTTCTTTACATTGAAATTTTCAGCCTCGAATGAACAAAAATTATTTTCGTATCACGAGACGATTCGATGCGGGTACATTTCGCTTATATCTGTTAAAATGTTATAAACACGTTCTCGCGAACAATGTAGGTCGACCAACGTACATCGCGAAAGGCATTTTTAACGCAATCGGCGAAACGATGAGAAAATTTTGCGTAATATACGTGTACGCGATAAAAAGTATGTAGGTTTTTCTTGAACATTTATGACTCGAATATGCGCTCGAGTTCTGATAACTTTTTATCTATACACACAGTTCTTTTGCATGTAAGTTGAAAAATTGTCATTAAAATTTATATCTAAATCGTGTTGTTTTTTTGAAATGATTTCAGACACGATGTCGCCAACCGACGTGTCTGTGAACGAGGACATCGTTTGAGACTCACAGTGGTAAGTGAATAATTTCTCGAATCTCACGAGCCAAGCTCAAAAATTCACTATGTACTTTCCGCGTAGCGCCGGCAAATTTTAATAAACGCCTTATAGTGGCCTTAAAATATCAGGATTATACGCATTTATATTATATACATATAAGATATATTAAACACGTGTAAACCAAGGCACACTTGCAGAAGGGAAATTGAATTTCATTGCTTTTCATTTTGGTTGGGTATGCCATGTATATAAGCCGGCTATATTATGTGTCGTGTAAAAGGGCCTCTCTCACTCTCTTGCCGCGCGAGCGTAGCAGAGACACGCGGCAATCTTTCTACGTGTTGCCAACTTAGCAATGGAAAATGAAGAGATGGAATTTAATTTCCTTTCTGCCGCGAGTATATATATATATATATAAATGCTCGCGCGCGCGCGTTACTTATGCCCTGTGTGACGCGAGCTGCGCGACGGCGAAACTCCATTAGCCGTGAAGACACCGGGAGTATCTAAAGTCCTTTTAAATGTCATCGTCCTTATGAAGTTATTATAATATATATAAACACGTGGGTATAATATTAGGAATACTCGAGCTGAAAAAATAAACTTTTTCTTTAGAGCTTCGTGAGATTCGCGTTGGCGGTCATAGCTATCCCGCTTGCTCCTAATCGTTTTCTGCCTTTACGTTTTTTTTTACTTTTGATAAGGTGAACGCGCTACGATTATAATGAATGGATGGAAAAAAAGCAATATAGTGCAGTTATTGTCAATGTACACATTTTTTTCCTTGCCTGTGATTGACATACGCTCGAGTAGACATACTTTCACATCGCGCTCCTAACAACGTACGCGCTTTTTTCCCTCTTATAAGCGCGCAATGAGCTAAAGAAGCATCGCGAATTCGACTGCCTTGACGTCGTTATAAATTCGGGCAAGTTTCCTTTACCTCTCGAATAAGCTGGTTAGATTAGAACTCGACCTCATTGTGTGTGCGGCTGCTTTGACTTTTTCGTATGGACGCATATACAGCTGGATCATTCGTTAAACCAAACGGCAATTTTAGGGACCATTTAAATGGGACGTCTTTAGCGTGGCCGCAATATTATGCGGCGTAGCGAAGGGAGAAAGAGAGAGATGGTTTGGCCGTATATACATCTCGTAAGTTAATAGATGGCAGAGAGAACTGGTATACTTGTACAGGAGTCGTTCGTAAGTGTGAGTGCTCTATTTTTAAATCATTTGAATAGCCTACATTTGATGTTTATGAATCAAAATTCATTCGCCACTCGTCACAGTGGTCGTAAGCACGGAGAAATTTATGAAATAAAAATTAAATCACAACTATGGTAAATTACTAATATTGAATATAAAGTAGACGTCTTCTTGTTGTGAAAAACAACGTTGAAATAATAAAAAATATTTCTTTATTCTTAATAATTATAACATTGAATTTGCTTACATTTGTAATTTTGCATAGCAACAATTTTACTCCAGAAAAAAATATTCCGTAGTATTTGGTTGTGTAATAATAATCAAAATAATCAAATTAATGTGCATACTTTTCATTACTATAAAAAGTTTAATTTATATGTTATATCGCACAATTTGTTGTGGCCTGTGAGATCGCTGTACTCACGGAATATTATAAGTCAGGTTATCGCGCAATTAAAATAAAAATTGCGACTAACAGAAACGCATTATAGTTACCTCTCCGACTCTAGATGTCGTATCGCGAACTACCAAATCAAATCCATTTCTCTTGGTATATAAGAATGTATAACTCAGAGAAAGTTCACAAGATTCTTTAGTTAATCTAAGGTAACTCTTAACTCGTTAATTTACCAACGCTTTCTTCCTATCAGGGTTTTCTAAATCGAACTTCATATCATTGCGTCCATCGCGATGCAACCCAAAAATGTGCATGCAGAATTTACGAATTTAAAAAAAAAATTCGTCACGGTACTTTGGGTCAGAATAAACATTTAGTTAGTACTCAATTTTTGGTTTCTATGATAGCTGCAGCAATATAGTCAATATGTAAGTCAAGTGCACGTGTGTACATACGGGCCAAACAGCGATACGTGCGAGTACGTGTATGTGCGCAGGGATCGTTAGGCAGGATAGGTCTCGACTCGTAAAACATGTATGTATGTATACATATAGATAAATATGGCTGGAAAGCGAGTGTATGTGGCCTGATTGCGCTGAATACGAGAACGAACACGAAGAAAGACCCCTCGGCGCTGATTGACACTTGTTCTTGTATGTGCCCGACGAGCTGCGCGCTGCACGTGCCCTGCTGCCGCCGCCGACGCCGCTATCATGCACGCTCTGCGCATGCACGTCCGCCGCCACCCGCGTCTTAACTTATATCCTCTCCTCCTCCCTCCCTCCCCCGCCAATTCCCGCTTGTGTGTACGCGTCGTCGTTGCGGACGTTGATTATCAACCGTGTCGATGTTGTATAGGTGCATGCGAATGTTGATTTCCACTTCTTCGACGAGTCTTCATTCTTTTTTCGTTTTTTTTTTTTGCAACGACTCGTTAAGTTTACCGAAGTTAACTGAAAATCATAATCTCGAACCATAGGTAAAAATGTAAAAAAGTATATACTGAACGAGGACGGCACGCGCGGGTCAAAGGAACTTACAAAGCTCGCGATGTAAAATAAACAAAGTCGAAGCTCACCCCGCAGGTGAGATTATCTTTCCTTGATTTCATCGGGTCGTTTATCCTCGTTAAATGTTGATACACATTTATACACGATTGTGTCATTAGAAGAGAGCAAGGTAAAAATGCAAAATAAATTACAGCCAGAAAATGAAGAATAAAATGTAGGTGAAAGTCTATGGAGTCGCGCATTCGGGGGATATAAATGCGATAATGAAGCACAAAAAAGAGTCTAGTAATCGCTGGCCCAACAATAGCACCGAAATCGACCGTAAGAGCTTTAGCACGTATGTAGTCGAGCGTCGATAAATCATCGCTCCCAAAGACAGACCTCTCGGTGAGCGACTCTTCTTGGCTTTTCCCTCCAGTACAGATCACGCCGTCATTTGCGCAACGCACACACATTGTGCAGTGGCACACAGACGACACGCATCACACGTACATAACGTACTCACACACACGTGCATAAGCGTACAATATCCAGAAAGCCGTCGGAAGCAACATCAGCGGTAGCATTAGACCTGCAGCATGTATATTATGTGTATAGGTATGTGCAGGCACGAGAGAGAGAGAGAGAGAGAGAGAGGAGAGGTTGACGAGATGGCTGCAGAGCTGCTGGTGGCATGGGTGCAGAGAAACCGGCGGTAACAGGGAGCAGCAGCAGCAGCAGCTCGAGAGACGCTGTACTTAGTTAACGGACAATGCGGTCCCTAACGAACACGAGCGAGCGGGCGCGAGGAGAGCACACATATATAGCTCTGCCTACGTAGGGATCTATCTATCTATATACGTATATATGCAGAGTGTGCAGCAGCAGCGGCAGCAGTACGGAGGTAGAGACAGGAGCGCCCGCAGACGGACGGATTACGTTGCGTCGTTAACTGCAGCGGCAGAACAGAGCACAAGATGATGACTACGACGACGTCGACGACGACGACGACTACGACTACGACTACGACGGCCCAGCGTGTATAGCTATATGTACGAAGCAGCAGCGCGCGCGGCTGGTTTTGATTAATTTATCGGAGGGATTGCGGTTGTCAGGAGGCTCCGCTCGCAAGCTCGTACAGTCTATGTGCGCGCGGGTGTACGCGTGTATGTATGTGTGTGTGTGTGTGCACGCGCTGTGCCCTGGCCTGGGATTCGCCACTTGAGATGAAGGCTGCTAGGCTACGTGTGTATATGTTATATTGCGCGACGCGTTACATGCGTATTGTATTACGTTTTAGACCTTTTGTCGGATTCGAGCTCAAATTGGAAATTTCGAGGCGACGCAGATCTGCGCGATAATTGAAGAGTCTTGATGAAAATGATTCCCGTCTATGAAGTGAGTGGGAGAGACATTTATAGACTTTTCACAGTCAATAGGTAGTTGTTAATATGATAAGTTTTTCCAATCAAACCGTAATATACCCTGCTATAAATTTTCAATGTATTATAACTAGTTTTCGACCAACGAAAGCTTGAACTTTAAAGGGGCTAATGTAACTGAACATATATTAACGAAAAATATAATGTTGTTTTTTTTCAAAATTTTAAGACGCTCCATATGATACTCCACGTTTTTTTCTTCTGTATTATGACCATTTTTTTTACTGCGTTCGCATCACTCGCATACGCTCGTGCGCTAACCTCACTTCGCGCTACCAGAAAGCGCGACTCATGACTCGGAAAAAAGGGCATAAATGTGAACTTGGCACAGTACTATAAAATGTTGTACGATTCTCGGGTCATAGGGGACACTTTTCGGTCCAGCTATTAGGACCCTCGCTGCGCTCGGGCCCTGAACTACGCCGTGCCCAAAAGTGTTATTTATGGCACTTGTATCGTAAATTACAATAATATAATGATGTAAAATATTTTGACCAATAACATAAATTTTTGCTCCAACTAAAAAATATACACCTGCAACTACAAGTTTTGTTTGAAAACATATTTGGAAACTTATCATCCACTATGCTGAACTCGAATGACGAAAGCTTTTATAGGATAATTTCATGGGTAAAATGCAATAGAAAAATGCAATTGATAAAACCGACAGGTCTACTCGAGTGAATTTCCACATTTTACATGACACTATATAGTTAAAGTATATGTAGTTCCATGGAGAAAAAGAGAGTCAGCTATACGTAATTTTCGTGGTTAAAGGTTTCATAGCATAGTTCTCCTTTTCACCGAAATGGGATTGTGGTCACTTAAAAAGTCTACTGCTCGTTTTGTAAGCTCGTTACACTGATTGGAATGAAATATGGAAAAATTCTGCTTTTTCAAGTTTTTCATCTCTTTAAATCTATCTTGAGGTATATCATTCTCATTACTCCGATAAAGACGATATAAAAAAAAAGGAAAAAAGAAAACAAGCGACTAAATCGAATCTCTCGGCTAAAGGTCCAGTTTTTATCTTCTGATTGGAATCCGCACTGGGACAGCGCAAATATCTCCCATGCAGGGCTTGATTGAATTGGTTTAGTCATCATATTTAGAAAGAAGAATAAAAACAAATTTGCATACAAATGGGATGTAATAAAACTTTCTCTCTCCCTTTCCTCTCTGTGTGTACACACCTCAATAATGTACTCGAAAATCAAAAATCCAATAGTTTTGCCGAGGCCCTCTCTTAATCAAACGCGCCAGAGAGAGAAAAACGAGAAGAGAAAAAAAGGAAGTAAAAAAAAGAAGAAAAAAAAGAAAACGGTTCAATCAAAACGCTTGAAAACGCACAAAAGAAACTTTCATTCGGCAATCAAAGGGGCTTCACACAGTGAAAATCGAGCTACGTATACATCTATACGATATAAATGGGTAGGTTAGTCAGGTTGTATATATATACGTGCACCACAATCGAGCACCACTGCTTCTGTGGGTAGGTGGGCTATACATATATATATATACGCGTGTGTGCGCATGCATGCATGTATGTATATGGACTCCCTCGCTTCGCTCGTGCGCGTTCCCAAACGCTTGTTGTAATTGGATTCAATTGTCCCGCGTTAAATCAGTAACTGTGTGCTCTCTTGTTATATATGTATGCAGGATTGTAGGATATAGCAGTCTGGTCTGACCCACACACGTGCACAGAAACGTACACACAGACACACATTATACGTACGTGCACTGCACCGTGCAACATTGTCATCATATATATTATGTATCGAAGTAATTCGCTCGCAGTCACTCTTTGGAAAATGACGATGAAAAAATTTATTATTTTCTACGCTATGCGTTTTCCATATAGCAAGTGCACCAAACCACGAGCGCATTGTCTTTATTAACTCGAAAATTAATCCATTCAAGGTAAAAGTGTACCATACACGCGTTATCCATACCTTAGATCTTATTCACAAGCAACTCGTCGCTTATTGCCTCTCGAGATCTATATATACACCAGCACGAGCGTACTCCGCGTTCATCATATAATGTATTAAACCTTGCGCTGGCACTGCGCATCCCTCAACGTTCGCGTAGACTTTAGCTCGTCGATGTTTCTATGCGCGTTTGTGTATGCAATGTGTCTGTGTGTTTGCACCATACAGAATTCCCTCGATTCCGAGTGATCGATTGATAAAGGCAAATTGCAAAAATGAATTAACATTATAAGTATATACACATAGCAACGGTGTATAAGCAGAGTAAAAGAGAGAGAGAGAGAGACGCTGCCGCATGTCAGACCGAAAAGTGCAAGCTTTTAGGATAATAATGTCTGCGCCTCCAGCGCGCGCGAGAGTACGCATCTCTGTTCGCTGCTGCTGCTGCCGTTGCTGATGTTGTGCATCTATACATATACACGTATTATATATCTGTATATATTCGCTATAAATATATATATCGTATCAGGAGCGTAGAACAGAGAGGCAGGAGCGCACGCGGACGTCTATACACGTATATACCGAGCGCGCGCGCGCGCGTTATAGTTTCCCAAGGGGTTATAATTTGTCGGCAAAATCATCAAGCTAATGGTCGTACTCTGTTATATATACAGTAATAATACAATGTCGGTGTACGTTAAGACAGCCGAGCGCCGTTATTGGCCCTCGCTACCATATACGCGCGCGCTTACATCGATGTAATTGCAAATATTGCGTGTACATTTTGCTCGGAGATCGCTTGTCATTATATTGAGAGCCTCCATCATCGTAATATACAGTCGAATTACCAAGTCACGAGTGTTTTAATTTTTAAAGATCGTCCTTATATAGACCTCATCAAGGAAAGAGAAAATGATTGTTAAGTGTTTCTTTTGACTAGTAAAAGTTGAAATTGCATAAATAAAGTGCGTTATTCCTTCGTAAATTTTAAAAATCTCACGTCACCGTCTGTGCCGCCACGAGCTTGCGCAAAGCCGCAATGAGAGTTCGCCTCTGCCTCTCTTCACGCGCATTTGCAGGTGAGAATTTCGGGCCACTCTCATATACACAAGAAGTCGGGCAATTAGCATTGAAAGCACCGTTGGCACAGAGCTCTCGGAAGCTTTCGTCAACTTTCCGAAGCAAAGCACGTACCTACATGGATATACCATCGCAATGTGTTGCGAGCTTGGATTTCGGTGAGATTGAAAGCAGCTGCGAGACTCGTTCGCCTCGCGTGGCTTTACGAGCCATTATTTTAATTATCGATTAAGTTATTATAAACTTGCGAGAGCTTTTTCACAGATGAGCTTGTACATAAAAGCGTTTGAAATGTTTCCAATTTTTTCATTCGCTTTTTTTTTTAATTGTTATTTTTACTTAATATACGTGAAACTTTGTACTAAAAAAAATACTTAATTTATCTCGTGGTCGAGGATGGATTAAAGCTCGGTGAGAATAGACCGCAGCGCCGAGGATAATATAATAACTCAAATGGAAATTGGATATATCGAAGATCCACGAGGCCATCGCGTAAATATAAAGTGAATTTAATATTAAAAGCACGCATTTCGATACGCTATTACCTTCTTTTTCTTTTTAATTGCGATGTAAAAACTTTTCCAGTTTGAATAATTCTCCGACCGATTAATATTCTGTGAAAGGAGGCGTACGAGATGAAAATAGCCTAAAACACACAATAGTGTGATAAAAACTTTGAGGTAATTACATAGAAAAGGGGGTCGAATATCGCCAGAGCCGCTGCAAAGGTAACGTAGCACTATGTACGTGCATTCGCGTAAAATGAAGCAATAAAGACGAGCTACTAATTAAAAGTTTCAAGGTTCAATGTTACGTGTGCTTTCGCGCGCGCGCTCAGCTTTCAAGAATCAAGAATGTATACTATATTGCACACACGGACCGAACGCCCAATATATAATCCTATTTTCGATCAATTAGCCGTGTAAAATCGATCAAGTGCATTTATATGTATAGCATCACGTGCCAATGTTATAAAAACTTTATATAATGCTTCATCTTATACGTACAAGGCAAACAATGTGCAAAAGGTATAGTATCGAAAGCTCCGGGATAGGCTAAAAATAACCACTGGATTTGTAATAACGCACAGACGCGAAACGCGAGAATCCTTGTATTATCGGGACGGCGAATTATAGCAACCCGAGAGGAGGAATTATAATGAAACTTCGTTTGACTTGGCGAACTGCTACTGATGCTGCTGCTGCCGTGCTTTCTATATCGCGAGCAACACAGCGCGATATATGCTCACGCGCACACATACGCACAGATGCCGCAACTATATCTTAATGAGAAATTAAAGCCAATGGGATTCGTTATCTATGCGTATACATATTTGCGCTCTACCCGAGTGAGCTGCGAGGGGTGGAGGAAGAAGTGGGGAAGAGAGAAAGAGAATATAATCAGCCGCCTGCGTGCGCGCGCGCGGTAAGAGTATAGAGAAAGATTTGTAAGCGTAATTATCGAAAATATAATCCAACTCGCTCGCGCGCGCCTGCTACGTAACTGCGTATATCATGGAAATTAGTATAAGCGCGCGGCGGAATAATAAAATATCTATACAAATGAGTTGATATCCCCCTTTCGCCCGGTGCGCTTAATATGTAGCCTAGTGTATATCTGTATCATAATGCCGAATAGCTGCGCCAATAGGCTCCTCGGCTGCGAATAATTGTTATTATTATTATTATTATTGTTAATAACATTATTGAGAATTCGTATATATAATAAACGAAAAATTCGAAATTGAGCGTTATTTTAGCATATGATACTCCACGTGCTGCAAAGTCGAGTCGAATCGAGAGCTTATAATGGTACTTTGATAAATCAATGCTTTATTATACGAACCTCGCGAGTTGTTGCTATGTACATGTACGCGTGCGGTGTAAATGTACAATACACAAACGTACTATGCCATACGATATTGTAACGATCCTCACCGACCAGTACATATTATCAATAGGCCGCGAGAGCGAGATAAATCGTTAATTAGAAACGCGTGTTATTGCAGGCACATTCGTACATAGATGATGATAAGGGCGCGCGATAAAATGCGGCGAAAATACTTTGCTACTTTTCATCGTTGCTGCTGTTAGATAGCTAGCTAGCTGTTGTGAGACGTTCCTTTTTTCTTTTCGCGCGCGCGCCACGCCGCGGTGCATCTGAAAGCGAAGAGGAAGGATGTAGGGAGGTATGGTATAAGGTGGGAAGGGGGGAGAGAGAGAGAGCAAGGAAGTAAGGCAGTAAGACTTTAATGGGAAGGGCAGAGAAGAGAAAGAGAGAGGATCTTGAGCGATGAAGATGAAAGTTGAAGGGAGGGTATTTTTAAATAAACCGCGCGTGCAGCTTGTAACACAGGCAGCGCAACGTGCCTCGCGTTGATCTCCGACTCTATATGTGTTTGTGTGCTCCCTACGAGGGTTGAGCTAAACGTCAAGCAATGCGCTGTATATTAAAGGCCCGCAGGCTCGTTATAAAGGCTTTAGCGCGGACCCGCGTTGATACGCAATTACAGAAGTAAAGGAGAAAAAAGAAGAAGAAGGACACAGGAGTGTTTTGAAATTTGCATGTGTGCTTATACCGTGTGTGCGTTCGGAGCTTTTGAGAAGCGTATCCTTAGGAGCGATGAGTCTCGAAAGTCTTGAAATTAATGACTCGAATCGCACGTATACGCGTTTGAAAACAAGCTCGAGAATATGCTGCGCTCTATGCGAGGATCCGTTTGTATATAATACGTGTGCGTAAACTCGTTCGTCTAAGACCGCAAAAGAGTTGCACACATATATATACCGTATAGTCATTATAACGCACGTGTGACGAGAGCTGCGAACATCTGCGAGAAGCACCGGCTAAAAAACTCTCTTGGGCTTCATTAAAAAAAGTGACTTTTCTTAGCGACACGTATTATAGGCGCATAAAAGCCCGTCGTCGTATATATTTATTATATTATATGCGTGCGCGATCCAGCTATTAGACCACAAACTAGACCTTTTCAAAGGATATACTTTTTGTTTAGTTCTTAATCAATCCGTATAATAAATTCATCCTTTTTTCCTTCGAGTCGAAACAAGAATATAAAAAAGAGGGACGAGTAGTTCATCCTTGTATACGATATAACGTTTTCAATCAGGTCAACATCGTCGAGTTTATTATCTCGTACAATCAATCAACTCATCGAAGTCTGTCTCTCTTTCTCTGGTTTGATCGATTAAAATTCCGAAGCCACGCATCGCGGGACATCGACTCTACGAGCCCGAGCGCGCGCACACGCCAATTCATTCGTGTGTGCAGTACACCGACGATTAATTTAGAAAAAAAATCTCGCGTTCAGCCCCATGATTCTATATATCATGAAAAAAAATAATAAATGCTTCAATGTGTTATGCCATCATTAGTGCCTCGCGTGCAAATGTAATATTTATCCGGAACTACTTCTCGACGAGACGTATAAAAAAAAGGAAAAGAAAGAATGTAAAATGATCGTCTGATGGATATATAATAACGATGACGACGACGTTTAGTCGTATAAAGCATCTGCTGCTGCGTTGCTTCTGGTTATGCTACCGGTGGAAATTTAGCACGAGCGAGAAAGAGAGGAGAGTTCGTAATAACTTCTGTTTCTCTTTCTCTCTGTTCACTGCTACTTTTTTTGTGTTTATCACGATCAACGTTACATATCACACGTATGCAGCGCGTATTTCATATAGCACGGAAGCTGACGAATATAATGCATACAGTATATAATGCTTTAGTCTGTCTCTTGCGAAGGTTGGAATTAAATTCATTATGCCTAGTGCACGCGCGAAGTTTTTTTTTCGCTTTTAATGGAGCTTATTCGGTGTTTTCACGCATTGGTTTGGGCATTTAAATGTTCATGCAACGCGATACGTGTACGTGGAATTTTCCGGCTATGAGGTTTTGTTGTCAGTTATTTTTTGAGTCCTAAATCAGTTTTTTTGTCTATTCATGTAAAATTTGAAAGTCAATCCCAAAAGTCAAGAATTATTATTTTTTTTACTCATTTCACATGATAAATCTAGAGTTGCATCTGTTATACAGGAATGCAAAAAAATGTGGGTAGATCCATTGAGCTAATGGCCAGATCCTTTTTGAAACTAACTTCTATTTTATAATCTATGTACGCTAATTGTCTTTCATAACGTACTATTTGCTACGATGAATGTAATGGTTGGTTTTTGGATTGAAAAAAATAAAGTGAAGTTGCCAAATGAGGAGACGTCGGATTCTTAATATACAGACCCTCGCTCATGAGTTATTCTAGTTTCTTTTTCTTTTTCTCGTCCGTCCGTTCGCGCGCTCATATATTTATAAGCTCGCTCGCGCTCGCGAATCACCATAATTCTGGATTACACCGAGCGCGACAGGGTTAAGCCTACGTATAAGAGGAGCGGGGAAAGAGGAGGGTACACAGAAAGAAGGCACGACGCTCTCTCGTAAGCCTCCGCGAGCTCTTTTTCCGGTAACACGTTATATTTTTCAAATTTGTCAAACGACACTGCAATAGCGCAGCTCGCGCGCGCGAGCTAAATTTGCCAAGTTAATCCGAAAAAACCTCTCGCTCTCTCCCTCGGCTGCTGTTGCGGGGAGGAAAAATGTAAAGAGCAAATAAAAAGTTCGGTGTAGCCGTAACAATCATCGAACGAAAAATAAAAAAAAGGAGAGAGAGAAAGGGAGAAAAAAGTACGAGCCGCCTCGGTAGCCAAACTCCGGGGTAGCTTGTGCCGCTGCAGTATAGCGAGCCCAATCAAGTCCGAACAAAAAGTCTTCCGGTAAAGAGAAACTACATCTCATCAGAGGAGCACAAGAGACTTGCCCCGATGGAAATCATGCCTCTTGATTGCATCATCAAGACTCTTTCAACACCCAGTCGTGCGAGGCTCGAGTCGAAATGAAAAAAAGGCAAAAAAAAGAAGAACATCTTCCCTGTACCTGTATACGTGTGTGCTGTGCTGTGCTGTGCTGTGCTGTGAGTTGAATGTTCTTCTTTCTCCCCCTCCTCTCAGCTATGCTTGGCTCGGCTGTCTTTCCACACGTTTAACGAAGCGGAAGTCCACGGACAATTAGGCGAACGAGCGAAACAATATCTTTCGCACGCGCTAGCTGCAGAGACTGTTTTCAGCTTGGCGAAGCGCATGTTTGTCTTTCCTCCGTATAAGCATCTCTCTCTCGCTTACTTTTTCCTCCTACTCGTTTAATGATGATGACTGCGCGAGGATGATGCGGGTGGTATTTTATGCGCGAGTTAGAGAGTCAAACTGCACGGCAATTCTCCTCTTTTCTCGACTTAACACTCGTCATAGTTGGTATATGGGTGCTGGAGCCAAAAGAGACACGTCGTTACGTTTTCAGGTAATGCATTATTTATAAACGCACTTTTACGACCTCGATTAGCGTAATAAACCTTTTTTAACGAATGCGCGCGTGATTAGATTCGTGCGTAAGTGCACCTGGCATATTATATTATATAGATACGTAATCGATAATTTATTCGATACGCTATAATCCAAAGTATATATAACGGGCGACCTTATTGGGGCTTCAATGGTGGCGCATTGCGAATTGCGTCGCATCGAGCTAGCTTATATAGCACACACACGCGCGTCTATATATAATATACAAGCCATTATATAGGCGGCGGTATAGCTAAACGCGAATTATACATACAATTCAATCCGTGCAGCCGTAGCCCTGCTGCTGCTGCTGCTTTGGCTGCATTGGCTGCAGCACATCTATATAACGGGCGCAGGAATCGATCAAGCCAATTAATTCAATACAAGGTGGAACAATTATTTTAACCTTTCGCAAATTGAATTATTCATAGTCGTCTATATAATCCACCCTACGGATTCACCATCACCTCCACCCCCCTTTCTCCTATATAGTATAATACCCTTTCCATCGATCTGCAGCGTGAACTTCGTCTATGCTCGCGCGCGCGATACACTTCTGATATGTAATTATAAATGCTGTGTACGCAGCGGCGGGTACATATGCGATCATGCAGCACGACGAGTGCGAGTTGGTGCCATCGGGCATGTACGCGTGCATTACGAGGCTTCGATACTATGCTATATATTTCTTTGAAAGGGAAAAAAATTCAATTTGGCCGGGTACACTGCTGCTTCTGACTACTACGACGACGACAACGACGATGATGATGATGACGATGCTCAGCCGTAGCTGGCACCGCTGCGGGCACCCGGGTCCCAATCAACAGCCCCTTTGTAAATCAGACGTACTCCTCTATGTGTATACGCGCCAATGCTCAGCTCTCTCAGTTCTATATATATATATAGCAGCCAGCAGCGCCCTGCCGTCGTCGACTGTACAAATACGGTACAGTACACTGCAGCGCGCGTACATAAAATCAACCATAGATTCGGTAATTAATAATAATCGCTTTAAATCAGGGATTGAATCGATGCCGGCTTTGAGCCACGTCTGCAGACTTTTCTTCTTCTCTTTTTTTTGTGCTCTTTAATTACATAATACGGTATCCTGGATCGTTAAGAAAATTTTCTTAGGATTTATATAAAACTTACCGAGACCCGAGAGGAGACAGGCGTGAATAACGAAATCAAGAGCAAAGTTGACCCTGATCTTCCAAGACGAGAGAGAGCTGCCGCGTGACGACGACGACGACGACGACGATGGGGCGAACTGCTTGGAGCGAAAAAATTAGACTTGAATGGATTTTGCCAGGCTGAAAAATTTCAACGATTTTTTATACGTATAGATATAGTATATTCATCGAGAATTGAGCGCATGCGGGGAGGAGGGTATAGACGGTGCGGCGGGTTTTTTATATGATTTATATGTATACGTTATATCTATAGAAAGTATCAGATCCCGATCAGTATTCAGAGCACGAGCATCGAATCAATACTCTCTCTCTCTCTCTTATTCGCGCCCGGCGCTAATTGAATTAACGATCGACGCTCAACGTGCGCAGCACCGGCAGCAGCAGCAGCAGGTGCAATTTCTGTCTCTGGTTAAATAACAGGCAGCGCGCGATGGCCTAATCCTAGCACACACGTATAATATACGGAGCTCCGGTGCGGGCCGAGGGGGGATAGATATTTCGTACACCGACGTCTATTATTCAACGGCATAATAAAAGGACCTCATTAAAATCTCACCAGTGGATCGTTACTCTGCAACGCACATGCTGTATGTGTGTGTTATGCTTATGTACACGAACGAGCAAAGACAAATAATGGCAAACAATACGTATGTATAAGCTATATGTAGCGCGCATTTAAGGCACGACGAGCTCGACTGCTGTATGGGTGCACACGCGTTGCTCGCTTCAATCAACAACAACGGCTACTGCTCCCGCTATCTATATACGTGTGCGTATGTATTGCTATACGATCGCAGCGCAGAGACACGCATATACACAGAGAAAATCCTTCTAGCCGAAAACTCTAGGCGGGCGTGAAAATCGCTCGACCGTCGCCCTGGCATACTTTCTATATATACGTATACACATGAGTATACGAGCATGTGTAGACTAGGGTTTTGCAACAGCCCCGCGCACACATACACATTAAATGGAACACGGCAATACAAGTCAGCGGGCGAGCGAGCGAGCGAGAAAGAGAAGGGTGAGGAGGAGGGAAAAAAAAGAGGAGAAGTTGGTACGGCGCTGATTGCCACCACAAAGGGTGCAATTATGCGGCCCTCCGGCAATCACCACGCATTCTGACCAAACTCAACACACATACACGTAGCACAAGCTAGCTGCTGAAAACTCTCCAGGAGCTTGGACGATTTTTTTTTCGTTCTCCAGTCGGCCGCGAGCTCTGAAATGCTCTTTGATTTGCTACCGTGTGCAAGAGAGAGAGAGAGGAGCGATGATTGCCTCCGCGCGCCCACCGAGCTCTCGCAATCAGCGTGGCACTCTACACGCATACACGTACTACAGATCAGCGCTGAACGCACACATACATAGGCACGCGGACGTGTGACTAATGTGCATTGCTGCGCGTGTGTGGCAGGCAGGCACGACTCCATATGCCCGCTTGTGCAAGAGTAAAGAAAGAAAATAAAAACAGCAAGAATAATGCAAAAATCAACCGAACGAGGATGGATAACGAAGTTCAAGTTTACTGACTGCGATCTATAAATATGAAAATAAGGATAAAAGGAAGGATTGCAGAGAGCTGGTTAATACACGCGTGGTGCCCCACGCATATGACTCCTCGACGCGGGAGAAAATTATTTCCATTATCGAGCTCACGCATCGAAATACTAATGACTGCAAACACGATTGACCGAAGCAGCGGCAGCTCGCAGCGCGCAATGGGCCGATGATCGAGCTGCTTGGGAAATCAGTCAGACGATGCGTGAACTTTTATACATCGGAGAGAGAGTAAAGGCCAATTCGATGGATCGTCGACTTATTACGCGCCGGTAAACAAATCGACCTCCTACCAAAGCGTGCGCATTGACCGCCGATGCAGCGCGCACGACTCGTAATGAGTCAGTTAAACACGTTTTTATATGATTGTTGCGGCGTGGAGAGAAAGAAATTTTGCTACTAATGCGTGCGAGTCGCGCTAAATGGATTCGATAACGTGACGACGATGATATAATTGCTCTTTCTCTCTGTTTCTCTCGCGGGGGGGTTGAGCCCTTATTTAGACATATGCGCATGCGGGCTTGTTGCAAACGCAGCGCGTTAAACACACTGCGCAATTGCGTTTCAATAAAGACGTTTATAATGTAACAGCTGCACAGGACGAAATAAGAGAAAGAGAAAAACTTTTATCGAGTTGTAATTTTCTCAAGATTATATACGACCCGTCGATCGTATTTATAATTTAGGTTTTACAATGTAGCGCATGTTTTTCTGGTCGATGTTTTACCGATACAAGTAAACAAATTTGATTAAAGAACAAAAAATAAAAAAAATAAAAAAGAAGTTGATTCTTGCCAACATCAAATTTCGCTTGGTCATGCGCAACGCATTCAAGGAAATACAGTAGCGGCAGGTTTAATAGCTCAGAGCACTCGGGATGCTGCAAGCGCGAAAAAAATATGATTTGATTTTCGCGCGCGAGCACAACGTTATAAGGCTCGACTCTAGTGTACACAAAGTATCATAATCGAAACTTAAGTAAGCGAAAAATGTAATTATTATACGATTTAAATATGAAAATACCGCGCGTGCTACAACGAGAAAGTGGCACGCAGCCCGTTTGAGAAAATGTATATTTATATAATAATAATGCATACGACGACGATGCCCTTGGGCCTAAAATGCGGAATACGTATATTATATGTGGAGGCTGCGACGCGTGAACTTTACGACAAATTATACGTACACACACATACACACACACGAGTATGAAGACAATCTATATGTGGTGGTGCTGCTACTGCTACTGCAGAATTAATTAATTATCGTTGTAAAGCCACGGCGGCTGCGGCGGTGGCGGCGGCGGCGCGCGTTCGTTTTAATTAATCTTTCGACACTAGAGTCGCAAGCGCTCCCCGTTTTTTAGCAATAATACGCGCGATTAAATTTCGACGTGCTCGATAAAACCGCACGCCTGAATATAAGACATACACACATAGGCACGCATACATACGCAGACGGTGTCGATGGGGCAGAAAAGGCGTAAACGAGAGCGAGAGATGTGCGAACCAGATGTTTTTCGTGCGACAAGACGTTACAAATATTATTGAGGGTTCCTGTCTCTCTCTCTCTCTCTCTCTCTCTTATGCTCTGCGGCTGCACCCATATAAGTTTTGAAACGAAACGAAAAAAAAATTAAAGGAAGAAGAAGCTACACAGCCAAGAACGCACGTTCTCATTATTATACGTATTATAAAAGCCGACCGCTAATCCAGTAAATGTAAACTACGCTTATAGCGTGCGCGCGCGTTATTTCCACTACGGGCAAAGGCGTGACCGCAACCGTGTCACAGCGAATTTTGCGCGCAGCTTGTGAACAACGTTAGCGTGTATGCATGGTATGTCCATTGCTGTCGCTGCCGTCGTCGACGTCGTGCATTATATGTACGTTCCACTCATCTCCACGCTAAATTTGTTATGATAATTTTATAAAGTACCCGTGATATTGTTAGAAGAGGGGTTGCGCATGTGTGTGCGTGTATTTATAGGGCGAAGTGTAGATTCGTTCGATGAAAAGCCTATACATATGTGTGGACGTATTTTGAATCAAATTTTTTTCTCTCTCTCTCTTACTCTTCAGCGACATGTGCATAACGAGTGTCTTGTCATGAGAAAACCGTAACTATTACTTTTTTGTTTTTTCTCAAAACAATTGCAGGATCGTGATTAACCCGTACGATACGAAACGGACTCGAGAGTTCATGATAAATTATCCAGAAGTTGAGGAGAAGCCTTTCGTTAAAACGACAGAATAAACAATTCGATCACTTCAAACGTATATAAGGGCAAAAATATAGAAGAAAGAAAAAATTAACAATACGTTTATATATGGCATGATAATTTCAATTCCAGACGTCGCATCTATCATACGTGCGCGTACCCCAATATTTTGCGATTAATCCATTCACAAAACGATTTTCCAAAGGGCCGCATGTGCCGAATATGCGCGCGCGGACCCCATATATAAATTATAGCCTCCACATGAGCCACTGGTCTTACGCGCGTTACGCTCTTTTTACGCGGATATATACGGCGTATACGTATAAGTCCCTGCCACATTGTAAAGCAGCGCGACGAGGGTCACACATGCAGCACAAATACATTGTAGCACGTAAACTGCATTTTTTTTCACTCGTCGCACGTATCTAAATATTGACTCTAAGGATTTGCGCAAAATGTATTTGGATCTAGACGACGACGACGACGACGAGGAGAGGCCCCGGTCGGAATGGCCTATATTAAGGAATAATAAGCATAGGCTGTGAAATCCGTTGAATTCGCTCGAGAGAGCTTAAAAAATAAAAGGAGGTCCCCGTTTGTGCGTAGTAGTAAGTACGGCATACGACGCATCGCAGTCTCGGCAGGGATTAAGTCTGCTGCTGATGCGTGTGCGCGCGCGAACTGGTGAATTTGTCTGCAACCGGTGTGTTGACAATTTTTTTTTTTTATATACCATCGTATACGCGCCCAATTGTACGGCACAATACTTTGTTGCGCATGAATTTTTAACGCGTCTGAAAAGTACACGTTTCGAGTGTGCGTAAGCGTTACAGTGTGTACACACATTTTTTGCAAATTGAAATCCCTTCCGAAGAAATGTGTGTGCGCGTATTACAGCTTAAACGCGTATACAGTGTACACACAGACAATGCGAGGAATTTTCATTACACATCGGGCGCAGAATTTCTATGATATAGTTACGTTGGCGCGCGTAAAGCTCAAAGCGCATCGGTGGTAATCCAATCAACTTCGAATGTATGATACGTGTATGCGTATAAATGCGTACGTCATTGCGCGATGTAAGTTCCGAAAAATTTCTAAAATACCGATGGTACATTCGTTGATGCGTTGATTATTATTCCTTGGGATAAAAAATGAATTATAAATTAACGTGAACCTATATTAAGTCAAGAGACGTCACGAGTTGATGGGTATTGTAATATTATTAACGATCTCAGCGGCGTGGCAAATCAAACGTCCCGTTTATTAAAAAAACAACACACCGACACTGTCGGTGGGCACACCAAGTTCAACACACCGGCTTTCGTACTGCACTGTATACTTTTCAGTTTCCAGTTGTGCTGCCGGTATATATCCCGAAGCAATTGGTCTAGATCTCTATAGCTATACATAACTAAATGTAAGCATTCGACTCGTCGAGGTGGGAGGTAAATATCGCTTTTTCGCGCGCTCGCGCACGCGGGCGAAGAAAAAAAAACGCAGCAGCAGTGGCAGCGCGGGGTGAGGTTATTGCCTGTTGGGTGATTTATCTAGTAATACTGGCCGACAGCGAGCTATATAGTGCGCGCCGGAGCGAGCCACATTGGTATTGGTGTGTAAAGCTCGCTCAGCTCTCTCACAGCAGCAGCAGCAGCAGCAGCACACAAGCACACACAACTCGGCGTTGGAAATTAAAAACTCACTTTATTACACGTCTCATTCTCTCTCGTTGGCGTGGGCGCGCGCGCGGGTTGTGTGTGCAGGCACGACTTAATATGGTCCATACCTGATGGAACGGAATATTATTAAAGTTCACCCGCGCGTCTGTGTAACTCTCCTCGCCGCCGACTACGACGACGACGACGACGGGCGCAGCAGCGGCAGAGACGGCAGCTCTTTTCCCGCCTCACTAGGCTGCGTGCTTGCGCAGATATTATAAGGGCATGTCCTTGCCGTGCGCGCGCGCGCCCCCGATATAGGTATATATAGATACACATAGCACACAGCATCACCATTATTACGGATGATGCGGCGTCTTCTTCACTCGCTCTATTATATACGTGCCGCTTATATAAATCTCAGGGCTGCTTCGTAGTTCGTATGTGTGCTCGCCTGCCTGTGTGTGTATGTGTGTGCTCCTGTAAACGGACGCTATATTGAAATTGCGAACTTTTGCTTGTATATTCCACTTTCGAGCCCGTTCCTAGCTAGACTGTGTTGCCGGCACACTGTGCTCTATACTGCGTGCTTTGTCTGTGAGATATGAGTGTAGTGTATGTGTGTTCGCGTGCTGCCCTGGCAATAGATGGATGATGAAGCTTCAAGCTGCTTTGCTTGAACTACGAGAAAGAGAGAGAAAAAGAGAGAGGGTGGGAGATTCATTATTTTTGCTTATGTGCAGCGCATAATATTAATATATATACAAGCTCCCGTATACTTACGCTTCTATATACGTATCAGTATCGCCGCATACATGTACGCCTACACCCGCACCCATCTCTCGTAGCTCTGCGCGCGAGATATTATTAATTTGAACTGTCTACACGTGTACGCATACACGCACACAAGAGTGCGTAATATGCGTATACACTTGTGATATTAAAAAACTGTGTGCTGCCCGAATTTTTTAGCTCATTTTCTCCACACCGCATTGAACTCTGAGTTTTCATGCGTACAGCAGCGGTAGGGTGACTAATCCATTCACGAGGAAATTATACGAAAGGTCGTGGGTCCAGGTGCAAGTTTGTGTGTGTGTGTGTGTGCGTGTGTAAGCGCATTTTAATGCGTACGCGCAAGGACTCGAGCACGAGGATAATCCACAATAGAATACACATAGGCGCGTAAGTGGCGAGAGTGGTGCGCGCGCGCGAGTTTAATGGATAATCGAGTATCGCCCAGCTACGTCGAGGCGCGCACGCGGCCAAACTATACTACATGCGACAGTGGTAGTGCGGCGTGTGCATGCAGCCAGGCCGAGAATTGCGTGCTCTCGAAATCAAATACGCTTGACTTGGCCGATGTGCGTACATTCTCTATCCTTCCTATATGTTGTATATGTATGCGAAGCTCGCCTGTCGAAGCGAGCGAGCGAGCGAGGAGTGGCAATATATATGAATAGCTAGAGCAGAGCCTATCTACCACTATACTATATCGGAGCGCGCACGACCGGGGCCAATTCAATTGTCTCGAGAGAGATGGAAACGGAGAGAATTTCATATTAAACGTATAACGATCGCGCATAGGATCTCTCTCGCTCTCTCCCTGTCTCTCAAGATGCTGCGCGCGTATAGGATCGTCGTGGTACATCCATCAGTAATATTGCATATTAGACATATCGTCGTACTGCGTGCCCATACAGGGTCGTTTCTCCGACACATTTTTACATAGTTACAGTAGATGATAAGTGAGCAGATTTGTAAAAGAAGTACATGTGAAGCTATTAAATGCGTTCATTTTCAAGCAAAAACCCATACAAGTTTTCTTTAAAGTCATCTTGAAATCGTCAAAGGAAAAAAGCTCGATTTTTACTTCTGAACGAAGCGCTTGTGAAAATAAGCCTATACAGAATAAACAGTGCGAGCAATATCCATCGCGTTATAGCTCAGCAGCTGCCAACTTCTTGACATTATACACTGTATGCTCGTTTTCATGCAATGCGATCATCTCAAGCCTCTCCGAGCTAGCCTCACACACTCAATAGTACGCTATACAGAATCGGTATCGTATAAATGGTATATAGTATAACGCGACCGAGCGAACCTCAGCAATTTATTTATTACTGCCTGATCTTGGAAACTTGAAAGACCGATTATTGCATTTTTCCAAACGTCTCGTCTCTTCTCTCTTCTATCTCGCGCCACTACGTTCACTCGCTCAATTCGCTTTGACTGGATAGGTACAGAAGTGGTGGTGGTCGTCGTTGTCTCTCGCTTCATCGTGACGGCGCTCAGCAGAGAATATCACGCGCGATCACAAGGACTATCGTATAGGCGCGCACGCAATATACAGAGGTATACGTACCAGCACGATGTATACGATATATAAAAGGCTTACGTGGGCGCTTTTCGCAAATTAATATCTTTTGGCAGCGTACAGTAGCAGCACGAGCGGGACCTCGCACGCGTGTAGTAGCAGCTTACATACGTGTATTGTATTGCGAAAAAAAAGTCTATGCGGCATAAGGAAATTCATCGATTCGATTCTGGAACGATAGGCATTTAAACTCGTAAAAAAGAGAGAGACGAGAGAGGGGAAGAGAATCCGACTCATTCGATAATGTAAGTTTTAATATCGGTAATTCAATACGTTTTCAATTCGGTAATGGCTTTAATTACGATTGATTGAAAAAAAAGCGGGGGAAGGGATGGGATGGGTTGAAATGGAAATCTTTATATAGATTGGCAATAGCACTTGGCCTCCATGTAATCCCGGCTGACCTGTCTCTGTCTCTCTCTTTCTCTCTAACCCCGTATACGTAATGGCTCATCCGATCCATCAGATACTCTCTCTCTCCCTTACTCTCTCAACTTTTTCTTCAAATTTCAAAAACAAACAAAAACGCGAAAAAGCTTTCTCTCTCATTTCAATCTCGCGCTTTTGCATTGCTCTATCTCTACTACGCGCTCTCTCTCTCTCTTCTATATACACAAGAGTCAGTGATTATTAATGGCATTGCAGCACACAAAGTAAGTTTTTGTCCAGAGTGTCTATACGTGTATACATATAGTAGAAAGAGAGAGAGAGAGAGAGAGCCAGAGCGGGCGCGCGAGGGCGAGCTAAAAGCATTAGTGCTTGCGCGCGCTTTAGCTTTCGAAAACTCACCCGCGAGGGACTTGCCAGCTGTAGAGAGAGAGAGAGAGAGAGAGAGGATCAGAGGTTAGGCGTGTGTATGTATGTATGTGTGTGCGCCTGTAAGCGCGAGTGGATGGATGGGTGAAAGGGGTGGGAGAAGGATGGGAAGGGATAGCGAGGCTCATCTTGTAATGGACTCGGGAGACAGTCGAGTCGGCTAATGGACCTTCGCTCTCTCGCTCTCTCGCAGCTTTCCTGCGCTCGGCTATACGCGAAAGCTCTTACGTATACACACACATACATAAACGCGCACATGTATATAACATTTCTGGGCCGTGCGACTCGACTACTTACATGCCGTGCCGTCTGTGAGTGTTTGTGTGTACATGTGAGTTAGTGTGTCCTATCGATAGCTCAGGCTGATGCTGCGTACAGTGCCACTGCTCTTTTCCACTAGCTATACACACAATGCCGCTCATTTTTATTTCGCTAGCATGCGCGCGTGCCTTTTGTTTTCTCGACTTCTTTTCGACTGTGCTGTATATACGTGTATATACAGCCTGCTTGCACTTTAGACGCTGTACTACTGCTCGATTCTGTACGTACTTTCCGAAAGAGAGGCCAGAAAGAAGTCATTAATCTTGCTTATTTCGTTTTTTTTTCGCCTTATAGCCCAAGTCAATTTTGCCCGATCCCGATGCTCGGAAGTTTTTGAAAAATGTTTATGTATCCGCTCTCCTGGAGCGGGCGTGCGGCGCAATAGACATCCTGTACAAAGTAGTATATACGCTTTTAAGTAGTAATAGCAGTGGAAGAGAAAAAAAGCAATTAATTTCGAACCAATTTTCGTAAGATGCATAGTTAAACGAACTCGTTTATTCTTCTTAATTACAAAACTCCAATTACGAAGGTATACCGTAAAACCCCAAATGGCGTGACACCCTTCCTGGGCAAACATAATAAAGCCACTCGCGTGAGCTTTCGCAGCCCGACACTTCTCCCTCCCGCTGCAATACGACCCCCACCCCCGCCCCCGCCCTGATGCTGCTGTGTGCCTCTCCTCGAACGCCCCGTTCCCTTGCCCTTCTACTACGACTACTACTACTACCATAGTATTGCTCTCTTTCTCGATATCTGACTCGGTCACATTAGAAGTGCAATGTTGTTCGGGCCAAGCTCTCGCTCTCTCTCTCTCTCTCTCTCTCTTTCTCCCGAGTTTCGATCAATCCTGCCCGCCGACGAAAGTAATAAGTCCAGAAGTCGAGAAAAGAGAAAAATTATATTACTATCTTCGGAGATGACTGCCGCTGCTGTGAATGCGCATGCTTGTGTATATGTCTGTGTATGTGTAAAACGAGAAAGAAGAGACCGAGGCGCAGGGATAATGCGATCGGACAAGAAACGCTTTGCGAAGTGAAAAAGCACGGGCAGAAGTACATAGGAGATGTGCCCGCGCAAATACACATACACTAGATCGCTATGTGTGATCGAGCTTATACTATACACACACATACGTGCACACGTAAGGGAAAGAGACGAGTGGCAGAGCATATATATATAGGAGGCTATAACAAGAAAGTTCAATCGAAGTGTACCGGCTCGAAGGAAAAAAATCCATACATGTAAAGTAGTACGATATATAAACTCCTCCGCGTATGTGCGAGCATATATCGTGAGCGAGCTCGAGGAAGAAAAGTTCGAGGCGGAAGCCGAAGATATCCAATTTGAAATTTGCTTTTTTCCTCTCTCTCTCTCGGGCTTTTTTAAAACACAAACGAGACTAATTCAATTGTAATTATAACGTTGAATCGGTGCGAAAAGTACGACGCGCTCGAAATCTTAATTAAACGTTAGATAATAAAATTAATCGATTGTCTCGAGGGGGCAATCACCGCAGGACAGGAAAAAAAAAGTAAAAGGAATATTCTTATAATAGCTTTTTTTTCTATCTCTCCATCAGCGAGCCTCAACACCACGTCGCGGTATCTCAAAACGAATCGGTGGCTCGTGCGTCCAGGCAGTGCCGGCGCGCGCGATATTTGTTTCCCCTCTTTTCTCTATATAGCTTCCACAGTTTGGAGGGAGGGGTGGGTCGACTGGCTGGCTGGCTCCGATACATCAGCTTCATGCATAATAAATTTTGGGATCCGTGTCGCGCGTTTTCTCTCTCTCTCTCTCTCTCTCACCCACTTACAAAGGACAGAGAAAAACGTCCGAAACAAAATGGGAAATTGCGCCAAGCTACAGCTCCAAGGAAAAGGAAAATTTCGTAATACGCAAGAAGGGGTGCGGCAGCAGCAGGTCAGAAAAAACGTGTGGGCTCAACTGGACGTATACATAGCCGGAGCGGGAAGATTGTAAAAGAAATATATATGAGCAAGACGCGCCGGTCTTTGAGTAATACATAACTATATATCAAGGCAAATGTTACGAGTATTCGTTTTCTAACTTTGCCATCAAATTGTTGCGGCTAATACATTAATACGATCGAATCGGTCGCAAGCTCAAAATGTATACCTTGTGTGTATATAAATTGAATTGGCCGCCACGCGCGGACATTTTAGTGAAATTAGAAGCATAAATCTTCGATGAGTGATTACATTATGACGATAATAATAATCATTGGGCAGTCAATTGCGTTGATTAATTTATGTAATAGATAAATTAAAATAAATCAAGACCAGCCATAACCTTTGATCGACAAGTGGTACAAGGTTGTTATAATAAAAATAAAAAAAGAACGTCAAGAAAGTGAAAGCTCTCGCGCGCTGCACCGGTAAAAAAGAAACGAAAAGAGAGAAAAAATAGCACGACTATATAGCTGAGAGGGTGTATATAATATATGTATATCGCAAATGTATAGCAGCGAGAAAGAAGGAGAGAGAGAGAGAGAGAAAGAAAGAGAGAGAAATGGCTACATAGAGCGGTGGCTTTTTTCGCTTAATGCGAGTAATGATACTTTTCGCCCGAGCCTTTTCTTCGCTCGCAAGGCACTCTAGATACTTTCAGAGCTACTCCCTCTACCCCCTAGACCGGCCCGATACTCACGCACACACATATAGCGGCATCAAGCGCTCGAGTGTTTGTGTACGAATAGTAGCATTAGTGGTAGTACAGTATAGTGGTAGTTGAATAAGTAGAGGACGAAGTAGACGTCGTACAGAAAACCTCCATTAAAGTCCCTGGAAGTGATTAGTACTCCTGACATCATCGTCTCTTTTCGTTTCTCCCCCCGCCCCCCCGTGCCTCCTTCCATCCTGCCTTTTTTTAGCCTCTCCATTTTCGCTCACCTTAACTCTTTTTTTCTTTGCATTTATTCTTCTCGGTTTCGCTCCCTCATAAAGCACTAAATATTATCGCGTCGCTCCGTCATCGATGAAAATTATACAACGCTCGAGCGCATTTTAATTAATCCCTTTCATTAATGATAATTTTCGCCAGAAGTTCGTTCCTATAAAGATTTCAATTTTGTGCACGCGGGGGTGTAGGTGGAGGGGCCCGTGTATATACGCTTATACCGGTATTGTTTTTCCCTTGTCTGCTGCAGCAGCACGCGTGCTTTTCTTTACTCTCTCGCTCTGCCACATCGTATACAGAGAGAGAGCCTAGGCAGTAGTGAGCCACAATCCCATTAAGACTCTTCCAATCAACGGCTCTTTCAATTTTCTCTCTTTGCTCGGGCTCTCTAGCTGCTGGCAGTTCGTTCGTGTGCACACACACACAGACTAACACACATACACATACACGTATACGTTTACGTACATATCCTATGGGTAATAGCTATTTCGTGTGGTTATTTAAGCCTAGGCAAAACGAGTCAATTATTATTATAATTCTTTTCATTTAACCGCACGCGCTCGAACGTACGGGCTCATTAGTTAATGCATAAATCCGCAAGCAGGTCGTGTGCACTACCGAGTTCGCGCGCATACGCAAGGCAAAAAAATTGCTCCGCTTTATATAAATCAAGCGATAATTACGCGAAGAAGGATATAAGCAAGGCACGCGAGTTTTACACCTTATAGCCGTGCTCTGCGAGCTAGCTGCCTTATACACAAAAAGAGAGAAAGAGCGAAAAGCATTGCATGCGCGCACACCCCGAAGCTTTCATCAGAAATTAATCAAAGCTCGCGCTCGCGCGCTCTTATATAAGATTGGATTTAAAAAAGTTATTGTGTTTTTTTGTTGTTGTTGTTGCCGCGCTTTCGCGTTCAATTTGTAAAGAAGAGGCGCGAGGAGGTGAGAGACAGCTGGAGAAACGACTGCGTGAGTTCGCGTGCGTGTGAATATATGTGTGTGTGCGCAGTGCACCGCGTATATAAAGGCCTTTCATTAAACTTATACGAGCTTTGGCAAGCGACTGCACGCCTCTAAATCAGAGCAGTGCAGTGGCATCAAAAACGATGTAATTTTTGTAATGGGGAGGTGTGGCTTTATCCGCGTGTGTCTGTCTGTACATGTGCGAGTGTATATATACGCAAAGCATATACACCGCTCGCACCGCTGCCACGGCAATAGCATCGCGAGTTAATATAATGCTCGACGCGCGCGCGCGCAAATATCGCTCTTCGCGGGGCTTCGAGCACGTTTTGCTTATCCATCTCCCCGTCGTCGCTCCGTACCCCCACTCCTCCCTTTTTGATGGTTACGGTGGGGATAAAGGCTGCGGAGTGGGGACAGGCATCGGAGAAAGCACACGAGGGCCCCGAGGGTTCGCGTGATTGCGTCGGCGCGCAACATCATTTTCCGTATATATACACACAGCCGAACGAGGGGGATGAAACGTCAGTGTGTTCGGGTGTATACGTGTGTACGTGTGTGTGCACAGCAGCACGCGCTGCACTCTATATAGCATCAGCAGCGGCAGCGGCAGCACGCGAGGATGAATCGCTCGGGTATATAAGACTTTATTGCCTCATGCCTATAGTAATACGGTGGCGCCGCGCCGTGCCAATAGCAATTTCTAGGCTATACACTTACCTTTAATATGGGCGGCGAATCAAAGAGCTGTTTACATATTACATTTTGCAATGAGATATTTTAATATACTATACATAAAAGTCGGGGTGCACGACAAAAAAATGATATCGTGCCGGGGTACACGAAGCCGCTCTTATACTACCGAGAGATCGCTGGGCGGGAGAAAAAAAAACAAATCAGCTATCGCATGCAGTACGTATATTGGAAATTCGTCGATGCAAGAGAGACAGAGAGAGAGAGAGAGAGAAGGTAGAGGGAGAAGTGGGCGAAAGGGTGAAAGAAAACACGTAGAAGAATGGGAGATCGAAATGAAGAAAAGAGTCGAAAGAATAAGTAGAAAGCTCAAAGGGGTGAGAAACGTTATAGGTATACAGCGACTGCACAAAAGGTGAAACGAGCTCTGAAGCGCAGGGCAAGGCGCTTCAAGCACTTAATTGGGATTCTTGCACGCTTTCGTTCTCTCTCTCTTTCATTTCTGCATGCTATATATGTATACACATTACGAGTTTATAGGACTAGCTTATGCTGCTGCTGCTTGCAAGTTCTTCCATACCTTATATTCTACTATACTACCGATCGCACACAGACTCGCATTCGCGTGCGCGTACACACACACATACACACAGCCAAGGCGTTTGTTCATTATAGTTGTTTGGATCTTTACTTAATCGAATTCTTCCTTCTCTGGGTGGTGCGCCTCTGTCTCTCTTTTAAATACAATGAAAATTCCACGAGTATTCGGAATGATTTTTTTTAAGCTCGAGTTGGATTGATTTTTGCTTTTACACAGTTAAATTAGAAAAAATATACAGGGTGAGCAAATTCGAGGAATGTTTTTTTTAATAGCAGTTCGTATCGAGTAATTATGATGCACAAATGCCAAAGTACAAAAAATTCGAAATGAAAAAAAGCTCGTTTTCAACGACTTTTTTAATTTACCATAATCTCATTAATAAAGCAGCTGGCATCAAAAAATGAATGTCAATCTTTCGTATCGCATAATGTATGTACGAATCGAACGAAAAACGAAACGAGGAAAAAATAAAAAGCCACAACGCGGCATATGGAGCACTCTGGATAATTAAAAAAATTGCAGCTATGATTCAAATTAATGCCGGCATCTAATCAAATACGTATAACATGGCAAAACCACTTCCTCATCCTCGCGAAAGATTGCCTTCGAGTCTCTCCCTCTGTATACAATATATACACGCACACCGACGAACGAGAAAACTTCCCCTGCAGCGGTGTGCGCCAAAATATATATTATACGACGGTGGCGGCGGCGAGCGCCACACGTCTCCTCGTCGTCGTCGATCGAGGAGAAATTTGCAGCGGTGGCAGAAGTGGGATGGAACTCGTCGCGAGTGGGACAGCCCGGCGAGGGGTCGCACATACAGATATACAATTCGCACGGTAGTTCGCGCGGTGTCGCGCTGCTGTTGCTGCTGGCAGCGTGTAGTGTGCAGCGCACGATGCAGATCTCTCGATAGCCGCGTGAGGGGAAAATTTTATAAACACACACAGAACGGAGCGGCGGCGCGGTGGCGGCAGCATGAGCCGCTCTCTCTCTCTCTCTCTCTCTCTCTCTCTCTCTCTCTCTCCGTATAAGCACGCGGCTCCTATGCCAACGGTAGCGCCGACAGTTTACCGCCGGCACTTCTCGCGTGCGCATCCTCCTAGCCGCACACTATTGCATGTGCAATACACAACTTATATCAAAAGGTGCAGCATTAAGACGTTATTACAGAGACATATTGCGCGTACTGTGTTATATATCGCCACATAAAACGCATCGTATAAAAACGTGCTCGCGCGAATTATCGATACATCGTTTATTTTTGTTTTTGTCTGACGTATTTACGAAAAAACGTGTGATAATGTTTTTGTTGTGATTTGTTTGGTTTTTAGACTGCTGGTTGGACACTGCACGTGTTTGAAAAAAAACAAAGAAAATAACGTGACTTCGTGATAGCGCACAATTGAATAACGTTAATTCATCGTTGTCGCCGTCGTAGTCGTCGTTTTTAAAATTGGAAAGCTACGGAAAAGCGGCAAAATTGCTCCCAACGTGAAGTCTACGAAGAGCTCCACTTCATTGTCATCAGGTACTTATCACAATAATAATTTTAAAATATTCAATGAACCTCGTTAACGATATAAAATAAACAATAAGCACCTCTCGAGTAACAACGCATGCCAAAAGCTCACGTGAACAATACCAACATAAATCCTTGAGCAAACCCGAGACTTTTATTGGTCTTATTGTAAAAGGATACAGAGAGTGACAGAGAGAAAAAAAATTGTAATATATAGAGTCGCCCGAGCGAGCATCCGTATCAATTACTGCTATAATATGCACGCGAAAGATGAGCAGCAGCAGCAGCAGCACCGTATATGTACGACACGCAAGAAGTAGTTGTCGTCGTGCCGTTACTGCCGCAGGGCTTCCTATATATATTTTATCATGTGATGTATAACGTGAGTTTAAGCTGCCAATATACACATATACGAGCGCGAGTGCGCAGAGAGTAAAAGAAAGAGAGACAAAAAAAAAAAGAAGAAGATTCCTTAAAAGTTGTGTGCCGGTATAATCTCGGTGAGTCCCGCATGCGGCCTTTTCTCTTTACTCGCGCCAAAGGATTAATAAGACACGACGCGCGGCAGCAGGAGTTACGATATGCTTGAATTTATGCAAGTGTGCCTCTCGCTCGCTCTCACTCAGTATTATAAGTGATTAGCTCGTCCCGCTCGAATTACGAATCCGCGCGGTCGCAGAATAAATGGGCAGCAGCGGCAGCGGCAGACTAAAAAAAAAGTAAAAAAGACACAACGAACGTCAATTTGAGTGCTTTAGCGCGTATTAAATGAGCGAAGTATGTAGTCGCTCTCCTGTATATTTATTATTATATATATACGAGGGCCGTCAGAAAATCTTTTAACCGAGTGCTGCACGCTCGATATCATTGTTATATATATACAACGCCGAATAGCTACAAGATTATTCCATCAAGCGTTTTCATGATACAATGAGCGCTGCACAGCGCGCGGAGTTCTCGCACATATATACACACTCACACTCCGATATATAGACAGATCTGTGTATAAGCAAATCGAGCCGAATTTACATTCCATTTCTCATAACCATTACTCGCTCTCTTTCTCGGTTCTCTCTCTCGCTCTTTCGAATGCGACACAAAAACTCACTCAGCCGACCTTTCACGCAATTATAAACATCGCATGCATGCGTATTAATACGTGCAATTGACACCGCGTATACATATATATATAACGACCGAAGGATTTCGTAATGTGCCTATCGTATTCATCTTTTTTATATACCCGCATACTGTGACGCAATGAAAAAAAAAATAAATAAAGAAGTCAATAAATAATTTAAAAAAGAAACAATGTAATATTTGAAACGAGATTATAATCATCGTCATCACAGAACGTATACGAAGCTGATGTAGTTTGCCGAGAGAGAAAGAGAGAGAGAGAGAGTCGAATCGAGCGTGCTGATTGCACACCACGGGCTGCACACACACCCGGCAGCAGTTCGCTAATTCGTTCTGAAACGAGAAAATCTCTCTCTCTCTCTCTCTCTCTCTCTCTCTCTCTCTCTCTTGCACGCACACGAGCATACACACACACGGCACACCAAGTCATCCCTCGAAAAGGTCGTTTAACTGGCAGACTTCCAGCAATGCATGGGCTATATACGCAGCGCATCCCCTCGATGTTATGAACCACTTCTCTCACTCTCCACTATATATAGGGTATATGCGCCCGCAGCCGCTTTTTTGCTTCTTTTCCGACTTTTTTTCCTCTCAGTTTTTTATTTGTTATTACTCGACTCGCATTCGATTAGCATTGAGGTTTTCAATGAAATAAATGAGTTGCGCTCTAGCTATACGGAGCGCGTGTGACACGGATCTATATAATAAATATGCAACTAAATCAAGAGCTTCGGTTCTATATGCGTGTCTTTGCATTTTATTTCACCTTTTTTTATTTATTCTAACCTTAGCTCTAATCCGTGTAATATTTTTTTTTCTTCGTCGCAACCGTATAATAACTTTATTATTAGCGCGACGTCATCGCGCGCGTATCAAAGTTCGAGCGGTTTATTCATTCGGAGGGATTAGACGTATCGCGCTGTGTGCACGCGCGTTCACTCGGCTCGCTCGCTCTCGAGGCTTTAACGATGATTTAGTGCTTTAATCGCTACACATATTATACACGATTTGCTGTCTCTCTATATAACGGCTATAAGCTTTTGAAAAATTTGTCGCGTATATATAATAATCATAATAATAACGATAATAATCATGTGACCAAAGTCGCACGTAACAAAGTGATCATTATTCGAATTAAGCCCCCCCGATACGCGGGCGATTATTATATACACACGTATATATATACTCGGCGCGAAGATAAAAATGTCGTCGTGCCAGTCGTACATAATAATGTGTACAAAAATAAATAAAAATCACGTAGCAGCAGCAGAAGAAGAAGAATAAGACGTAATCGAAAGAGCAAGTGTGTGAGTATATACGCGTGCATGTATACTGTGTGCAGTCGTTCATGAGCTCGGCACACAGCCGTGCACATGTGTCCGTTTCACGTCTTTGGCTCTCGATAATTGGCGCGCCAGGGCTATATAAACAGGCGCGTGCAGTACGACGAGCGAGAGAGAGACGTACTGTATACCACTACTACGCTGTATATATACGTATATAAAGCACGAGGCACAGGCACAGAGCTCGTTAGGCCGCTCTCGCGTAGCGCGCAGAGCAACTCCACCAAGAGAGAGAGAGAGAGAGAGAGAGAGAAAAAGAGAGGGAGCAAGACAGAGAATAGCTTAATTATTTTGTTTGAAGTTCGAGAATGGGGTTTATGAGATAGCCTCGCGCGCTGCCGCACCACCGGCACCACTGACGCGCGCGTACGTATAGTTTATAAATCGGTATCGTACGTACGAAATAGCTTGGCTGCTGCCGCGCCTAGAGTATAGCGCGCCTTATTTGCACTAGCTCGGCAACGAACGAACGAACGAACGAATCGGGCGGGCGCTGCGCGTTTATTTAGCTAAGCCAACAAATTGGCGGAGCTAATTAGCCAAGTAGTATAGAAGCGGTGGCTGTGCAGCAGCGGCGCGACTCCAACTTGGCTCGCGCTTCGCCTCGCATTATATACAAAAGCGGAAACGCGCGCCTGCACGAGGACTGCAATGCCTATACTGTAATACTGCAAGACTGCAGAACGCGCAGTCAGCCCTTCTTGCTGTTGCTGCTCGCAGTGCGTTGGAACTTTATTTTCCTTCTCCTCTTTATCTCTTTCCTTAAAGATTATAATAAACATATAAGAGCTTTACGTTCACTAACTCGAACCAGCAGCAGCTTTTGAACTTAATTGTTGATTGTGAATATAGCAGGTTACAAGTATATAGATGTATAAAAACAACATCCAAAGAGCTTTGTGTGGCTTCGCCGCGCGCCGGCACACGGCACCCCTTCTGCAGCCTCTGTATATGGTATATACTCCTCTTCCTGCCTTGGAGAACTCCTTCACTTACTCAGCTCGTTTAATCGAATATTTTCGAAGCCGAGCTATAGCAGCAGAAACAGCCTTTTTGTTCTCTTAATTACTGACATTTAATAAAATGCCATTGCAACGAGCAACTCTGCTGCTGCTGCACTACAACTACACAGCGATGTAAAATTTATTAATTGTCTACGCGAGTATTCCCGCGGAGCTGCTGCTACAGAGTTGCTTTCCTCCTCTCAAGAGCACTCGATACTCGATTATTTGCGAAATAACTTAGATTTTGAATAATTACTCGGGGCAACTTGTGCGGGAAGAGAGGTACGGTAAAGAGCAGCCACGCCGCGAAATGTATGAAAAAAAAATCTACAAAAGCGTGAGTAAAATCCGATAGCCTGCCATTTAACTGCTTCACTGCAACAGACCGGAAGCTCATTTTGTTACTGCATTTAATTTGATTGTACGTGTGTGCAAGTTTTATCGCTGGACGATTATCGGCAAAATATCGTAACGGTTTATACATCAGGCTCGAATATAAAATTATTAATCGATAATTTATAATCCAGCTCTCGTGTAGTGGCGAGCGCACCGGGGTGGGCTAATAGAATGCAAATATACAAATATAACAAAAAAACAAAAGAGAGAAAATAAAAGAATGAAATACCATGCAACGAGTGTATACTGGCACGATGATCGTTTTCAAATAGAGTTAAATGCACACGAGTTTATGATAGATAATACCGTTTTATGTTTTTCGAACAAAAAAAAAGATCGAATTATATACGTACACATGGACGAGGCGTGCGATAAGAGTGCGTGAGCGAGATGAAAATAACGAGCCGGTCGACGCACGGACGCTCACCAGAGGGATGATGATACCAAATGAGCAAATAATAATATCGGCCGTTGCTGCCACTGCTGCTAATGATGATTTTTCGTCGAGTATTCGAGTGAGAGAGAGAGCAACAGCATCAGGAGAATAATTAGTCATGGCGCGCGAGTGTGCAGGGAGGTAAACATTCGCGAGCGCGCAAAATCGACCAATGAAGAGAGCGAGAGCTCCGCGCGCGCGTCCAGTCATTAGCAATAATGAAAGCTCTCCCCGAATGTTAAAGAGCGTAACAGAAAAGTGACCAAGAGAGCTTAACTCTCTCTCGCTCGCTCGTTGTAGGGGCTGCTGCTACTGCTGCGCCACTGATTGTTAACGCGTTGATTATCCATTTACATTCGATGATTATACGAGTATTGATAGAGCCCGCGCGCAATGAGCGATTTTTTCCCTTCCATTCGAGAGAGGAAAAAAAAGAAAAAAATGTTTGTTACAATCCGACAAATTTAAGGGCTAAAAGGTAGTTTCAAGTCAACAACAATTTTATTCAATTTTTAGAGAGAGTTTTTCTTCTTTATTCCATTGCTTTTTTAAAACTCTAAAATTTTGCTTTTTTACTCAGATATCATGAGCCTTTTCTGTAACTGTACACTTTGCAATTTTTTCTTCTTTTGCCTTTTCCGGCTTTCCGTATTTTTCAAAAATGCCTTGACGCGTCGTAACTTTCAGAGCGAACCATTTGTGCTACGGCACCCAGTAGGTGGTGTACGGTATACGCCAGGAACATCAATGGTTTCGAACGCGCAACACTTCAGTTTTGAAAAAATTCAATGGAAAGGGGAAAAAAAATTCTTTCTAAAAATTAAATAACATTTTTTTCGATTTTATGGTATCTTTGAGCCCTCGACGCACCCAATGCATCCACGCTCGCTTCGGATGATATTTCACCTTGTATATGAGGTAAAAAAATTGAGAGAACGAAAGAGAGAGGGAGAAAGAGCGCTGCTATATATAAAAGAGAATCGAGCGTTAATGAATGCTGGTTCGTTAACGGAGTATATAATAGATGAGCAAATTGCATTATTTCGGGTACCGTATGGCGCACTCGCGTCGAGGCTAAAGACAACCTGCAAGTGAGAGAGAGAGAGAGAGAGAGAGAGAGAAAGAGATTTTCGTTAAATTTATACTGATTGCTTGTAAATTTGATGAAGGGCTTTGCGGCAGAGGATAAGTGAAGCAGAGAAAGAGAGAGTGCAGGAGAGGGACCGCCGAAAGAGAGATTGTATTATGCATTCCAGCCGTTTTTAACGCGCGCGTGAAAGCGCGTATACATACACTTTTCCGGGTCGAAGTTAAGCGTATATATATACGAGAATGTGTAGCGCGGATTAAACTGCATCGACGCAAAAAAATAATTAATAAAAAAGAATATTTGATTTGCGCCGATGGCAGGGACGTATAGTACGCGCGTGAGCTGATTCGACGAGTTTCCGACAGATGGCAGGTGAATGACCTCCGGTTCGCGCCAATACGCGTCAAATAAAAGCATGACTTCTCCATTACGCGAAATCGCAATATCTATCGTTACGACACTTTGCCAAATATAAATTTTCACCTCGTAATCTCGCAGCCAAAACAATCCCGTCTAAATCGCGATAGGTCGAATTCAAGGAATAAAACGACGAAGCGCGCTGACGAATTCGAGAAACCCGAATCGTTGTTGAAATAAAGATATGCGCCGCAGCAATGGTATTGTATTTTATATATACATATATAGATAGATACATTCTCGGCGCGGTTTCCGTTGCACTGCACGCCGCTGACATCCGACGAGCTTTGCCACTGGCGTGTGTATGTTGTATGCATGCCACATCCGGAACATTTCAAGCTTGATTTCGCTTCGGCGTGTCGAGTACTCGAGCGAGGTCTTCATTCAATTTAACGCGTCAACTCAATCGCCGAATAATTCATGATTTTTTCAACGAATAAACTGTTATATATAAATGGGTTTCCTCTTTCTCTCGAGAGAGGGATAAATAATTCCAATCGTGTCTATTAATGGTCTTCGATATGCATTATCTGGGCGTCCGCGCGCGAATATGAATTTCTCGGATGTACGTAAAATTTTAATACGCAAAAACTTGCCTGCGATCTCTTTCGATAGAGGATATTGTATGTATATGTACGGACAATAATGGCCCGGACGTACTCCTCTTATATAGATTGGCAGCAGCAGCAGTACGGCACGGGCAGCACAGTATAACGTGTGCAGCGTGCGCTGGGCATTATTGAACGCGCCGCGTGTCAATTTCGGGAAAGATATCGCGCCGCGTATAGGCGACGAAAAATACAATAAGCATCGGCCCAAGCTCTCGTCCTGGTGGTGCGATTTAATTCATTCGATATACCCACACACATACACACACGTGTGTATACGTCCTGTATATAGGCTGCAGCACGCGGGCCACTTTTCAATTTTCGATGACCAAATGCTGTCCTGGACTCTGCGAGCGAGAGCAAGAGGGAGAAAGAGATACTCTCACATACACACACACAGAGTTATATAGTCCACCCTTCACAGCGGCAGTTTTGAAATATATTCCTCGGTGCTGGAAGCAATTTCGTGTTTTATTTCCGCTACCTTCAAGATATGTCATTTCGCGCGGAGCGCCCGTGCATATATATAGATAGACGCGCGCTTGAATATAATATCGAGTGGCCGACGAGTGAAAAAAAAAGGAGTAAAAAAAAATTGAGATTGAATGGCACTTATATTGGCGTATATCGTTTTGCTTTTTATGACTTACGCGCGCGCGCGGATCGAGGGTGCGAGATTATACGTGGGTCTCCTTTTCGATTCTTATGACGCGCACGCGCGCCTATACATACCTTTAATGATATACATGAATGATATGAAAATTAATGAATATTTGATGAATTAAAAAAAGAAAAAAAAATTGAAGAAGAAGAAAAAGTAAAAACGTGTCGTAGTCGCATCGTCGTCGTCGTCGTCGTGCGCGGACTAACAAGATCCGCAGGGCAAATGGTCCTTAGCGGCTGCAGCAGCAGCGTACACCGTTTCTACGAACTCGTATACTTACCATCCTTCAGGATCATTATATCGCCAATTAAAAGATGACTAGAGTGCGCAAACGTGATGCGACACCTCTAACAAGCTTCCTGCAATAAGAGGGTAGCTCAGTGGCACAGCCAGCAGCAGCTCGGAGGAAGTGTACACTAGCTTCTACGCTCACTCGCCCACCCCTCCTCCTCCTCCACCTCCTCCTACTTCTTCAACTCCTACTCTCTTTTGCACTGCTCGTTTCTGACTGTGTATGTGTGAGTGTGTGTATATATTATTTTGACGGCAGCAAGCTCGGCTCTCCTGAAGTGTTAGCCTGCTTTTGCGCGCGAGGCTAGGATTGCGGACTTAATAAGACATCGCGCGATTTGGCTTAGAAGTATTTCTCTCTCTTATACGTATATATACACACGCTGCTGCACCAGTAGCAGTAGCAGCAGTAGCAGAAGCAGTCCGTCAATTAAAATCCGCTCTCGCGCACGTAGACGCGCGCCACTATACAAGCTCGCGCAGAGTTAATTACGAAAATTCGCTCGCCGGCTCTCTGACGTTGGTAAATTTATTATATACATGTATACGCGAAGAGCAGTAGCAGAAGCAGTACCAGCACCTGCTCGTTAGTACGAGAGATCCACGCCGACCAAGAGGAGCACACGCTTATATATATTATATATGTAATATCGTAGCCGTAACGCGCTCGTATATTTGTTTCGATAAATATCCTTATTGCTCGCTCGATAGCTATATATAGCGTACGATGGAGAGCGGCGCAAAGACGCGCAAACTTCAACGCAATCCGGACGCAGTCTTGTGTTTATAATAAATATATCTATACAGATTTACACGCGCGATGATATGGTTATATATATATGCATGCCAGCGAGGACACGAATATATTCACGAAACGTATATATAATATAACCGCACGGCGACATCACTTGCGCCGGTAGTTACAAGCTCCGGTCTCAATTAGCTGAACTTACGTCGCCGGGGTCCAATTAGACGCGCCAGGAGTGCAGTGCGCGCGCGGCCCATGTTTGCGCTTGCGAGCAGTATAGAGTCTCCACCGCCGCATCGTCGTCGTCGTCGTCGTTCGTGAGCCAGACAAAGACGGCCCAGTGTCTCTTTCTCTCTCTATGTGTACGTGTATATGTGTATACGTATAAGCGAGCGACCAAAGTGCCTTTTTCCTCCGCTAATGACTAATTAGCAAGCTCTCGAAAATCCCGCAGTCGAGGTCCATAATGACGAGCGCCTAGCGAGCGAGCGAGCGCGGTGCAACCGCATATTCTGCACTGTCACTGCTTTTTACCCGCGTGCACTAAAAAGCTCCTACATGCTTGCAGCACACATACACATACTTTGCGTGCCTACATATCTTTGCAGCACGGATTCGCCTCGGAGCCGTTGTTTTTACGTATAATAGGAACGGTATTGACTGAAAAGCTGAATGAGAGCTCAACCCCGTCCTCTTTGTGTGCGTGCCTGCGTCTGCGTATGCAACCAACAAAGATTGATGAATCGCCCAAACGTGCGCTGTGAATGTAATTGCTTGCACGTGACGTTTAATTCGAGTGAGCTTATTTGCTGTAAGCAGCGAGCTGTTGCGTGCAGTCAGAGATTTGACTGTACGTATTATAATTATAATAACAAAAGACGAATAAAGAGAGATAAAAAAAAGACGTCAACGGTGTGGGGTGGATGCGGCGGTCCACGCGCAGTGTACACGCCGAGCAGCAACTCGGTACATTTGAGCTGGGAAAAAAGTGTCCATCCGTGCGCCCGGCCGGAAGGACGAGAGAAACACGCAACGGCACTTTTCCACCGAGAAAGAGAGCGACCGTGTCTCTCTGGAGCGCGCGCGAGAGAGCGCCTTTTGCTCTTCTTCCTCTTAACGTCGAAGCTATACGTATATAGATATACACAAATATATACGTTTATATAAAAGCTCTGGAAGCATCCGTCACAGCCCTTATAGAAGTCGCGTCTTGTGTATATATACCTATATAGCGCGCGCGCCACGCTTATTTATTCTCAGCCCCCGAAACGTCCGTCCCCGTTGGCTACTTTATACATCTGACGTTTTTATTAAACTACATCCAGTTTTTTTTCCTCGTCGTACGTCTCGCGTATATATATAGACAATTTTCTTTTCTCTTCCGTTTGTTGCCCGAGCTAAATAATACCTATATCCAGGCTCTTTCCACCTATATACATTTATAATGTGCTTTCTATTAAGCCGAGACGACGGCTGAACGATAAATTTTTATCCGAAAACTTTTTTGTATATCGTTTATGAATTTTATTACGTGGTTTATTTTAATTACAAAAATGCGCGGACACGTAGTTGATGATTGACGGACGAAAATAAAACTCTGCATTCATCGAAAACGAGCGAGAAACGTCGAATGGACGTGTATCATTGAATTCTTTATTAATATACAAGCCAGAGATTGTGAGCGTGAACTGCGTCATTATATCATCAAAAACCACAAAGAGATAGCAGATAGAGCTGGAACCATGAGTAGTCGAAGCGCAATATACGATACAACGACGCTACGTAGTATTAATTCTACAGACAGGCCAGTATAAGCCAGTGCTAATACGCAATTAGCCAAATATACTGTCGGTGATCATATTAGAGCGTACGTACCGCAAATTGTAGAGCTTCCTCTATGTATGTGCGTGCGTATATATCGGCCCACGATTCAATCTTCCTATTTTGCAATTCGCCGCGTGAGCCATAAACGACGACGTCTCTCTCTCTCTCTCTCTCTCTCTCTCTCTCTCTCTCTCTATGTAGTACGGCAGTAGTAGTAACGTTTGGTGTATGGCGTGTGTCAGTCGGTCTTTTGATAAGCTGCACACACAGACACAAGCGCGCACGATGCATCGTATATGTATAGTTAACGTACGGAACGAAACGCATATTATAGCAATGACAGGCCAAGCTTGCGTATCTACTTCCGTGCCGTGCGGCGCGCGGACATTCGTGCATATACGGCCGAAGCTTCCGTTTCACAGCGCGGCGATGATTCGTGAGAAAAATTAGGACCTGCTTGTCGATTGTGTGCGCATACATTATCGGTTGCCTGTGTATTTTTTTTCTCTGCCGAAAGATTAAAAACCAATTGAGCGTGGGAGCTTGCGGACGGAAACAATTCAATAGTGGCTCGATAGTCGAGGATCGCATCAATGTAAATGAAACGCATGACTTGGTCACTTCGAAGAGTAGCGCGCTGATTCCAACGCGTTCCCATTGGAAACAGTGTTGAAAAAAACCTGATTAATTTGAATGATTACCTGTCAATTTTGAAAAAAGGATTTTTAGTATATTTTTTTGGAATCATTCAGATTTTCGAACTTTTCGTACGTGGATTCAAAGAAACGTGTACGTTATATGTGTATTTATTTACTAACATTACCTAACGAACACGATGTGTGATTCATTAAAATCGTAAATAAAGTTTGTAACTAAACATTTTCATTTCTATAACTGTCACGGCTCAGTTTTGCTATTGAATCTATAGAGAGTAGACATTATTAGTCAATTAGTTTTTAATCAATTAGTATTAGAATGCATTGTAAGTATACGTTGGAACAGAAAATGGCCGTATTGGAATACAAAAGAATATCAAAAAAAAGCGAACGTGCTGTCGCAAAAAAATTCAATATTCCTAAAGGAAGTGTACGTTATATTATCACTAAAGAAGAAAAAACTAGAGCGGATTATGCTAAATCAACAAACTTCATTAATAAAGGTCAAATCAAAGTTCAAAAACATAAGTATCCAATAATTTTTAAATATTTTTTTCACTACATAGTTCTCAGGGACGAAATACTATTCTGACTAAAAAAGTAGAAATTTAAAATACATTTTATTGCAATAATAATAATATAAGCTTTGAAACGTTCAATTATGTAGGTAAGACATTTTTATTTCCATAATTGGTTAATTCGAAGGGATTACCGATAGGGTCGTCGGGATTTTGAATCAAGCAGATTTCCCTGTATTTTTCGTAAATATTTCAAGTAAATAAGTAAAAATTTTTCTTTTTGACAATTCAAGAACGCGCAACTCGCGCGAAAGCTCCGTAGGTTGTGAAAAAAGTTCTCTCTCCTGTTTTCTCGCCGTAACTTATGCATGTGGCACGTGCGTGCATTACATTCGCGCGCGTCTCGCGCAAAAGTCGATACTATCGTACTTGGGTCGCGCTATGGTGTATACGGCGGTGCGGTATTTTATATACGTATACGATGTACGCACGCGTTCATATAAAGCTCTGGGCATACACAAACTACTATTGGGGCAAAGTGAGAGACAAAGCTTAAAAAGCCCAAGAAACTCGGTGTATGTGTATATGTGCGTGTATACGCACTCGGCGCACATCAACCCATTGTTAGAAGTACATAGCAGCAGCGGCATGACACTATTATACGCGCACCTACACACACAGACGTATACACATATCTATAGAATCAGGCTTGCAACGTACAAGCGCAGCAACGCGGCGTTTATAATTCGCACCCGAGCTCGTACAAGCGGTATACACCAGCAGCAGCGGCAGCGGCAGTATAGCGGCGGGCCAATTAGCAGTATAAAGCTCAACGTCGTCGAGGAGAGTATAAAGGAGAGCAAAGTGGGTAGGAGTGAGAGAGAGAGAGAGAGGAACTGTTTTCTCTTTCTGTCCGTGTGTATGTGTATGTGCAATAGATTGTTGCTAGAAGTATTTGGCTAATTAATTAAGCCACTGCTACTGTATTTCGTCTTTCACCCCGTCGTATTCATCTTGTTTCTCTCTGTCTCTCGTTCTTTACCACGTACACACATAAACGCACACACTCGCACACAAGTACACGTTTATACGTATATACGTAGACAAAGTTGCAAGAACGCAAGCAAGTAATAACAAGTATGAATCGCAAATAATTAATGCTTAACGAAGCAACGGCTCTCTAGGTTTCTCTCTCTCCAGCTCTGCCTTCTGTCTATCTGTATGTCATATACCCGCGTATACATCTTTTTCCCGTCTTTCACTTAATTGGCTTATATATATTCGAACGCGCGAAGTTTTCGTTTATTGCCTGTGCAAGGGTAAAAACACAGTCAGTCGCTTATCGTCTCTTTTTTGTGTCTCAACGAAATTCATTTATAGAAATGTCATGATGTAGTCGGCCGCAACGAGGCCGACGAAAAAAAAAAGAAAATGAAAAAAAAAACTAAGAGTTAATTTTCATCGTCTTTTTCTCTCTCTTGGCCTGTTCACAGACGGTGCTTCAAGCCAGATCACGATGACGATGGACGTGAGCAAGTCGGAGACTGGTAAAAATGGCACGACTCAGCAGGAGTGTCACGGCTGCCGCAAAACGATCAAGGAGAGATATCTGCTGAAAGCTCTGGACGCCTATTGGCACGAGGACTGTCTGAAGTGCAACTGCTGCGACTGCCGGCTGGGCGAGGTCGGCTCGACCCTCTACACCAAGGCCAATCTCATACTGTGCAGGAGGGACTATCTGAGGCTGTTCGGCAACACGGGCCTCTGCTCGGCCTGCAACAAACCCATACCGGCCTTCGAGATGGTCATGCGCGCCAAGAACAACGTCTATCATCTCGAGTGCTTCGCCTGTCAGCAGTGCTATCACCGGTTAGTATATTACTACTATACCATATATTTTTATCGTCGTTTTTTCTCATTTTTCTTCCCCGCGTCTATATTTATACATATTACTTGGAGCTCGAGCTGAAAGAACGAACGAAAAAAAAGGAAGTCAGTTTAATAAGACAGCCCTTCTTATAAAGCAATCTCTCTTTCGGTGGCGCGTTATAACGGGGACAAAAAAAGGCGTAGTGTAGTAGTAGCAGCAGCTCGGACATTAAAGCTGCAAGTCCCACATTGAATCTAATCCAATTTCGCGCGCTGAACGCAAGAGACCTTATACTCTTCGTCGTCGGCGTCGTATATATAGACACGAATTCTAATCTTATAGCCTTCGTCGTCGTAGTAGTAGTAGTTGTTGGGCAATTCATCGCGCAAGCAGGTAAGGATAGGTGTGAGTTTATATATATACGACGCGCACACACATACAAAGAGAGAGTGAGAGTTGGCAGCAGGGTATGTCAGCAGTATCGCGATAATTATATAACAAGGCGAGCGGAAAAGAGAGAGAGATAGATAGACGAGAGCACGGCGACGGGGTGATTTCCCAACTGGCCTGTAAAGCGAATGCCAAGCGAGCGAGCGCGACTCACTCGACGTTCTACATCTCATCCCTTCTTGCTCTCTCTCTCTCTCTCTCTCTCTCTCTCACTGTGTATATATGCTGTGCACATGGTCTGTCGAGCGTAATGTGTGTATGTGTATGTACGTGTGTGTAGGTAAGGGTGGTGCGCGTCACAAGCTCGAGTCGATGAAAAAATAAAATTACCGGAAAATCATGCTTAGAATGCTCAAACGTGCTCGTCGCGTGCAGCTTATATCGCACAGGCTAAGCGCAGCTCGTGCCCACGCGTGTCTTGGGAGATCTGTGCACACACGGAGAATAGGTATACAGCGATGACCATTAGGCGGCACTCGAGAGCAGTCTCCAAATAGTAGATAGAATCAATAAATTAATGCACGAATATAATGCGAAGCAACGTGACAATTCAAGGGGATCGGACACCTGATTTTGACACGAGCATCGTTTTTGCAATTGAAGCACATTTCATGTTTTTTTACGGGCGAACGAGCTTCGAGCGACAAAAATGCGGTCGTTACGCTTCCTCCGTTCGTCCGACGGACGACAAGACAGACAGCTCGATCGCGATAAGAGAGCGACGCTGCGACTACGCAGTGGTTGCATTTCGCGATAATTATGCAAAAATAAAACCAATTCGTTGACTCACCGTGCCCGATTGAAGGTTCAACGACCAAAGATAAAAAAATGAGAGATCCTTCCACTCATTATCGTAAACGTTAACGTTGACCTATAGTTGAAAAAATAAAACAAAACGAAAAGAATAAAATCACGCGAGCGTATACGAGATTGACAAACAGCTATTGCTCGATTGCAGCCAACAGCAGCACAGTACCATACACTCGTGCTGCGCTGCAAAAGAGATGAGACAAAAAGGCCGCGAACAACGCGCGTATACGCGACATATACAATGCTCGACAAAAGCAATATTATCAGAAGCGTGGAGCTTTAATGCACGACCATTGCGCGCGCGAAGCTCGCGTTGTCCTCGGCAGTACAACAGCTCGTATCTGTGCCTGTGTGTGTGTGCGCGCGCGTGCATGCTGCACCCGAAAAACATCGTCTCCACGCATCCCGGTGTATAGCAGCAGCTAGCGAGCATTAATGGTTCGATTTCAGCATGCAGCAGTGAGAGACAGGAACAACAAAAGAGCATCAATTTTACGTTTTTATCGAGTAGCTGGGCTATTGTTTGAGCCGAGTTCCCCTCTTCTCTCGACTTTTTCGCTGCCAGCGTGCGGTGCGAGTCATGCGTGCCTTTTCTTTGCGGCTCTATCATGATTCTCGCTCTCTTGCTCAGTGTGTATGTGCACGTGAGCATGTAACAGGGTATGTTGTCGCTGCTGTGTTGTGATTCGAGAGGTCGCATCCGCAAGCTGAGAGAAAGAGAGAGAGAGTGAGAACGAACAGAGATATCGTTTTATTTTGCGGATGATGGTAGTTACCAGATTTTATTTCGATATCGATTGACCGATGAACCTCCGAGAAAAAACAATTCGAGGAATAAATATTTTTTTCGTCCAACGTTTTGGATTGAAATTTATTATTTTTATATTAGAGTCATTGAAAAACTTCTCACTTCTACATATTCGCACGTGTGTATAAAACACGCATTTCCAATCGTAAAATACTCACTCGCAGCTCTTTCATTTCAATATTTGATTTTTGTCGCATCGCTTTTCTACTACTACTACTGCTACTACTACGCAGAGCAAGAAAAAAAACAAAGAAAGAAAAGGAAGAAGAAGTAAGAGTGCGAAATAGCCCCTAATGGAGTCGCGCTGGCCGTATATACACGAGAGCGAGCTTGACTTATTTACACTAGCTACTCTGGTGTGTATAACACAGCAGCGCAAGTGCTGCTGTTGCTGCTGCTGCACACGTGCACACTCGCATACAATCTATAGACTTCTATCTCTAGCGTAGTAGTTGTCGCGCGCGAGCCTCGTTAAAGATTTAGCCGCGTTATCCGGGCGCGAGCCAAGCCAGATTGAAATTTCCCATGCAGACGAGCAGGAGAAGTGCAGAGAGAGCTAGAGGGCGCAAGAGCGTGTGATTTTACCCCCGCTGCTGCTGCTACTATACTCTGCAGATTTTCAATATTTCAACAAACCGGTCGACGACGCCCGGCAAATGTGGCTTTGACTTATGCTGTCTCTTTTACTATTTCGTATAAGGTGAATAAATTTCCTGGGAAAAGTAAAGATCGAACGTGCGGTGGTCGAGGCGTTGCCGTTGCACGTATACACATATAAAACATAAATGCGGATCCCGAAGTAAATTCAACAGCTCGTGCAGTGCGCCGCTACCGCTGCTGCTGCTGCTGCAAGAAAAAAGTGTATATACCCAAAATATTTGGGTATTTTTCGCTCGACGACTCCGAACGGCTGAATTAGTTCAGTGCGGGACATCCTGCGCGGTATACTGCAAGAAACAAATGTGCGACAGCGTGGCCTGTGTTGCACTACCGCTATATACAACCACCTATAAACGCGAATACAGTCGAGCGCAATCCTGCCTGCACACAACATAGCTCGACGGAGAGCTCGTGTCGAGGTACCCGCAGCATATTATGGAGTCTCGAGCGAGCCGAGTAGCGTAGCAGCAGTGGGAAGAGAAAATGAACAAAAGTGCGCGCGGGGGCAGCTAGCAGCTTGCAATGTTCGCGCGGACTGGCAGTTTCTCTCTCTCTTTCTCTCTATTTTTTTGTTTCTTTTCGAACCACCTCGACTTGTGCAGTCTGTGTTTCTCGCGCTCGCTCACACTGTGTATATGTGCCGAGAGTATACAAGGAAGAAAGTACGTGTGTATGTATAAACGAGCCAAGGCGGCAAGAGTTGCGCTTCGCTCGCGCGCTTCGCAGAGGGTGGTGGGTAGCTCGTTTAGTCTTTAATTGGATGCCCGTTAAATTAGACCGGACGTCTTTTTAACTGTGAGCTGCTTGCCGCGCTTCTTTCTCTCTCTTTGTGTATAGTGTTCGGTGTGTGTATGTGTGTGTGAATGTGAGTGAGCCAGAGAGAAAGAGTAAGAGAGAGGGCTAATTGGATCGGTAAATCATCCCGCAAGCACACTGCCCAAGGTGGGGCTGTATGTGTACGTGTGTATGTGTTACTGGGAGTGGTAGAGGGCAAGGGGGCGGTTGGACGAACGCGTGGCGGCGTCGGGGCGGCAGCAGCAGCAGCAGCAACCCTTTATTTCGCGTTATTACAGTCTAAAGTTACCCCCGTGTAATTGTTGCTGTTTAATTGCAAGTTCCAAGTCAGTCGGTTGCCCGCGCGCGCGCGAGGTCCACCCATCCGACTGCACCCCGCAGCAGCAGCAGCAGCAGTGGGAGCCACTACTACTGCTGCTGTGTATATGTATCCGCACGCTTCACAAGAGGGCTAATCTCCGAGAGCTAGCGGGCAATTTCGCTTCCTCGCAAACTTGTGCCCGCGCGCGTGTGTGTGCATGTGTCACACTGACACCCCCCCCCTGCCGCCGTCTAGCTACCATATAAGCTCGTGTCATGTTGATGGCTGTACTGTTATATACAGTTAGTCAGGCGAGCGAAGGGATATTGTAACCTCAGCAGTTTGTTAATGCCATCTCACCCACCCGCGCACACGTTTTATAATCGAACTTATATAGGATACAGGGCTAAAAACGTCGAATCCTCGTAGTAGCCGCACACGAACGTATATTCGCATATTGCGCATTACGAGCTGTGCGCGCGCATATGAATCGAAATCGCATCTCATTGTCGGTATAATCAGAAATTAGTAATGCGCAGCAATAGTGGTACTCGACAGAGTGAGGCAAGCGATACGAACAATCAGCGCACGCACACTCCCCGCATCCGTCTATACGCGCAGATAGGGTAGTTTTGCATTCGAATCCTTTTGGCGCTTTCTCTCTGTCCGTCTCTCTCTTGCTCCAAACAATGGGTTGGCTTTCGATTGTATGCATGCATGTGTGAGTGTGCACTCGTGAGCGAGCTCGGTATGCAATAATTCTATTTACCGCGCGATTATGAATATCAGCATACTGCACGATGACTGCTTCAACCCCCGCCCCCAACCCCCTTTATATACGTACGTATTATGTTCTCGCTTGCTGCTATATAGCATTATTCGATAATTATTTGACCGACGCTCTTTGGAGCGCTGAGTGTGCAGCACGAGCTCGTCGATCTGCGCGCATCGTTATACATATATGATACGAGAGACTATCACTGTGCCGGCATGATTAATCATTGAAATATCCACTGTGTCGATATGTATTATTGTAAACTTATAACTGCAGCTGCAAGCTCTCGATTTCACAAACAAACCCGGCTCTCGTTTCGTGTTTCAGATTTTGCGTGGGCGACCGCTTCTACCTGTGCGAAAATAAAATACTCTGCGAGTACGATTACGAGGAGCGGCTGGTGTTCGCGAACATGGCGCTGCATCCGCCCTCGAATTTGGCTCAACTCAAGCGCCAGTTGCCACTGACGCCAACGCCACCTGGACAGGGCGCGCCAATGCCGAACCACAATCCCATACAACAGCAGCAGCAGCAACAGCAACAACAGCAACAACAACAACACAACAGCAACAACAACAGCAGCAACAACCAACAACATCAGAATCAACAAGCTCAAATGCTTGGTCAACAAATGGGCCAGCACAATCACATGACAAACGTAAGTCGACGAAATCATAGAGCAAAATCGATGATTTTTACCCAAAATTGTATTTCTTACCTTGTCCGTTGTTCTTTGCAGGGTCAAATGCCAAATAGTTCGCCAACTGTGAACGGCACCGGCGGTGGACCCATGGGCATGGGTCCAACCAGGCCGGGTGACATGAACAACAACGGTCTGTCGGGCACGGCTCTGGGATCAGTCAAAGCGCCACCTATGCCAATGCAGGCGCCCTCGAGCTGAGACGAACTTTCCAACGGCGCGCCTCCGTTGAAGAAGCTGCGCTGTCTCGACAGTTACTGAAGTTCGGCGGAGTCCCAGCTGTGGACAAATTGTAAATATCAATTAGGCACCGTCGTCGATCCAAGACGAGAGGGAATCTAATTACGTGAACAATGGCCTGATCGCGTTTCCGCCATTGTTGTTTTGCATTTTCGTTGTTATCCACGTTAAACAAAGACGTGGCTTTGATATTATTATTATTATTAATATTATTAATATTATTATTATTATTGATCATTATTGATATAAGTATGAAATGATTATTGAAATTATTTCGAACGTTTTTACGCATACGTCTATATTGAATTATCCAACGTTATTAAATTATTTTTCCTTGTTTCGACTGCTATAGTGTAATATAATAATCGTGATATGTAAGCGCGTGTGCATTAGTAGTGCCATGCTTCATCAATTAAAAACCGCAAACCGGAAGCTGTAAAGTGTTGTGATCGACGTACACCACGTCGATTTTACCGACGGTCGATAATGATGTAGCTGCGGTAGTAAGTCGATTCTTTGCTTCATACTTGTGTCGAACAATTAATAATAAAAAAAAGTATAAGCATATACGAAACAACTGTGAGTGATAGATTAATGTGATTATCGATAGTCGGTAATTTACACGAGATCAAAGGTTTTTTTCGTTTCTAACGTACGTCTAAAATAGAGTATAAAGAGGAAGAGATTTTGGTTTCCACACAGTGATACCAAAGAGTAACGTATAAGTTTTTTTTCTGCCCTTTGACGACGACGCGCGAACCATCTTCGTACAAGCTCACAAAATCCAAGCAAGTGTGTTCGATTTATTTTTCACTCATGCATTGCGCGCATGCGCCACAGGGCATCAGTCATAAAAAGAAAAAAACGTCACAATAAAACCAAAAGAGAACTTGTACCAAAAGGCCGTTAAAAGTTATCGATTGCGTCGTGCAATTAATAAAATACGTGAATTTGTGGAATAATTATGTACTCGCATTATGTATATGTCAAAAGCACGTAACAGAAAGCACACAAACGAGTTCAGCATAAGTACATTTTTATTCATCTTTTGAACAAATTGTATAAATATATATTGTTGAGCGAATGTGAACGTGAAAAAAAATGATTCGGGAAAACAAAGAAGGTAACAAAAAATTGTATATTTCGTCAAATCTGTATAATTTTAGTACAAAGCGCGTTAAAGTATATGCATGTAAAAAGACGACGATTGTCGCGAGAATTTGTAGCGGCAGTGTCATAAGGTTATTGTAATCTTTAACCAATCTTTTTTTTTGTTAATCATCTGTATATATTGTCATATTTAGTGCACTATTGTTAAGTATACAAGTGAACTGTAGGGTTCTATCGCTATACAAGAAATAAAAGAAAAAAAATTCTTATTAATATAAACTGATTGTCCAGTTATTTGTGATAACCTCGTCTCAACCAAAAGCTCCCAGTGCCAATGCGGCAGTTCCATTAACCTCATAATGTTACGGTCGAGACAAAAAAAAACTCGAATGAAAAACTTTTCGAAGAGGAAACCATCATCGATGAGACATCCCCGGAGGAAGAGTCGGCTGATTCGTATTATAAAGTCGCCTCGGACAGAGAATATAATAACAGACGGAAAGCGACGGACGCGTCTGGTCTTTTATGGTCGGAACATTAGGGAAATGGCGCTAGGCCTTTTCGCTTTCGCCTCGCCCCCACTATCCGCGAAAGCTCCGACCAAATCGGCCAAGTTCTTCCACGCGCGCGAACGTATATTAAAGGACACGAAAGAGACGATACACACTCGAAAGCGAGGTAGCTGTTATTGAAGCGACGGGTCTATCTATAGCATACGTTATATAGCCCAGCTCGTGACTCCCGCTATAACTGCGAAGATTGCTTTTGTCTCTACATACGCGCGGGACGGCGGCGCATCGATTGCACTTGCGAAGCCGCGGCAAAGTGGAGTTTTACGCGCACGAGTAGGTCTAATTTTAACAATTTACAATGCCGCGTAACAGCTCCTCGAGGGTGGGCATAAATTGAATTCGGCACGTTTTATATACATTCCGACAAGGATAATGAAAGACTCAGATACTCGATGGAAATTCGGGCGCTCTCGCGCGCGCATGTATTATTATTAACTTTGTGGGTACGCTTTTATGCAAGGGCCAAAAAATTTCACTCCAAGTCCAATTTTCTTTGCTAAGACGTGTACGCGAAGCCAGGCAAGAATTTATTGAGTCTGTTATTGGGTTTCCTTCGATTACGACTTTGGCCCTCCACTCACTGGGGTATAGAGAGTGAGATGGAAGAAAAAAAAAAGCGCACGGCATATGAAATTTCACTTAAGTATTCTTCGAGCAAGTCTGCGTATACACCAATGTGTATAATGCACGGTATACGACGGTCTTGTGATCGCGCGCACATACTGCAGCAGCAGCGTGTTTTTGTATTATATATCTCGCGCGCGCGCGCGCGAGAAAAGTAGATTGAAATTTCAGATTATACACTTTATTAAACATATATAAAAGCTTATACCGGCTGAGCTTTAAGCCGATGATTTATAAGGAAAACTTTGACTCGAGGCAGCTATACCAGCACGTGACGTATAGAGAACACAAGAAAATTATAATGAAGCACGCGCGTGCTGCAGTGCCGCTGCTGCTGCTGCTGCTCGATCCGCGCGAGATATGCCTTTCCTGCAGCCACGTAGTGGTAGTGGTATATAGTAGTAACGCCAGGCGATGATCAATCGAAGTAATATCTTGGGTATACACAAATCAACCCCTCGTGATATCGCGCCTGATATATACTATGTATTATTATAGATATATAATATGATGCGCGCAGGCGTAAATTAACATAATAATCGCATCGATCTTTTCCTAATACTTATACGCTCTCGAGCTGGTACGCGTGCGTGCGTGCGTGTGTGTGTGTGTGTTTACCGTGTATATGTTGAAGCAGAAACGCATAAAAGCCAGGGTAAACAAACAAAGCAGAAAAAAAGAAGATGAGAGAAGGCCCCAACGATAAGAAAAGAGTTCGCTCATCGAAATTGGATATTTCGCGTGGCCTCGCAGCAGTACACGTCTGCAGCGAGTAAATGTGTATATAAACACGGATATATAGCCAAGCCACGGAGAATTTCAAACATTAATCACGCTCTACAGACACATATATGTATATAAACGTACTCGAAATAATCTAACCACGAAATGAAATCAACGTGGTAATTTCACCCCGCCCGCTTGAGCGCGCGAGGCGTGGGTGGTGCTAGTACTCGTATATGTATGTGTGTGTGTGTGTGTGTGTGTGTGTGTGTGTATGTGTATGTGTATAACGCATAAAGAGACCAGAGCAGCGCCGAGCTACGTATACGTGTATAGAAGTACGAATGATGAAGCCGCAGGGTGAGAATTAAAGATTTCGCGATAAAAGCTCGGCAGCAATATAAGCGACGAGCGAGATCGCTGCAGAGAGTATACTCTGCGGCGCACAACGTGCTCGGCTCAAGCTACGCACAGGGCAGTTGCAGTGTTTTCTTGAAAATTCGAGGAACGAGAGAAAGAAAGAAAAGGCGATTTTTGGTTGTTGATTCTGATTGACAGTTCTTAAATTAGCTTTATTTCTTTTGAAGAATATCGCAATCGGGGGATATAGGGTGGATGAGAAGGTACTGTATACGTACGCGTTTACGCTGAGAAGGGTGCAAAATTAAGTGGCCTCGATCTCTCTGTGTGCTATGTATATGTATGTATTAGGTATACGCGATGCGAGAAGCGTGCGTGTGTACGTGTGATGTGAAATTTATCTGAAATGAGATCGCGGCAAAGTTCGAGGGGTGGGGGGCAATTTTCTTGGGCTACGAAATGATTAATTTAGCCAGCGCCGTATATACTTTAGTGGCGAACTTTTTTTTTTACTTCCTTTGTGCTACTATACTCCTCTCCCGCGCGCAACCGCTAATATAATACGGGATAGATTATTTTTAACCGACGGTCGAGTGTTATTTCACGCGTACGAGAAAAACAATCAATTTGATATGGCTGAAACATTTTTTGTTTCTATTTCGTGCAACAAGAATTGTTATATAAAATGAAACAGACGTCGCTGCGTAAAGTGGCAAAAAGTCTTCTATGTCCGAGTACAGTAAGAAATATTCAGCTTTTGTACGGGTGTCTCGGCATCTTACACAATGAGAGGGGGCCCCATAAAGTCCGAATACGCAACACACACACAAGCCACGATAAGTAGAAAGAGTCGCACAGTGGTCGGCCGGCAGGCACGCGGACATCCGAACCGGGAAAAGAGATGCTCGTGCGGGCCTTTTTGTTGCGCTATGCGGCACTGCTACGTTTTATGGGGCGCACATCCTTTTGCGGCCGTGCAGCGTATAGGTAGGTATATATATACGATTTTTTTATGCTTTATCGCACGCGCACCCGCTGCTACGTACACTGCGATGTGCCCGTGCCGTCGTCGAATGAAAGGACGAAGATAATAGCTCGAGTCGTTACTCGTCGCGCCGTCATCGTCGTCGTGTCAGCACATAGCATAGCGGCCCAGCCGCGCGGAAAGGACTTTATGATTGAAGATCTCTCTCGAAGCTTATAGCCGAGAAATCGACGCGTGTAATGTGCATATACATACCGAAGTCGCATCGGTATATATCGCGCGCGCGCAAAACTTATACATAGACGGAGCGAAGGACTCGATATAAAGCCGGAGAGTTAACGCTTCAACGACTCGAGGCTCTTGTTACATTGTCACAGATATATATTTAAAAGTTTAAACGCGTTTGCCGTGCACGGAAAGCTCGCGAACGTAGCAGTGTCGTTTCGCCTATTGCACGTAATATGTATGTAAGACGACGTTACGAACGAATCTCATCCGGCTGTCAAGTCGAAAGCTATTATAAGCTTCGCGTATACACGCGACATCTAGGCGAACTCGTGCAAGCTCGGACACTGCTCGCCCGAAATTGCACTCTTGGGTGAAAGTTTAATATGTCCTCGGCGCGTACGCAGCAACGACGTTTTCGCCTATCTATATGTACGTTTACGCGCGCTATACTTTTCGATAGCGCGCGGGTAAAATTGGAGGAGGACCGTTATTCGTGACAATAAAAGTCCTTTCTTGTCCGAGGCCTGATTATTTCAACGTGAAGCTAGTCAAAAATCAATATTATAAGATGACGATATAAATTTATAAATGACAGAATAGACGATGAAAACTTTTGCTGTAAAAAAAAACAACTCCCCGAACGACTTATACATTTTTACGTGATCTGTTCCCGTTGCGCGCTGATACATAAAATAAATCTAAATCTCACGTACATAATAGGATGTAAGAGAAAAAATTGAACGAAAGTTTTCATCTTTCGGTCAGTTTCTCTCTTTTCACCGCCGCACGACCCCTTCCTTCCTTCCCCTTCGCAACTCTCGTTGCGCTTGTTTACTCATAAATCTACGGCAGCCACATGCATATATAATAAGGAATCGCCGAAACAACAACGATAAAAAGAAGCCCCCACAGCGAAAGAAAGAAGAAGAGCAAAAAAAAATAAAGTAAAAAGAAGCAGACAACGAGAAACGAATCTATAGGCAAATACGATATGAGCGTACGTGATGAAAATTTTTTCTTTGTCTCTCGTATTACTGGCAGAGTAGCAGTACGCAGTGAGATATCACTGCATACGCGGTCTCATATATGCTAGTATACGTGGAAAGTAAAGAAGGATAAGAAAAAAAGTCAATCTACAGGCGGCTGCCCGCGACGAATCAAACGGATCGTGCGTGTGGCAGTGCGGCTCCGATTGTACAATAAATATACACGTGCGAGCTATATCGGGGGAGGCGCGACACACAAGGGCAGCTAGCTAGCTAGCTGGCTTGCACAGTATAATACGATGGCTGGCGTAGTCGTTGTCGATTCATTGTTTAATTAAATATTTACAACGCATAGATCGGCCGATTGTCAATTTTTAATCGGATACTTTCGGCTCTGCGGCTGCTCGGCTGTAATCGAACTTCCGATATCTCGACTGTCTGCCGATCGAGAATACGCTTTTACGTACACACACGTCTTGGAATAATAAAAGCCATAAAGACGATCGGTTTATTCTCTCGAAGTTTATCGAGAAAGAAAATCTCGTCGTGCGTAGTCGTTAGCCACTTTTTCATCTCATCTTTGCGCTTTGAGCGCTAAACGAAAGAGACAGGGAGTAAGAGTGGGAAAAATGAGCGAGAGGGATGCGCGGCGACGTTTGTATATAACGCTCGCCGTACACGAGAAATTCTCGGGCTATATACACTCGAGTCGCGTCGAGGCTTTCCCTGGGCAAATCCCCGCGTCAACCGCATTCAATTACGATGTTATCGCGAATACAGATGACGGTTATTTCCTTCGGTACACCCTATACATAACCGCTTTCTCTCTCTCTCTCTCTCTCTCTCTCTCTCTCTCTCTCTCTCTCTCTTTCTCTCTCTTTCACCCTCTCTTATATGCAGTACGCATTATATTATGTCGACCGCCGCGCGACGATGCTCTTCGCCAGTATAGTGATTGTTTTGCAAGTGTACGAGAGAGAGAGAGAGGAGAGAGATAGAGAGGAGGTGATTCGCTCAAGGATAAAAAGTGAACCAATTTTTTTTATCGATGAGATTTTTTATGGTTCTTGTATGCGCGCGCGATCTTTTCCACGCTTATAAATTACGAAAAATAACGTAAGACGAGGTTCGATATTTTTCTTCCATCAGCGTCTACTTCAATTATTGTCGCTTACACGCATTTTAAACATGCGAAACTAAATTTGACTTGAAAATTTTGACGTGTGCAGCTTTCTCGCATTTCCACATAGAGAAACGAGCAAAAAGGGTCCTCTACTCACGCACACACACCACGCAGGGGGAGAAGGAGAGTTGGCCAGCCATTAATAGATTTAGATACACAAATGGACGCGATGCAGCTAAATAATTCTCGGACGACGGAAAGCCATTTAAGCGTAAAGTGCCTCGGCGGCTGCTACTGCTATTTGGGCGCTATATATGTGTGTGTGGCTACGTCGGCTGCAGACCCGACTCCGACCCTGGCACCAATCAACTTTTCCCGGACAGCCAACTGCCCGCGAAAACAAGTATTTTCCATCCGACCTGTCTTTATTTGTTGCAGGGCAGCTGCAAACTTGTTCTCTCTGTGCGCGCCACACTATCGCCGACGCGGGCACGAGAGAGAGGTATAGAGATAGATAGAGATATATACAGGTACACACTACACAGTGAGGTTGGAAAGTGACAATGCAAGGCTTTATTTATTATTTCTCGTGAATCGCCTTTCGTTCCGTGCAGTCACGTGTTCTCGAGCGCAAATGCACTATCCGACGTCGAACATAATATATAATGAATGATAATGATACTTTTGAGGGTACACATCGGATGTTTTAATTAGAAAATTTTTCAACAACTGCGCCACTGCCGAGTCGTATTGCCTCGGCTCGCGCGACCCTTGGGCGTAAATAAAGGTATTTATATAACCTCGCGGAGAAGGCATAAACTCGGCAAACATAAAAACAATCTCGTTGGCTAGTTTTAACTACCCCCGCAGCCACTCGAACTTTCATTTTAAGCCCCTCGCGCGCAATTGCCGTCCGAAAGAAATCAGAGAGAGAGTCGAGTCGAGTTCGGTGAGTATATATACATATAGACGTATATAAAGGGTCGTTAATGCGAGAAACTTAAAGACGACATTGTCCAACTGCAACAAAAGAGCCGAAACACATAAAAAAACGACGCGAGGCATCGAGAGCTCGGTGTATTTATACGGCTTTGCACACGAAAAGTCGCGCGAAAGATAAGTGGCTAAAAAAAGAGAGAGAGAGCGAGAAGAAAATCAAGACTCGGTTCCGTATATAATGCGAGAAAAGAAACCCACGCACACACAGGGTCCAGTTTACGTGCGCCGCGCGCGGTTCAAAAGTTGAAGTAATCAGAGGCACGTAGCAAGCGTTAAAATTAACGGCGCAATAACAAAGGATCACCCGCCCGCGCTGTACCGTAGCAGTCGAGCTGCTACTACAGCTACCCTTGCACTCTCTTTGTGCGTTATATACGGCGCGCGTGGGCGGCAAAGAAAAATATATACACTATGTAAGGAGTAGTATATATACCCTTTTTTCCGCTACTTCGGAGGCGCGCAGAAATAAGAGATAAAGAAAAGAGAGAGAGAGAGTGAGTGAGAGAGCAAATACACAAATCTCATAGCCTGTAATCAAATGCTCAAGTTTCGCTCTCGAAAGACTCTCGGAGGCTTTATGGCTGGTCAAGCCGTAAAAACGTTTGTCTCTCTCTCTTTCTTATTACACTCTCGCGGCTGCAGTGATAGCTTATAACTTTATCCTCCTCCGTTTCGTCTTTCGTTCGAGACGATTACAGCATCGTTCACGAAATATAACGAAGCTTTGAATTTACGATAAAAATCATACATTTTCACGTGATTATACACGGAAATCAGTAGTCACGCGCGCACCCACTTGAACAATCAATCGGTTGGCATTTTCGCTTCCTCCGACTCCAACGTAGTATTGCACACATACCCACCAATACATAAATACATGGCACGCACAGCGACGAGGAGATTCTCGAGGTCCAAGGCAACTAAGTGGCTCGGATGTAGCAGCAGCAGCAAGTCAGTTGCAGCTACGGTACATATAGACATGTATATCTAGGCAACCATCCCCAGTCCGACCTCAGACACACATAGTTAACCAAACTGCCATGCACGGAGTCACGCGTGAGCTTGCAGTGCCCTGTATGTATGTATATAATGTTTATATAGGCATGTACGCACGTAGTTTGACTCCGACGACGACGCAACTGCTCTTGCTACATGTATGTATATAGAGAGAGAGGAGATTATTACTTTTGAGCCGCTGGGAATTCCAAGATCAAGTTATGCCGAGAATTACATTCGATTATGGGGGGACCGAGAAAAAATGATAATAGTTGTACAATTGCGAGTTTGAATGTGATAAATTCGTACTCTCTGATTTGAATAAATAATTACCCAATTTTACAGTTCATAGACACAAGGAAAATCATGAACCGAAATAAAATGACGTTCATGATGATGTGGTGGATTGTGGAGCACGTCAATCATGCCATGGCGTGGAGGCAGCAAATTTTGAAATGAAATTATACACGTGTAAAAGGATCTATTTACTCTGTTTTTTTGTGAACTCGATGTTGTTATTAAGGATTTCTTCAAAGTACTTAGAAGGCCTAAAAATTCCTCGAAGGTATCGTTATCAAATTAAAATTTTAAATTATTTCGAATATTGTAAGGATAATGTAAAAACAGATAAATCGGTATCTTAATTGTAAACAATATGCCCATAAACGATTTTGACATCGTCTCTTGACACACTGATTATGTTTATAGTGAGAATAAATTAGTTTGAGTACTGTCTTTACCGATGAAACAAATCATAAAACCAAAAGATAAATTTTACTCATATAATTTTCGTGTCATTCAATAGAAGAATCTATATCGTTTATTTCAAGTACCAAAATGGATAAAATTGATAAAAAATCCGAGGAAGTTGTCTCTAAAGATAATTCAAGTAAACATGACATTGTTGTTTCATATGACAAAAAATATGTTTGTGATATTTGTCAGGAGGCATTTACACTAGAATCAAGCATCATAACACACCGAGAAACAATTCACAATCAACAAAAAAATTACGAATGCGACAAGTGCGAAAAGAAATTCGAGTTCCGAGGTCATTTGAGTAGACATCAAATATCAGTACACAAAGGCCTCAAAGATTTTGCATGCGACCAATACGAGAAGAAATTTGTGAAAAAATCGAGTTTGTTTAGGCACCAAAAATTAGTACACAAAGATCGCGAAGATTCCATATGTGACAAGTGCGAGAAAAAATTTGAAAATAAATCAAGTTTATACTTAAACACAACAAAATATTCCATGAAGTATTCAAAAATTATTTGTGTGAACTATGCGCCAACAGATTTGATACTAAACATAGATTGCTTTTACACATAAAAAAAAGTACATGACGATCGTAAAGATTCCACTTGTGATAGTCGGAAGAAGAAAGTTAAAAAAAAATCAGATTTGATCAAGCACCCAAAAACAGTCCATGAAGGTCGAAAAGATTTTGCATGTGACACGTGTGAAAAGAAATTTGAACGAAAATGTCAATTGCTCTGCTATCAAAAGACAGTACACGAAGATCGGAAAGATTATTCATGTGATAAATGCGAGAAGAAATATGGGGTTCAAAGCAATTTAATAAAACACCAAAAAACAGTCCACGAAAATCGCAAAGATTTCACATGCTACAATTACGAAAAAAAATATGGACACTAGGGTGGTCCACTTTTTCAAAAATTTTTTGTATCTCGGGGGATCCATCGGAATCTGAAAGTTTGAGGTTTAAAATGAAGTTTCCTTTAAACGAGAGCTCAAATAAATGATTTTAGATGGTGTCGATGGATTTTTGAAGTTTAAAAACATGCTCCTAAAAAGGAGCAAAATCGGGCAACCATTCGATTTATTTCAAACTTTGCTCAGAGTGTAAAAATGATCTTAAGGATACATTTTCTTACGTATTTTTGTCTGCGGAATCGAATGCCGTAGTTAGTTTTGACCTAGGAGCACCATTTCATTGAAAAAAATACACTTTTTCAATCGTTCTTTTTCGCAAATTTCGCAAAGTTCATTTTCGAGCGAGCGTCAAATGAACAGAAAAAATCTAGAAAATTTTTTGACACCACAAAAATTTAGGATTTTTTATGACGAATCCAACGGTATATATTAGTATACACTTTAAAATTATTTTAATGCCGAAAAAGCACGATTTTATCCCAAAAAACGATATTAAAAAATGGAAAAATGGAAAAATATATTCGTTTCTTCAAGAAAATGGCTGAGAATAATCACTCATGAAAATAATTGAATACAATTATCTGATAGGTTTTTTTCTCACCTTTCAAACGCCGTTTTCAGAGTTAAAAAATTCGCAAAATTCGCCGAGATACAGCTGTTTTTGTAAGATGCACTTTTTTAGCTTAAAAATCTGCTTTGCTGGTTTTTTAATGAATAGAGCCAGCTCAGAATTATTGAATTTTAACCCAAAAAAGTGCATCGTACAAAAACAGCTGTATCTCGGCGAATTTTGCGAATTTTTTAACTCTGAAAACGGCGTTTGAAAGGTGAGAAAAAAACCTATCAGATAATTGTATTCAATTATTTTCATGAGTGATTATTCTCAGCCATTTTCTTGAAGAAACGAATATATTTTTCCATTTTTCCATTTTTTAATATCGTTTTTTGGGATAAAATCGTGCTTTTTCGGCATTAAAATAATTTTAAAGTGTATACTAATATATACCGTTGGATTCGTCATAAAAAATCCTAAATTTTTGTGGTGTCAAAAAATTTTCTAGATTTTTTCTGTTCATTTGACGCTCGCTCGAAAATGAACTTTGCGAAATTTGCGAAAAAGAACGATTGAAAAAGTGTATTTTTTTCAATGAAATGGTGCTCCTAGGTCAAAACTAACTACGGCATTCGATTCCGCAGACAAAAATACGTAAGAAAATGTATCCTTAAGATCATTTTTACACTCTGAGCAAAGTTTGAAATAAATCGAATGGTTGCCCGATTTTGCTCCTTTTTAGGAGCATGTTTTTAAACTTCAAAAATCCATCGACACCATCTAAAATCATTTATTTGAGCTCTCGTTTAAAGGAAACTTCATTTTAAACCTCAAACTTTCAGATTCCGATGGATCCCCCGAGATACAAAAAATTTTTGAAAAAGTGGACCACCCTAATGGACACAAATCGACTTTGCTTTTGCATCAGAAGATAGTGCACGAAGGTTGTATAGATTTTTCATGTGACGATTGTGGAAAGAAGTTTGGGCTCAAATCGATTTTAGATATGCATACAAAATTAATCCATAAAGTTCGCAAAGATTACGCATGTGACAAGTGTGAGAAAAAATTTGGATTAAAATCAAATTTGCTAGCTCATATAGAGATGTATAGTCCACAATGGTCGCAAAGATTATACATGCAACAAGTGCAAAAGGAAATTTGGAGTAAAATCGAAATTGATTCAACATCAAAAGACAGTGCACGAAGGTTGCAAAGATTTCGCATGTGACAGGTGTGAGAAGAAATTTGCGCACAAACCGCATTTGCTTATCCACCAGAAGACAATACACGATGGTCGCAGAGATTACATATGCAACATTTGCGAGAAGAAATTTGGGGATCAAGGCAATTTGACCTGACACAAAAAAACAGTCCATGAAGGTTGCAAAGATTAAATGACAGGTGCGAGAAGAAATTCGAAGTAAAATTGAAATTGATTAGACACCAAAAGACAGCCCTTGAGGGTCTTTAAGAGTATACATGTGACAAGTGCGAGAACAAATTTGGCCAAGAAGGGAATTTGCTGAAACACAAAATAACCACAAAGAAAAAAGACAAGTAAAGAAATAATGATTGACAATTTTAAATATGTTCAGATACTCATTCATATGTTTTTCTTTCAATTAAAATCGTGTCTATAATTTTGTATTACTTGAACCTCAGGCGTTCAACTATCATTACACTTTTGAATACTGATATTGTGAATTATTACGGACAGGACGAGCTTTTATTCACTTCTTGTTTAAAACTGTAAGTGGGGTGACCATTCAGTTGGCTACTGAATTTTTAATAAACTGTACGAAATTACAATCGATCCCGAATTTATTAATCACACGTTAGTGAGATATTTAGATAAATTTTCTGACAGATGGATTATTTTTTTACAAAAGACTTGTCGGTAATAACAATATGAATTACTACGGTAGTAACAACAATATCTTCTATCTGAATAATCAACGTGCAAACCATTAAATAATTTAATTTAAACCAAAAAACGTTTTCTAATTTTCTTTAAAAGTAGATAAAGCTCTATCATAGTTGTTTCCGAATTACCTGAGCAGCAAATTTTGCGTTGGGGCGGCACTTTTTTCAATCCGCCACTGGGTGTAACATTGACACATTTTTTCGTCTTTCATTAAAAATTAATTCGTTTTTACCTTCGAGTTTTTTTACTCAATTGACTAGATAAATGACCTCGATTAATTTTACATACCACGCCGAAGCCAATCAGAGCTTCAAGCTCGCGAGTTAAAGACGCGGCTTGAATAATTTCTAAAAACGTCAGCGCACCTGACACAGTTTCATTTTCTTAAAATACTAATTCGAAGATGCGCGATGACCTCGAATGTGAAATGTTAAAACTCGGTGTCAATTCCACAAATAAAGTACCGTTGAAATGCACTTTGGAGTTTTCATTCCCCTCTCGACATCCAGGCAACCCGAGCGAGTCAAATGAAAAGCTTCTTTCGCTCCTCTTCAACCATTTATTCCTTTAATTTATGCTTTCCACGAAAAAATGTTCACGCTCCAATGAAAAAAGTGCAGAGAATTTAGCGCCGTATAATGCACACGCGCGCGTTTGGAGGGTTGTCGAAAAAGTTGGTATATATTCGTGCAGTTAAGATTACGGTAATACAGTGCATAATGCCGATACTTAGCGAAATATAAATAAGAAGCGTTAAATCCACGCTTAGAAGTCTTAATCTGTACTTTTTCTCTACTTTTAAATGGCCCGCCCGACACCTTCTTATTCTACTCTCAGGGAATACATTAGGCTAAGGTTATATGCCTACAAACAGCCCAGAGGCGGTGGCACGCTTATCGTTCGACCGATAACGCGCGCTTGCGGAGAAAAGAAGTCGTCGGCGGCGCCGCGCGCCGCTCGGAATGCGTAGGAAGAAAAAAAAATAAGCTCGATGTAATACCGAGTTTATTCGCACACTCTCGAACTCGTGGCCTATACGTGAATGGCTGGCAAATGTACTTTGAAACGACGAAAAAATTGCCTGCCGCGATTACTACTACTACTACTACTACTACTACTACTCGGTGCTTGCGCGCAATCTCGTATAAGCGAATTTGTATAATACGAGATGCTGTATACGCGTGTTATTACGCCACACCGCGTAGCGACACGCTATTATATTATATCTTCGTCGCGAGAGTGAATGTTTTGACTCGAAAGACGATAAACAGAAGATGATGAAATGCGTGCACTGGGCGAGAAAAATATTATTCAATTTTCGGGAGAGGCGAGATTTAATATCGATCGTCTTGTGCACGCGCGACGCAAAGCGACATCCGACCGACGACATTCAGAATTAGTCTCGATTTGCTCCTCGAGTTGGCTACTGCTCGACTTCCGAATAAATTTATAACGCGAAATTGGTTTAAAATCAAATAAATACTCTGTAAGCATAAATAAAAATTGTTATAAACTTTAAAACTACAAATATAACAAATTCACGAATCTTTCGGTATTTTTTCAGAACCATGTTCGGTCAATTGTTCTCAGTTTTACTTGTTGCGCACGCTGCTCTGGCCAAGCCGCAGGGATGCTTTTTCATGTGCGACGAGGGCGCGAGCTTCACCGCGCCGATACAGAGACACGAGTCCTACGTGAGCGCGGCCATGCCGAGCTACGTTAGACCGGCTCGTCTGCAGAACGTCTACGACAGCCAAGTGGAGCTTTTGCCAGCGGCTCGCCAACGCGTCGAGCTCGTGCAGCGTCCAGTGATGACTTGGAGCGCCCAACCCGTCGTGAGTTACAGTCTGCCGTCGTCGCGATTGATGCAGCGATTGGAGACCGTCGAGCCCGCTGTGGAGGTCGTCCACGAGCAGCCGGCCACGAGACTGAACAACAACGTGGAGGCCATGTTCCATCATCAGCAGCAGCAGAGCAGCAGCAGCAGCAGCAGCTCGTCTCTGGGCTACTTCAAGTCCGGCCTGAATCAAGTTGAGAGCAGACCGAGTGTCAGAGTTGAGCAAATAAGAAGATACCCGTCTAATCCCTGCATGAGCGCTTTCACCGATCCGTGCTTGTAATTGATCGCTTGAGTGAAAATTATGCCTATTATTTTCTTTTTGAATATGATATTGTAAATTGACTGATGCGGAAAATTGACAAAAATAAATGACGATGGGTTTTCCACATTTAATAATAGCCTTGTTATAATCCACTCTTGATAACAAAATAAGTAACATGCCTTTTTTTATATCAGAAATTATTACTTGGTATATATTTTGCAAGAAAGCCGACGCATTTCGTTACATAATACGTGAGTATAGCCGCGACGCCGAACGATAGCCCCCTCGACGCGCTCGACATATTCTCAAGCACGCACGCACACACATACACACATAATGTCTCGTTTGGTCGAGCACTGGTTGAGAACTATATAGAAGCTAATCAAGCGAATCCTTATCGAAACTGCGGAAATTCGAACGCCCGACACAAAAGCCTCGCTGTTATGAGCTCGTGTGCTCGGAGAGAAAGAGAAGAAACATCCTCGACGACAAGTTTCGGCGCAAGAGAGAGAGAGAGAGAGCCAATGTGCACATCGAGAAGCACAGCTAATGTAAGACCTCGTTGAAATTAATGTTACGATCGTCTCTGGACCACATCGATGCTCCCTAGTACTCGTTTTCAACTGATATAATATTACACTGATAAAAATAATGTGAGATATTCGGCAAACGTTCGAAGCTGAGGTTACTCCGACCGAAACTAGGACTCTGATCACATGCACGCGTAAATTTAGAGCTCAAAACACACTTGCACCTTCATTTTTCAAGTAAACAATTATTATTTTACTGATTCAAAATTGCCCTGTTCGATGTTCATGGATAAACAGTCCTCATCTGCGAACACAGACACAATCTGCAGTTGTAGGGTATAGAGGTACGAAATTGAGTTTTAGATTCGTTGGGAGTAACCACAACTACAAGTGTTCGCTGAAAATCCAACATTTTTTCATCTGTGAAAGTTATATGCACGAGTTTCAGCGAGGAGCTCTGATGTCATACGAGAAATTATTTCAAATATTGTATATATTTTAACGGAGCAGATCTCTACAATGTCGGTTGAAATACGCTTTAGATTGGATATAATCACGGTAAATCATTATTTAGCCTATTAATTATGAGCAGGTGCTCGTTAGATGATCCGTAGATCAACGTGACTCATATCTCAAACGCAACAGCTGCCCGTGGATTTCGACGCGATGACAGAACTGCTGCATTCTGGAATTTCTCTATGAATAATAAATAACAATGACAACGATTCACTGTGGGGCTTATTACAAAGAGAACGGTAATTATTCCAACATTGAATGAAACTTTTGCAGTAGAAGAAGTTATTTTATTAGGTGTAACCTGAAGTATAAAATGATCTAAAGGCTGCTGTAAACGATAGCGTTTTTTTTATAACCTAAAAGGAATTTTTGCATAAAAAGAAAATGAGTCATGGTTTTGTTTACTTTTAAATTAAGAGACTTACATTGCTGCAAGTTTCGAAATTTAATTCAATTATCGATCCAGCCTCCAGTACCAAAGTTTTCATTGATCTTAATAAAAGTAATACTACGATTAGCCTAGCTTTTGGTGGATATTCGTACCAATTGATGCAATAACTAAGAACGTGAATTTTATTTATAATTCATCAATTATCCTTATTTTTAAGTAAGTTGAGATCTTACGTTTTGATGAAAAAATCATGAGAAGCATTACTTAGCAATTGACTTGGTATACATGTCATTGTGATAATTATTAAAGAAACAAAATATACTATCAACATTTGAACCGCCATTGCCGAGTCAGTATTCATAAAAATCACTACCTGTAATTAATCATTAAAATACAATATTAAATAGTGTAAGCTCATCATGAATATAATCTGGTTTTAAGAAAAATACTCTTTTTCTTATGTTATATTTACAACATGAAAAAAATAAATAGTTTGCCAAATAATGTTTTATATTTACCGAGGTGCCACATAAAATGATGTTACAACAGGCACCTAGAATAACGACAAACATCACTGAACTGGTCAATGGATATAGTTGGTGAAAAAGCCTAGGAAATCATAAAGATATTTTTTTATTTTACCAAGAGCTCAAATTTATAATTAAAATATTGAGACATGGTACAACTAGAGTACTGTACGATAGAAGTAGTACATAAGTACATGTATAACGTAATGCAAATATATTAAAATTCAATTAAAAGTATGAAAAATTACAAAAAAAGAATTGTGACCTCGGTATTTCTTAAATACATATAAAATAACTTGCTCGATGCAATAGTTATGATGTCGAATTACTCGGTTGAGTTTTTCGATTAGATATTGGTGAGCGTTTTCCTTTTTATCATTGAGCATATTGTGATACTCAACATCCATATCTTTTAAATAATTTCTAAATATAAGTTAAAAATCAGTACTAAGTGAACAAAAAACATTATTAAGAGGTACAAGCAATTTTCTCACATACTGCAATTGAAGGAATTCACCAATGATGAAACCTATAACTATGAATTGGTACTTATTCAACGATGCAATTGTACAACTCAGGATTATAAGATGGATTAATTGAATTGCAAAAATGTGATAGAAATACTCATTTTGGTCCATGAAATAATCCCAATAAATAGGCAATGATTTTTCAAATGTTTGATTTCTTGTTAGTGCCCATGTTATTAGCTCTGGAATAACCACTGAAGCTGCACCACCGCTCGTAAAAAAATTAATTAGCGTAACTGCACAAAATTTTATCAGTCAATATAACTATTTAGTGTGGTCCAACGAAAGTTAAATTACGGACTTGTTAAAATAGTGTTTACAGTCATAAATTTTATAACTGATCGCAAAATCACTTTCTGACCTGAAGTATCGTTGTCTTGAAATATTGTGGTCATTACTTCCAAACTAATTTTAATCTAAATAACGTGCAGTTTTTGTAAATTACAATGGTCAAATTATATAGGACATAACATTAAGAAATTATTTTAACTTTTTCGTAATTTAAAGCTACATAATCATAGGAATATATTATAATAAAACCAATCGTAGCTTGACATGAACTCACAAGCATTCTACTATCAGGACCTGTTTTTTGGATATCTTCATACATCTCTGATAACTAAAAGGTCCAGCATTAGAAAATAGTTCTATAAGAAAATAATTCTTATTACATAAACGATACATACTATACCAATAAATGGAACAAAAAAACAAAGATGAATAAATAATCGTCCAATGATTTGTGTATATTTTCGTTGATATGGCCATAAAAAACAAATTTTTAATACTATTACTTGAAAAGGAAACTGTGCAAGTAGTGACCTATACCACTCTTGATTCCCGTGAATTTTTACTTGAGACATCACGTATATGAGATAATATGTGTGACAAAGTTTTTGTCCAACTAAATTATTTTGAAAATAGAAAATAGCTTGAACGTTGATATTTTTTTATTTTTCAGTACTGGTTTACAAATAGTTCTAAATAAAAAATGTTTCTTACGTTTTTTTAAAACAATTCCAAGTTCCTACATTCATTGATCATTGTTAAAATTTATTAATTTCATAATTATTTAGATGGTATATATGCCCAACAACCACTCAGTACCCCACCATGCTATGAATATCCATTGCACAAAGTACTATTTTAGAAGTATAATAGTCAACAGTGTAAAACTTAAAACGCAGTTATAGTATTCTATATCGATTTATGAAATTGTGAGTAGACATATATTTGCTTATAACAGTCAAAACAATGAACGTGTATGTTTTGTTATGCATATACTACAGGAAATGACAAAGAACAAGTTTTTTTTACGTAGAACGTGAAGTATAAAATGATCTAAAAGCTGCCGTAAACCATAATGTTTTTTTTATAACCTAAAAGAGCATTTCTTAATAACAACAAACCATAGTTTTGGTTATTAGTTGGTATATTTGATATCATTTTTGGGAGACTTATATTGCTACACGTTTCGAAATTTAATTCAATGATCGATCGATCCAGCCTTCAGCACCAAAGTTTTCATTGACCTCAATAAGAGTAATACTAGGATGAGTCTAGCCTTTGGTGGGTATTCGTACCAATTGATGCAATAACTATGATCGTTAATTTTATCATCGTTTTAATTGTTATAAATTAGACTTATTTTCAAAGTATGCAGAAATCTTACGTTGTGATTAACAAATCACGAAAAGCATTACTTAGCAATTAACTAGGAATATAAGTAAGTTTAACGGTAATCAAAGAAGTAAAATATACTATGAACATTTTAATAGCTGTTGCTAATCTAAAATTTATTAAAACTACCATCTACAATTGATCATTAAAATAAATCATTAAATCTTTTAAGCCTGTCAATATTGATATAAATAAATTTCAAGTAGAATTATTTATTCTCTTCATAATGTTTTAATATCATAAAACAATTTTAAATTCACCTGATAATCAGTTTCATATTTACCGTGGTACCACTTAAAATTATGTTACAAGATGCGCCTAGAATAACCACAAACATCACTGAACTGTTCAAGTTATATAGTTGTTCAAAAATCCTATGAAATCAGGTAGCATATATAGAAAATAGCTTGAACAACAATATATTTTTATTTTTCAGTAGAAGCTCGATAAGAGTTTTAAATAAACGATTTTGCTCGTTTTGTAAAACAATAAAAATAGTTTTAAGCGACAGAAAAAGTAGAAAACTAACGCAAATTTTAAAACAAACGTAAACAATTTTCATTTAAATATAGTGAGGGTGATAAAAGGTTATTATTTTTTTTACATACCTTACATTATGTTCTATGAACACACAATAGACTGAGTAGTACAATACACTACAATAAACACAAATTGTACAAATAGAATTCCTAAATAAAATAAAACTTATCATAATGCCAGTAAAAGACCTATCGAACTTTAAAGTAAAATCTTAATCTCATGGTAAGTACTTAATTTTTCAACTCACCCACGTCGTAATTTTTACTGATATGTAAACATTCAGTTTACTTTTCTATCGATATATCTTCGAGTTTAAAAATCTGATTTCTCGGCTATACTATTTTCTCTTAACTCCAGTTTTTTAATTTAAACATGACTGACGAGCCCCTGAGCGTCAATTCATTATTAGCCTTCGCATTGTGTGCACGTGCGTGCATAAGCAGCGTCAGGAATGAAAGGTCTTTTGAGGGATGTATAATATGCGCGAAATATAAGTACACATGCAGGCAGACGCGGCGAGCAGCAAGAAACTAGCTACGCGCGGTAATAGACGAAACGAGCTCTATACGCTTGGATCGAGTCGTTAAGCTCGTTCCCTTTCACGTATCACGAATCTATATACTCGTACTATACGAATTTTCAAGCGTATCTACATGTATATATGTATACGCAGACGTTGAGCCTGTGTGCATGTATGACTACTACATAACTATTGCTCGTTTCGCGGATAATTGCCGTCAGCAGCGCCGCGGCACTCGTCGCGGCCCTGCCCAGGTCACATATAATGGAAGCTTCTGTATGTTTGCTTTAATCCATCGACGTCTCGAAGTGAACTTAATCGAACTTGTTTAACGTACGAGTATATCTATACCCGCTCGAAGCAAATATACGCGCCCGTACACGATTTTACGCTGGGGCTTAATTAATACATTATGCAGCTCGAGGCTCGGGCCTTTTGAATTTGCGCGACTCGAATGTAGACTCGCGTAGACGTCGGTCGACGGTGCAATGATCTCACTCGATAAGGTTTCTTTGAGCGAGAGTTGCAGCACGCTTGCATCGATGCATACACTTATTAGCCACCGCAGAGGCGGTGGCGGCGTCCAGTCGGTTACGGTCTTCATCACGGAAACGTTTCGACTTTCCGAGTGTGCGTGTCATTTTGTTTTGCGTATTGACATCGATATTGACAAAGATTTCGTTTTGACCACGCTGCGGTCATCGATGCGGCTGCTGTCGCAGCGATAACTTATCGCTTAAACGAACGAAAAAGTCGGGATAATCGCTCGAACGCGTGACTCCGAAAGAATTTTGATTAATTAATGGACTGGGCACGCTTGATATGCAATTCTCCGGGCAGTAATGATTCGAGCGAAAAAAAAAGTTGAAATTATGATACTTAGTCAGTGAAACGGCGTGCGAGAGTGTTGGAAATTATGTGAAACATTGACGATGTTGGATTTCATTTTATCAATTTTTGAGTACAAACTATTTTGGATACACGCGATAGGATTAGCAGTGTATTATGTTTACTTAAAGTTTGTGGCATTCGCTTATTGGCGGAGAAAAAATGTGCCGCACGAAAAGCCAGTACTTATTTTTGGAAACATTTTACGTTCGTGTTTGGGGCTCGTGAGTATTGGTCAGTGATTGAAACACAGTAGAAATTTAAATTATATAGAATCGAAAAAAAATACGGTTACACGTTTTTGCAGGTGAAGACGTAAAACGAAACTACGACAAATTCCGTGATCATCCGGTACACGGTATTTACATGTTATCGAATCCCGTACTGATGGTCAACGACCCCGAGCTCGTCAGGCTCGTTCTTGTCAAAGAGTTTTCGAAATTTCGCGATCGAGGCCTCTATCACAACGAGAAAGTCGACCCACTGACTGGCAACCTGTTCTTCTTACCCGGCGAAAAATGGAAGCGACTCAGGTCGAAATTGAGCCCAACATTTTCATCGAGTAAGTTAAAGGGCATCTATCCGTTGATCAAAGAAATCGGAGACGAACTGATCAAGACCGTGGAAAAGTCGATCGTCAACGAAAATGTAATGATTGAAGTCAAAGACTTATCGTCCAGGTAATTTTCCCCCTACTTTAATATCTATCATTCGATACGATGACTTAACGTACTTAGCTACTTGTTGCAGGTACACTACCGACACTATCGTATCGATGGCATTTGGCTTCAACTGCAACACACTGAAAGATCCCAAATCAGATTTCCGCAAGTACGGCGACATGATTGTGAAAAAGAGACCGAATATTCAATTGACCTTCGGCATGTTTTCGCCGGAGCTGCTGACCTTCTTGCGGATTCGTTTGATCGACAAAGTGGTGTACGACTTTTTTATACGTGTTTTCTCCGAGATGGTCGATTTAAGAAAGAAAGGAAACGTCAAGAGAGATGACGTTTTGAATCTGTTGATGCAATTGGTAGAAAAAGGATATATTGGAGGCAATGATGAAGAAATCAGAAAAACTATCAGTGAATATGGTAATTAGTTTGTTCTTCTTAGAAAATTTTCTCTAAAATACTCGATTACATTTCAGACGAAACCGATAGAATAACACTGCTAGAAGCGTACGCTCAGGCTTTCGTTTTTTTCTTCGCCGGCTTCGAGACGAGTTCAGGTACGATAGCTTATGCACTGTACGAATTGGCCATGCATCCGGAAATTCAGGACAGAGTTCGAGATGAGATACGAGATCTAATGGATACATCCCATGGTTGTTCCTACGAAAATTGTGTCAATCGAACCAAATATCTCGAGATGGTTATTAACGGTAAATCAAATGTAAAACTGTCTCATACGATCTTTAACATTTATCTTAATCGTTTTGAATAGAGACACTGAGAAAACATCCAACGTCTCCATTTTTGAATCGCATCTGCACGGAAGACTGTGATTTTCCCAGCGTAAATATGAACGTGCGAAAGGGCACCAAGATCATGATTTCGGCATCGGGGATAATGCGGAATCCTAACTTCTATCCCGATCCCGATAAATTTTATCCAGAACGTTTTTCTCAAGAAAATATTGAATCCAGAAACCCCTACACATTTCTCCCCTTTGGCCAAGGACCTCGGAGTTGCATTGGTGCGTATAAATTACGCCATAACTCTGGTAGAAATGCCTAACATTAATGATGGCCTAATGACCAAAAAATGGCCATTTAAAATGTTGAAAAGCACATTAAATGCACTCTAATTCTATCTCATGTTTATACATGTTTCAGTTGATTTTCTAGTATACATGGCCATAAATTGGCCTGTTTTTGACATTTTTTTTGTTATAATTTTGTTACAAATATTAGGCGAATCTTAAATGACCTGAGAATGAAAATTTAATTGTTTCAAAAAATTCAGATCAGTTTTTTACCACTTTAGATGAGATAAAACCACTTTAAGCCTTTACCGCTAGGTGGCGGGTATCTTTATTTGTAAATCTACAAGTGGTAAAGTCAAAATAATTTTATAAGTCAAAGCACGGTTTTACACAGGACCAACGACTTTATTATTGTTTTGTAAGATTACAAGGTTAAAAAAAGTTAGAATTTCTACCAGGAAAATATCCATGTTATGAATATGAGAAAAAAAGTAATTTTAATCATCTTTGCACCAGGTATTCGTCTTGGAATGATACAGACAAAAATTGCTCTGGTCAGTCTACTGTCTAAATTTAGATGCTCACCCTGCTCGGACACACCGATACCACTGAAGTACTCGCCGAAATCTATTGTGCAAGTTCCGGATCGCGGCATACCGCTGAGATTCGAAAGGGCCCGATGACGCATATTTGATAATTAATTTTAGATACGTGATAAATAACGCACCAAACTCGTTACACGGCCGTCGATTTATATACAGGAATTTTATATCCATACAGAATGATCAATAAAAAAAAAGTTATTACAAGCAATCGGTAGAGCTGTAAATCGACTAATCCAAGTTTCATAGCGCTTTGGAGAAATTCAAAATCGTTAACGTTTCAACGACCGAGCGTATAACCACAAACGACTCTGGAAATGGCAGTAAACTCATCTCTCCTCTCTCTCTCCCCGCCCACGCTCATAATTCAATCTTGCAATGACATCGGCAAAGACAAGTTGTACGAACGTACGCCAACGTGTGTGCTTGCTCGTGTCTATACGTGTACGTGTGCGTGCGCTTGGGTATGTGTAGTACGTGTGCTCGTGAGATGGAAATATGCGCCTGTATACATAGGGACTGCTTAGTAATTGCGACGCTCGTGCGCTATCCCTCGGAAATGTAATCGGCAAGAAGATGATCGCCTATCTTACGACTAGATTGGTCGTCATTAAATGGAATGCGTTTACGCCACCCTTGAGATGGAAGCAAGAGAGAGAGAGACGATCAAGAGATAGAACGAAAACCACATCTTATCCATTGACGCTTGTCTGAGCTTTACAAGCTCGAAACCAAAAATTACGCGCGTGCTGCTTGAAGAATTGTGTTTTTCCTTTAAATTAATAAGCATTAATTAAATAACACGCGCTGCTGGGGGGTTAGCAAAGAAAAGAGTCACCCGGTGCTTAGACAGTCGGGTAACAAAAGATACGAAGCGCGGGAGACAAAAGTACAGACGACGACGACGAGCGATTCGACGTCGGCGCGGCTACATAACGAGACGTAAGGGAAATGAAAGGAATATAAGCTATATATGGACCACTGCCGCTCGGTGGTGCACGGTATATATAGAGGCGCGCGGCGGTCGCGCCCGACAGCCATTCAAAGTTTCGAATCTTACCCGAGTCGTTGCCGAGATAATGGATGACAAATTGTAACTACGAATTTCGAATGCGTAATGCGGCCGGCAGCGCAGCGCGGCAGTTATCAAACTCATTCGCGCGCCACAGCTCGGTCAGATAGAGCTAAAAGCGCAAGAAAGTTGCATAGTCACGTCGCGGAGCAGCCCGCACCGCCGCCGCCGCCGCCTTGTACCAACATTATACAGCCGATCTTATTGATTACCCATTGTATTCTAACTTTTCGATGAGCTAGAAGCTTATGCTTGCTACTCTACTACTGCTACACTGGCTTGTAGCCACAGCTCCGGAGAAGGAGGCGTAGAAGAAAGAGGAGAAAAAAATTGACTAGAAATTTATGCTGAGAATTATTCGGGAATTTCAATACGTCGCTTAACGAACCCACGTGCGCGCCCGTGGGGACGGCAGCCAACTTGACCGATGAAATTTATTTAAAAGAAAAAATGAGCCGAAAGCTTGACTCGTTGTTTCGTACCGCGCCGCGCGTGCGGCCACAGCGCGCTTGTTTAACGTCAACCCAGCTCTCCTGATCGCGCGACTCTGTAATTTACATTTTAATTTATATATTCGCACAAGTTTTGACCTCATCCCTTCTCCACGTGCACCGCATTTGCGCGCGCCCCTGCACCCAATCGGTTTTCCGTCTTTCGTATTAAATCATTCGCTCTCGGCAATTGTTCATCGAGCGAAATATAGGACGACGACGATCCAGCGCAAGCTCTCACAAATCGTGAGCAAAAACTCCCCAATAAATAGTCGGCGAGAAGAGAGAGAGAGAGAGAGAGAGAGAAAGCAGTCTTTTCTTCAATAATTAAGTCCGTTATACCGAGAATAAGACGAGAAGACGTAGCAAGAAGAAGAAAGAGCAAAAGAGAGAGAGAAAGAGAGGAGGATGGGAGGTTTAAAGGTCGCGAAGCTTGCGAGCTTGCGCCGCATCCCCGAGAGATGGCTAATTAATTTAATTACCGCCTTCGCTATTCTAGCGCTGGCGCGCGTGCAGATTTTGTGCCTCGCGCACGCGTTCGTTATACCCACACACATATACTCTCTCACGTTCTCTTTCTTGTCTTTTATGTAACGAGCCGCAGCGTACAGTCCAGCGCTGCAGGCGCCTCAAGAGAGCGAAGAAGAAGAAGAAGAAAAAGAGGAGAGAGACATAGAGACAGAAAAGGGTACTATGGTAGTAATAGTAGTTACAGTTCGTTCGCTGTTGTCGGTAAAAAAGAGCGAGAGAGAGAGAGAGAGAGAGAGAATGGGAAGCAGTCGATGGCAGAGCCCGCGTAAGTAAAAGGAAAATCGAGGCCCGCGGCTTTTGTTTCTTTGTCGCGCCGCCACCGCCGTATATGCGTACAATGCATGTACTATGTATATAGCTGACAAAACGAGCTTGCGCACGTTACGACAATGAGCGACAATGGAAAATCGAGTTACAGGCGCGCTCGAAAATGATTTGCCTCGTTACGTTTTTGGGCTTCGCTTGTATTTTATGAATACGTATACTGCGCGCGTACTATTTCCGTCGACGAATTAATCGTCAAAATATAATTAATAATGTACAAAAGTCGCAAGTAGGCTTGCAAGAGAGAGGGAGAATTGTCTTGCGCTTATCGCTTTATAGATTTTCACAATGAATGGAAGGATGAAGAAAGGGGTGAATAAAGGTATATGGCTTGGTTACCGAGAGAAAGAGAATGAGAGAGAGACAGAGGAGCCACGCCAATAATTTCGCGAGTTTGAGAAATCCTTTGCGGCGCACATTTAGCCTTCTATTATACAGAGTACAAGTTGCGCCACTCCCTTTCTCTACCCTTGCAGTTCTGCTGCTTTCTCCGAATCTGCAGTCCTCGTAGGAATCTCGAGGGTCTCGCTTTCTCTTATTATATGTAGAGTGAGATAGAGAAAGAGCAGATATAATCTATATTTCATTAACATTATTCTCTGTATATAAGGACCCACGTCTGCGTGTTTGCGTCAGGAGGGGAGGAAGATCGCGCTTATTTGTACACCTTTTGATATCATTATTATGCCTTGATTCTTAGATTCATTAGCAAACGGTCTCTTTGTAACGTTTGTGCAGACAAAAATTTTAATTGATAACCGAAATTTCAGATATCAATGCTCAAATCGAAAAGCTTATTTTGCAATACACACGATCCATAACTATTATATTTGAGTCATTGATTGCTTCGTCAACAAAAAAAAAACTTAATGAGAAGAATAGAGCAGGCACTAGACTCTTTTTCTCTTTTGTATATGATACACTCTAATTAAAGAGCTGCAAGTGAACGCACGACATATTTTTAATACAAAATATGTGGGCATATGTGTGCTTTATAATAAGCCGTACTAGATTTTTTTTAATAATTATGTGCAAACGAAAACTTAATTACACGACGAATTGAAAAATATCAAATTCAAGTCTCGACGTGTTTTTTCTTTTGCTAGTTGTAATCTCAATGACCACGTATCAGCGCATATATGGGGATGCAATTTTTATTTTATTTTAACGAAACAAAGTCAATAACTTCCTCTCGAAAAAACACGGCACGCAGGTAACATTTTTCGTTTGCACCAAGGCTCGTACAACTGGAAACGCTCGAATAATCCGTGCATGTGCAGGAGTCGCAATTGGCCAGATGTAACAGCGGCGCACGCTGCTGCTGTCTGTGGCTGTGCGAATTCAAAAATAACCGAAACGTTAACACCATCAATATTAAAAATACTTTACGGACGCGAAGTTCATTGATCAATCGAAGCGCAAAACCGCTTATATGCCAAGTCCAATTCGAGCGTTGATGAAAAAAAAACGAAGAGTATAAAATTCGTAAAAAAAATTTATATATAAAAATGCTTCGACTGACGTACGTTCATGGCCCGATCGTTACATACACATTTTTTTTACACAACTCGACTGTTCCGGCGAAAAAAAAGGCTGGAAAAGTGAATGATAAATCAAAGGAGCTTTAAGACCCATTGCCGTTAGTCCTGCTTTGGCGTTATAATCCGCCCCGGTCAGAGTACGAGTGGGTGCCGTGCTGCGGCAAAGAACTAAGAGACAAGAATGGAAACTGCAGCACGTGTATACACCAGGGGTACCATGGAGCGAGAGAAATGAGGGGTTAAAAACGCATCCAATACGACTGCTACTGCCGAGCGAAATGGCCTGGAATTCAATAGTAACAAACTCTCGGCCAAGGTATTATTCGGCAGTAAAATTTTATTTCTCAAACATTTATCGAGTTTCCGTTGCGCGCGCTCTCTCTCTCTCTCTCCCTCTTATTTTTGCTGTATATTCCACATAAAAACAAGGAGAAAGAAAAAAAAGTTAAAATGGGCTGGGCCGTAATAAGTGCGAGAATGAAAGATAATGCTTCCGAGGACGTGCTTTGGCAAGAGAAAGAGAGAGAGAGAGAGAGAGAGAAATCCAGACACTCGTTTAAATTTCAATTCTGGGATTTTTACATGTTTATTACACCGAGGAAGAGGCAATGCAATTATTACGATTGCAAAACAACACACACACACACAAAGCTGTTATAATAAATAAGCCGCGCTAAAAATCGAAAAATTAGAGAAATGGAATAAACCGGCCTTATAATCACCGGTGTATTGGCTATTGGCACACACGGCCTGCCGAACCTCTCTATATATTTCGTATAAACGACGAATTATTGTTACGAGGAGAAACGATCTGCTGCTGCTGCAGGGCGTATCGTTTTGCCGCTAATCTCTCCGATATTTCAGCAGATTTATAATATTTCGTCGTTTACACGAGGGCCAAATATAAAGCCCGAATCTTGTGTGTCGCGCACATTTGACGTGCGTTTGATAACGTACATAACGCGTATGTGCGTGCGCTCGATTTTTGAGAAAACCCGGACGTGCTGGACGTATGGCAGCGTATTATCGACGGGCTTAATAATAAACCTAACGATCCCGCGAGCGATACACGTTTTAATGCGCGCAGCGCCAAATTATGTGACGTTTCGCTGGGGGAAGGATTATAACTGCGCGCGTGTGTTCTCGACAATCTGCCAGCTCGGCACGAATTTATACGTAACGCGTGGAACACGCGCACTCGATGTTTCGAGCTCGCGCTCGAAAATTGTTATATACACACAAAAAAAAAACTAGTCGTTTTTCCGAACGAGACACTTTGTATAAGATATCGAGTCGAAAAAATGGGATGAAAAATGATTTTCCCAACGTTAAAATATATCCAATAAATAAAACGACGCATAGCTTCGAAGTTTCGTCGTCGATAGCTGACGAGGTTTCGCGCACCTGATCCTATAGCCTGACTGGCGGCAATGGTGGGTGGGGGTCTGGCCGGGCTCTGCTCACGCTAAATTTGATGCTCTAATCTGCTATAACTCAAGATTAAGCCTTCAACTCGGATATACGCGCTCGCGCACGGCTGAATGTGTGTGCGCGTGTGTATGTGTGTTTGTACGAGCTGTGTGCATCGGAGCAGCAGAGAAGAAGCACGAGTACAGCAGTGCGCTGCGAAACTATACACGCGTGTGCGGGGAGCGAGAAGAAAATTAGCAAAATTCGAACGCGATTTGATATCAGACTTGGTTAAAGTAGATAAATTGGATCAATTATGCATTATATCGTCGCTCGGATGATTTTAATTAAGGATAACACTCGTGTATATGCGAGTATTATAAAAGTTATGACACTTCGTTTAAATTTTCAAGATAAGCGCAGACGAATATTAAAGCTCGTGGCAGCTCCCGAATCGTCTTCGTGAATCGTATTTTATAATCAACATTAAATATATCGAAATTATCATCGCGCTCACACGACGACCAATTCGTAAATTTAACGACATGAAATTTTATTAAAAAGAAGTCATGAAACATTCACAGCTCGAATTAACTCGTTTATCAATAGTCCAAAAAAAAAATACGGCTCGACTCCATGTGAAGGAACAAAAGCGAGAAAAAAAACGAAAACAAATCAGATTTTAAGCAGTGCAAAGGCTTATCGTACCGGCATAATCTCGAAAGGGAGACACTTGAGTGCAGTAAAAGCCAAGTCTGCTCATTGTTACTGCGGCCAGACGACGACGACGACGAGGAGGACGCGCGGCGACAACGAATCCTCCGAGATATACACGCAACAGCACATACACACGCGCGCGCGGGCTGCTGCTGCCGCCACCGCTGCGCTGGGATAGATACACTTCCTGCGTCTGGCGTTTATGACACAGACAACGAGTTAAGATCTCGTTACTGCGTATATATACGCCGCCGCGCACCCTTCCTTCCTCTTTTGCCGCACGCGAATAAAAGAGCCTATGTGGTTTCTAATTCACTTCCTTGCTCTATCTCTCGCTGTACTGTGTATAGCAGCCCCGACCCCGGCGCTATATTGCTATTGTTTCTCTTTGTGGCCCTGCGCAAGAGATAGCGAACTTTGGAAAAATCCGCAAAAATACCGCGAATAAAGGTAAATAATTAATTCGCGCACGAAAAAAGATGGAGCAGCTGAAACAGTGGCAGTGGTAGTAGAGAGCTAATATAATGCAGACTCCGCGCGTGGCTGAAGTAGAAGAAGGAGAAGAAGAAGAGAGAAAGGGTAGAGGGTAACGTTATATTGCTCTCTTTTGGATTGAGAAGTTTCGGGAAAAGTTGAACAACAAGACACCAGGGAGAGATGCGTATGCATTATTCAATGTTGCTCGCAGAGAAGCGGCTCCGTATACGGCACGAACTCTGATTATCGTTGCGAGTCCTCTGCCCTCTCTTTATAATTGCAGAATTTCCCTATCAAATCTTACTTAGTGACTTCATTTCCTTAAATTTTTCTCCGTGGCCAAACGGCGCGCGTATCTATACATACGAACGCGGAATGCATGCATTATTTATGAATCGAGTGATCGACGAGCGTATTTATTAATGCATTTGGCAATAATTTCGAATTTGTAATAAGGCACAAAACGAATATAGAAGCCCCGAATAGTTGTGTGTACAGTCGTTCATCTAATGCAATGCGCGCCACGTTATTATCGCCCTTGTAAACTTTGATACGGATTGACACAGTTATGAATCAATCCCATACACAAACGAACAATCAGAGATTCGCATCGATCTCCGTACGTTCGAGCGTTAATTAGAGACGAAAGGCTGTAACAAAGATATATATGTGCGAGCGTATGTATGTATCAGGGACGCTCGTCGACAACTTCATCGAAAATTTAGAAATCCGAGCGTATATACGTGTGAGTGTGCATGCACGCAGCAAAAGGAGATATGATTTACGAAACTGCCTATTTTGTACGTCGTCGTTATACTTCCATATTGTGTACATTTAAGCGCGCGCGAGGTACCAGAGAGATGAGAATAAATCGTGCTTATTCTCGAAAGTGTAAGGCGAGCGCGCGTGTATGAAGCCATAATTTCAAAAGGTCATGCATCAAATCCGTGTTATAAACACACGTATACGTATGTATTCGCGCGCGCGAAGACGTAAGCGCGTATAACTCGTAAATATGGGGCTCATTCGAGGATCCACGTGTACAACGTGAAAGAATCCCTTTGCCAAACACGCGACCGACGAATTTACGGCCTTATCTTTTTGGGTGGGAGAACGAGAGAGAGAAAAAAAAGCACGAAAGCCCGCGCGCGCGAGTAGGTATAGCAGAAGTTTTTAATCGGATTTGTCGGCAAGCGGCGAATAAAAATCATACTCGTTTCGAAGGCGCGCACGCATCCGCGAGATTTGCAGCGTGCTTGTATAACAAAAAAAGGCACACAGAAGCGCTTGTATCTGGCGCGTCGTTTCGAGATGAAAACACCATCGAATGCACTAGTTCTCAGCTGATTAGTTGTTGCTTTTCAGAAGAAACCTTGACGATGTACCAAGTTGAGCTTATTCGCCTTAAATAACTTAACGAGAAAATTTTCAATGAACGAATTAGAGCGACCTGTTGCGGTTATCGTGATAACTATTGCGTAATGAATATCACATTGCTTAGTTAGTGATGACTTTTTTTCTTGAAAATTACGATATCTGTTTTTTTTTTATGCTTGCATGAGTTTGAAAATTTTTTTTTCATACCAGTGATCCGAAAGTGACTACTTCCCGACCGTTGCGCAAAACGCGAAGAGCTATTTTCGGGCCACGGGATATGAAAAATAAACATATCCATGTGTCAGCACTGTAGAAATGTCCACTAACCATACAGTTGTGTAGTTTAAAGTATAAAAAACTTTTGTCTTGAAATGATAAGATGAAATATTTTTTCGTAATGCTGTCTTATCTTCGTCAATATTAAAATATAACTATAGAGATAAAAAGATTCAATAACGAATCCAAAGCTCATCATTTGTTCAATCGTACAAATATGAATCACCAAACTGTATTACACCTATCCATTTTAGTACACTCAATATAGTATCAAACAATTAACTTTCTACGATCATTTAATTTTTTTTACCAACAAATCATTAATAACTCAACTTAATTAGATTGATGAATTTCGGTTCATTTACCAAACATCGTAAAACTAAGCTTATATTCAGGAGAAGAAAAAAATAATGAAACTCAAGCCAAATAATGTCTTTAGAATTTGTTTTAGTGTGTAGAACTATTAAAAAAAAATTTTTTTTTAACGAGAGTCCCGAAATTTTCAAAGACCAAATAATATTGAATTCTATTCATTCTACTTTTTAATGAATTTTATCAAATTAATATTATCTTATCTGAATCTATGATGAATAAATTGCTATAGAAATCATAGTGTAACAAAGTAAATAATGAAATAAGATATAAAATATGCGATTGAATTTGTTCCACGTCAGTTTCTGTGCCACATTTCACGAGTGGACCATTTGTTCAACATCTATCGACGTTCCCCACGAGGAGTAACACTTCTCCATTTATTTTAACACATAAACACGTTACTTTTCGTGGGGAACGTCCACTATAGAGATCTCAAAAAGTCTACATCAGCGTATGACACTGTAAGTTTTTTAAATTTAAATTTATAAAAAAATATGAGAATTGAAGTGATTTATTGCTTATGGAGTCATCAACGAAAAAAAGGACAAATAAGAATAGGTGAAAAGTGCATATGTTCTAACCAGGCAATAATCGTGCGTGCTTGTAAATTGGACCCTAACTTTTTTTAAGTATTTAAAAGCACTTAAATATTTCAATATAAGATTTAAAGATAAAATTGATGGGAAAACGTTCATGCCCCATGGCAATTGTCTGAGATATTAAATTCGTTTTTAATCATATATATTTTGATATATATTGTGAGCCAATTAATATGATATCATCATTTTTCCGAACGAGGAAAAAAGTATGCGCCAATGAAGCCACTACGAAAAAAAGTTGAAATGGACATTTAATTAGTTTGTAAAATTTATTAATTGGTGAACATTACGAAATTTTTTGAACACATTCAATTAGGTTTAGTAGGGTGCTATAGTGGATTATTAGTTTATAGAGATTCGATTTCATAAAAATACAAAATTTACAATCTAAATTATCCAAATTCTCTGTGAAAACGAATCCTATTAACAAACGAGCGGTGTGACTTTTTTTATATCTTTCAATGCGATTTTTTTCCATGTTATCCAGCTTTTAAAATTTGAAAAACATATTTACACTAGTAAATTTAAATAACTTAGTTAACTATAAATTCTGAAATAATTTGAAATTGTTCAATAATAAATTCAAAGACACTTTTTCCTTACTTGATACCTAAGATTACTTTCTCTCCGAATTTAACAGCTGCCATGAAAAAAATTCGTTTAGTTAATCATAAACTTTTTACGTATTTTACATCATATTTTTAGAGGAAAAGGTTCAACATTTTTTTAAAATACTTTGAATATAAACGGAATGCGAAAGATGTATGATGTAATTTTGATCAGTAAATTAATATGAAAATTATGTATGTATGATAATACATACATAAAAATTATAGTGTATCACTGAGCAATGTGTGACTGGGAAACGTCAGAGAAAATATATACTCACAAAAGATCACGGGTTCTTGGATACAAATTACGTTAAGTTCTGTGACTTAAGCTGTCACGAAATGCGGGGGAACTATCATTAGTGATCGACTGAATCATATCGGACATGGTCAAGGAACGATGGCATTTTTCGTCTGACGAGCATGAAATCAGAGTATAATGAGAAAATACTGGAGTCACAGTCCCGGTAGCTTTATGACAAAATATCCTGTTTTTAAAAATTGGACATTACGCTCAGCTCATCAATTCAGGTAAATTTATAAAATTGTTTTACTTAACATGAGATATTAATTTTCAATTTCTCAAAGGGTATTTTCATCAATTCGACAACAAAGAAGAGTATGATCTCAGCAAAGTGACTGCTAATGTAATACTGTTCAGTACAAATGACTGGCTTTCCTCCGTCGGAGAACGTTCATCGAATGATTCTTGAATAGGATACCAAAATTTGAAGTAAAAAAACCATTTTTCAACGCCTGTACTAAAGTTTTTGATCACACAATTTTTTTGAAAGCGGTTCAGGTATAAGCAATTTTAGATTCAATTAAACTTCTGTTTGCATGTTCTTTTCTCTATATCTTATTCTCTCTTTTAAGACATCGCCGAAAAAAAATTTTTTTTTTCAATAATTAAATCTGCTATCAATTAATCGTGACTTAATGAGGAGCCAATTCTTGAAAATAGGATATTTCGGCAAAAAGCTACCGGGGCAGTGACTCCGGTATTTTGTTATTATATTTTGATTTCATGCTGATCAGGCCAACAATGCCGTAGTACCTTGACTATGTCCGATATGATTCAGTCGATCACTAATTATAGTTCCCCCGCATTTCATGCCAGCTAAATTCCCAGAACTTAACGTAATTAGCATTCAAGAACCCGTGATATTTTATGAGTACATGATCCATAGATAAAGACAGCAGCTCATGTTGTAAAAACAACGGATTTTGTCATTTTTCTCCGGTGAGAGATTCTGATTTCTAGTTCTATGTACTTGCAAAATACACTTATCTTCCGTCTGCACAAAGTGCATCTCTACTTTAATATCATTGTATTTAATTCCTTTTGGGATCCGCGAGTACACCAATACATAGATAAAAATAATATCCCGTATTGTGAAAACATGAAAGGGATTTGAATATCTCTTCGTAATCTCATTTTTATGTATTAATGTCAATAAAATTAATCTTTGTCCTACTCAAAAATAATAAATTTTTATACAAAAACGTCAGCCTTTGCTTATTTCTACCAAAAATGTCAATCAAATGGAATAAACTTTCGTTTTATTATTAAGCTTTTGACGATATTACTCCATATCATTAAAAAGTAAAATAAAATAACTTTTCACTATCATTTCGATATATTTTTCAAGAGGTTGAATGTTTTGGAAAAAGAAAAGAAAAAAATTAATTGTAAACAATCATAACAATATTAAATTAAATTAAAATATTGACTTAAAAATGAAAGAACTTATGCAATTATACTCTTACAGCACTCGTCTTTGGTTCATGCTATAATACCTCGTTTGGCTAAAAAAAACCATATACACCCGTTGAGATATATACTTTTTTTAAGGGTATCTGGTAAAAATTTGAAGAGAATCGGCTCGATATTTTTCAAAAATTCTTCAACAAGGTATCGAAAAACGTTATTTGGCGTAAAACGCATTTAAAGTTTTCAATTATCATTGAGTGACGTGTAAATGACCACGCGTAAAACTATGACCACAACATAAAAAAATACACATATTCACATTTACACACATTTTGCAGGAATTGAATATAATCTCTACCAAATATGTTAGCAAAATTATCCGATGAAAACTCGTAAGATTATAAACTATTTATCGAACCAATCACAAAGCTTTTTTCGAAGGTAAGAAAGAAATACTTGCCAGAGGGAGCGCGAAGCGCGCTCCTCAATAAATTCCAATGGGTACTGTGAGTTCTTTTTATTTATTGACTTATTTTTGTAGCAAGGTTTTTCATGGACTATTTTTCGTAAATAAATTCAATTGAGTGAAACTTGAATTGAAATTTATTTTGCACAATTGACAAATACATTGATATAAATGGAAAAAAGAAAAAATGACCGAATTAATAATTCAACATTGAAATTAATTAGAGAGCCAATTTAACGCTTAACAACAAAGGTTCATTGAAAAGAATCAAACCGAAGCAAAGATTTCTCCTCAACGCAATGAATTGACGAAAACAATGAGGCAACTTGAAACACGAATATCTCAAAAAAGGAACAAAAGATACAAATATATGTAATATTGTGAAAGGACGCGAACTGGCAATAAGCAAGTGAAAGAAAGAGAGAGAGAGAGAGAGAGAGAGAAAGAAGAGGCTAGAGAAAGGGGAAACCGAAGTAACACAAAAAGCTCCTTTCAACATCAATATTCGAGGCGGATAATAGAATTAGCTGCGATTATAATATATATAATAGGGCTGTGGAACAAAGTACGTATAATGATGAAAATTAATTAAAGCAATAAAAGGTAATCTCCGGGAGAAGCTCGAGAGAAAATGCACGTTCAAAAATAGATACTCGATTTACAGCAAGCCTCCATTTCGATTCAAGACGATGCGAAATTAGGTATACGATACACACGCGCGCGCAACGCAATGGAGTGCGTATCGCGAAGCTAATCGCTCTAATTAAAATGTCAACCAATGACTCATTTTTTCTGGGGCTGGTTTCATAATCGATTCTTTCAACGTATATATTGCAACGTATTTTTCGTTTCGCGCCTGCAAGTACGGCAAGCGTACAGCAAGGCAGACTCGCGCGCGCTCGACACGAGCACGCGAGGAGAGGAGATTCCCGACGCACTCGCTTTTCCCCTCCGCATAGCTCATTTGCATACGCATGAACAGGCTCGCAAGTCCCCCCACTCATGTACGCAAAGGCCCGGCCGCGGCAGAACAGAAAGAGAGACATTGCCGGACCCCCACGCAGCATCCGCGACTACGTGACGTCACCCACGTGATGCGTTTTCTCACAATCAGCGCACAGGACCAAAATTAGCTCCTTGTCGCACTGATTGTAAATTCGACGCGCGCGCAGATTTATCTTGAAATAGTGGGAAAATCGCGGCGGCTCGACTTAAAGATCGAGCGTACAGAGAGAGGACTACCTTGACCTATTTAAGAAGCGCACCGGCGATATGCAAGCATTGAAATTTGAACTACAACACTAATGCCCCCCATAGTATTCGTGTTTCTCAAATATCTCTCTTTGCCATTGACCATAGTCGGTGGCAAAGAAATAAAAACGTTTCCTAAATAGCAATCTACCGCTGCCGCTTTATTGCGTCCGAGTGAGTAAGCTAATAAGCGTAAAGTTTTCTCTGACTTTAATTACTCTGTGAGAACATACTTTAGTATTTGCATTCTCACAAGTGAAGCCATTAAGCCAGAGACTGACGCAGATTCCTTGTAGCAATACGAAGTGAACCTACCTTTTCCTCATTTCCTAGTCGCGACTTTAAAAGTGATTTTCGAACGTCCTTGTGCGCGATTTCTTTCAATCTAGCTACCGAATCCAGGGTGAAGGAAGAGCCTAGCAGTGTGAGTCAAGCCGAGCAGTTCGAGTGTGTCCAGCCAGCTACGCAGAGCAGCCCGTTTCCAACCAGCTTGTCCAGACCCGTTTCGACCGTACAATCTCAACACTACGTGTTTCCTCTGGTAAACCAAACAATTGTATTTCGGTCTAGATCACGTTTATTCTTTGCTCGAGTCAGACAAGAATTGTAAAACTATCACCGTCTCTCTGCGTGTACGTACGTCAATTAATCACGATTTTGTATGCGATAACTATCCAGATTCATGCATTATCAATAATAAAAAAGATAGTATTTTTTCCGTATATTCGATATAAATAAAAGAATTTATTTCAACTAAACATTACCAGTGCTCTTACGCTTCCTTTCACATTATAATATTTCAGGCGCGTAAGAGGTCGTATTGAAGAGACCTGTCGATGCTCGATATGCAACGGTCGACTACGTCTTATTATTAATCATTCTAACAGTAGAGATAGAGATTTGAGCTACAGTATTCCTTCTCAAGGCGGTAAGTTCCACTCTCGACATCACCTACGCACACGCGCGGCAAGCGAAGCGAACATCTAGCGAGTTCGCGTTGCAGAAGCACACGCTTCTACCAAGTTATACTCACTTGCACGCGCGTAAAGAGCAAAAAACATTGCAATATATATATTTTAACGAGAGTGATTGTTTCTTTTTCTTCTCAGGACAAACAAGCAAACAATTTGTTGACCAAATTGTTCGTCGCAATGCGAGTGCTCAGTGAGACTAAACAGTGCATATAGGCTGTCTGGCACAACACGTGTACCTGCACACGCATTCGTCATAATATATAGGTATCGTGACAGACGATACTAGCGACACATGCCGAAACACGTAGCGCGAGATAGCAGCTGCAGCGGTAACAGCAGCGCAGTTTGCCGCTCACTGGTTTTCCGCTGGTGGCGCGCGGTTAACCGCCCCTCGTTAACCATTGTCTCTTGCACTTGCTCCCCCCCCCCCCTCTTTTATCTTTCTATCGTGCCTGGCCTAATCATGTAACGCATAAATTATCCAAAAACGCAAGCTGCAATGCGCGCACATTAAATTTTCATCATTTTTTTTCCGCTACTCCTCTCGAGAGCTTTTCTGTATAAGTTCGCGAGGAAACATAAACTGTACTCGCTCAGTTTTTCGATAAGAAACGTTCTTTATATGAACGTGCGTGTAGTTGCGATAGAAGAAAATTTTTACGCGTCGCGTACGAGGCACACAAAAGAAGAAAAAAAAGAAGTCAGAGCTCGCTCACTGCACATATATATATTTTATATGTGTATTTGGAGTATAATTCAAGCCGGGGCCGTATACATGTGCGTAAACGCGCGCAAACACGAGCGCGACATTGAAAAGTTTGTCGAACACGCGTTATATACTTATTGTACACGAAGCGTGTGTCGACGGTGGCGGGCGGGCGGGCGGCGACACCTTGCCACGATGGCGCCATAACTCAGACTTCGATGTGTTTCATACACACTACGTATATAGATAGGTACGGCATATGAACGTGGCCCGGGTGGCAACTTATGTGCGTAAAAAAGCATACTTACACATTGTATTATATACGTGTGTAGGTAATATAAGGACGCATAGATCGAAGCGCACACACTGCCTATGAGTTTTATACACGTGTATATATAAAAAAAGCGAGCTGCGATAATTTATGTTTCGCGTGTGCATAGACGCTTGGAAACTTGGCACTTTTCTCTCAATTTTGAACGTGCAGCCAAAATATACCGGGCTCATACCCGTTCTGTTTATTGCTATCAGGTGTAAGCTATACGTATAGTATATATCAAAACAATATCAATCGACTGAAGAGAGACGGAGATATTTGTATGCACGTACGAGGGGGAGTAATGCTTTGAATCGTCTGGGGAGGGGGTGTAATTCACAATAGTGCACGTTGGTTCGTCGTGGGAAGACCGTAATTAGGGATATTAATTAGCAGGTGCACTACACAACGAGCTCGTTTCTCGAGTTCTTATTTTTCTGGTTCCATGTTGAATTACCTTTAGAATGTATATTTTAAAAACCTTTTTAACGATCTTTGTGAGGATCAGATAATTTTCCCGAGTACTAGGGAATTAATCAAAATAAATATTTTGAAAATTAACTTGTTATTTACAGTACATTACCTGTTTTTTAAATGATTAAACATTTAAAAATATGTATTTAATGTAACTTTACTTTATTTGTATACATTTTTTTCACCAATTATTTGCGGACTTTTTCATTTAACGAAGACTCGCTGCGTTAATGCGCATTATATTATTTACTATTCATTAGTGCATTTAATGACATTTCACCGCGTGCCAAAAATACATTAACAAACGAGTACAATAATCCGTTGGCCTGCATAAATGAGTAAATAATCATCAATAATTACCGCGACTGGCTTGTAACGCAGGAGAGAGAGCGAGAGCTCGGAGGCTTGTAAGTGAATAAGTACAATTAACGTATAATATATTTCATAATTATCGCGTACGCATTTCAGGTTCGCGCATACAACGAATAAAGAGTAACCCAAGCGCCGTAATATTTAGAAATTAGTTATGTATTCGCGCATACACCTATACATTACAATACCGCGGCGCGCCTGGCGCAAATAACAACAATAACACGCGCGACTGAATAACAGGATTCGACCGCAGACTGCGGAAAGATTAATTCGCGCACGTTAACGTGCCGATGCCTCTAAACAAACGCACAATAACAGCCCGTCGAATTATCCTGCTCTTTTATGCCGCGCCAGCGACGACACGCTGCAACTGCTGCTGCTGCTGTAGTGCTGGCATCGATCCTGGTGCAGCTAATTACGCGCAGTTGCCATGCATATATATATAAAACCGGGTCCCGCGCGCACAAGTGGCGTGTACAAACGCGAGTGTGCGAGTGTGTCTCTGTGTATACACATGCATACCACGGGAGGGTATAAATCCTTATTGGATCGAGTGAGGCAATTTTTTCGCCTGCATTGTCGCTGGCGATATGCAGCAGCAGCAGCAGCAGCGCGATGTATATATAACGCAAGCACAATGGCTTGACAAAATTCAATTGCCTTATACTATATATATATATATATATACGCAATTCGAAGCGCCCACCCGCGAACTTGAAAATTCCATTATATATACGTGCGGCGCGCACGAGGCAACGTGGTAGTAGTCGCGTCGAGAGCGAGCGAGGCATCACGGCACACTATGTAAGGGTGTATTATGACGGGAAGTGCAGGTCGTAGCGCAGGAGGGTGGCGTATACGGTTCTTGATGCAGCAGCAGTAGCAGCAGCAGCATGAGAAGCGCCGACTGACTGAGTATGCGCGCTGTATTCGTGTCTGTGTGAGTATACATGTGTATGCGCTGTAATATGCTTTACATAAAGCTCGTGTACTTGTGTGTGCGCGTGTATATGTCGGTGCATCTGTGAACTTCTCACAGTCGATGCTAATTGGGTTATTCGATCGGCTGCAGTGGACGTAAATTTAATAACTTGACTCGTGACGTTAATATAACTGTCTGTAACATACTCTCGAAGATTAATTATTCACCTACTGATGTGCGCGTATTGTGCGCGAGCTTGTTCAAAGTGCGTATTATACGCCAGGATTTTTCGGAGAATTTCGAAGATCGGAAAATAATGACGGATAAATTAAAAATTCAGCTCTGGAGTATTAAACGGAAAAGAGACAAAATTTAAAAACTTGGACGCGCACAAACGTTAAGTTGGAACAAAAAACAATGATCAAAACGATAATTTGAGCGCGACGAAGCTCTCAATGCTTCCCGAAAGAGCCTCTTCATTTTCTATTGAGAATTTTTGCAGTATCACCACAGAAAGAATTTCCATCCCGGCTAATTTTGTAGCTTGTTAAAAAATAAGTCCCCCGGTGGCCAATTACTCAAGAACGTTTGCGAGTGTTGAATTTTAATTGGCAAGGATGCAAAACGTCGCTTTTATCTCGCGAGGCAGTTATATACATTCCTTCGTATATAACGCCAAAAAAAAGTATGCCAGTCCAAGAGGTTTTCATTACTGGCGCGCGGATAAATTTTTTGGAACGCAGATAAAAATACAATTTTATTGATATAACAAAGGGAAAATATCTGCAGTGAAGCAAGTAAATATAGATAGAGAGAGATGTATATATATGTGTGTGTATAGACGTCGGCTGTGTAGAGCCCGTCCAATGTTCTCAGTAATCTCGGCAATAATTAACGAGACATCCTTATGCTTAATTGGGCTAATCTATAGAGATTCATTAGAGCGCCGCATCGCGACCTTATGCCAACACCCACAACGGCAACAGCCGCTACAAATTGGCCCATGAGATATATAGTTAGATATTCTCCTTTCTCTCGCGAGAAGAGAACCTCTCATTTACGCTCTGCATCTTCCGCAAAAGACAAAATAACTCTTTGGTGAACAATGCATTTTCAAGTAATTTTTTTAGTTTGAAACATTATAATTTGTAATCGCGGAAATTTAAATTCAGAAAGTCGAACATAAACTCGTATTAAATAAAATTTAGATAATCACGAATAAAAATATTTGTACACTTTTGCAATAACAAAAGGAGCATCAAATGTTTATAACAGTCTTAAAAAAATTTAATTGAATAGTACAGCGATAACATTTTACCTGCATAAAGTTGCTTCGCGAGATTCGAAGGTGGAATAGCACTTGTGCTGCCACGTCTCGGGAAAGTGATAAAGTGCATTCTCTCCAGAAAGACGTAAGTCTGGTCGATTCGACTTTCACGACCAAGGTGAAGTTAAGCACAAAATTTTTAATGAATAGCAAAAAGTGACTGCTTCATTTCTGAAAAATTCGAATGTTTACAATAGAGTATTTTATATCTTTTCAACAAAATATCACAAATAATATTAATAAAAATGATAATTTGTATTGACATCTAGAACGTAAAAAATTGACAGCGAGTCTCGTAAAGATAAAAAATGACGGGAAAAACATTAGCCGAGTAAATGAGTAGTATATAAACCAAATAAAAGCATCTGTCTCGAGTCAGGCTAAAAATACAAGGAAGGGAGCGAGAACCTATAGATTACATAAATCTAAGTGCGAGGGCAACGAGGAGTGGCAAGTGCGAGGGAGTCAGCAGCAACGGCAGCGGCAAGAGACGTCTTTTCCCTTTCTCTTTCTTCCTCTCTGTCTCTCTCGTTCGAAAAACCGACACGCGTGTAAACACGTCCCTTCGCAGCCTCATACATGCGAGCGCGCCTCACTGCTGCAGCACGTAAGGAAAATTACCAAAGTTTTACGCTCGCTTGGCCTCGCGCTATCCACCTCCCTTTCCTCTCACCCCGTACGTGCAATACGTAGTATACATACGCAGGTAGGTATACAGAAAAGTTAATAAGTACCAGTGGGGTGCGCTCGCTCCAGGGAGAGGAAAAAAAAGTAATTTTTAAGGAGCAAACTTGGCGCATCGCACGCATGGCAATGTACGAGATATTAGTTTGATCATTTTGATATCACTCGCGTTTTTTCTTCAAATAATTTGATTAAAAATTTTAACCGAAATGATGTGAAAAACGAGTAAATATCGACCGATTTACAAATAGTTAGTGTAAAATCAAAATCACATCAACAAGGATTATTTTACAAGAAAAGCTCATGATTTTTTTATTTGGTTTTTTATAGGACAGGGAGCCGAAAAATTTAGAATAAAAATACATTCTATAATTAGTCGGACCCGTCCTAAACATCTGATCAGACGTGGTAATGTTTATTAGAAATGGAACTTCCTTACATCTTTAAAATACATTTCAACAAAACATTTCAACAAAACATTTTTTTCAGTTATTGGTTTCTAAAAAAAGAGATTTGTCAAAATGACGTTTGGAATAGATTACACATTTTAAAAAAGAATATCACCAAGTCTGGATGTTTAGGGCGGAGGACTGCTATTCAAAGAATGTATTTTTGTTCTTAATAGACGTCTGTCTTTCTCATTCAATATCATTTTTAAACAAATCTAGAGTTGTTCTTAAAAAATCATCCTTGACGATGCAATTTTGATTATATACAAATAATTCAATAAACATTTCCTCTGTGAAATAAATCTTTGCGCTGATGCCGAATTGCTCACAAATTAACTCTATCGAAGTATAAAGCAAATCAATGAACTTTTTTAGCAATAGTGCATTGAAAAGGAATCCCCTCGTACACATCTATTGAATGTACATACGAGAAAAAAAGTCGAGTATAGACGAATGAAAAACAAAGTGAGAGGGAAAACCAATGGGCACTAAAGAATCGAGTAAAGGTCCCCAGGAAGTGTTGTAACAAGAAGGAGAAAGAAAGGCAGACGAAAGGTTGTTCGGGTGTGACGGCGTAGAAGTTATGAACACGCCTCACATAAATTGTCGCGCGCGGCGGCTCTTTAAGAAATTGCAAGTAGAAAGAAACAGCTCGTGTATACACTCTCAAATACGCGTGGAACTTCGGTTGAACACCTTCTTTTTTTCTTTAAAGAACAAACAGTCGCTCCCTATATACAACTTGCCTGCTTGGGGCAAGAAAAAATGAGAGTAATGATGCCGGCGCGTAAAGTAGCCCTAGAACGGTAAAGCAGGCAATTGAGAAGGATAAGAAAGTAAAACTTTACTGCTCACTTAACTTGTGGATTATATGAAATATACCCCGTGCTTATATACGAAAAAAAATCGTTGGTGTGTATTTGGTAGACTTTTTTCACTTACTTCTAACGGCAACAATGAAAATATTCACCGGTGAGTAATAATGATCCGCGTCATAAGGGTATGACTGACGATTCGATATTTAATTGAATTCATTGGCGTTTCATTGTTTTTATATCCCCGAACGTAGAAGGGTCGATGAAAAATGATATTCGTTGATTTCGCTTTTATTTTTCTAGACTCGCTGTACCAAATGATTCGGGCTGCCACAGCTTGCCGAACATGACTCGGTGATGAGCAGACGCGAGGGAAAAATTCAACACACAAATAACGAACACTCAGCTGTGGTAACATATTGACATACACTTTTTTGTGCTTTAACAAATCTTGTTTCATAACACTTTTTTAAAATTTCACAATTATTATTTTTAATAGAGTACGTTTTACGAAAACAAAAATATTCGTAAATCAAACGATTAATTTTTAACAACAATGCGGATGATCTTAATTCTTACAAGATACACAGAACACACTTAAGTATTTTATAATCGAACAACTTTTAAAACATGGCAGCAGTTTTCCGCATAGATTACAGAAGCTCTTATTTCCCAATACGATTTCACAGCACGTTCGACAAAATCCAAACGTTCGTGCGATACGAAAGCACACACGCGTGCACGGTACACTTACATATATACATACATGGCTTGCTATTAATGACAGTATGATCGATATTAGCAAATATTTCCCGCGGGATAGCCGCCCGAGGGGAGGCGTGCTATACTGAGGTACGCTTTATCGGCGCTGACATTTATTCAAATGTAATATCTTGTCTATGTAGAGAACGAGCGACACATATAGAGAGAGGTAGACGAGGAAGATTGTACAACCTACAACGCATATCGGAAAGCGTCCCCCAAGCCGGGTTGACGGCGCTGCTGCGCGCGTTTCTTCGACGAAAGCTCTTTATGCGATATACATATTGATGCTCTTGACTACATATTACACACATACATATCGTGTTAAACGATAAAATCGCGGAGGCTCCTTTTTTACACATATTTTTCTTAAAAGCACTTTTTTAAACAAAAAAACACTATCATTCTGAACATCTGAGAATGATTAAAAGTTTCACGAATCGACTAATAATATTTATTATTATCTTTGTCGTCGTAGAAGTACAGCAACGGGGATACGCGCGTGAGTAAATCGCACGCGCCAGCCCAGTTGCAGGAGGCGCGCACGATAAGCGCGGGACCGTCTTCTCCTCGCTTGGCGACTGCTTCTTCAGACCAACTTTTTAAAAGTTTCGGCGATACCTGGGGACAACGCGACACGTCCAGAGAGTGCAGAACTTTCGAGGATTCGAGCACTTTTCGAAAACCAGTGGTTCGAAGCTTCTTGCATTCGTGTAACTGTAATCGTCGCAGATTTTGCATATTACTGTTTTTAAAAGATTTGTCGGTAACGAGCTGCAAGTGCATAAAGTTCAGGTCTTTTATCTTAGGAAGCGACGTTATGTACGATAGGCCTACGTCGGTTAAAAATTCTGAATCTGGAGAAAAACAATTATATTTGACTTTTTAGCAAAAAAAATATTACTGAAATAATCTTGATGAAAAACTCACTAGATAGATCGACTTCCTCAAGATGCTTGCAGCCACTTTTGACGACTTTCATAACGTCATCGTGTACAATCATATCTCCGGACAAATTCAGAATTTTAAGTTTCTTTAAATTTTTCAAACTCGGCAGCATTACTTTATCGTCTTTTTTGGCTTTTTTCTTATGAGTGTATTTCAATTGGATATCTTCCAACGGTGCTTCTGGATGTATAGATGCCAAAAGCTCATCATAACGTTGCATCTCCTCACTTGGACAAGTAAAAGAGAAGCTTTTCAAATTTTTCAATCGTATCAAAGCCTGCGAAAAGAAAAATGTTAGTCAATACAAATATCTTAATTAACTCGATGACAATGTGCACTGACCGACTTTAAATGTTCCACAGACATACCGGTCTTGCTGTAATAATGCGATATGTCGAAGTGCTGCAACGTGTCGGCCGGCAAATACGCGAGGCAGTGGGATAAAATACTGTCGGACGTCGTCTTGAACGATCTCAGCTTGCTATTCTTGGTAAAGAAGTAGGAGAGCGCACCCTCGCACTCCTTGTGGATGCGCGTGAAGGCGATGTGTCTCAGATCGAAGTTGTTGGCCAGATACTCGATCGAGCGATACGTGAGGGTCAGATCGGACATATCGAGCCTCTTGATGTTCGGGCAGAGCTTGTGAATGGTTTTCAGGATCTCAATGCAGGCGGGTCCGCTGGTCACATAGCGGAGTTTGATCTCGATGAGGCCGATGCCGCAGTGCATCAGCACGTTCTCGAATTCGGAAAAGGACGAGAAGCGCTCCACCTTCAGATTCGTAACGTCGACCCAGGAGTGAAATATCAGCCTTCTCCAGCGTTTGCAAACTGAAAGATACAGAAAAAATTAGAGCTTTTGGTAGTTCAAAGAGAAAAAGAGAAAGTAAAGTTACATCGATCGTTTACCGTTTTGCACTCTGAGTTTTTTGAATGGATTTATGTAAGAAAAAATGTGCTGCAGACAAGAATCGTTCAGATCCATTATTGTGGTTACCCTCCGCTCCTCGGCTTCTGGACTCGTGCTCGTGTGAGTAGTTTTCGTTTTCTTTCTTTTTGCAAGCATTGCTTCCAGATCGGTTGTAATACGTAAAATCTGTCAAAAATTAAATATCCATTATCGACCAAGCTCATTAATATAAATTGTAATAAGAAAATCGAGAGGCGAATGATTCAGTGACGGTTAGTTTTTCACTACTCTCACGCTACTCTGAAGCGAATGGATACGCACAACCTATCATAATCTCGACTCATGTCAGTCGTAGTCAACATAACCTGGCCCGAGGGTCTCTCTTTAATTTCAGCGACTAGACAATACTCCGCTGCGTGACACGATTTGAAAACAAAAAATATTCGTCGATCATCGATGGCGCATGGATGCGTTATTTCAAGAGGATGATCTGCTCCACTTATGAGTGCCTACAGGAGTTTACGCTTTACGCACAGCCACGTGTTGGAGTAAAACGTAGGTCGCTCGATTGGCAAAAAGGACGCAAATCTGAAAAGCTTCATAGAGAATACCCATCACGGGGTGTCATTTAGAGCACGAGTGCAGCAGTCCAAAGAGCTTTTCTGCAATGTATAATGCATCATACGCATAGGGCACAAAGACTGCATTTACTCAGAGATGTCGCCAGAGGCGTGCCGACACCGACGTCTGCAACAACGACGTATAATACTAGTTAGTACATTTCTCGACTGCCTCTCGTCCCTCACCCTCACTGAGCGCATGCCAGTACAAAAGCCCGAGGTCATACGAGTGCACGCTATGTGCACAAAATGCTAGGATGACTCTGATTAATTATCGATAAGTTACACAAGCTGACGTTAACTCAGCATGCGTGCGTGGTTATGACTATTTATGCGCTCGATAAGCGGGTATGTAGGGAAAGAGAGTGCGAATGAAAACTCAGAGATACAACCCTATTTACTCGAAGCTTTTACACTTTCGTTCGGCTGTGGACCGTTACAAATCTGCAGTGCTGACTTTCAATGTAATGTAATGTATCTGATTTCCAACGATTTGTAGTTAATAACTATTCAACGCAACTGGATTTTGACTTGATTTATCATCCGCGCAAGATCCGAGCGAACCAGAAACCCTTATTCAAGAAGCTCAAAATAAGTTTGAAATCTTATTAAATCATTTTAATTTAACGATTAACAACTAAAGTTGATCGTTTTAAACATTTCGTGGCTTTTTAATGATTTTCTTTTTTTGTTCTTTACAAAAGGAATTAGTTCGTACACACTCTACGTGGGCATTAACTATGCTTTGACTTATACAGTTATTTTTACTTTGCCACTTGCACATTTACAGATCAAGGTACTTGCCATCTAGCGGTGAAAACTTAAAGTGCTATTATAGTATTCAAAATGGTTGAATACTGGTCTAGTTTTTTTCAAACCATTAAATTTATCTAGCCAAATTGCGACAAATAGTATATGCTATTGTTTTTCAGAAAATCTTTAATTTTCACGAATTGATTTTGCTTTTCGATGATATAGTTTTTTTCTAGAACATAACTTGTTAGCTAATAAAAATTATTTTTTAATCCTATTTAGCGTTTCATAGTTGCTGAACTGATCTGCCCTTGCAGCAAGGAATAAATGCAGAAAAAATGACACAAAAATTTAATTTTATGATTCTAAAATTTTTGAAAACATCTAACATTTTTATCAACTGTTCATTTCACACATTTTTTTTTCTCTCTCTTATTACTCCTTCTTCTTAGAAGGGCCTGCAGGAGGCTTAGAGTCCGTGCGCAGGAAGAGATTATTACTATACCCCCCTCCCTACTGTCTCGCATTTGACCAGACCCGAGAACCTGTGGGGCAAGGAAAACCTGGGGGTATACGTAGTGCATATGTATTACACCCTCCTCCTCCATCCTCCAGGAAAAAACCCGAAATAACTAGGACTTGAATTTTTAACCAAATATAAATATAAGCAATGAAATATTAAAATAATAAAGTATAAAGTTAAACCACCAAACTTATTTTTCGTTTTTTTTGTAGTCATATGAGGATCGGGTATGAAGATGTTACATAGCAGCATAGAAACTAGAGAAATAGAAACGTTAATCTCGCAATCAATGTCAAATTACGACTCTCGCTAAATCCTCATGAAATCAATCGTATAGTCAGACGCCATGGTACGTTATTACCAACACCAATTACAAGCATTATATTAGTATCGAGGTATTTTTCCTTCGGGCGCAGCAACACTGCACCGGCACGCGGCTACCATCAAACGTCACGATCAGCACAACCGTATACGCAACGAAATAATAATTATACAACGGCCACCTCGTCTACAATCTCATCGACGCGTATATATTATTATATATTCATTGTAATTGCTTCGCGTAATTAAATCACGGTTAATAACACCCCCGCACTGCAGCGCGCACGGAGCCGAGAGCACGAGAGAGAGAGAGAGAGAGAGAGAGAGAGAGAGAGACAGAGATTTCGAAAGAGAAATGAATCCTACGCGCGCGAGCAAATCCATACCATAGCATTCATTTCTAAAAGCATTGGATACAGGGAGAGAGAGGAGAGCCCGCGCATACAGTTGGAGGATCGTGTGCAGTGTGTGTGCGGGTATCCGAACTTGCTGCGCGCAATAACGAGTTTGACTAGCGCATACAGGACAAACGCAGGACATTATTACATCCATGATTGCGCGCATCGTCCGCACATTATCAGATTTCATTAAAATTGCAACTATACAACAAATAGTGTGTGCGGCGGCCGAGGCGGCGGCGGTGTGTAAGGCTATGAATTTGACGCGATGCCCGGCAGAAACGCATCCACGATGAATCCTCACCCCCCGAATATACATTGATATAGTAATTAGTTATGTATCCGGTACGAGGAATTTCATTACAGTAGTACTGCCTAAAATGAATGAGATGAATTTATGGGTACTTTTAAAAGACAGACACTGCAGCAGCATTTTTTCTTTAATTGTTGCAGTTGACAATTTTAAGAAAATTCTCGATTGGTCTCGTACCGGCATGATATGAAAAACCAGTTGACTTCGTAATATCGACCGATTTACAAGTAGTTGATGTAAAATCAAAATCACATCAATAAGGATAATTTTAGAAGAAAAACTCGTGATTTTTTTTCTTAATTGGGTTTTATAAGGTTGAGCAATGAAAAAATTAGAATAAAAATACATTCTAATTAGTCGAGCCCGCCCTAAACATCTGATCAGACGTGGTAATATTTATGAGAAATGAAACGTTATTGGCATTGCGAGAATTCAAGGCGACTCGTAGCGGTCGTTATGAGAAATTTTTAAATATTTTTCTTATGTCTGTACACAACGACCAAATAATGTAGCTTTCTTACATTATTAAAGTACGTTTCAACAAAACATTTCAACAAAACATTTTTTTATCAGTTATTGGTTTCTAAAAAAAGAGATTTCTTGAAATTCTTGTGCAAATCATAAATTTTAAAATCAAATTGTCACGTGTTAACGATATTTTTTTATTCTAATTCAAAAAACTTGTTGGCTTTTAGAATAGTGGCATACATAAATGACCAAACGATGAAACGTCCAGAGACACAACTTTTCCTGTACTAATTTAAAGTTAATGCTATAGGAGAAAACAAATACAGCATAAAAGTAAACACGTTCAATACAATTTTTGAAAAATCTGATGAAAAGAAGTACGAGAATATTTGAAAAACAAAAGTCCTTCGGTTGTTTCTTTGGAAGAACTTTAGTAGAAATTTCAAAAAAGAGCTTAAATATTTTTCTCTTTACCCGCATCTCCTCGAGCAAAGAAAAATCTCTTTCTTGCGAGGTAAATGTTTTTATCAAAGAACAAAAGACATCGCCCGCGGAGAGCACGTAGCGTCGATAAGCTTAGGAGGAAAACACCTCTCGGCCAAGGTGTATTCTGGAATGCACAAGCAATTGACTGCACAATAGCTGCGAGCAGCAGCAGCAGCAGCAGCCTTACAAGAGGAACGAGCCGGCTCAACAGAGGTGGCGCCCTTGGTCGAGCAGTTGCCGTGGAGGAAAACAAGATGACCGCACCTCCTCACTTCCTCCTCCGTGCATAGGCATTGTATGCGCGTTGAGAGTGCCCCAAGACGTGCCCAACCCTCCCGACTAGAGTGGCGCGTGGGAGGGGGCAAGAGGAGGAGTGCCAACTCCGCCTTGCCTTCACGCGGTTCGCCGTTCTCCAGCCAATGGACGCGCGCCCGACCTGTGTGCGCCCGAAAGCCTCTGCTAGAGCTTTATACCGTACCGAGAGAACAGTACCGTGGAGCTTTCGGGAAAATCTAGTCGTGTACGTAGGATCTCGTACGCACACGTCGAGCTGCTAGAGATACAGCCGACGAAACTACTGTATGCAGCACGTGATGACAACGACATGATGCACGTGTTTAAAATGTGAGAGCTTTCAAGTAGTACGAAATTTTAGCGAGGTCAAGTTACGTATGACGTTGGATGAAAAATATTTTTTTTTTTTATGACATTGATAAAAACTATATTGCAAAGACAAATCGTAAAATATTTCGGCTTGTACATTTTTTGGGAAACAAATAAAAATTATAAAATCATTTCGAAAATAAATTCAATGCTCGTGACGTTTACGTTAACATTTAGAGTATGTGAGCTTTTTTTGTGGGATCATCACTCAAGAGTCCGAAAAATTAATTACACTCGGGAAACCATTAATTTTCTTGAACCCTCGAGCATCAGAGAGTTAAAAGAATGAAAAATCTCGCGAGAAAAATCCAGACTCGCAGACACGTGTGTACTTTCCGTACATAGGATATAGGCGCAATGCTTTAGCGACTCCAGCGAGTAAAAGAGCTCAGAAGCGTGAAAAGAAAAAGGTAGAGCACAACGGCGCGCGCGAAAAAAAGCCGCAAAGATAACGCGAACGATAAATCAGCGAAACGTGGATCGGGCTTGAGCAAAAAGAGCCATACGAGCGTGTGGGTATAGGTGTTTGTGTGTGCGTGGATGTTTGTGTAGGAGGGTGGGCGTAAGTAAAGGGCAAACATTGGGAGCAATGGGAAGAGAGAGAAAAAAAAGAAGACGTAAAAAGGCGAGGAATTCGCAGCGACCGAGCGGGAGGAATCCAGCCGCGCGTACACATACGTATAGTTGCTGCAGCACAACACACATGTTAAGAGTAGCAGTAGTAGTAGTAGAAGTCGTAGGGCAGCAGGGCGATAAATAGCAGCGCCGGTAAAGTTCACGTATAAAGCGCGTCATGAGATCGGGAGGAGCACGGTTGCTGCTGCTACTACCACCGAGCTTACACCGAGCTTCCTCTTTCTCTCCCGTGTGTTTGGATGTACAAAGAGTGAAAAGAACTCGAGAGTTAAGGGCAACGAAACGATTACGCGCGCGTTTAGAGTTTGCTAAATATATGTGTATGTGTGGGCATAGTCCAGCCATAGAATAGTACAGTCCGAGCTCGCTTCTTCACCAAGAGGAATTCAATTGTTTTTGTTAATAGATGAGCTTTTTTTTTTAAAGGAAAATTACGATACTTTTTTAGTCGTACGTGAAACAGCGCATTCGAGATCAACGGAATATAAAATTATTCCATCGTGTACAATGAAGTTGTCCGCGAAAATACGCTTCAATCTCTCTCTCATTCTTCTCGTTTCGAAACACAATTACAAAACTCGAAGATAATGAACCACACGGTGCTTGGGTAATTCTAAAGCCCGTCCATATATAGACCCGCGTCAATGTACCTGGCACGAGGCAAACTGCTTTGTGCATATTCTAATTTCATTCGCCTCGCGTCTATACGTCTGCAGTGTATGTACTCGCATTACATATTTGCTCGGGTCGATCGGCCAAATATAAGAGCCACTCGAGTACGGCACATACATAGCTCCAACAGACGGAGAGAGAGAGATGGAGAGAAAGCTCGATCATGTATCGCCTCTTCATTACGCATACCCTCGCGAGAGCCGCATACCCCCCACATATGCGCGTTTTGGCTTTAGCTTCTTCCGCCGATTGTGCGTGGGGCCACTTTCTATCGAGTGCACTACTACCCTTTTCACGAGAATAAAAACCTCCCAATGACTTTTAACTAGCGTCCTTGAGCAGTAATTGATTTCGAAGATTCGAGTGACATCAACATCCAATTTTTCAGCTAATTCATTCACCCGCATCGATGAGAGATCGAGGCTAATGCGCCTAATATGCAGTACACACAATCTATACATCCATAATCGAGATGACTCTTGAGCATCGCATTGCCGAAATTCTGCCGAGAATCGTACGTAACGAGAGAGAGAGAGTGCATAATGCACACACACGGGCTATAATATGCAACAATGCCGACCGTTTCTGCGATCCGACATTCCCAGCATCACAATCTGCAGCGCCAGTTCATACCTTTGCGCGACGGTAGCAGCAGATAGTAAGAGCGACATTACTCCGGTGCTTCTGCGGCGTATTAGAGTAGACAACGACAACGACGACAACAACTACGACGACGATGAGATCGTTGCAGCTTTATGTAAGCCCCTTTCCCCTCTTGCGGCATCGGCTTTTCGGGCGCAGCGGCCGTCATAACGAATGCTCGCCCCGGCCAGGAGACACGTACGTGTGTATATACTGCGCCAGCCGACGAATGCTCCCTGCTCCCTCACCCTCGTGTTCGAGATTTTCCGCGTGCCATGCATTTGTCTAGACGCACTCGGAGTCTGCTCTGTCTCTGAATGTATGTGTACTTGCTTACATGATGTAGCGATCCGGCCAATGGACTTGCATTCGCATACTTACTCGCCAGTCAGTGAATCCACGAGTATTTCTACTTTTCATAATGCGAACGTTGAACTCGTAATTGCTTGCATAATTAAATCGAATATTTTTATTTTGTAACACTGATCAGACATTAGCCCAGGAACTTATTTTCCTCAAACTGCGGGTTTTTAATCGAATCACCTGCGAATTCTTCGTCGATGGAACAATTTAATTACATGTACGATGTACTTTATACGCATACATCCCCATTTACCCTTCGCGCAAACAATGCCCATTAAGCATGGCACGATCCAGCGCACATTAGCTGTACATATTCGCCTTCTGCGTACGGACTTTAATTTTTGTAATTTTTTCGAATGATATTCTATGTATAGGATTACGAGAAAAATAAATTTTCTAGAAACGTTTCGGAACGCGCGGCAAAGCTCCGAGTCCTTTCGTATACGTACATACAGTCACATTCTCAACCCCTCCTCGTACACTGTCATATTCTCTTGGCCAGAGAATGCCACGTACTGTACACATGTATGTATAGAACTTGGCATTCCCGAGTGTTGTGTCGAGATTGTGCGAGAGCGCAAAATAGTCCTCGCGACAAAACGAATCAAACGATATAATTCACTCGAGTTTTTCAAACGATTTAATTCGCGGTGCGACACGCGCGAGAGCACGTGCGCGGGCAAAAAATGTTTCTCTAATTGTAAATTTGTTTACCATTCGAGAAAACACAATCGTTTTAACGAACTTACCCCAAGTTCAAGGTAAAAACGCGCACATAGCTAACTCGCGTATTACAGATATAGCGCGCCAAAGGCGGACGTAATTTTATCAGCAGACAAGTGAAATTGCGATTAAACGCGCGCGAGCTCGACTCCTAACGTCATTATCGGCATTGGGCATCCGTATCACGTAGCAACGGGTATAGTACAAGCGCGCGGCAGCGCAAACGCCCAGTCGCGTACTGACTGCTGCTGCTATGCACACACACTAACACAGACGCACATTCCGCATCCCCAGCAGAGCAGTTCTCGAGCCAGTTGGACATATATCGCTAATTTTTCAAGCAGATTCGAGTCGGTAATGGCCCGTGCCATGGGAGGTATAATTACCCGATTTTTATCGCTTTAAGCTTGCGACCGACCGATATAGACGTGCGCGCCATGCAGTACAGAGAGGAAGAGAGAGAGAGAGAGAGAGAGAGAGACAGGAAAAAGCCCGCAGGGTGTTATTATACGCAGTTGTCAGAATTTCGGGTATTGTTTAAACGTTTGCGCCGTGTATCTCTCGACAATGTAAATATCGAATAATGATAAAATTGCCTTCGCGCGTTTTAACGCGAAAAGTATCTCGTCCAACGGTAAAATCCTTTAATTACAGCAGCCGCAGCCGCACTGCACAAAGTACACACACACACGTATGTACGCATTTATACGCGTGCGTCGGGTACATCAAATTAATCACACGATTTACCCGGATTCAGAGTCAATCTTTTTTTCGACCCCGCGCTAAACTGCAAAGCTATAAATTAAATGAGAAAAAATGCACTCGAAAGGTACAGACCACACCACGCGTGGAGCGCGTGGCAATTATTTCGAGGCATACATGAACTCGGCTACGCACACGAGGGAGAGTATCGATAATAATAATAATAATAAGTAATCGTGATAATAATAAAAATCAACGCAAACCGAGCGTGTACGTGCGCGCTCGTATGCACATATTTGTGCCAATGAAAATATATATTATAAAAACCCAGCCCAGAGCCCATTCATTACTTTAAATCGGGCGCAGCGTTCCGTACGCTACTCGATTCATAACTAATTTGCAGGAAAAACAAACGCGCGCCGATATATACCCTCCCGTGCACGGAACTCTTTCCACTTATACGCCCACAAATATGCATCGCAAATATACAAGTAAAATAGTAGTATAGCCGACTCTCGATCGAACAAAAAATAAACGCATGCATACACACGTTTATTTATTTTCCCTCTTTCATTCTCTTTTCCTCTTGTACTTTGGAGCGAGTTATACATATTTTCACTTATTTATACCGTCGCGTACAGTCACGAGAGAGAAAGAGCTAGGAAAGCTGTTACACGCATGTGTAAACTCATTGGTACGACACTGAGAGAGGTACGCATACGCACACGCACGCACCCACACGAACGCGAGTTGTTTCTAATTTATATGAGTTTGCTATTAATTACTCACTCCCCCGTTTGGACCCTCGAATCCACGCGCGCGGTAACTGATGATCGCCGAAAGCTCGACCCCGTGTGTGCTTGAGTTTGCGTATATGTGCGAGTGTACGTTTGTGCTTTACATCCATGCAGATCGAGAGAGAGAGAGAGAGAGAAACAGAGACAGAGAAACGTGCTATTTGTACGTTCCCGGGTGCACGTGTGAATATACACTTGCTACGCATGGCCGTGTTTGTGTGTATGTGTGTGCGGTATAAACCGCCAGGCGCTTAATGCGATCGGGGCCAGAATAGATGATGCTATTTAAATGTTTGTCCCTGCTGTCGTGCACAGCACATGCTGCACACACGGATCGAGAAAGAAAAGAAAAGAACGAAAGAAATCGATGGCATCATGCGTTTGTACGTATGTATTTACGAGGAGAGATAGAGTCGCGCGCGCGTTTGAAGCTGCGCGCCTACGTATTTGCTCGATTGAATAATTTATGGGATAGCTCTCTCTCGACTGCATGACTGTCGCAATGCCGGTGCTGCTGCTCTCCTTACGTGTTACGCCACGTCGACGCACCTATGTGTACACGCGTGCGTGCGTGTGTTTATCGATGCGACGTGCACACGCGTAAACTACTAAATTATTGCCAATAGCGCACGGTGATATATTCCGGTGCTGTTCGCTCTACAAGTAAACACGGATATAAACAATTTATAATCATTCGCGATTTTCATGCACTTTTGATTTTTCGCTTTTTGAGCCGCTGATCATCGATGCTGCCTACGGATAGCTAGTTGGGCACTGCTGCTACTGTTGCTGCTGCATCCCCTCGTTTTAATGATGATTCATCGACGTTTTATTTCGTCGGAAAATTAGCTATCGTTCGCAGCATTGATACAAACACACAGAGAGAAGCAAGCAGCAATAACATCAGCAGCAGTAACAGTACAGTCGGGCGATATTTATTCGTTTGTTTGTCGACGCACAGTCACTCGGCTCTGCGCAAGGTTTATATGCATACAACAACTAGACTCTGTGCGGGATGCTGCTGCCGCTGCTCGCCGATCTACAACACAGTTCTAATAATAATTATAAACTCCTCCTGCTATACTACGTGGGCGTATACATGCCATAATGATTCGATTACATTTAATTATATAATATATAGGCGCTGCGTCGCTATGCATTATAGATGTACTTGAGCTCTCTCTCTCTCTGGCGCGCGGGCAAATATTTATAAACGTGTCAAAGAGAGAGAGAGAGCGAGAGAGATATTTCGAACGCTCATAGAAATCAGTATAATTAATTCATTTGTATATATGGATCCGATCGAACGAGCCTGGAATCCTAAAATTTTAGCTCATGCGCGCGCGCCCGAGCTTTAATGTTAATTATTTCATTTACGTGCCGCGGTAGAAGGAGGTAAAAACACGCGGTATATATATTCTGCCACGGCTATAATATATATGAAGATTTTTGATTTGTTTAATGCGCATAACACAAAACGTGCACAGTCCAGCCGTACACCTGTAATCGTATCATAGTACACACAGCCTAGATTATTCATGAAATTTTGTAAAATATTACTAATCATTCCGTCAAACATGCAAATGCACGAGCGCGCGCGCGCCCGCCAGCAGCGCCACACACATCAATAATATAGAACAATTATCGACGGTAAAAATAAAAAAAAGCCCACCCAGAAATACATTATTCAACGTTTGGTTTATCCGCGCAAATTTTGGAGCTTAGCGTGTATTATGTGTATCGGAAATTTATCAACTCCACGCATCGTGTATATAATCATGTTAGCTCGACAACGTCGTAATGTATGCTCGTGAGTGCGTGTACGTAACGTGTCATATATACATACACGCGTACATAGGCACACGTCAAGCTATCAGCTGGTGTGGCTCGAAGCCCGAGGCCTCGTTGCTGCTGCTCGTCGAGCGGCGCGAAAAGTTCAACATAACTTTCGTCCTAACATCGAGCTCGAATTAGCGCAGAAAGTCAGGGTTAAAATTTGTTCTAGCGTGAGTTTGTGTTATGTATATAGTAGAGTCGGCGTTAAGTACACATACATGTGCGCGCGCGGGAAGGTGTCGCCGAAGCCGAGCGATAGAGTCGTTGTTGCGGCTGCGACTGGTTGCTGCACACACGGGAGAACGATAAGAAGTTACTCCAAGCCGGCGCGCACACGTGCATAAGACCGAGAAGTTTCCACTCGTGAGCGGGTGAAATTATTGAATACGTTATTAGGCAACGTCGCGAAGCTCGAGAGTATATATAGGTAGGTACTAGTACGGCGTGTATAGACTGCACATACAGAGGCAGCGGCAACTTTCACCGCAAGCAGCACTCGATGGGCGTCACGAATATGCGTTCGCAGCCGTCGACAAAGAGTTTCTACGTTTTCGAAACAATAAAGTACATTAGAGACCGTACAAAGGTGTGCGTGTGTGCCGTACTGACAATGCGGAGTAAAGGAAAAAATAATGAAAGCTCTCTCATGTGCCTGAATGTTCGTATCTTTAAAAATCATTTGTGTTGCCATTAGCTCTGCAAAATAATCACCGAAATCTCTTTTATCCGAACAAAAGCTCTCGCGCGCGGCCTCGAGAGAATTTCGAAGCTCACGGAAGAAAAAGTACCCGTACGCCGCGAGCATGTGCGTAAAGGTACAGGGGGGATACGCAAATTCGCATAATAATCGCCATCAAGAGAGCAACAGCACTAAACAGACGCATTAAAAGCAAAGAAAAAAAGTGGAGGAAGAAAGAATAACACACGCGCAAAGACAGACGCACCGTAATACATAAATAGCATTAGAAGCGAGTGCGCGACAATGAAAAAGAATTAGCCGTTTGTCAAACGGAAGCGAGACAAAAGAAATTCGTGTGTGAGTGTACCATGTGTACTGCGTCGCGCGGTGAATTCGCGAAAATATGTTTCGCGAGAGTATAAATTTATATACGCGCGACGAGCTTGCAGCAGCCAGCGCGTCGTCTATATGCGAGCACGGGTGTACACATTATATACTCGCATCAGCGCTACTGCCGCTGCTGTTGCTGCTCAGGGAGTTAACAACATTACGACGTTATTAGATTTACCACAAGCACCTAAGCCCGCAGGCATTAGCCGGGTTTGGCTCCCTGTAGCCCTCTGCTGCACAAGCCCGCCGCTGCCTCCGTCGTCAAGGAGCACGGTTATGTACAGACAAAGCCACCAAAGATGCCTCAAGTCCTGTTGAGTATGCGTGTGTAGTGCGAGCACTAGGAGTTTATTTCTGATTTTGTCACGAGAAGGGTATACGTAAGAAGAAAAAAAAGACGAAGAATTAGTGGATAAAAGCTCGCTCGAAATCGATTAATCAGTAGGTCAAGATGAAAAGCCTATAAGAGTCAGCGATATGTAATGTACAACATCGAGAGACAACGGAAGCGAAAGATTGTTCGTATTTATGTACAAGTGCACGACGATGGCAAGCTCGTTTGTAATCGTAGTGTACACGAGTGCGGTTGGCGGTGGTGCAGCTGCGGCGATGTCGATGCGGTTTTTACGCACGCACAAAAGAGCCACGAAGAGAAAAATTGCTCGCACGTACGCATACGTATACGCATATAGTATAGGGCCAGCAGCGGCCTATATATCGAACGCACTCGACCCTCGAAGATAACGTGCACTCGCTCTCTTCTCTTCTCTTCTCTATCTCGCTTCCACTCTCTCGAGGTACAGAACAGCAGTAGTAGTAGTAGTAGTGCTATAATGTCTCTCGTTCGCCTCGTACGTTTCCGCTATCTGACGCTAAACGGCCACCCCGGCGCGCTACGTCGTCGTTGCTTCTTCTTTGCTTGCACGAAGTATAGTATATAGCTCGCTCGCTCACTCCCCTCGTTCGTTCCACTCTCTCTCTCTCTCTCTCTCTCTCTCCCTTCATTTCTATAGATTGGTTCTGTGCGCGGGCGCCACTTAATTTACGAGCTCGGAAAATTTTGACTGCCTACAATGAGTACTCGATATTATGGCCAGTCGATGGCTCTAACTTACACGAGTTTATAACGCACGTATTATACTTGGCCCTGTAATTCACATTTTTTGCCTACTCTGCTACAATTTTTCAACGACATGGAAACTGTATACGACTACTACGAGCAAGAAGCTCGTTCAAACTTTGAACTATCCCTCGGCGACGGCGACGTCGTCGGGCGCGCGCACACACACGATCACACAAAACATCGGGCCGTATAACGAGGCCGAGTCCGATAAAGGCGGAAATCACTTGGCGTTGATGGTTCCTTTATGCCGCGCCGCGCGTCTATGCGTGCGCCTGGTATATAATGGTATACACATATATAGAAGCGAAGCGCGAAGAAGGAAGAGAGAGAGGGACTGAGAAACTTCTCATTTGAGCAGGCTAACTGTCCACAATGACGACGGCGGGCGGGGGGTGCAAACTGCTCTTATCGGAGGCCAACGTTTATGCCCGCACCTTATCTGGCGCGCGGTTGTGGTGTATATACGTATAATAATACACGCACACTTAACAGCTGCTCTCTGGGCTGCGCCGCTCTAGGATCTCCATTACCGTTGTGTCTGCCTGGCATGTACACACAATCACTTGCCGTTCGACGCGAAAGAAAAAAATCATAACGTAAAATATTTTTCCGAGTGTTTATTCGGTCATTTTTACAAATATATAAAGTAACAATAACCGTCATTTAATAATAACAACAGGAAAAGTTGGGAATGCGCACGAGAAAAGACACGACGCAAGAAGAAATATACTTGGGTCCAGCTCGCGCGTTCCACGAGCAAAACAAAATATTATACTCATACGCAAATTCCAGACTCTGTTCAATGAAGTGCGTCCTTTGCGCGTAGAAGAATTTCAAGATTGAAGGTCCAGTGCATGGCATACGGTACAGAAACGCGTCCCTTTGTCAGGTGTTGTTGTGCAGATGGATGCGCGAGCGTCCGTATTTTTCATAAAATTCAGCGAGCCCAGAGTAGAAGAACGCACACACACACACAGATCCACGAGTTTTCAAAATTTTCTTGATATTAAATCACTGCGCGACAAGACATTGCGAAATGTAAAAAAAAAGATGAGAACTCGTACGTATTATTTCCGAGACTTCAATACGATGGTCAAGAGCTTGTAGAGTATGACCTTTTTTCTCCGATAGTTATGCACACGCGCAGACATTTCCAAAAAGTATAATCGTATAACGGGAAAAGAAATCTCTAGTGTTTTTAATAAAGAAAACCGTCGATACGAAAAAGACGCGGGTGCGTATAGTCATCGCACGACGACGACACACATGTTTGCACTATCGAAGTCGTCCCTCTCTCGTATTATACTTCCGAGAGCAATCCCTTTGATGCCAGCCAGTCTCTGCTATATTAAATTTTTGCAAGCGATTACTCGCTAGACCAGGACGACGACAAGGTTGTTGTATACGCGCGGCTCTTCTTTGTTGCCGATACGATGTAATATCTCTCTTTCTCTCTTTCTTTCTGCCCAGAGAAACGTCGTGATTTAATATAGTTTCTTATTCGAAGCTCCGCAGTTATATATATCGTCTGATATGCTTGCGTGCGCTTGCGAAAAGAAGAGTCGCTGCTGCTGCCGGCTCTACTCTGCCTGCAACGGCTGGAAAGTTCTTGGCTCTTACTCGGGGCTTCCTAATTGTGTTTTAAAAGATTATATAACGCAGAAATTGTGTCGCAGTTGCTGCTGCTTCTGCTGCCTGGGCCGCCCCAAAGTCAATTACGTGATCGTCCAAGCACGGCACACGATCTACCGCGCTATATAGATATATTTTTCGCGATATACTCGAGATTTTACGCGACAACGCGCGGACGACTTCGCTTCGGGCGACGACTCACTCAACGGAGAAAACACAGAGAGAAAGAGAGAAAGAGAAAGAGTGAGCGAGGGCAAAGTTACTCTTTTTCTGCGTCGCGACAGAGATCGAAAGACGTTAAAAAGCGATCCCTTTTCTTTTTCTGCCAAGTGCGGCGCGCGATCGGACTTTCTTGCTTTTCAAGTTAGCTATTTTCCACAGACCGCAAGGCTCTGCGGTTGCGATGCTTTTTCTCTTACTCCTTTCTCCCTCCTTTTCTCTCTTTCACTCTTGACTTTTCCGCGGACTTTGTCGGCGATCTTATTATTGTATTCTCTTATACACACACCAGTAATTTGCCGAAACTTTTTCTCCCTTTCCTACCTACTTTCAGCAACGCGCGAGGAAAGGTGAATATAATATATAACGACTGGATCGTTGAGAACTAGCTGTTAAAAACATTTTATTTAATCATTTTCTCGTCTACATACGCATTCGCGCCACGAAATAAAAAATTATCTCGTCGGGGTTAGAGGCGGCAGAGACTCGTTTTCTTCCTTCCTTCTTTTTTGTTTTTTGTTCCGTGTGCAAAAAAGAAGTAGAAATGTAAAAAAAACAATCGCAGCTTCGAGCTTATATAATGCCGGAGAGCGTTTAAAAAAGTGCCCTGGTCGGTAGGCGGCAGCGGGCAGAGAGTGTTTAATAACCCGAGACGCGCCCGCGTGCACTCGTAAACTCGAGAGGGTGGCTATACAGCGGCAGCAGTGGCAGCAGTAGATTCACCATTAGCCGTGAGGGTGAGTATATGCCCGGCGTAATGGTTCGCGCTCGTATATGAGCGATCACGAAGGCATTTGCGTTAATTAAATTTATCCCAACTGACCACTGCCTCTGCCGCCGCTGCTGCTGCTGCTGCTACTGCTCTGCACCCTTTCGATATACATATTTCTCTACTCGGCAGAGAGAAGACATCAATCATTACCCACGTGAATGTGTGCGTATGCGAGGTAAATCGATTGAAAAATCGAACGGAAGAGGAATTGAAGCAACTGAACGATCGAACCTTTTTTGTTCGCGTGCGCACCGTTGTACAGAATAGAAGAGAAGCTTGTTACAAGAGTCGACGCTTTTTTTTGTTTGTTCAGGATTATGTTTTATCGTTAACATTCTCTTTATTCGGATTGATTTTCTGTGAGTCTGAGCGACGGTTAATTTTTTGGATTATTTGCTCATGCGTGTCTCAAGTTAGAGCAAAAACGTCGAAATCGCTGGATAAATATTCTCTCATTACTTCTTCGATGACGAGCAAATTATCCGCGACTCTGTAAGCCCTCGGCTCGCTTATCTTCTTTTCTAAACAAATGGTCAAAATGTGATCGTTGTTACGCGTCTTTAATGCGGATACAGCGCTGCTGATGAGCTCATGGCCGTTTATCATTCTACAGTTTCGAATTTCCAGGAGGCCCAGGCTCCTCGACGATTCGATGAGCCTCGCGATACCGGCACTTTTCAGTTCGCAGCAGGACACGCACTTGAAGCTCTGAACGCTTTGCATATTGTGAAACGTCGAGTCCGTGATGTTTCTCATTCCTCGCACTTCCAGATACTCGAGTTTCGGCAAGCTCGTGATTTTACCGAAGCCCAGGTCGCTCACCTCGGGAGAATCTGAGGATAGAAAACTGAGGGATAAGATAGGAATGTTTCTAGCTCGAAGAAATGAATGATTAGAGCAGGCGCTTACCTGCAAAAACGGCCCGTTTCAAATTTTTGCAGTGGCAGGCGACGAGCTTCAAAAAGTGATCGTTCAGCATGTTGGGCGCGCGAAACTCGAGCGTCTCGATCGAGCTCAAGTTGCCGACGAACGAGTAATTCGGATTGGCGAGCATCATATAATTGTCGAATATCAGACTCTTGAGTTGCGACTTTTGCGTCATCGACACCAGTATCTGATTGAGATACTTTGGAAGTATGACGTCGCGCCTGAGAATGACCGTTTTCAGAGACTCGAGCTTTTCGAACGCCTGACAAAAGTCAACGGGCGACGTGACGTAGAGATTTTCTAGATTCAATTCTTCCACGATGTTCGTGGGCAAGTTGAGGAAACATGAGCCGGAGATCTGCACGTTTTTCATTCTCAGCGACTTCAATTGTTGGGCGTTCTCGAACAGCAGCGAGAAGGCCGCCTCGCAATTTTCTCGGCAGTAACCGATGGCCAGATTCGTGACGTTTTTGTAATTTTTCGCGAGGAATTCTATGCCCTCTCGAGTCGACACCAATCCGGTTATATCGATGGACGTCAATTGTGGACAATACCTTTTCACTATGGTAAACAGAGCTTTGCTGCCCATGAATCGCACCGAAGCCGACGACGCGTAATTCTCTCTGCTGCAATTCGTAGTTCCAATTAGAACAATTTTAACGTCAAATTTATATAGATATAATCAATGATATAGATTCTTTTCTTACCTTGCGCATGCAAATAAGAAATTTACAAGGAATCTGCCACATAACCGAAGCACTTTTTTTAAAATTGGAATCGTTATTACCAATCCACCAAGTAAACCAGATCCCCAATTAATTTCTTTTAAATCTAAGGTTTTCATTTTGCTCCACGATAGGCTACTCACAACTTCCCAGCGTTTGCATACTAAAACGATAAGTTTCAAATAACCTTTCTTGTAAGTAATGTAAATAAAAACTAGCTCATACCTCTCTGAATTCTGATTTTGTCACAGATAGGTAAGAATGTGAAAACGTGTATCAAACAATCGTCGTTCAAGGATAAAATATTCGTCGACGATTTGTTACAGTAAAATGGCTCATTGTTCGTTTTCAAACGTTTATTAAAATGACTCATGATAAAAAGTTAATTATTAAAACTTTACGAAATAGATAATTAAAACAATACTTTAATTTATTGCACTATGCACAACAACAAATCGAATTGCCATACAAGATAGGTTAACAGGTTAGGATTTATCAAATGATTGTAAACAAAAAAAATTTCGCTGTAACCTCAAAAAAAGCTTCAAGACGTTACACTGAGTAGACGAGAGTTTTACTCAAAAAATAAATGCCTATCTTCAGGAAGTCAGCTGTATCGAACATTCTGTTATATTAAATGCATAAATAATACGAATTCAAATTATGTGAACAAGGCGTTAATACAATATTTTAGCAGCTATGTCTTGCAATAAAGGCACAAACTGGCCAAGTCGTAAAATGGTCAGGACTCTCGGCTGCTAATATATATAACGCCAGTTTAAGCGCATCTCCCTTCGGTTGACATGAAAAAGGGCCAATTGCTAATTAGTTTGTGCATGTAGCCAGAGATAGATTCGAGAGCAGAGCGAATACGTTGCGAGTCTCTCATTCACATGTGGATATTATATTATATGGGCACGGTATATAAAGCATATTTTACGGAGGGTGCAGAGCAAGGAGAAATTCGACTATTTGGCTGCATCTATATATACATGGTAACCCTTACCCCGCTGCAAATACTTTCGAAATTAAAATCATCGTCGCTTGTTTATATGGCTCTGATGTTATGTAGGAAAATCAATGCAACGCAATAATTATAATAATATCGAGCTGTTTTTAGCAGTCAAAGATCTGTCAACTCGATCGCGCAACAATAGGATTTAGTCAAACTATTCGGCGAATCTGTCAGTTTCAGACTATAAAGGAGGTACTCAACGTGCGTATAGAACGTATGCATATATGTGTATAGACGCGTGCACTATGGCACAAACTATTATGTCACATTTGTCCGGCCAACGAAAAAAAAAGATCAAGACAACGAAAGGGAAATTCGTCGCTTTCTCACACCAGATCGAAATGAGAAGTGCCTGCAGTTACAATACAAATGGAATCATATAATTATTGTATAGGTTTACTTGCCAAGAGAGAGAGAGAGAGAGAGAGAGAGAGAGAGAGAGAGAGAGAGAGAGAGAGAGAGAGCTGGTATAATTAGAATACATAGACGTACGCGTCAGCTGAGCAAGGCTCACGCGCGCATACGCACACGCACACACACACGTGTATGACGCGTGCGATATGAAATTGGGCTCTCGTCGTCAGCTAGAGCTGTTCTGTGCAGGTGACGGCTCGCTAATTGCTCGCCTGCCCACTTCTCGCTCTCTCTCGCTCTCTCATGTAACCCTTATCTTCATCCCTCTCTCTCTCTCTTTCTTCAAACGTTCGGACTGTAGGGTAACCCTTCACATCCAGAGCTGACCCTTCAGACGCGCACATGCATGTGCTGCACTCGCACATCTATATATATACGCTCATACTTATACGCGTAAGGCAAGTTACAAATGTATTAATACGTGTATGACACAGGCGCAGTTTCGGGTCACAATTCGACGCTTTGATTCGACAAATCAGCTCGTTTGTGGATCAAAGTTTTGACCGTATAGAAACATCGAGCTTTGCGGTTCTCGGAAATGTCGATGTATATGCTGAAGTACATATATCGGCCCGGATTTCATGATTCGTTACGTCGATGAATTATATCGAGTACCCTTTGATCTGCCGCGTCGATTTCGAGAAATACAAAAGTACACGGGAAAACCATGCGTGCTCCAACTAAAAGCTAATAAACAGCTCTCGCACGAGCGCAACGTGGAAAAAAGTGCGCGATAGAGCAAAGAGAAAATCTGGGGAAAAAATGGGTGATAATCACAGAGATGGACGATTGTCCAGAGTGCACTAAAGAATAAAGCGATGGAAATTAGAGTTAAAAGAGCGATATAACGGAGGGTTAGAGAGATCGAAACGTACGCGCGCAGAGAGCTAGAATCATCGATCGACCTGTCGCTCTCCCTATCTCGCTCGTCAGCTGCGCTATGCTGCATCGCTTACGATATACATATATGGGTGGCAGTGAGAGAGAGAGAGAGAAAGAGTCGAACAACCCTGGCCAGTATACGCATGTGCTTCATAGATTGGAAGTAGAGGGTCGAGTGCACACAGTCGCGAATTAATTGAGCATATAATCGATGCCTGCGTGTATATGTGCGTACCGCTGCTCTACCACTGCTATTGACGCTGTCGATATGTGCGCGGCGCTTCTGGTAACGATATATGTATAATGTACAATACGCACACAAGCATACCCTGCACACCTCCGTTTCGTCCGCGCGCTCCGCTCTTTCTCTCCGCACGCGCACTTGCATTCACGTTCGTGCAGTCGTGCCAAATCCTCTATGTCTCTCTCTCTCTCTCTCTCTCTGCGTCTAAAGCCGCACACCGTCAATTTTCATGACGCGCATCAAGAAACGCGCGTCGCGCTCTGTGTATCTGCAGGCAAATCAATACGAGCGACACCCTCTCTTCTTATAAACAGCTCAGATTTGAGCGGTAATTTTCTTTTCGCTCTCGTTTGAATTTTACAGGATGTATCTGAAAAGTTGATCGGGTTTCTTGAAAAAAAATGCCATCAATATGAATATACAATTTAAGATTTTTCGCTTCAAATGATCATGTGCTTATTAATAAAAAAATCAAAACTGTTCCCTTTTTTCTAAATCTATTTATTTGATTGACATGTAAACTATATGCAGCATTACATAGAATCGGACATGAAAAATGCTTATCGACTTCACGAGCTTTGGCCTTCAGCCGCCAAACAAATATTATATAAATCTTGGTTCATTAACTGGTCGATGATCGGTTCACAGCATTCAATTGGCAGCTGATAGTGTACCAGCTCCACGAAAGGATCCATTGCCCATTCCCGGAAAAAACTTCTCGACAATTGTTCACACAATCTTCTATAATTTTCAATATTAACATACTTATAATTTTTAGAGAGATTCCACCATTCTATCGAATTCATAAACTCAAAGTAGTCCTTATACGTAAGCCGTTTTTCTGCTTCTTTGGTTCGTAACTAGATCAATTCGTAGAGCGATAGATCTGGAATAATCATTATGGCTTCTGTCTGGCTCTTGAAATGTTCATCATACATCGATTTTTCATGATCCGTCGACTTGGCAAATAACCCGTGTTTAGCAATCAGTTTCATGATCATGATTTCTCAAGACATTCGATGACGGCCATGAGGCCAGATGCAAATTCCAATCTAAGATCAGGATCATCCAATCGCCGTGGTAACCATTTTTTCCTTGTCAATTCCTCGTCAAGATAATTTTGAGTTGAAAAAACAAAACAAAACAGATCAGCACCATTATTAAAAAGTACATCGACAACTTCGGCAAACAATTCACTACGGCATATTGAAGAGGAGTTCGGCCACGTTTGTCCACTGCATCGACCTGCACCGTTTGTTGAATATTATAGATGATCTCGAAAAATATCTCCGCTAAGTCATCATCCATTATACGCAATGTAATAATGTGCAGAGGTGTCAATCCGTCCTTGTTGGTCAAATTCGGGTCAGCGCAGTTTTCCAGCAACAATTGGGTCACCTTTATCTTGCGCCACCAACTCAGAGCCAAGTGTAACGGTGAGTTACCCAACTTGTCTTGGGCATTGACTTGTACTGGTAGATGTTTTTCGTCTACAATCTTGAAAAATAGCTTCACAAAGTCTTCATCATAATCGTTCTGACAAATAATGTGCACAGGGGTCAATCCTTTTGCATTTGCCAAATTTGGATCGCACCTGTTCTTAGCAAAAATTTGACTATCTCCACGTTTTGGTCTGTGCGTAGTAAATAGTGCAATAGTGTGTTACCCTCCTTGTCCTCAGCATCGACCTTCACCGATTGATGTTTTTCATCGGTGATCTCAAAGAATGATTTCACCTGATCGTAACAATAATAATCAACTATCTGCAACAAAATGTGCAAATGATTATCTCCATCGTAACATATGGGCAGAGGAATGTATCCCTTATAATTGGACAAATTTGGATCGGCGCCGCTTCTAAGTAACAATTCAACCGTCTCCTTCTGTCTTGTGTACCGAGCCAAGTGTAGCGGCGAATCACCTGTTTTTTTCCAAAGGTGATTCGGGTCCTGCCCAAGCTCGAGAAATTTCTCAACGACGTAATCAATGCCAAACCTACAGGCCAAATGAAAGTGTGTAAGTCCGGACTCATCAGTGTAATTTACATCGCATTTGTTATAAATTTTGAAGAGGTTTTTGACCCTGGATTTCCGGTATGTAGCAGCATGATGCACTGGTGTGAAGCGATACAAAACTAGCTTGCCTTTTTCGTCTATTGTGGGTTTGTCCTTATAACCGGTGCGAGCGACGAACTTAATAGAATTACTCTCTCATGATGTACGGATTCCGTAAGAAGACACTCAATTTGTTCTTTTCGAAAAATATCTTGGAGATCAGGAAATTGGTCATTCCAATTGCTGATTAAAGGGTCAAGCTGGCGAAGAAATTTTTGTAGCTCTTTTTTTACCTCCCAGTTAATTTTTTTATGCATACTCTTCAATCTCTTCAATTTTTCTTCGTTAGTAAGACGATAAACTTCTTTGGAATCATAGTCGCCTTCGTTACTATCGACGCTAGCGAAAAATCGGACTAGCCAACATTTTCACCCGATCCATTGGGTCGGGTCGAGGTATGGGTCAACTCAAGATTTGATGTATTCGACATCGTGCTGCATCGAGCCAAGTATAAAGAGATCCCAAATCTCAAGCTTTCTTGATGGATGTGTAGTCGAGAGTACACCTGTGCGGCGAAATCTAGTTATTTTCAAAAGTATATACGTTCAAGGATTGATAAATATTTTATTTGTCAGCTGAAAGAATCTTTAGCGATAATGGAAATAAATCAAAGTAAAGTCGATAACAAAGCGCATTAACGATACCGCGTCGGGATATATTACTCGAAAATAAAGCTCGGTAAAATTATCACCAACGTACGGGGGGCCGGAACTGCGCGCCGCGCGACAGTTAAAAGGGCGAACAATGCAGCTGCATTCGAAAAACTTCATTTTCGATGCATTTTCAGGGCGAATTTGCAGGCGGAGCGCGCGCCGCAACTGCTACGCGAAGCGCTCGACGCGTCCGAAATCGTATAGTCGGGCAGCGATCTAACGGTCCGTATCCGGCGCAGTACCGGGATATGTATAAGCGAGGCACAGAGATTAAGCCGGCGATAAACGTGTTAGCAAATAACGTATTGGTATTCCATCGGTTTCACATAGATTCACAGTCGGCAACGTTGGTGGCGGCAGCGGCGGCAAGAGGAGGTCGGGGCCAATCGAATCGAATGGGTCACCGACGATACCGGATAACGAATGCCACCACCAACACCGCTACGCGCAATCGATGCGCTCCAAACACCCTCCCGCACGATCAACCGCAAATTTATATCTCATTCGAATTTGTGCCCAGCTCGACGGGGGGCAAACGATATCGAGAGTAGGCATTTAAATGGGCGAAAACTTCTTGCTCTTTTCTCTTTGAATGGTCGCGCGCGCGATGCATGCGTATTATATCACGGGCATATCCACGTGGGCGCGCGCGATCTATTTACTTCTATCGTCCTTGAGCGCGCGCGACTGTATATTACATAGAACGCGGCTGCATATAAAGTCCCAACAGCGTGATAGGCTCCGCTGTATAAGTGCGTATACGCATACGTGCCTGCGAAAATTCATCTCGCGCGCTGCGGAGCACACTCGCCGCCGCTGGACACACTCTTGCAGAAACGGTGCGCTTGCTGATTTATTGCGCGAGAGGGGGATTAATAAAGCGTTGCACATGCGAGCCTACACTACTACGGACATCACTCGCTGCTGCTGCTGTTTGTGCGTGCGTGCGCGGGGTCGGTGGTGTATGTAAACTTTGCAATATCTCGCCGAGACCAGCAGCAACGAAGAGTCGTTTTGCACGAGCAAGCATATAACGAGAGGCTAAATCCGCGCGTCGTATCGGTGCACGCGCTCAGTGTCCCGCCTCCAGAGTCGAGTCGTTGTTTTGATTTACTACAGAGGCAATAAATAGAGACTGAGCTCGCGCCTTCGCCCGCCTCGATTTATACTTGATTTTCCGCGGGAACGATGCGATCTATATATAAGCGATTGATGAATCGAACGATTAGGACCTGCGCTGCAACTGCAGCCGAGAATTATTTGGCCATGCACGCGAGATAGGTGCTACACGTTATTTTCGATGTTTTTCGTGAATTTCACCGACTCGACAGCGCGCCGATTTTTCACCGATAATCTCTTGTCGAGCAAAAAGTTCGCAAGGAATAAAAATTTTTTGACTGAATTCGAGGCAAAATATATACGCTGCAACGAGAGTTCGGTGGTGTACACTTCAACGTAAAGCTGCAAGCGTACAACAAAAAGAAAAGGTTTACCTGAACAAAAAAAGGAACGCTTAACTGGATGCGGCGAGGTAAAATAAAAGAGAAAATAAGCCCGTAGGGTCCGAGGCAGCTCTCTCCGACTCGTCCCTTCAGCTGCTGCTGATTTTCTTTTTGCTCCTTCCGGCCGAATTAAAAATGCCCGCCGGAGAAAAGAGTTTGCGTATATAGTTAGATAAGGGCAAAAATGTGAAATCGACGTAAATATGGCTCAAGGGGAGAGCAAGAGAGAGAGAGAGAGAGACGCACACGCATGCGTTGTCGGGAAAATAGATTTTTTTTCGTCTTTCTTCTTGACAGCGTGAGAACTTGCACGGCTGGGCGCGCGGTGGTGGGTTTTTCTTATCGTTCGGCCAGTTTCGAGCTGTACACATTCCCATTGTTTCTATTTTTGTCTCGAGTTACGTAACACACAACGCAACGCGCGCGACGAGCAGACTAGCCCGATTAATCAAACAATCAGAGAAAATACACCAAGTTAATTTACTCGTTCTTTTTTCTTTGCGGCTCACGTTCGCCTACAGTCTTTTCGAACGAAAAACAAAAAAAAAACAATAATTGATGCCTAACCGAGATATCGCGAGAAGTGGTAGAGCCGTGAGTATAGTCAGGCGCACGCACGCAACATAGTAAGCGCGCGTTTTATACGCGTATACGTATAGCTGCGGCGTATAACTACGTCTAAGAGCCACTCGCGCTCACCCACTGACAGATGGTATTTATACGAGTTGCATAAATTGCCGCTTTCGTGACTATTTAGAGTCGTAAACATAATTAATAGAACGGCATTAATTCCCAAGGATTTCTTCCTTTTTTTTATTCTTGCTTGCTTGTGCTGTGTGTTTGCCTGCCTGTGCTCTCTGTACCGCTGGTTACGAACACATGTTGCCACGACATCTCGAAATTACTTTTGACTGCTGTGTATGTGTTTGTGGGTGTGTGTCAAGCACTGCTTTATACATCACACACACAAATACACAGAGCAAAGAATCGCTGAATAATTACGAAAGTTTGTCGAGCTTTTAAAACTTATCTACGTCGTTTCGTCGACGTATTATATATGTCTCTCTACAGGATCCAATTGTATTATAATTTCGCTCTCGGAGCCTCGGCATAAGTCCCTTTTTTTGCATTGCGAAGCAAACGGATAATGCATTTTTGAGTGTTTTTAATAATTCAGAGTGGGGGAGAGAAAGAGAGCTAGCAGCTACTTGACTAAAAATTCTGCAGCACACTCACGTTGCGCTGGAGGACACTTTTTCCGATACAACGCAGTCGTGCTTTGCGAGCGTTTATTTTCATGGTGCATTTCAGTATCCCGATATAATAAAGAAACAAGACTCTGGCGCACACGTAGATTAGCTAAACTCGCATCGACGGCGATCGAGCCGTACATCAATAAGTGGATATCTGGTTTAGCGCAGACGAGACAAAGTTTAAAGCTTGCAGCACACACGCACGGGACCGACTAGCGAGAGACTAACGTCTGTATGCCCGTGTATGTATAGGTATTCTGGCTACATCGTATCGGCTGTGCTAAACGAAGCGAAGCATCGTAGTCGTAGTCGTCGTCGTCGTCGTCGTGCAGTAGCTGCCGCGCAACAGCTATAGCTGTAAGCCGGCTTGACTAATTGGCAGTGTTATAATCGCCGTCGAGCAGCAGCACAGTAACGCGGGACACGCTCAGGTTGGCATTAACGCGAGTTACGGCCCAGCATACTACCGTGCGCAGGAGCTACCACACACACACACACACACACACACACACACACACCTACAACCCTTATAATATAGCCCTTCTGCCAGTGTCTGTGTATGCGAGCGCCACACTGTCGCACAAGCGGTTATATATACAGCCGCGCCTAATGGCTCTTTGCCGTTTACGCAAATTTCCCCATTATGCGACGATTCCACGACTCGGCGTAGGCAGCAGCTCTTTTGCCTCTAATCCAGGCAAACACTTATATTGCGTATATACGATATATATAAATACACTACGGTATGAGGCGCCAAATGGTGTACCAGCGGACGATTTGCCGCTCGTACCCACGCACCGTGGAAAGACGTTGATGGAAGTATTAAGGGCAAGGGCGGATTCGCGCGCGCATCCACCGCAGAGAAGAAACTAGCGCTCGAGCAGACCGGAGATTGCACGCAAAAATGCTATTTCTCAAGATGAGTGAAGAGAGAAGAAGTGTTTCTTTAGGAAGTTACGGTGATTGAAAAATCATCGATCGGACCCGACACGACTCTATCTCTAGCTGTGCTTCTCTCTCTGTCTGTCCCCTGTCTCTTATGCCAATACGGAGAGTGAGTGAGAGAGAAATTAGGATGTTACGCTTGATTGACTATTGCGACTGGCCGGCTCGGCAACGAGTTGCTTATTTATCCAGTTTGCGCGAGCTTTATCGAGGTGAATGTATATTACGCGTGCGCGAACTCGTCACGACGCGATGGTAGATTAATAAATCCGCACGCAACAAATATATGAGAGGGAAAAAAGAGATAGAGAAAAATGTTACGGGCAATTTTACAGCTTAATAACTTGGACGAGCTGGCCGCAACATACAACACTGTATAGCATGTATACACGTACGGCTCGACTCGCGTAAGACAGACGGATGCTTTCTGGTCAGTTGGGGAAGCTTACGGCTGGTCTCGGAGCAAGAGAGAGAGATTTACAAGTTTAGTTACTACTGATCACACCCTTGGGAACGACTTGATGGCTTTCTGGCTTGCTCTCCTCTTTCTATCTCTCTCTCTCTCTATCTCTGTCGCTCTCTCGCAGCGTCCTGTGCAGCTAACTGTATATCTCGTGCATTTTCCGTGCGCAGTAGAGATACATTCATTTTGCCATTGTCGATGCAAGTTTTGAAAGACCAAACTTTTGCTTAGCCTCGAGCACGAGACTCTACACGAATTTCGAAGATAGCGGCGGGCTAACGAGAAAATGATGAACTACGACGACGTAGCGAAATAGCGCCATCAACTCCGTGTGGCTATCGTTTAAACGAAGAATCATTCAAGCCAAAAGCGAAGGACCATAGCCATGGCTGCGCATTATACGCCGGATAATGGAGCCGACAAATCTCATATAAAATATCTGCGATGACTGTCCTGTGTAACCGGTATAAATAGCTCGAGCCTTTGGTGTCATTTTTTCGCTGCCTCGCTGGGCAATATGAATGACCAGTCGAGGATAAACCCTCCCTCTCTCTCGCTCTCTGTTCGAAGCTGGTGGCGGAATATATATCCCTTTAGCTCGGGCTCGCGTATAAGCATTTGTTTGAATTATTTCGCGTCATGTGTGATTTTTTATTATCACTATCTCATTCGTATGTGCCTCTCTTTTTTTTCGTTCGCTCTCTTTCTCTTAGTCGAGCTTTTGCAGTCGTATATTTTTACGGGCAAAAAAATTTCGAGTTCGTCCCGCGCGCGCAACCGTCAGATGCTCCATATATGACGTGCGTAGAGCAGTATATCGATGATAAGCGTTTGTGAAAAAAAGTTACTCGATCCGAGCGAGTTTGAAGAGGATGTAGCTCTCGTTGGAACAGAACTTGACGTATTGAAATTCGAATTTTTTTGCCCAGTCGAGCATTTCCAGCGATATATGTTTATGCGCATGGATTTCGTGTACGTTTTTCAAAATATAAATGTATTAATTTTTTTTTATATAAAGTCGATTTTTCCAAGTGTCAATCGAGCACCAGCACTTAATTCAATATTTTTTGCAGATAGACTTTTTTTCCTCAAAATTCCTCCCAGAAAAAGAACAGAAAACTTTGAAAAGTTGAAACCTGCATTTTGAAGAGCTCGCGAGTAACACCATATCGACGCTTGGGATTGAATATCCGAATAACACGAGGATTCTCGCCTAACGTGTGGAGGAGATTTTTTTTGTCACGCGTTATTGATTGCAATTTGATACCTGATACGTGTGCTATAAAAAAACCTGACTAAATATGGCTTTAATAACTGTTCGTCAAATTTTCCAGTTAAAAAGTAATTGCCGCCGAAGCGAGAGCGAGGTATTTTCATTAATTCTCACCCCTTGTATTGACTGACAATATTTTGCACAAAAAATTGCCGCTAACCGATCATTTTTAAAACGAGCTATTTTTGCTCCGATGACCATTATTCATAATTTGCTTGACTTCAAAAACGATTCCACATCAATGCTGGAAATAATCGTACAAAAAAATATTATTTGAAATTATTTTTTGCACCTAGCTAATAACCATTTTCATGATTTAAGAGGTGTGATAAGCAATCGACGTTCTGAAAATGAAGCAACGCAGGCGCGTTTATACGTATTATCACTTTGTGGGGCTAGGTTAACCGTGGGTCGTATAAGGAAAAGACCGCGCGCGTCTTCTTCTTCTTCGTCGTATAATCCAATAGCTCGAGCTGACGGATATAAACAATTTCGCGAATCAAGCGAAGCGATAACGACGCAAACTTCTCTCTTTCTCGCTCGCTCGCTCCTCGGCACAAGCTTCGATAAATGTCTTACATGTAGAGGAAGCTTTACAACGGCGCGAGAACAAACGATATAAAGGAGAGCGACTTAACTGCCAAGGCATCCGTCATAATGTAGAGAGAGAGAAGAGAACGCTTTGCCGTTCTGTCTTATTCTCACCGCGCGTGTATATAACTTCTCGTTTGCGCGAAAGCGAGAAGTATAGCAGTGCCTTTTGTTTCTCGCGATGGCCTTAGGCAGAAATGAGGTATAATATACTTCCCTCCCCCGCCGCCGCCACCAAACGCGCGCACCACGCGATATCAACGTTGTATATGGTGTATAATACATCAAAGTTTAACGGGGCGAACTCAGACAGAAGCTCGGCATATACGTGCAGTCTCGCTCTCGTGCACGCAGCATTTGACGCTCGTCTATATTTTTCGTGCCTCCAAGATCCGTGCATTTTGAATATTTTTCCCTCATTTAAATTTAAATTCAATTTATCGGTGTATTTTTAAATGCATTTTTAAGTGCGATGGTGCCTGGAAAAGTCTCGAACGACGCGTCGCGCAATTACAGCGCAGACGTTTAATTCAGTATGATACAGGCCATAACGGCCTCGTTATATACGTATGGCTAAAATAATCGAGAAAACAAGTGTCGACCAAGCAGCAGAAGCAGCGGCGGCAGGCAAGAGGGTAGTAGCGGAAAGTCAAGCCCGAAAGAGAGAAAGAGGAGAGAGGCGGGTGGTAGTTATATGTGAAGCCAACGGGCAAACGAAGCTTTTCCTAATTTCGTCTCACGTAATCGGACCCTCGTAATTGTCCGCACGAGGAATCCCACACCAGCAGCAGCAGCAGCAGCTCGGGGGAAAATTGCCCCGCAGGGCTGGTCAGCTAAGTTGCCGCACTGCTACACTCTCGACTCTTCGACGTGCGCTATTGCTGCTCGTATACCTTATACAGATACGACACATACACACACAGACATAGTAACATATTCTCCACGCGAGTGTTTATGTGTGGCTGTGTGCGGCGCAGTATATGTATCTCGAGCGAGCAATCCTGATGTATCCCGCGGGGCAGTTTGTACGTCCTTCGGCTTGTCGTCATTTTTAATCCGGAGACTCCTGCGCTAATGGCCGATTCCGGATACTTGGATTAATGTCAATGATGACGCGCCTTCGGCTCCTGAGTTATTCATGCGCGCTCTGGCCGAGGCGAAATGACTACAAGCAGACGTAAATATTCCGGAAACAGATGGCGATCGATCTGGTCGGGTTGGAACAATTATCCAAAGTCTTGATTTAAAATTTTTAATTTATATATCATATATATTTTTTGTCCTCAATTACTAGAGATTATGAGAGTTCAACCAGCAGAGAGAAAAAAATGGAAAAAAGAAAAACCGAGCATCCTGTTGTCTTGATTATTTTTCAAGCGTCAGCTTATGTGCCTTTCATTTATTTAAATTCGTCGAGTCGAGAACACGGAGCGGGCGCGCCCGGGACTCGGCAAGAGTCAACGCCATGCATTATGAACGGGGTGCAAAACGCCATGAAATTAAAAGCTCGAAAGAATTCACATACAGCACGAAACTTGATGAAAAATTCAATCCAGACGACGAGCTGCTGCTGCTGCCTCTATGTGCGCTCTGAATAAATACACTGATTTAATAATTTTCCATATCGAAGCGTTTAGCAGCAGCACAAGGATGTGAAAATGACGGGTATGAATTTCAGACATCGAGAGAGGCTTTGAGGGGTAGTAGGAGGGATAAATAATGCATCGGACGGACACTCTGGCTCTCTCTCTATGTAAGCTCAAGGAAGTCCGTTAGATTGCGATCTCCGGCTTGGCTTGCGGTCAGTGGCGCGCGAGTCAGTGAGTGAGTGAGCCAAGGAGCGATCTTGTGCTTTAATCTAAACCAACGCAGCGAGTCCATTCGCATCTGAATAATTTCACGATAGGCCAGCTCTCGCCCTTTCGACTGGAATATTGTCTGTGTGTGTTTATGCTACATGTATGTGCGCACACACATACGATAGAAAGTCCGTATATATCCAAGAGTTATGTGTACGTAATAGCGAAGCTAAGAGAGTTAACGCTTCGTTTGAGAGGGACCACGCGTGTGTATCGTGGACGAGCGCGATTAATCAACAACGAGCTAAGATTGCTCCTTTGTCGCGCGTGGCAGACGCATTAACTGTTTACGGAGCATTAACATATTATGTATCTTGTTTATTGTAATATTTCGATCGTTACCGGACACACTGTGATGCACTTCAGAAATAAAAAAAATAAAACACAAAAACATTGACGCACAAACGAGCTTTTGAATTCGTGAGCTAAATATGAAAATTTATTGCTATCGTGCCACAAAACAATCAAGCGAACTCACGGATTTTTGATGACTCGCGAAGTAGAGCTTCATGTCAGACAAGGAGAATACGAAAAAGAAAACAACACGCTTTGAATCGGCATTTGTAGTAAGTTCATAAAATCACCGTTTCAGACTTTGGAACCCAAGAAAAAGGTTAAAATATTTTAAGAAACAGTAAAAATCGACAACATTAATGCCTTTATCATTATGTCACAATTTTCTTCTCGTCATCTCCCGGGACTTCCCAACGAAATACCACTTCTATGTGAACGCTCTATTAATACTGATGGTCGCGCCATTACACGCAAAACGTATAATTTGTTCAAAAGATCGGACGATTTATAATACAAAATTTCGATCGCTTGCCATGTTTGCGCGCGTATACATACTTAAATACAATGTCAGACTTGAATAAATAACCTCGGACTCGTGTACAACAGGGCAGCAGCAGTATCACAGCTCTGTCTCTCTTTCGCTCGCTATAGCTCTCTCTGTACGGTGGTTAAAACGTCTGGCGTATATAACTCACGCAGCGGTACAAATACAGGAAGAGAAAGAGAGAGAGAGAGAGAGAGAGAGACGGACGGTGGTCGAGTGAAATATTTTTAGCGGTCTTATTCTGCCTGACCACTGAATTAAGCTTGTTAGAGGTGCGCGCGCGTCGTGTTCGGCAAAAAGCTATCGAGTCTGATTGTACACGCGTGCTCGTGGAACCCGACGACGATGAATATTAATTAAAGCTCCCGAGTGCAGCAGCGCAGTGCGGCCGTAACGTATAATTTTTCGCTCTCCGAGTCCGTTCGTCGCGAGTATTGTAAGCGCGCACGGCTGCATGTTCCCAGCTTGATAAGGGGGCTATATAAGGTCATATTAAAAGCCAAGAGCCGCAGTGGCAGCGGCAGCAATCGTAGACCAATAAGCATAAAGGCACGATTTAATTTATGCGGGAGGCTTATTTACTTAGTTCGACTCGCGGTTTATACACACAACTTCCGATTATAATAGTCGGAGTCACGAAGGACTTCTGCCTCTTGGCGAGCTTGCACGTGAACGATCGTATAACGTGCGAATATATACTTGCGATCGATCTCAGCTGCGAACGGCTAATTTCTTAATGGCGTTTAAAAATTGCCGAGACGCGACTGCGCGCGCGCGTACACGAATAACATACGGCGATATGATTTTCTATCGAATTACGCGCGAGAGCACAAGGAAAAAAGAAAGAGAACAGACCGCGCGCGATTTTATGATCGGCTATATGGGCACCACCACACGCTCGCGGCTAATGGAATCAACGCGGAGGACACAACGATATTGAATTATCTTACCATTAAGCGAAGCCGATAATGAAGCAACGGTTCGTTAAATTTTACGACGAGCCCGTTTACGAAGTCATCTGCAAGAAAATTAGACGGTGGCATGGTCTTTCATCGATATCATTTTTTGCAACTTTCACGTTAACCTTACATACTCGAGTGATCGTATTTTTGGAGTTACTCTTAGAACCCGAAGAAAAATTATTCGATTATATCGGTATCAGCTCGATAAGCCGTATAAGCTGTATGAGTAACGCACACTACTATATGCATAATACGCCGAGGCGAGTTATCGAAATACCGTCGAGCTTGCGTGATTTTGTAAACGCTATCTATGCGTAACGCGCGCATACGTGTATAATATACATTCGGAAAAGCGGTAGCCGCAGCAGTAGCAGTAACAGCGAATCGTTTAGCGCAGCGTCGAGGCAAACAGACAGAAAATGGAACGCAGAGAGCCGAGAGCTGCACACGCACCATATAAAGAGTCGATGATAACGGAATGATATATGACGTTGGTGTGAATAACGAGGATGCGTGGCGCTAGCGGCGTCACGATGTTTTACGCGGGGGTGTAGTGGAGCAAGTGCGCCATGGCGCGTTTACCGAGAGGTGATTGATCGGAGTCGGTATAGATATATGTGTATAGAGGGCCTCGAGATTAAGCGACGTCTCGTGGACACTTAATAATTTCACGCGATTCGAGCTTGCGAGAAGCGGGTATGAGAAAAATATGTAATAGTTTCAATCGACGCGCGCGTGTCTTTTAACTTTGGACACGGTGGGTCCAGAGACGATGGATCGCTTCGCGGAAACATGTTTAAGCGAGCGTAAAAAAGTAACTCGAACGGATAAAGTCGTTGATTATTTCATACGCATTCATGTCGCGAGGAGGGGAGGAGGGAGCTAGAGTTTATGCTCTCTTTTTATAATGCGCGTTGTATATACACATTTCACGGAGTTTTCCCGGGGTGGAGAAAAAAAAATCCCGCGATGTATACAAAACGGCTAATGCAAGCCGAAGCGCGCGCGGGTGAATTTTTCATGCGTTCGTTAATGGGAAACATTACTTTTTCCGACGAATACATGTAAATGCAAGAAGAGACAAAAAAAAATTAATAAAACGAGTGTGTAATGTTGTGTATATCTGGAGTTGAAGCACGAGTGTATGCATGACGGCGTTTAAGTTTAACAACTCGGAAGTAAAAACAAAACACGAGCGTGGGATGCCCTCGCGATATCATTTCGTTGAAACGACTCATTCACGACTTGATACTGATCGTGTACAATTTTTTGCACAACGCTTGAGAAATTTTCACTATTTTTTACGGCTCGAAAAAATATCAAGCTCGTTTTTTTTGCTACAACGAAGCTCTATACCGTGGGGCGACGCTCTTAATAAAAAGAGATTAAAAGCGTCAGGTAGGCCGTGAGTCTCTTTTTTATCCCGCGACAGAAGACAAATCGATTCTCGATAATTCCTCCGAGGCGGACCGATTGCCGCGTCGTCCTTTGCTATCGGTTTCTCGCTTCCATCATCGCTGCCCGTGGACCGATACAAATGACAGGGTACGAGCGCGGGTCGTTAAAAAAAAAGAGAGAGAGAAAGAAAAAAACTACCTCTACCGATCATAACTCGTGGCACGGGATTTTTTCACCCCCTCGTAGGTCCAGAGTCCAATCGACCTCTCTCTCTCTCTCTCTCTCTCGCTCTGGCCGATAACGGTAGGGCTTGCGCGCTGCCGCTCGGTGCTTTAAATCACGCGATTCTGTGTGCATATGCACCGGCGCCATCTTCGCTCAGACGGAAACGTCAGATATCAGCTAGTCCTCTCGTACTCGATACGTATGTCTATATGTGTCTACCGCACTTTCCCTACAATTTGCAGTTCACTTTTGTTGGTGGCGTTAACCGCTGCTGCTGCATATCCTGCATGCTGCATGTATGTACTTTATGGATAATTGATAACTTCTGACGTTTCTTTTGATCTTCTTCTTTTTTTTAATATGTTGCACGAAACCGTTACAGCTTTTGTAAATTATATCAAGCGTACGAATATCGATCGATCGCTCACTCACTCGCTTCGATAAATTGTGTTACGTATTAAAGTTGTATTCGCAGAAACTGGCCCGCCAATATTTCTCGATAAGCAGAAGAATGCGCCGCACGTGGATAAATATTTCATTGCGCTCCGTCGGGCTATGAAAAGAAAAGCTTGGAATGGCGCGCCCGCGTCGTCGCATTCATTAGTTCTTATACAGCTATTATTAGCGAAGTTTGTATGTGTATAAATGGGAACGATGCCCGAACACGACGGCGGTGACGGTGGTGGTGGCGTCGCGAGAAAGAGCAAACAAAACAAGGCCTCGGCGCGAAACACGCATCGCATGCATGAAGGCATAAAGGAGCCGCTACTCTGCTTATGTACACGATATGGTGTTGAGTTTCCGCGGCATTGACGTTCCACAATACGCGCCCGTTGACACCCCCTGCATTTGCGATATATACCCCGAACGACCCTATATACGGTTTCCCCCCTCGCGCGCGCAGTGCCACAAACGCAGTACGCACAATCGAACGCGTGTTACATTTATTATATAAATATATACTCGGTTGTAATTCCGTGTAATGTATATATTATGCTGTCTTGTAAGGCTCGTCGCCTACTGGCGCTGCGTCAACGAGTCGCGATGACGGCGCAATTACGCTTCTGCTTCTTCGCGAGTACAATGAAACGCGCATACATTTATACATGACGATAGTGGTACACAACGTATAAAGCTACTAATATCCTACGAAAGAATACGAGTCGCGAGGATTCGACTAAAGCTGCTTTTATACTTATACACACCCGGGCTAGAGCCTCGATGATCTGTTCAAAAACATCGTGAGACTCGATGCGGCATAAAACCGCTATTTCCCTTATTCCGATCCCATGCTCGCTTTTTAAACGACTGAGTGGCTTGATTACCTCGTTTATTACGACATTATTGGCTTATACTACCTCTCTCGCTCGCTCTAGCCAGACTGGAAAACTTTCTTCCGAATATAAACTCGGGTGATACGCTTCGGCGCGAAACTTGACTCCGCACGTATAATATAAGAGTCGGATTCGTCACGCGGAATAATTTTGCGATCAACGCGCGAGCTGCAACCAAGTGCGGCACTTATAACAGCTCGAGGAAGAATACCACCGAGAGGAGCATTGTATATAATGCACCTATTGTTGCACGCGCGAATGAACGAGTGTAAAAAAATACTCGTTCAGAGCTCACTCGTAAATTCAAAGGAATCCAAGCAATTTTCGTATATCTCGTGTCGTCCCTTTACGCAAGCTCGCGTATAGACACTCGATGCGATTGCAGCAGTAGCATCGGTTGCAAATCTGGAACTGAAAGGTTGTCAACGCTCTCGACCCTCACAGTGCAACGCGAAACAACAACAAAAAAAAACGGCACCAGCAGTAACGAGTGAGGAGAGAAGAGAGAGAGAGAAAAAAAGTCTCGCATTACTGATAAACCGATAAAAGTGCGTGTCAAACAAACCCCTTTTATTCGCGCGCGCGCGCCAATGGCTCGTGTATAGTTGCGTGACAGTTACGTCAAAAAATTCCAGGCAGCGGCGCTCTAAACTTTTGTGTCCTTGAGCGCGTTCACACGAGAATGAGAGAGAGAGAGAGAGTGTTTAATACCTATAGTATGATTTTTTTTCTCGCAGCATATTTGCTTTTTTTCAACAATCGGCGTCACGCACGTGCTTTGATATTCGATGCGCCGAAGAGAGATGACCACCACCGTACCGTACGTCAGTGCAGGCGGCATCGAATGCGTTTTTTTTTTACACGACCTATTGTTTTCGTATATTATGCTTTTTGCGGTCCTCACGGGTGTGTGCCTATTGTATCAAAGAAAAAATGGAAAGGAATCGAACTCGTTTATTTTTACGCTTTTTTTTTATTTTTTCACTCTAAGCTCGACTAAAATCATACGCATACATATAAATACGCGTCAGAGCGCAAATATTTACCGGAACAGGTTAAACGTACATATAGTGCATCCTAAGCGTCTTCCGAAATTTAAAATATGCAACAGCATGGCAAAGTACTTAATATTCCTATTAAGCAAGCGAACGAGAGAGAGACAGAGAGAGCAGTCGATGTTCTCGTGCAGAGAGTGTACTAGCGACAGCAACGTCGTAGAGTTTAAAACGATTATGCGAGAAATCTCGCTTACTTTGCGAGACCCGCTCACTCTCCAGGGCGTTCGTTCGCTAGCTAGCTAGCTCTCGCAGTCGAGTCGAGTCCTTCGGGTGTATGGAAAAGAGAACCGACGCTTGGCGCGCGCGTGAGAAAGGGGTTGGCGGAGGAGCAGCAGGCTGGGCTAGGCGCGCGAGAAAAGGACTTAGCAAGGGAGTTAGTCTAACGTTTTCCGTATAACAACGATCTCCACTCTATACGCCGAGTAAAGTCCTTATTAATAAGGTCGGATTAGCATAACTGCGCGAGGCTGGATGGAGCAAGTTTCTTTCTCTTCTATGGGTGCGCGTGTGCAGACGAGAGTCCGCGCGTATACGTATATATAGATATCTGTAAAAGAGGCTCCGAACACGCAAGATAGAGAGTGAGCGAGAGACTCTTCGTTTTATTGCCTTATGCCGCTTCGCTGAACTTTGCATTAATGATACATTTACTTCGCGGAGAAATTTTCCCAAAAGGTGGTAGCGCTGGTAGTTGGGTATGGTGGTAACACCCAGGGATCGAGGCGCAAAAATTTGTTTCGAAACTTTCTCTCTGAGTCTCAGTTTCTCTAGCTCTTTCTCTATATCCTTTGCTGCCCTGCCGATTGCAATCATCGTTTCATGATTATTATGCCTTATGTTCGTGCATGGTTATTAACTCTTTCTCGCGGGTAGAAGGCAGGACGGGGTGGCCACCACGATCGATTGTACGACGGCTAACTTTCGATATTTTCGCGCGTAAGAATACGTTTTATGCGAGAGAGGGAGGAAAGAAAAAGAATGAAATTGTAAAGCAGAAGCTTTAGCCAAGATACGCTCGAGCGATATCGACTTCTTTTCTTCTGCTACATAGGCCGTACACCACTCTCTTGTATATTATACTGCAACGCCGCTCACAGCACACATAGAAAAGCGCGCTCTCGTGACGATTTATCATCGCAAGCTGTGGCCTTTTCATCGGAATATTGAATACGACAAGATAATCTCACCGCACGCCGGCGCGCGCATGGTTCACTCTTCGAACGTGCTTAATGTAGCGCGAGACTGCGATAAGACTTATATACGCTGCCTGTGTGTGTGGGTATACTAGACTCGACTGCAACGATGTTATATAGCCGCACTCGGGCTATATAGCACATTTATAGTTAGCAGCGTTGTGTGCACTGGTATATACTGTATTGCACGATGAATACACGCAGCGATCACCACCACCACGATGATGATGATGATGATGATGCGGTTTGCTCGTTTATGAGACGTACGTACTACATAGCCCGGTATAATATCGTGCGGCAAGCGCATTAACGCTCGAGCGTGAAAGAGAAAGAGAGAAAAAATCCGCACGGAGTTATTGTAGTGCGCACGGTGGTGGTGAGCGTGTTCGTTTCGTTTGTATATTATACGACTAGCCAAAAGCGAAGCTTATAGCGTTACGCAAGGGTATCGAATGCGCCTTCGCAGCCTAGCGCTGCTGCACCTGTGTTTTAGGATATAATATACTACAGGAGCTCGAGTCCGAGCTTGCGATGATCAATATGCGCGTTTTGCATCAAAAGTCATTGTCTTCTTTATTTTCTCAGTTTTAGGCGAGAGAAAAAACTGTATGCGATCGTATATCGTACGCGCAAGTCCGAGTTTTATGGCCGCGACAAAATCGCATGAATTATTGATGGAGATTCATTTAACGGGTTATTAAGTCACTTCTGTGTACACAATCGTTCGGTTTCTACGTACACTTGGGGGATGCTGCTGCGACTGCTATACGCCACCGCACAGAGGCCGGTAGCTGGCCGCGCGTCTAAAAGGGGACGATAATATTCAGCGGAAAGCGAGAAAATACGAGAAGTGCTTGGCTTTATTTTACGCTCTGTGTTTGCTTAGGCATTACTTTTTTTTCTCTCGCTCGCTCATCTTTTCGCGCTTACTATTATTATTATTATTATATCTATAGAACCGAATTGAATTAACTTTTCCATCGTTATGTGTCGTCGGACGCACGCGTGATAACCGGGACCGGCCGTACACGGGGAGGGTACTTTCGGATAAATATGCGCAAAGTGAAAATATAATTCAACGAGAAGCGATAAAAATGTAAAGGTTAAGAAAATATATACGCGGCTTGTTTTTCGCCACATACGATTTCCTAATGGAAAATCAGGATTCAACGAGAGCCATTATATTCCGCGCAACACCAGAGAGTGAGTGAGATAATAACGTATACGCAGGCAACGTATGTGCCATTGTATATACGGTTATCTAAGAAAAATGTTATTACACCTAAGATTTCTCTCTTTCTCTCTTTCTCTCTTTCTCTCTGTCTATATCCGACACACCAGAGACAAAAAACAGGGAAGGAATGAGAAAAAAGTACCTACGCAAACACGTACGCGGCGGGGCTTCTCTCACGTGGTGCGAGCGCAGTTGTTGGATTTATATACGTATGTATGAATCGACGCGAGATTCCAGAATATCATATTCTTTCTCTCGACTCTGCGATATTTATGCTTTTCGAATGTTCATATACGCGCTCAGGCGCTCGAGACAGGATCATCTCTAATGGTTTTATTATACCGTCAAATAGTTCGCGAGAGCGATGAAAAAAAAGAAGCAAAAAATGAAGTGTGAAAGACAAACTTAGCGCTTTGGCGCTATAACGCTTGGACTAGTGCGCTAAAGCTCGGCGGGGTGGGCACGCGACGATGTCACTCTGCCGTATGAAGAGAGACAGAAGCAGAGAGAGAAGAGAAAAAAAAATAAATTCGATTTATGGAGCTCTAAATAAACAGTCGCATTTGTGCACACATACACCGCGCACGTGGATTTATTCGGATTCATATACGGAGCTACTTTTTCCAACTTCTCCGTTTTTATCGCACCAAGGGTGCAAGAGTTAGCTCTCTTGATATGTTTTTTGGTCTCAGTAAAATGTTGCCCATCTCGAAAGAACAAGGAGTTGGAAATTCATTGGAGTTTACGAGGAAAATTAATGTCTATATCTAACGGACGAGTACCTGTGGTGTTTATATCGTTCACGAGTACACGAATTCCAGAAACAAAAGGGTTTATTTTTTGGAAGAAGTCGAGCTTCGGTCAGTCTGAGGTTACGCCACCAATGCTGCTACTGCCCAGAGCTCAAAGGTTGCGAGGTGAGCTCTAAATTTTCCCTGCGCCGGCTCGGCCAACCAACCTGGCAGCCACGATTAAGTGCTCGTCTTCTTTGATTTAAAGGCTTACGTGGTATTTCGCTATTCACAATTTGCATTCGAGGTTGTATATACAGCAACCGCAATCGCGCGCCATGTTTCGACCGCGGAGTGCGTTTAATTTTCCGAGAAAAAACACAATGGTATATAAGCATTTAGGTAATACAAGAAAAGAAAAACAGAAAAAGACCGCGCACGGTGGTACAAGGGAGAGAGAGGCAGCGGCTAGTCGATCGATTTATAGCCGAGAGGCAGCAGCAGCAGCGAAACTTCTATAACAAAGAATCAACAAGTACTTTTAAAGTCAGTGAACGGCGCGCAGCTGCGCGACTTTTCCGTCACTGGAGTCCCTTGCAGCAGCACACGGCTCTCGCTATACTATACATACCGGCGCGGAGTCACTTGTAGCTTCGTTCGAACGCGGCGGGGGCTGCACGAGAGTGAGAAAAGAAAAGGGAAAAAGAGAAGAAGAATGAAAAAAAAAGGCTGAAAGTCTCGCGTAGCGCCCGCGCGTGGGTGTGTGTGTATAAGCGCGCGATATATCACAAGTAGGCGAGAGAGAAGGGCGTCGCTCGACTCGAGCTCTGTACGTAGCTACATAGCTATACAGAAAGGCCTTGACGGCTCGCTGTCACCGATTTAACCGAGTACCCACTCCGATTAAGTGTTCTTTTCTTCGAGCCTTCAGCCGCAATGAGCAGAAAAAAAAGACGACTTCCGCCTGTTCGACGTTATAATATATACGACACACGCGCGTATCAAGCGCGTGACTGCATTAAGAGTGTACTACGAGAGAGGTAATATACACGGAGAACATCGTCGAGTCGTTCGAATCTATACTTGTCAATATGGAAGATGACAAGTTGACGAAGAAAAAAAATAAAACTTCATTTACTCATCCGAGATGCGTATTATGCCCAGCGCTAGAATAGCCCACGCGCGCGCAAGTGCACTGGAAGCAAGTCGGAAAATGCATAGCCAGCTGCAGGATATCTTGTGTATACGTAGTACCCGTTGTGTGCGTGGGGTGTGCGCGCAAGCCGAGCTTTATATGCCCTACGTACACGTTCGAGTAAACAGATAAATCTTGGCGCTGATGCAAGCACGGGTTAGCTTCTGTATACATGTACTCGAATACACACACACACGCGTGCACACAGAGGCAAACTAGACTGTGTAAAAGCACGAGGGGTGTGTAGGTATACAGGGCTTTATGCGCGTTATACGATCGTCGTACAAACAAGGCAACGCACACGGGGCTGAGAGTGAGAGAGAGAGAGAGAGGAATCAACGCATCAAAATTGCCCAGTTCTCTCTCGCTCACTAGCGAGCTAATGGGCCACAGCTGGACACGAGGCGATATGACTGAATGATCATTGCTGACTACGGCGTATTATACTATAATAGTTAGCAGCAGCAGCAGCAGTAGCCGCTGATGCCGCTGCCTACGCCTACGATTCCTGCATACGCACGATAATTATGCTCCCGTGCGCCTATAAACCAACAACAATAATTTCAACGCCCGAGCTCTATCGTACAAGTCAGCCTTTTCTATTTATATGCGAGTGTTTCGCTACACTGTAGGCGATCGAAGATCGCCTGTCGCGCTCTAATATATCTGGCGAGTATGGCAGGTACTATACGTGACAAGCACTCGTCTCGTATACAGCTCGGTTTTGCGCTGCAAAATTTTATTTTCATTCTCAGAAGATACGTTTCTTTAAGCTAACGAGATTTTTCAACGGCCCGCGATAAGTGGTATTATTTTGTTAACAAGTTATATTAAAAAAAAAAGAAAAACGAAAAAATATTCGATATAACGTTTTGAGATGCCCACTATATTATTTTAATGATATGGATTTTTGGCAAAAAATCGATCTGTACTGGACTATGAGATTATGCAATGCTTTGTCTTTGTAATCCTTATACGTTCTACCCTTAAAGAAGGTTTTTGCCGGCATAGATACTGGTAATGTCAAAGTACCTGCTTTATCGAGACATGTTTTAGTCGAGTCAGGAAAATTCGGGTACTCAAGTTTTTTCGAGTATTTGAAATTTTTCAATTGTACTGCAGCATAATTTTATTTTAGAATTTATATTTTTTATATATGTTTAGGATAAATTAGATTTTAATAAGATACCGGGGTAAAAAAAACATAATTTTAGATAATTTACTTCAAATGATCATGTGTTTATCAATAAAAAAATCGAAACTCATTTTTTACATTTATTTATTTATTTGAATGATATGAAAAATATGTCACATTTAACAACACCTAAAATAAAAAATACTACAAAAATCCTTCTTGAGGTCACGAGTTTCGACCTTTATTCGCTAAGCAAATATTAAATAAATCTTTGTTCGTTAGATACTCGATGACCATTTCACCGCAGAGGATTGGCAGACGATAGTGTATCACCTCAAAGAAAGGATCCATTGCCCATGACAGGAAAAATCCTCTAGACATTTTTTCGCACAGACACAAAGAACAAGCCGTAATAGAATTTTTGGGAAGATCCCACAATTTTTCAATGCTATTGAACTTATTGTAGTCCGTATACGTAAGTAGTTTGGCTGCTTTTTCGGGTCGTAACTGGATCAGATCATAGAGCGAGAGGTCTGGAATTATCTTTATCTTTTTTGCTGAATTCACAAACTCTTCGTTGTTATACCAACGTGCGTCAATAGCCGCTGACTCGTCGAACAATCTATACTTGACAAAAAAAGCCATGATCGTCAGGGCGTCACTTCGGCCCAGTTCATATCCTTTCTCCTCAAGACGTTCGACGATGATCAGAACGTCAGATGCTAGTCTCAATTCAAAAAATAGCGGAGCATCAGTCCAGTGCGGTATCAAGTTCATGTAATCCTTGGTAAAATAGCCCTCAGTCGGGAAAACAAAGCCCGATAAATCAGCGCCGCGATTCAAGAGTTCACCGACCACATTCGGCAAAATATTTGCCACAGCCCATTCAAGGGGTGTTCGACCCAAGTTGTCTACAGCGTCGATACGTACCGTCTGGTGGATGTCGTCGTTCAACTTGAAGAATTGACGCACCAAATCATCATCATTCATTTTTTCTCTGGCAAATTAAATGAAAAGGTGTCGATTCCTGCTTGTTGGTCAAATTCGGATTCGCGCCCCTTTTCAGAAACAATTCTGACTCGTCCCAATGTCCTTCCATCAGGGCGTAGTGAAGCGGTGTGTTACCCAAATTGTCTTGGACATTGATTTGCAGCGTCTGATTTAATTCGTCGTTGATTTCGAAAAATTTCTTCGCCACTTCGTCACCAATTTTTCTACTCCCGCCTCTCATCCCGATGATATGCAGAGGTGTCACTTTTTTTCTTGTTGGCCAAGTTTGGATCCGCACCTCTTTTCAAGAGCAATTCAGCCAACTTTGCGTTTTCGTACCAAAGCGCCGAATGCAATGGTGTGTCACCCAAATTATTCTGGGCTTCGACCTGCACCGTTTGATTTTCCTCTTCGATAATCTTGAAAAAGCTCTCTACAAGGTCTTTATTCAAATCACGCATAAAGTGCAGAGGTGTAAATCCTTGTTTATTAGCTATATTTGGATTTGCACCATTTTGCAGCATTAATTTAGCTTTCTCGACACCACAGATCCCCAATTGAAATGCCAAGTGCAATGGTGTGTTGCCCAATGTATCCTGGGCGTTTACTTGCAACGGACGATATTTTTTGTCACTGAGCTCATACAACATTTCTACCAAGTCATCATTGCAACTTCTATTACTGCAAATAATGTGAAAAGGAGTCGATCCTTCTGCATTGGCCAAATTCGGATCGGCGCCTCTTTCCAGCAGCAATTGCATCACGTCAACTTTGTAATTAGTCAGAGTCAAGATCAGCGGTGAATTACCTGAACGTTCCTCGAGGCAATTGGGATCCTGCGAGAAATCGAGAAATTTCTCAACCGCGTCGTAGCATTCATATTCACAAGCCACGTGGAAATGCGTTCGCCCAGACTTATCGATGTAATTCACGGCAAATCTGCCGTATATCTCCAAGAGATCACTCATCGTGGTGCGCGACCACCTGTTAGCGAACCAGCGTTTAGCTGCACGATGCACTGGCGTGGTTCGATGTAACAATAGCTCACCTTTTTCATCAAGTTTGAGATTGTGCTGATAACCATTCCGAGCCACAAATCTGATGAATCGTTCTCCCACATAATACTCATCCCGACTTCGACTCATGTAGTCTATGGAAGTCGAGAGGAGCGCATCAATTTCTTCTGGTAGAAAAATGGTTTCCAGATTCAGCAGTGGGCCATTCCAATCTTTCTTTAAGTTATATACTTGATAAAAAAGACCGTATTGCTCTTCTTTGATATCCCAATTGACTTTTTCTCGTAACTCCTTCAATTGTTCTTTCAAGTTGTAGGACGTGGACATCGTTTTGCAGAAACTACACACGTACACGATTTTTTTTTAGTTTGAGAGATTTTTTTGTGAAAGTAATTCACGGCTGTCAATATCCACTTACACTGTTCACGCTGCTGCGTCTTCACGCGTACTGACTCTACGTAAACAACGATCTCTTTATGGAGAGTAAAAACCCGTGGCAAAGCTGTATGACTGTATGGTTTCAATTACGGACAACCAATAGAAAATCGATGAATGGTAAACTAAAAATTTTAGTGTAACGTAGTAAAATCTTTATATTGAGCAAGCGCGACAATAATACAACTAATACTCGGCTGAGCATAGCCATCGCCAATACTTTATTTGATTCAAGCTTTCTATTTGCTACTGAATGGAACGACTCCAACTGTACATAGAAATCGTTTAACGGCGATTATCCAACACATACGTGCTCTCATGCAAGAGAGAGATAGAGATACAAAATTCATTAGAAATGATGCAAAAATAGGCTACTTTCACCTAATTTGGATCCGGTGCCAACCGACGCCTCCGTGAGTGCGCACTTCGAAAATTACAATTCCGAATCGACGCTTTCTTTCATTAGCTTATAGCGTTTATGTACAGCTGACCGTGCACGGCTCGCGAGATATAAATGAACGAAGCTGCTGCTGCTGCTCACGCTGCTCATTTGCGGTAGACGCGTTCTTCGCTCGTTCTTCTCGCTTAGCCCCAAAGTTGCGCGAGTACTCGATTAAGGGTCAAGTGATGAACGAGCTACTCGTGAGCAAGAGAAGGCGTCGAGTGCCAGAACGGGATCCACCTCTTCCTCATCGTCGTGTTATATACACTGGCCCCTCTCGAGGTGTCGAGAATATCCGTCGTATCTCGCGTCCGCTGCTTCTGCTGCTGCTACTGCTTGGTCGCATGGTTGCTACAGATTTATGGACTAAAAACTTTTTCTTTTAGAAAAAAAACTCACTTTTTGGTACCTTTCACTTGTTTCAAGGCAGCTGCTTATCTTGAATTTCATCTCTCTCGCTTACTCCCACTAGATACTCAGCAGAGCTCTCGAGCATACTTGAGATTCATCAAGCTTATAGGAGCAAAAAAATATATTATACATAAAGTACGCAATATTTATCAACCCCTTTCCTGGCCCCTCGCTCTACTCGAGCGCAAGAATTCTAATTAAATCATTATTAAAATCTCACTTCAGGCCGATCGTTCGCATTGTTTAGCTCTATAATATAAACACAGCGAATCCTCTTTCGGGTAACTATTTTAATTAACGCAATCGTTCGTGGAGAGTACTTTGATGTTAAATTTTTCACGACTCATTATTTCTCCGTGGTGCTGCTCTGCGGCTCCCTCCTCTCTCTCTCTCTCTCTCTCTCAGATTTATGCGCAGCTGAAAAGTGAAATGTTTTCGTCACGACGCCCGACCGAATCAAATACGAGCTCGCTTCTCGACGTGAAGTGAGTTACAAACTTGAAGGAAACAAGAGTAACAGCAACAACAACAACAATAAAAAAAAGGACGACCGGACCAAACACAAAACCCCCAGGAGAAAGAAAAAGGCTTGCGCGCTTTGGCTCACAAAGTCGGCCGATAAAAGTTTCACGAGCAGCGGCTGCTGCTGCTGTTGCTTTGCGGCATTGTGCCGTCCGCTCGCTCGGTGACATTCGCGTTTTGTCTTGCGTCGAGGCTTGAATGGCCGTGTCGCGGCGTAGACGGCAGCGGCCCCCTTATCTCTCGCCGAGTCCATCATATCGTGCGCGCCGTGGTCTCGTGTAGCGCCTATTGTGCGCCTCTCGGACTGCTGCTGCTTTACAGCGAGACGCGACCGTGGAGAAAGCTCCATTGGAACGAAAGGAAACACGCCGAGTCGGAAACGACGAACGTCTAGACGAAGAGCTTTACTCATATGTTTAGAGTTTCAAAATTTATAGTATATAATATTACGTTTGTTGTGTGAGCCCTTGTTTTCCAGAACATATGGCAGAGAGCTTAAACTTTTCTTTTGCTCTACGATAAAGTCACGCAAATCGATGAAAGGAACAGGGCTTGACCATTTATTCTTTCAATACATCGTGTAAAAATTATAAAAATCGAGGGTGGCAATACTTTTACTCTCTATAATAGTTGTTGTGTTTTGTATGTGACTAAATTAGCAAATAAGTTTTTCAATTGGTATACAAGTCGCGACATAAATTCACGGAAAAGGAATTTAATTCGAGTACGCAGTAAACGAACTCAAGAGAAAGATTAGTAGTCGAAATCAGAATCTTAGTCACTATTCGCACTGTTGATTTGGTATTCGCGACTCGGCTTCTCTCCGCCTCCCTTTCTCTCTCTTTCTCCTTTCCTCTCGTCCCTCATTCCACGGGGAACAAGTTAATAAAAGTAAATTCTCGAACCACAATTCGCAGTAATTCGTCGAAGCAAAGAAAAACAAGTCCCGGAAAACTTTGTGCCTCGTACTTCGGAACGATTAAACGGCCGACAGCAACTCTCTACTTTGTGAACAACTCCAGCACACACACATATCTACAAAGAGAGAGAAATCGGGCGTGCACACACATACGTATTCTCGAACTGCAAGTTGTGCCCACGGGATCGATTGTTAAGTTGGTGGAGAGTTAGCCGCACCGCATATACAGCAACAGCAAGAGAATCAGTGGGAGAGAGAGAGAGATGAACGAGGCTGACAGAGACACTTACAAATTAGCCAATCAAGCCTTTGCTGATCCCCCCTATGTTTCCAATCAACCCGTATTCCATGTCTCACACACGCTCTTACACGCAAATACTTTAATCCGTCCATTAATCCCGCAAGATAAAACTTCCTGTGTGGTGCAGCATCAGCACAGTCCTTTTGTCGTACTGCTGCGTTGCTTCACCCCTTCCTCCATCCCTCCCTCTCTCACGCACACACACGCGTATTCTAACTCACTCTCCCTCTCTTTTCCACTTTTTCTACGCTTACATAGTGTAATGCGCGGCTGCTGTAAGAAAAGCAGCACACGGATCCCGTCGAACTCGCTTTATTCTCGGTCACGAACTACGCCCGGCTCTCGTTAGCGTTAATCGCTCGATTTTTGCCCGATCGCTGCTCTCGTATCGACGCTCGCAAGAGAGTTTGCCAGAAATTTTTTTGTTTTACCAAACTAAAATCCTAAAAGTTTAACGATATCGTGTGTGTTCTCTCGTTACGGCTGGCCAGAAACCTCAGTGATAAAAATGGCACTCGTGCGGGAGAGAGAAGCGCACTAATTTATTCGAGGGCTCGTACCTACGTTTATACGTACGGTCGATTTTTTATGTTTTGTATGCACGTATATAAATAAAGAGAGAGCGGAGGAGAAGGGAAAGAGGGAAGTACACACACAGACCACTGAACAAACAACAATAAATATAATTCGCGCACGCTTTCAAGAGCACGAAACTCGCTGCTGCTAGCTCTGGCCGAGCAAAAAAGCAAAAAACAAAAAAAAGTTTGGCTGGTATGCGGGTAGAGGAGCGAGAGCGAGAGAGAGAGAGAGAGAGAGAGAACGTAGGCAGTCAACTTTTGGAGCCAGTAGCACGTACGAGCATAGCTTAACTGTAATCTGCACTGCACGCCATACCCCTATTTCAAGCTCGCTTGCCCGCGCGCATATATGCGGATACCGCTGCCGCTGCTGCTGCCGGCACAGCTTTGCACGGCTGGACGTTGACGCGAAATATATATAAAGTTTCAACCCAGGCCTTTTCCAGGCAACACTGCTGCCGGGACTATACGTATGCGTATTATAACGCGTTCTACAGCCAGCGAAATCATTGCGTTAGTCGTAACGTCATCATTGGCAAATCGTAATCGAAAAACAAAAGGGTGGAAAAACGCCCGGGTGAATTATAGAGGCAAAAAGAAAAGGTACAGAGAAAAACAGGGAGAGAGAGAGAGTAAAGATTTATTGCCGAGAAAGTTAAATTTGACTCGTTCAAAGTTTCTCAGCTTGTACGCGTATCACACAAGACGCACGTCCGGGCTCATTACATTCGCTGTCGCCCGATGCAGCGCCACTGATAAAGTCAACACTTTTCTGCGTGAACTTCTTTTACATCTTTATCAGGAGTGCGTGCCTTTCTCTTCCTCCTATTCTTTTTTTTTGCCTACTGTTCCTTTTTTCCCTTGCGAGAGGAAGTGTGTATACATTCAGAGCAAGAGAGCCTATCTCGCGAGGCGCTGAAACGCAAACCCAAAAAAAGGGGTCGACGCGAAGCGCGCACCTGACGAAAGAATCCGGAGACCTGACTAGAATTTCATTAGCTGCTACGCGCAACCCCTTACTTTGCTCGTCGAGGGGTATACACAGCAAGCAGCAGCAGCAGCAGCAGTATCAGCAGAGAGAGTGCGGAAAAGGAGGATGAACACGTTTGCCTTAACTTTAATCTTGCCGGCTAGGCGGAAAACGCGCGCGCTCGGGTCCGCCCGCTCTCTTTTGTAGACTTTTAGGAAGTCGGGTAAATAAACATTTTTCAAAGGAGGAACGATTTCCTCGCTTCACACTCTCACGCCGCTGCTTATACTGCCTGCTGATAATTGTCTTGTAACTGCTCGAGATAATTCGAGCACTTCATTTGAATTTAAAAAACTCGACTGGGTCCGCGAATTTCACGCGTATATAAAGCTAATGGCGGATAAAAATTATTTCGTCCACCGATATAATGCCCTCGAAAGAATAATGGAATACCATGATATATTACGATGTACATTGTAATTTCATTGCGAAGGAATAGTCCAGCAGCTATGCACACTTTATTTCAATCCAAGGTACCCGCGTATAATAAAAGGCAAATAATGCAAAACGAAACTCGCGTACGAAGCGAGGCCAAGTAAAGGGTGCGTATACAGCTGTAATGAGCCTCACTTTCGCGTATGTGGCATCGCTCGTTAGAAAAAATAGCACACACAAGAAATGGGCTATACATGTGGGAGAACTCGAGGTCGGCCCGGCCAGTAGCAATATACACCCACGCCCATACGCACAATAATGCACGTATACGTACGTGTGTGAGCTTATAATACTATACACACCTATTATACACAGAAGCACGCAACAAGCCGGATCGTATCACGTAGGTATAAGGTATAAGGTATAACGCACACACAATGCGCCGAGCACGCGAGCATGTAGCAGCAGCGGTATAAGCACCCACCGCCGGACGATGTAATTTAATGTGCAAAAGGGAATATTTCGCATGAAATAAATCTCGGCTAAATGCCCCCGACCATCCGCTAATGTGAGCGTAGCGCAGCCGCTGCTGCTGCTGCTCCCGTACATACGTAGACGCGCATTTCACGCGTTATATACCTATGTATGTATACGAGCGAGGGGGGTAATTTAAGGGATGTTTTAAGCCCACGCACGTAAGCGCAAAAACTTGACGCGAGCGCGCGCCGCTCGTACGCGAACGTGTAATCGTATAAATGCGTGTGTGCAGACTGTAATTAGACATTAGCATTTGTGTGCGAGAGGATAAAACTGGCCGAGGTCGAGGCCGTTGCCGCCGGCCGGGGCATTTGCGATAGCGCCCGAAGGGCTTTGAAAAGGATATTCGGCCAAATCCGAACAGAACTCTCGGAGTCGTTTGCGCTTAATCTTGGCCCTACTGCGAAAGCGTATACGCGGGAGGGGATGGCGGCAGCAGCTATTTTAAAGAATTACGCGAAGCGCTCGGATAATGTCTCTGTCCCGTTTTCCACCCGCTTCTATCTTCCGGTGCGAACGCAAAGGAATTTTCCCATTTTATTGTGCGCGCTTACATAAATTAGCTTGTATTATAGAGAGAGGTGTAGGCAAACCCGAGCTAATTGAGCATCGCGAAGCATCGATTAACGATTGCTGCAATTCTTCCTCTCTGCTGCTTGAGGAAAAATACAATCCCAATAAGTAATTTCATTAATATTCAGTATTATCGGCGAGAAGCTAATCCCTTCATCCTCGACCGTCACGGCTTGGAACATGAATCTCAAATTCGTCGATATATAGCAGCGAAATGTAAAGCGTTTCGACAGTCGTTATCGGCGCGGCGGGCGAAATCCCCCCGGTAAATTTGCGATTCAACGAGGCTGCTGCACGTCGTAGCAGCAGGTCTGCAGGCCGCGTGTCACACAATCGCACACTAAGTCGGCGAGAAAAGGAAACGAAAAAAGAAACGAGAAAAGGCCCATCGCTGATATGCCAGAAAGAGAGAGAAGGAGGATGAAGAGGGAGAGTCGAGGACGGGCGATTTGCAGAATTTAAACAGTCCTAGGGGAAATGGCTGGAGGATTACTTGAGAAGAGCCGAGCTTCCTCGGGCGCGCGCGCGCGGGATAAAACAAAACACTGAGCGTTGCTCTAGCCTCGAGTATATTAATGCTCGGCTTAATGTGCTTCAACTAATTAATGGACCAGCCACACTAGCTTCTGTCTCGTTCTCTCTCATATAGGGGCTAGCAGCTCCTCCTCATCCTCGTCCTCAGCTCGGTCTTCTTTTATCGCGACTAGCAGCAAGCAGCGTCACGCTCATGCCTCGGCTTTTTCGCGTTATGCTAGCCGACTTAATTCATTTCGTGCTACAACAAATCTCGCCTAATTTATGACTACTTAGTCCTAGAATTTTAATTCGGGATAATTGTTGCGAATAATTAAATGGCCTGGGTAATTATGGCCATTGCCAGAGAGAGAGCGAAGTGCCAATCCTTTTTATCGCTGCGACGCTCTCTGAATCCACTGTAATTTTCACTTTGATCGATCGCCTTACCCTTCTTTGCTCCTACTATTGCTCGGGTGCACGAACGATTTACATTTCTTGCGGAAAAATCGCGAGTGTATAAATTTTGGCGACTTAGCGATCTTGCAGTAGTGCGCGACAGCGTGTTTTGCATACATAACTTTGAATGTGTATGTGCGAAGCATACGACCCTTTTCTATGCCGAGAGAGAGACCTATCCCCAAAAGTACAAGATAACGGAACTGCCAGGGAATTAAGGACAAAAGCCGGTGAAATGGAAACCTCCCTCACTATTTCTCTCTCTTCTGCGTCAGTATAGTACCAGAGTCTTTGAATTTCGCGCGAGCCGAGCTCCGAGGTATGAATAGACTTGCTCTTTTCTCCACTCTCTCGCTCGCTCGCTGCGAAATTAGATGGTCAATTAGCGGATGGGAGAAAAAGGCTGAAACAGTACTGTACGGAGCAGCAGCCTCGCACGCGGCTATACACATTCTAGCTCTTCTCTGCCTGCCGAGATAAGAACGCGAGCAACGACTCTAATGGGAATTTACGGCTTTTGTTGCGAGAAATATGATAGTTGCAAGCGTAATTTTGCCGTATTTCTGGACTTTACGAGACCGCTGCACGAAGAGAGCGACGACGAGGAGAGAATATGCCTCGCACATGCGAGTAAGGTGAGTAAGATTTGCAGTAGAGGAAACAATGCAACGATGAACGATCATCATTTTTGATAATAAAAGTAGAATTTTTTTGGATTAGTTATTGAAAGTATTGTTACAATAGTTATTTTTTATACAATGCAAAACATATGTTACGTGAAAACTGAAAAGATTAGGGTGAATTGGAAAATTTGCGTGAGAGTCTGATCAAATAGTGACTTTATCTACTTGTAGCAAATATATTTACTCGAGATAACTCAAGTATAAAATACTGAAAGAAATGATATAAATTAATTCGATTTCAATTTATTTTAAAAAATATCGAATAGAAAATTAAATTCTACTCTCTATTTTTTTTTAGCAATATCAGTCCTACAAGCTAGAATGAATCAAAAATCATCAAAAAGTATCCAGATTTAGTATAAAAAATGTGACAACATCGCTACGAGCAAATGGGTACCTAAATATCTTTTCACTTATCATATTTCTAAAGGGTTTCACGTAATCATTAAAAGCTCGAAAGAAAATCATCGATATCGGTGTCACAAACAATTTTTACCCCAAAGTTTACAAGTGCGAAGCCCAACTGCTGCTGGCTGTCTTCCGGCTGCTACTTATGCTGCAGCGATATGATATATATCTTGGCGCAGCAACTCGCTGCAGCTACAGCAGTATACGCGCAAGCACCAAGCTCTCCGCGCAAGATGGGCTTGGGGTGGTGGGTGGGGAGGGTGTGACAAGGGCGGAGCCTCTTGGCCGGAGGGGCCTGGCAATGTTCTGCTGCTCTGGCGCAAACGCCGCAGCAGCAGCATAGAGCAGAAGCATCGCCACGCGGTGGGCTCTGCTGCTACTGCACGTAGGCATAACGGGAGCCGAGAGAGAGAGCATGTGCGCGGGCGCGCTCGCGCCCAAACAGCCCCGTAGTGTGGCGGCTACTTTTTCCGCGTTAACCTACATTATAGCAGCGGCGCGAGCGACTACCACTAGCAGAACGTAGACGCGCGCTCCCACGGACTGGTCGCGGGCAACTGCTGGTGCGGATCCGGTGCTATTGTATTACGCGTCATATAGTGTAGTACGCGCGCGCGCGCGCACCCCTAGCGATTTTTAGCCGCAGATTGTGCCGATTCTCTAGTGTTTTATGTACAGTGATTGAAGTTTCTAGTGAGATAAAAAGAAGACTGCGATAAATTTCCATCGGCCGAGAGGTGACTCCGATGTCTCTTGGTGCTCGAGTGTTCGATCCAAGTGAAATTTGAACCAGGTGAGAATGAGGGAGAGGAAAAAAAAACACCATATCACACTCCGATTCAACCCTGAGCTTTTTTAAAGGTCACCACACTTATGACATTTCGTTCGTATCATTATTAAATTTCCATCATTGATATCGCAGCGCGTGGGTTGCTCGGTAAAATTATAATGCGTCGGTGCGGATGAATAATTTATCGATTTGGGAAATTTTATTCCCCAGTCGTTAAATTTCATGGATAAAAGGGTCTCTCGTATTATAATCGCGAGAGATACCTAATTAATTGAAACTCGAGCAAGCTTTTGTGTGCGTTACATTAAACATTGGATTCGGGAAATTTTATAGCTATTCGGCTGCCACCACACTGCTACTGTTAATCTGTGCATTACTGCGGCGATATGCCGATAGTAAAAACAAATGTATCGAGGTAAAAAAATCAATCGGACTTTCCGTGGTATAGATCAAAATTGGTTTTATGCGTACGCACTTGTATCCTTAATCAAAAGCGATAATATCACGGAAAGTGGCACGATATTGCATGGTACATTCGATTATGATAAGTACGCGAGATTCGCTGAAAAATTGGAAATTTCAACTTATACACGATACCATGCACGACTACTACCAATTTATAATCCAATGCGAGCTTGCACGAGGCGAAATTTCGCTACGCAAGCAGCAGTACTGCGTGGATTAACTCGATGCCCAAGATGGAACGATTTCCCTGATAAAGATGGGCGAAAGTGACGCGTCGTCGTCGTCGATTTCCCATAACGCAAAGTTATACTATACTCGTAACAAGACATAGAGCAAATAGACTGCCGAGTATATATCTCTCCGCACGTGGATGTATTGTATACGGGAGATGTGGTTCACGCTTGATCGAACCGATTCAGCTCTCGCTCGAATGTGTACTTGCGCCGCTGATGCTGGGGTGGTGTTTCACGAAGCGATAGAGATAATCGCGTCGTCTTGCGTTGTAAATACACATTGTATATCCAGTGCAGATAAACGCGTGCTTTAACGCGCGCGCAAGTTGTTTATTGAAAATTCCATTAATCTTCTTAGATGTGGTATTATCGACTCGTTTTATCGTTTATAGTACAGGCTAGAGGAAAAAGAAGAGATCTTGCGTGAAAGCGCGACAGCTAATCGAGCTAATTAAAATCGTTACGCGCTGGTATAGGGCGAAAAAAAGTATATCGCGCACAAAGAACTCGTAACTCAGCCACGGAATGTATTCGTTTATTATAAAGATGGACACGTGGCGCGCTCCAGTGCATAGATCAGGTCGAGAGAGAGCGAGGGATCCGAATGCAGCTGCTGATGCGATGCGGTAGTGGTACTCATCGAAGACTAATTGACTCGATATTCGATAAAGGCCGGGGCGCGCAATGTATATATATACGCGCACACAAAGGTTTCCGTCGCCAGCAAGCCCGCGTATACGCGCAAGAGCGAACGAGCAAATGAGATCTGTACTGCCCCACGACGAAAGGGGCTGCTGCAGCAGCATCAGCGCGACGGTTGCAGAGATGTGTATATATTCGCAGCACGAGAGGAGGTTAGCGAATGATGAGCGATAGACAGGCTCCGTTCCAGTGAGAGAGAGTGAGTGAGAGAGAGAGCATAATTGAATTATCGTCGCTTTGAGGATCACGGGGCCGAGAGATAAGTGATGAACGAGCCGATGAACGGGGAATGAACGTATATATCCACACACACATACGTACGCACACTCGCTCTCTCACTGGTATAATACGTATCACGAGAGAGAGAGAGAGAGAGAAGCGCGTGTCGTCGGCCGTATCGAGATTGCCGTATTACCGCCGCAATGATGCGAGCCACTTATAGCCTGCTGCCGTACGTAATATAACCGTTCCAGTATTCGCATGTGCTGATGGTGCTGCTGCTTATATTCTCTCTCGCTCGAGGTAGTAACTGGCCTCTTTATGCGGTGTCGACTGCTACTCAACTCGTCGCAGACCAATGAATCGGCTCGAAATTGCCCGGCTCTTTGTACTGATTACTCGACCTTATACCCCCTTCGGAGCTAGATTAGGGTCGCGCGTAAGTTGCTCGTGTGTCAAGGTGTATAACGACGCCGAGGTTCAAAGTACTTCGAGACTACGAGTCCGGCTAAGGGCGCTTTTTTCCTTGACTACGTAAGCGTATGTAAGAAGAGAAAAATAACTTGGCATTGTTGTTGTGAATATCGGTATAGGTATACAAGTGGAAAACTGCGCGAGTATATAGTAGGACGACATGATATATAATAAAACGGCGCTTTTGGCCGCTCGCTCGCAACCACCGCACCGAGGAAAAGAATGCGGCCACTCGACCATGGTTAAGGTAGTTTTGCGGTTCGCCACTGTAAATACCAGTGAAAAGCCAAAGGTATTCACGAAAGAGAGATAGCTGCAGAAAGAGAGAGAGATATGGAACGGGAGCTACCTAGTAGTAGCAAAGCAAGTCTGTGGAGAGAAAATCACACAGGCTACAACGTATATAGATATAGAGATATAGCGACACGGCGCAACAATTTCAACCCTCTTTTCACTCGGCACAAAGTAAACTTGCCCGCTCGAGCGACGAAGATGAGCTCGGGCATGGAGATGAGCAGCAGCAACAGCGGCAGTAGCGCAAGATCTGCTGCTGTTGTGTTTATTCGGAATATACACAAAGTGAGAGAGACACGCTTACGTCGTCGTGTATACTACTAGTAGATAGTAACTATATACCGCTTGTACCGATAAGCGACGACAACGACGACGAGAAGATAGCGCGAGAGATGAACGCGCGCGCGAATACGCTTGTTAACGGCCGGTCGAGCTTTTTAGCTGCTGCTACTCCCTCGAGTTCGAGAATGTCAAACCCTCTGTACGACGACGACGACGTCTCTCTCCCCGCCCGCGCTCAACGCAGGAATTTGCCCTGCGTCCACGCACAGGAATTTCCGCCGCCGGAGGGGTTAACGTACTAGTTCTCGTGTGTATGTGAATATGCGTGAACGAAGACGATATGGCACGTTGTATATAGTAGATACCTATAGCTCACGGCAAGACGTTGATGCCCAGCAGCATCGCGAATAGTTAAGATGCTGAGGATTAATGGCATACGTGATTGATTTTTGTACTCGCGCTTGCATGTGCACGACTACTGACCCGATCGCCCGATCATGACTTGACTGGAGTCCTTAAAGACGCGATGCTGCTGCTGCTCGTAAAATATGCGTATCATATACTCAGCAAAATTGTCGTATACGTATACGCGTAGTACTTGGCAACCTCGCGGCCGGCGCGATACATATAGTTTATAACGCCTTTGAGACAAACTGCGTGACAACTATCCTGTACTGCTGCTATGGTTATGCAGTGTGCAAGCTCAAGGGCTTATATATGAACAAACTTTATGCGGTTTCAATATCTGCTGCTGCCTCAGCCTCGGTTGGCGAAAACGTGGACAATATTATTAACCCGGGGACCCTAATATCTTCGTGTGGTCGAAACTTCGTTGCTCAGAAGCTGTGCTGCTGCTGTTTATATAGAGGCGAGCGCGCGCGATTCGCTCCTTTGATCCGCTATTAAGAATTCATTTCTACTATATTTCCTTTATTTGTTACGTAATATTTGTGAGATACATTTGGATATAATTGATTATTTATAAGTAGTATATTGTTACAAGTTTTTAAGATAATTCTGATGAGGTATCGTCGATGTCACCATTGTCGTAGTAGGTTTTAAAATCAGCCCAGACATTGAAGTAATCCTCCTCGGTAGCTTTGGACAAGTGCGAGTTGCTTACGACCGATTTCAAACACTCGAGTTTTTGAGCCACTGTCAAATCTGTATTTTCGTGGATTTTAGAGATGTACGTATCTCGAAAAGTCTGCCAATCGTCTAATTTCCCGGAAAACGTTGGCAATTTGTCGTCGTCGAGGGAAGATTTTCTCGACGATTCCTTGGATCCTGATGATTCCAGATCATGCATCGCACTCGCGAATGCGTTGAAGCTTTCCGATTGGAAAAAATCATTCTCGAGAAATTTGCCAGAATTTTTTCTAGTCGCGTTCAATTGTAAGTGAACGTCTTCGTATGCTTCCCAATATTCGTTGTAAGCTTGAATCTTCGAGTCCAGAGTATTCCAATCGTCTTTGAATGTTTCCTTCAGTGATTTTTCGGTATTCGACATCTGCGAGTCCAAGAGATCTCGCTTTTGACAAAGTTCTTGAGCATTCATTTTTCTATAGTTATGTTTGAGCAACCTAAAAGTAAAATAGTGATATTTTATAGAATTATGATTAACAAATTTCCACTTAAGATGTTATGAAAGTAATAACTTACTTATAATGCAGTGACGCATATTCATTATGTTTTTTTGAAATGAGATGACATTAGCTGTATGATCGAAAAATTCTATGAATAATTTACAAAATTATGAAACAATAGAATTAATTATAATGAAATCGTACTTATGACTGTGACTTGTATGATTCTTCAACGCGATCTTGATTTTTATGGAGAGTAAGTTAGCACCACAAAATTTAAATGTGTTAAAAAAACGAAGCGTGTTAAGCGTTAAGCCATGCCAAGAGAGTTTGAATAAGTACATAAAAAGTCGATTTTTAAATAGCCAAAGAGGGATGGTCAAACTAATTCAATTCTAAACTCTGACCACACGCGGATAGACGCAGGAACAGTAGCGAGGAACAAGCGACATCGTCGCGGTAACGGCAGTATAGTCCTGGCCCTCCCCCGCACTCGGCCTGCACCGCTGCCACTGCTGCTGGACGCAGATGGCACACTAAACCGTGGTTGAATTCTCAAACCGTAACTCTAATTACTCATAGACAAACCCGGATCTGAGCGGAACACGGGAGGCTAGTTGTAGAGAGAGAGAGAGAGAGAGAGAGAGAGAGAATACGTCGTCTCTCGTTGCAACAGCTGCTGCTGAAAACTTGTTTAGAGCGCGCGACTGGTTGTCCCCTGCGATGACCGCCGACACTGCGTAGCCCACACGCCGCCCCACACACACAGCCGGGGCAGCACTTGTCCTTCTCACTCGTTCATTTCTTTTTCTGACACCCTCCGAATCTTCGCCTACGCTGTGTACACACGCACACACACACGCATGCTTTACCTCATCCGAGACACTCATTATATTTTTGCCTTGATCATTTTGCAGAATCGTTATAGAGGCAAAAAATGACTATGGACACACATAAATAAAACTGAGCCAAACAGAAATGGCTCTAGCCAGCAGGAATGCGCTGGATGCAGAAAACCCATCACCGAGAGGTAATTACACTCATCGAGTTATATTTTAATCAACGATTATACAAGTATAAAAAATTAAAATGTTTTCCTCGACAGGTACCTGCTGAGAGCGTTGGACATGTACTGGCACGAGGACTGCCTCAAGTGCGGATGCTGCGACTGCAGACTCGGGGAAGTGGGCTCGACCTGCTACACCAAAGCCAATCTCATACTTTGCAAGCGAGATTACTTACGGTAAAGATAATTTTTTTTTTTTCCATGGCTAAGTGCAACACGCGAACGCGACGAATGCACGTTATACGATGCGTGGCGTCGGGGGAATGGAAAACAGCCGACGCGCCGATAAACTAATACGATCGTTCCGCGTTTATACGTATGTATGTAGTCGAAAGCTATCGTCCTCAAATATTAGCCCATTAATAAAGCCTTTATAGTTTCAATGGGCCGTTGCGGCACCTGCACACACGACACTGCGTACATACTCACGCACACATACATACAGAGATTTAGGCGTACGCACAGTCGACTACTCTCCGCGTGCGCGGGTCGGAGTCCCTTGGGAATCGGCTTGTGCCAGCTACTCTCGCGACGCAATTTCTCATTCTCTTGATTCGCGCGTATGCGTATACGTGCGCGCAGGCTCGCCCACGCTTTATATATACGGCAGCGCAGGGGCTTATTTGCTCGGGAGTTTGTTTGCTTTGCAAAGGGAGAAGTATACGCGCGCGCCTCTCTCTCGCTCTCGTTTCAACTCCTGCAGCAGCAGGCCTCTCTCACTCGCTCTCGCTCGGCTCGGATATTCAATAAGAGAAACTCATCTGTAAAATTCGATTTATCACTAGCTAGCTATGCTGTAGTCAAGCGCGTGGGTGTTGCACACGCTCACGCAAAGACGACGACGAGAGTGGGTATAACGTTTTCCACCTGCGGATCGGTGGTGGGCGAGCGATCGATCTATTGACATTGCGCGATTAAAATTTATTGGCGTATATTGCGTCGATGTAGTGTGTGTACGCTGATTTTGTCATAATTATACAAGTCTAATTTCATCATCTCCGCAGATTATTCGGCAACACCGGACACTGCGCGGCCTGCAGCAAGGTAATACCGGCCTTCGAGATGGTCATGCGAGCCAGAACGAACGTCTATCATCTCGAGTGCTTCGCCTGTCAGCAGTGCAATCACAGGTAATAAAAAATGATATAATAAAGATAATAATGCGACTCGTTGACGTATATTCCAATTCGGGTTCTCGAAGCTGCGAATAAAGTCGATAACATCTTCATTCACGGTCGAGAGTTTTGTCTATTTATAAGCGACTAGAGCTTTCTTCGACACAATGGGTATACACATCGAGTATTATATGTGTGTACGTGTAAATGTACGAAGTCGAACTCTCGATACCACATAGAAGCTGGCAAATGCGAGCTTCTGACGAGGGAGAGAAGGCGAGCTTTTGTATTTTACATAAGCTCATCTAGATAGTGCGTGGCGCTACCCTGTGTAAGTCTTGAATTTCGCAGTCGATCGCGATTTATATATATGGAATGCGCAAGTGCAGCAACTATAGCTTCGATGATATATATCGAACGCACGCAGCATTGTTTTGCGATTTTCCGATTGATAATGCTGACGACGTTGACGACGAGGCTTTTAATTCGAAAACAACGCGGTTAGCTAATTATTTCGTTGCACGCGCGCTACCATGTGTAAAACGAGCAAATAATACCAACGATTTAATAAGCGACGGCGCGCCCGCGTGGGCATATAAAAAGCAAAAACCAACGACAAGCAGCAGCAGCAACAAAATAACGATTCCGAGCGAATGAAATACACACGCGAGAGTAAGAAAGTGCGAAAAAGTCGACGAGCACGGCGCGCGCTTTATGCCCTGTTTGTGTGTATGCGGTGTGCTGCTGTACGCCGCGTTATACTGCACAACGACCACAGCAACGTGATCCCCAGGGGGCTTGTAACTAAATTGGCAGCAGTATATTACTGGTTAGACTTCTCATTTAATTTGAATATAATCGTGCGTACGAATCTCTTTACTCTCTCTTTCGCTGTACAGTCGGGCAGGCTTGCGCGAAACGGTCACCGGAAGCAGCCCTCGAGACACGCCGGAAGTCAAATGGCCGCGACTAGACTGCCGCGAGACTTTTCGATTTTCAAGTTTGCGCTGCTTGCACCACGACTGCGTTCGTTTAATTGTTTTTAAGACGATGCGCTATGTAAAGCTGCAATGATTCTTGCCAAAGCTTGCAAGTTCCGTCGATCGTCTTGAAGAATTGACGGCCGGTCATCTATCTTTCTCTAAAGTACCGCTCATAAGACGCCTTTTGTTTGTCGAAAGTATAAATCCCTCCACCTCAGCAATTCTCGCGGCACAATAAAAGGGGGGGCAGCCGCAGCAGCATATCTCCTCGCGATTGTATAATTCTTATAGTCACACGGTTAACTGCTGTACTGCACGGTACATTTGAAAAATGACGCTCTTAACTTTTCCTCCTCCCGCGAGCTTTTATTTCGTAGAATTTCCCTTTGGCTCGTGTTCTCCTCCTGCACCCGCTACTGCTACTGCTATAATGTATTATTAAGACTGGCATTGTGCGGAATAAATTCATTCTCTTTGTAAAGCGCGCGCGAGCTCGAGGTCGGCTGCCGGCCGGCTGCGGGCGATAGGTATCGTGTGCCCAAGCGCGCGCGCGAGAAAGCTTACTAGTAGTAGTAGCCCCCCTTAAAGCAAGGCGAGCCAGTACGACCAAAGACCATTGCACTCGCGAATAAAAAAGGCGTACACAAAAGGAATAAAACGGCTTAAGTGTTTTATATGCTTGACTCTTGGGCTCTGTGTGCTGCAATATCGCGTGACTCGGAGCTTCGTAATCGTCGTCGTTCTTGTCGTAGCTTCGGGTAAACTACACGTACATACACACACACATACCCAGGCACTTATACACACACTTTATACAGGGCACTGGTCAAGTTACACACAGTTTCTCAGTCATCGGGTTTTCTCTCTTTTAAATTAACGCTAAAAACGCGTCGGACTGCGGCCGAACGATAGGTATCAAGTGAGCCCCGCTCGAGAACCAGTGAATTGAAATTTTAGCAAGGGTAAGCAAGCAAGCTATATGGTAAAATATGTCGTGCCAGCGAAATCAGCGGTTAAAATGTTTCATGCTCGTATTTAGTTGTAAAAAAATTAGAATATGAGAGTGCGAAGAATAATAGTAAAAAAAGGTACTCACAGATATGAGAAAAGCGGCTGCGATTCGTCTCGCTTCGCTGTATTGTATCCCTTGAGCTGAAAATAGAAAAAAAAATCAATCGAGTTATCAAATAAACTAATTATTCGAAAGTTTCTGCTTATACGCGTGTACGAGAATAGACAGAAGGCGCTGCCACACGCGGAATCATATAAGAAAACCGCACGAAGGCGTCTGAATTAGCAAGTTACACACATACATATTACGACACGCGAGCGTACAAACAAAGTTTCGAGATAGTAAGTAGAAGAGAGCGTCGCGGCGCAGACTTGTTTAATGAAATTATACATCAGGACAAATGCGCGCGACGTTTCGCGCTCGAGTGCCAGAGAGACTATACGTTGGTATAGCTGCTGCTATTCGAAATGGAAAGATCGAGCTCGATGCGCTTAACGCTGGGCCGCATAATAGTCTATATCACGGGGGCTGCTGCTGCAGGGCCAAAATCCTCGTCTCGCGTAGGCACGTTTGCGTGTATTATTATGTATATAATATCCATGTACTCTCCAAGTTCAAGTTTTGACGCGGCGGCGAGAACAGAAGCAACACACAACGGCAGAGGCAGCAGCAGCAGCAACCCGAGGATTCGCAAATTTTCCGAGAAATTAGCCGAGATGATTTGCATCTGACGTACGAATTTCTCCCCCCGAGGCACGCGCGAGCACACACACACGCGCGCGCTCAGCGTAGCTCGCATAGTTTTCGAACTCTGCACTCGTGCAAGAGGCAGCAGCAGTAGCAGCAGCAGCAGCCATCCCCATAGCTTAAACTCGTCTCTTTTCAAGCCCCAGATGTCTCACGCGATCGCGCGCGCAATTATGCTTTTCCTCGACTTTATATATAAAGATGCGCCGCGCCAAACGAAGCAGCCCTCAAAATTGAGCTGTACGCTTTAGATATGTATATATTGTGTATTTTTGTCAGCGACCCGAGTCGAAACTTCACTCCTCGTCGCTTCGGACGACTTTCCTCAGAGCGAGCACACAAGTGAGGAGGAAAACAGTACGCGAAGCGTGTAACAATTTAATTCGCCGATATAAGAGCATTATATACAATCTAGAGAGTTGAAGAGGGGCGGGAGGAGGCGGAGAATGGTAACTTTGCAACACTTTGCTTACTTATTCACGACGCGCCTAGTTGGAAGCCTCATAAGCTTGCGCGAAACTCCTGCAAAGTTGTCGGCAGCCTAAGAGAGAGAGCAAGAGCGAGAGAGAAAGAGAAACAGGTCGGATCTGCCGGATAGAGATAATCGAGCTAAACACAGTCCGGAATCAGAAGGGCTTTTACGTGGATGCACGTATTATATATATATACTGAGAGGAGCTCCACACCCTGTACTTTATGCATTATTATCATTATTATTACTATATACACCGACGCACCGACGCACCGACGCGTGGACCAGCAGATGCAACGTAATCCTATAATATAGCTTCACCGCTGCAGCCCAACTCCCTCTTCAACGCGTCTACTGTATCGGTATACTGTATATACCTGAGGGGGCACTGCGTTTCTGTCTCGAAATATGATAAGCAGTGGTGGAGCTTTAATTAAAAAATTCTTCGAAGTAGTAGACTCTGAATGACTCTTTGTTTGATGTACATATGTACATCAAACAAAAGAGATTAGCGCTTCGATAAAACAACTGCGCATCCGATCGTTGCTGCTGCTGCACAGCTGCAGGTATCTCGAGTCTAGGAATTTTGGTCAGGCAGTGCAGTGTGCTGCAGCAGCATATCCATCAGCGCGTCAAGCAAGCACAACAAAAACGATATCACGTTCAAGCGCCACTGGATTCGAACACTAGCTTATGTACCTCTGTCTCTCTCTCTCTCTCTCTCTCTTGCTGCGATATTCGGTTGCACTTTCAATGCGTGCATCAGCACCAGCAGCAGAGACACACACGATAATGCACATCATATGCCGCTGGCAAGCCACTATCTCTCTCGCTTGATATTCAAGCGCGCGCGGACGGTGCTGCATATGTGCATAGTCGTGACAACCCTTTGCTCTCGTGCGGGCGCAGCCGGGCACAATGCAGAGATAATCGTTCGGAAAAAAACGCACGCTATGTAAATTGAAAAAAAATAAAAAAAGGATTCAAGTGCAGACATTGCCGATGCACGCTTGGCCTTTCTGCAGTGCATACGCGTTAAGAGGGTGTGAAATGAACCGATACGCCGATTTGTTTTCGACTCCCTTTCCGCCGCGCGCACGTTCCAATTGATTCCACGAAAGAATTACGTATTTTCCTTTTTTGAGCTTTCAAACGAGACTTAGCAAAGTGTCGGAGTGTCTAACTCTAAAAGATGTACACTCGATCTACGTTACTCCTCTGGTGCGCGTCGTAAGCGCGACGCGCCCGTAAGCACTGCGAGTTTATATCGTATAGAAGAAGAAGCGCCGGAGAGCCGAGTAGCGAAGCCCTAAAGCCAGTTAGATTATGCTATCACATTTTGTACATTATAACGCTTCAAAAAGCCTGGGAGGCTTTCAAGCGCTCTCTTCTCTCTTGAGAGAGAGTGAGAGTCTGCAGATGATGCGCAACGGCAGCAGCAGCAGCAACATAACAACGGCCGGCGCGAATTAATTCTCAGTTTTGACGTTATCGTATACATACACTTTTGGGTGTAGGAGACTGCGCGGGGTATGATGAACGAATTATGCCAACGGTGACGAGCGTCGTTATATGGTGCTGCCTTTTTCTTCCACGAAGATTCGTGCGTCAGATGGAGATTCAACTTGTTTTGTAATTGTGTGTGTATCTGTTTGTGAGGGTATTTCTCTTTTTTCCTCGCGAAATCATACAAAAGAGGCACCCAAATGACTACGCGCACGGAGGCACAGTCGGTGACAGAACGTATTTAATCTACATTATCGCACGGTTGCACGCAGCGATGCAACAAACAAGAGCAATGAGCAGTCGAGGCTTGCAACCGATGATTTAATGCTCAAACCGCGCTAATTACCGCTACTGCTTCGCACCCATTGGTATGGCTCCCATCCGTACCCCACATGCATGCACGCACTCAAACAAAAATGTTTACAACGTGCTTTGTCTTGAGAATTTTTCGAAAAATTGTCTTTCACCATGGATGGCAAACAGAGAATTTTACATGATAACATGAGATTATTGATATTATTGATTTCATTAATATAATAGCTAAGTAATTGTTTATTGAATATTTGAAATTACTAGTTTTGAACATTGAAAAAAAGAAATAATTTTAAAATTAGATTCAATACGACGACCGTACTGGACATACATACTTTGCTCGTGTATAATTCTTTTGAAAAAAAAAGGCTTATCAAGATTTTGAATTATTCTATTAGAAACTTTTCAGGGTTCTATTATTCAGCATAAATGTCAATCTCTTTTTAATCGGAGTCACCGTTTGGCGCTGACATTCAAAAAAGCTGCGCAGTCATATTCAAACTGATATAGCGCCACTGTACCACTGGCTCGTGAGCTCATGCTGCACGTAAAAGAGGGTACGCACATATACCAATAGCCAAACACGCACGTGTGTGCGAGTGTGTACGGTCAGTCTGGCGTGAGGAATCGCGCGTCGGAATAATTGGCGGCGCATTAATTCCCGTCAAACGTGTCCGACGAATTAAATCGGCCAACATACACGAGAGAGCTCGAGAGAGGGAGAGCGAGAGGGTGAAATTAGTCGAGCTACTGCTGCTGCTGCTGCTGTGCTCACGCGTGTGTGTGTCTAGCCGATAAAACGACACGTATCCGAAATGCAACACGCTGCGCGCTGTAAATATCGCCACCGCCACCGCCGCGCATAGAGGAAACTAATGCGATTTCACGTGCGTGCGGGTGTTTGGCGCGGCGGCGGCATTATCTCTAAAACGATGCGCCGTTTTGTTTCCAGCGGCCCAAAACCACCGTCACCTGCACAAGTGAACGATACACCAGCGCGCGTATACGTCTAGCTTGTTACGTGTTATACTGATTTCGAAACACGAGCATTTATACTGCTATATGCTCTCGATGCCCGAGCATATGGCAATGATCGCGCGAGTTGCGATTGCTGCCGATGCTGCTGCTGTGCAGTTGTGTATATCGCGAGCAGTGCCCGCAGCTTCCGAATACATGCGTTTAAATACACACTCGTTTCAAGATAACGCGCGCAGACCTGCTCTGCGCGTATGCTCGAGTCTGCAATACGCGTGATTTAATCAAGCTTTGTTAAGCTTTGTGAAGAGAGAAAAAAAGAATATAATATATTTTTGTACTTTTAACGATTTTAACGATCAAACCCTTGCGGACAAAGGAATCGTATATCAAAGGGGCAAAAAACCGTCATCGCGTCGTTTAATGATTCAACGAGAAGTCACGATTTGAAAAAGCAATCGAAAAAAAAAAGGAAAATCCTCATCGAACGTTAACATGTAAATGCCACGGATAAAAAGAGATCGGACTCTTTCCATATCGTGGTGCGCGTCTCTCTTTTTGCAAATGAAATAAAATATCGTCCTATAAATGCGCGCGTTAAATTATTTACTCGTCATCATATCGTTGAAAGGCTTACGCGCGCAGGACATTGTCGCTGCGCCTCGCGTCCGACGGATGACTGCGACGCATACAACATACATACATACACACCCACGCTCATAACGTTGAAGGCCCATTAGCAAATCCCATTATATGCCTTCCGAAACTGTACACCATCAGCGGCGTGATGCGCGCCCCGGCGCGGCGGCCGGCCAGTAGTATCGGTCAGCAGCTTCGTCGCCCGCGCGAGCGCATACTTATGCCGCGTTAACAATGCAGTATCGTAACTCAATGACGTACGCATGTATATAAACGGGTGTACACGTCGTGTTTTGCGCTGTGTAATCATCATACGCTTGAGCCGTGGCGAGCGCCAGTCCCCCTTCACTCTTCTCTCTCACTCACTCTTCGAAGAGCTCGAACGGAGCATAGGGTTAAACTGTATAACCGTAGACCAGTCATCATCCCGTAGTAGTCGTTGGTTACGTCGTTGTCGTCGTCGTCATCGCGTCCTCGATGATTATCATCATTGCGTCGTCGCGCTGCGTAGCACCCATGCCTCGGAGCATACGTTCTGACGTTAGTTTGTAACACTACTATAGCGCAGCCCACGTCAATGGTCATACTATAGGCTTGAATATCTAATAACCTTATAAGCTCGCGTGATGATGATGGTCACCGGCGCGCCACGATCGTTTGCAGATCGAATTTCCCCCATAATATATACTACATACCGCGACGCGGCTAGAGGGTAAAGAGAGTAAACGCATTTTCCCCGTGACATAATAAAATTGAAAAAAACCCGAGTCGATTCGTATAATTTACTCGTTCAGATTTTGCAAACTGTAGCGCCGCGGTGAGAGCATATTTATACATACATACCCACGCGAAATTAATCGTACGGAAAACTAGCTGTTGAACGCAGCTGCTCTTATTGGGACAAATGATATTTTATTGCGCGTATATCGCTCGAGCCTCCGCGCGCGCCCGCTCGTGCGATTTTTTCATTTTATATACATGCGCGTGTGTACGCGCATATAATAAACCGCATAACTGCATGCGCGGCCATAGGCCGAGAGAGCCGATACGTGCATGCGCCTCGTGGCCATAAATAAAACGCCTCTTGCTGCGAGTGCGTATGTGTGTATGCGTGTGTATGTCCGCGATTATACGTATAAATATATACATCGTGCATGGAGTCTCGCTCTGACGTCGATAAAATAATAATTACCAGTACGTGCGGAGCTTATGTATACACGCGTATAAAGCTCGCGGCCAGAGGATATTACTACGTGCTTGCGCAGCTGTGATTCAACAATAGCCCCTGCAGCTTCAGCTGCGCGCCAGCAGCCGGGAACGTTAATTTTTTGACCAATAAACAATCGTAATTTCTCGTCGGCAGTATGTATGCAAAGGACGGCAATTTCGAAAAGAGAGAGAGAGGAAGAGGAGTAGGGAAAAGCTCCAGTAGTGTCGTTTGTTGGCACGATCGCGTGAATAACGCTCCCGTGATTGCGAGATTACAGAAAGAGAGACGATCATGATGAGCACACGCGCGCTCGCGCATATGTTCAGTAGTTATGTATGCAAGCTTAATAATAATTTTGATCCGCAGATATTCTCTATATCAATGCCTTTTTAATAAGTTTCTTTCGTAGATTAAAGCCAGAGTGAGCCAAGCTCACGCTGACGCAACCTTTGAACCAACAGTCAAAATTTATAAATAAGCTGAGAGGTATCAAATTGGCACTAAATCAAAAAATCCATTTACATCAAAATGAATGAATAAAATCGTTATATTTAATGAAATATACAAATCGATTAGAAAAATCAAACCCTCAAAATTGGTTTCCTATTTTTCTTTTTATCTGAAGTTTTCTGAAGTTTTGTTTCTGTAAATTTATTCAACTGTTTCTAATTTTTAATGTTATTTCCTTGATTAAATTCTTAATTCGCTTCAGATTCAATTTTTTTGTGGAATGTTGTTGACGTTCAAACTTCAACAAGCTTTTTAATATTAACGAAAGTTGAATAAGAAAATTACAATCTCATTTTGAACGATTGTATTCATGTACAACAAAAGCAAGTAGCTGTGAAACAAAAAAAACGTATGTGCACTCATTGGCGACGAGCTTCGGATTTAACCGCTAGATGTCATAATCGATTCTAAACTTGAAAATATAAAGTATTAGGCTGTTATGTAATTAAAATAAGGATTGGCGCAGTCTGGCTTTGAAACAGGCTGTACTAACTACCGAACTATAAATACATAGCAGGATCGACAGCGATACACAAAATTTCACCGGAGCTAATTAAATTTTTTCGCCGCTGAATATCGTCCCTCGAGATTCAACCAAAGTCACAGTAATTATACGCGAGCAAGGCAGGAGAAGCGTCAGAGAGAATCTTGGTCTAAAGCTTGACACGAAAACCGCACACGCTCCGCTGCAGCGTATCTGTAACAGACAGGCCTTTCTCTCTCTCTCTCTCTTCCTCTCTTGGCTTTCATCATAATAATACGTGCATGTCTATACTCCAATACAACAACAGCCAGCAACAGCAGCAGTAGTAACGACAACAAGCGCGATATCGAGCGAGAGCAAAAGTAAGCCCAGTCAAGCAAATCTAATGTCTCTTGTCGTCTCTTTGACGGCACCGATGTGTGTATAGGTATAACCGGCATCCTATATTGAGTTTGTCAACTTTCTATTGCCAGCGTATCGCGCGCGTATATGCATACACAGACTTCTGACTTCTCGTGCGTCGTCGTTTTCTTGCGGATACAGGATTCAACCCCCCCGGCGCGCGCGCGTAATCAAGTATTGCAAATCACGTCTATATACGTATGAGAAACACACAGAGATAGATAGAGAGGAGCTTGCATGAAATTCATCGTTCCGCGCGTTTGAATTTGGAATTACATTTAGAATTCATACCAGTAATAGGAACTAATAAACCAAGATATTCCATTCTCCAGCGAGGATTAATGCTCGGCTGCGTCTTCGCCGTAACCAATTCACCACTTTCGTTTGCCATCGATGGAGTTTTTACAATTGTCGAAGCTGCAGTTATCCGTATAACTGATACCATTATGCGACATAAAATTGGAGAGAATGAATAGATCGATACGTACCGAAGATCGTTTACTCGCATACAAACGCGATCTTACCTAATATTACTGAAACTCGATCTGGGCGCGAAGCTATTAATAACAATGATCTCGATAAATGCCGAGAAGTAAGCACGAAAGAGAGAGACAGCAAAACAACGAGCTTCTTGCTCTTTAGTCCATAGTAGTTGTGTAACCTTTGTACGAACAATAAGCACAGTGAATTTATCGCCAATCGACGCCTCTCGTTTCTTGCCTTCTTGACTCCTTCTCTCCCTTTATTCTCAATGGCTGTGCAAGTTTAGCTCTGCAGCTACAACAACGCGAGCTTTTACATTAAGCACACACAGCCGGCCCAGCAACGCAGCAATAGCAGCTAAAGGAGGCGCGCAAAGGGGGTTAATCTTTCGGCTACTCGATAGTTCCAGAAGTATAAAAGAAAGGAAAATTGCGCCATATTTCTCAATAAACGATAAATCAACGGAGGAGCAAAAGACGCCGCGAGTCCCGAAGCCATTAATCTATGGTTATCTATGACTCGCTCGCGCGCTCGCAACGCAGACGCGCGATATATATAATAGGTAATACGGCAGGACACACAAGTGTGTGTGTGCGTGCGTGTGAGCAACGCCGAATGAGCCATTTCACCCTTGAGACTTCGAATGCCTCTTCTCTTTCTCTCTTCTCTCGTACTTTACGCGAAATGAAAGGTCGACTCTGTGCAATACGTGTAAATTCTCGCGCGCGCTCGTATACACACGAACAGACACACATACACACAGGCATGCACAGAAGAGGGGTAAAAAGTAGGTAGTGGCCCCTGGGCATCGTGTGCGATATACATGTATACGCGCGCGCACACACACACACGCACAAAGTGCACAGAGAGTCAGTCGCCTCCCTTTCTCTCACTCTCTCTTTACTCTGATGAGCTGTGCAAAACGACTTGCTTGTTTTTCCTTAACGAGCACTAGCCCTAACGACTCTGTCGGTAAGAAAAAGTAACTGAGCGACACGAGGCGCTAACTTTTCGCTTACTTTTCTCTCTCTTCTCTTGGCGCGAGGGCGTATGTGTGTATGCGTGTGAGCGAGAGGAGGCGTTAACGAGAGTGTCTCCAGACGCGCGTGGAAGCCTTTTGTTTGATACACCTCGAGTGGCCGAGTGAGAATTTTTATAGGCAGTTAGGGATGAATTTTGGAGCGCGTTGTTTCTTCTTCGTTTCCGACGTTGCGTAACGATGTAACTTCCTTTCATTTTTAATCGTTTCGTATTCATATATAACCCTCGAGCTCTGGGAGGCGAGAAAAAAAGCAAAATTTTTCTCTTTCTTTCCTTTCGAGTTTTCTTCGAAACTTTCGTGCACTTGCAAACTTCACAAAAATCGTAATCGCCAGCTCGCCACCGCCGCGCGAATATAATCTTAAATCAATTAATGGACTCTCTCGAGCGCGCGCGCACCGAGTCGAGTTAATCTTCTACGCTATAATCCGATTGGCGGACGAGAGAGAACTTACTTCATGCGCGAGGTTTATATACTGCCAAGCAGGCAGTCTAAAATCAAACAGATTGTCGAGTAACCGATAAGACACGGTCACTGAAACGTTTGTTTCTTGCTCTCGCTCCCGCTCTCTCACCCTCGAGCGTCCAATATACAGCTCCATACTGTATCGGAACTCGAATTAACAAAGGATAAACTCTTCGTTGCTATAGTCGCGACGTCTCGTTCGATATTGTATATAACGCATTACCCGAACGAATCTAAAACAATGCCGCGTCTAGCATCGCTTGATAATGGAATATAATATCCACGTCGGAAGTTGTGCGCCCGCTCCACGACGGGTGACGTTTATAATGCCCCGGCAATTGTTTTCTGGCAGAATTTTCCGTCATTGACTCGATTAAAACTCCCAGATATAATTCTGCGGTATCATTTGTAATTGTCACGAGCTAGACACATTTTGTACGCTGCTGCTCATCGTGCCAAGCCGAAAGAAAGCCTATTATCTCTCGGCGTGAAATTCGCAAGCGAAATTTCCTTTATTAAACGCGAATGAATGAGAGAGAGATTGGCCTCTCGCGAGCGCGGGGCATTGATATAATTGATAATGTCCCGCAATTACGGGTTTAGCGCGGGCTGCAGCGCGTTAGGCGAGGCTGCGGCCTTTTGTTCCTCGATCCCACGTAGTATAACGAGCAATTGTTACAAGCCCGGCGACTCGTTGAATAAAAATTTTGATAACAAATCCGACCTTCACTCGAAAATGAACGACCAACTGCGCAAATAGATTAAACGCAAGACCGTGGTGCACGGAGAGAGTCGTATGATACGTCTCGAGTACATAAACAGAGCCACAAAGCCTTTTTGATTACACAGCTAGAACAGTAAAGGCTACAGAGTAAGATGAAGAAGGAGTAAAGAGGGAGGGGAGAGGGGGAAAGAGCGAACGAAGCCGCACGAGAGCAATTAGCCGAAGCTTCATAAATCCTCATTAAAATAATTCCTAATCCTCATGCAAAGTCCAGAGCAGCAGCAGTGTCTTACATCTCTTATGCTCGGCCAAACGCGCTATCAAACTTGGAGGCACCCTTTTGCCCTGACTGTACGTATGTATTATACGAAGTGCTATATACTCTCAGCTCCTTATATGCCGTATATACGGTGTGGCTCTCGCGAAACCCCGACAATGCCCGCCGGTTTAAGGTTCGAGCTTCCTCTCTCTCACTTGACTTGGGTCTTTGCTTGTGTGTACGTTTGTGCGAGAATCTACGTAGGACTGCAACAACAACGCCCCTTGTGTGCGCCAAGCAACTTGGAACGGACTTTCTCGTATTACCGGAGGATATCTCGGGCGCAGTGCTAGTCGAGCTTTGCAACGCGCGCGCTTCCATATAAATACGCATTAAGTGTATTATGTGTATATAACGGGTCTGCGAAGCGAGAGTCCGAGAGATACGTCTCAACTTACTTTTGGCCGACAAATAAGCCGATAAATCGCAAGTATTTCGGCTGCAGCGCAGAAGTAAAGGAAGAGAGAGGAAATTTCGAATCACACCGATATGCTTTTTCTATATATAGCAGTATATGAACGCGCGAGGCGGAGCCGTTGCATATACATACAGGCGCCGTATCTAGATGGTCTTGACCGGGGGAGAAGCTAATGATGGAAACTTAGCTCCTAAGTCATACTTAATCCTCGAGCGTGTGTCTGCTGCTATAGTATGGGCGAAACTACGCGCGCGTTCCTGCAAAGTCTCAGCCAACACCTCCGGCTCGATACAAGTTTGGTGGTATAGCTAGAGCTAGCTAGCTAGCTAGTTCAGCCCTCCTTCTCCATTGTGTGTGCTTGCAACTAGAGAGTGAGAGAGAGTAACCTTTAGAGACGCGAACAACTAACTAGCTATATACCCCGCTTATGTATATAATAATTTGAAGATTATGCAGACGGGGAAGGCTTTTGGCCTTTTCTCTCTCTCTCTCTCTCTTCAGCTGTATACGTATAACGTATACCACTTGGAAGCGACTAAGGGCATCGCACGCGCGTTTACGTCTGACTCGAAAACCGAATTATATCGAGAGAGAAAGCAAGATTCGACCGTTAACGCACCGTTAGGCGGCGATAAGAAAGTTTATTATTTCGATCTGCGTTTACTATTATAATCTATACGTTTATCTGCTTCCTCGGCGGACTGATTTTCTTACATTTGTATTGTACGGAAAAGTTGAACCTCGAGTCGCACTGTGAAGCGAGAGCAAAAAAGCTGGAAAATTAGAAAGTAAGGCAACACGCGCGGAATAAAAGAGAGAGAGGAGAGAGAGAGAGAGAGAGAGAGAGAGAGATAGAGCGAGTTAAAGATAGAGAGAGGAAATTCAGATATAAGTGTCTGTTTTGCTCCAGGCGACCCTTGGATTTATTACCCACTTGTCTTTCCCGAGTCTGCGTTCCCAATGCCGGAGAGCGGATTGTAGCTAGCAGCAGCAGCAGCAGCAGTGGTTGACGCTGGTGGTACTAGTGGTGGTAGCGACGCTGCTGGTGGTGTAAGCGAGAGAGTCTATATCTGCCTGCTTCACGCTCGGGGAAAAGTCAACTTCTATTTTATTGGCGGAAATAATCTTTGATACGATTGCTCGTCATCTAACGGCTCTACTTTTAATGGCAACATTTCCTTTCGCCTTTGCCTTGATCGAGAGAAGAAGTTCTCTCGCTGTTTTTCCACTCGGTCTTGTGTACAGTTCTCCGTTAGTGCATTTCTATACAAACGTCCAATCGGTTATCGAGTTTTACTTTTTCTCTTCAATATCTTCGTCTCGACTTTTTTTTCTCATTACTGCTCCAAACTTATCAAACTGTTAATTCTTTTTCTTCGACTTTTCAATAAAAAACAAAACCAATACAGGTCCATCTTATCTTATCTTATCGAGCTGCTTGTAATATCCCATGTTTCTTTTCTTCTCGCTATTATATTCTCGGCTCTCCTGGTATGCATTTCGATTGATAAGCTCAATTTGAGAATCCACGCGCTTGTCTGGGTTTGTGACAGAAATCAAGGCAAGTTCTCGACTCGTTCTCCTACTCCAAGCCGTCATCGTCGTCGTCGTCTTACCGCCACAACAGACAGAGTATGACTCGACTGATCGAATTAACTGAAGCGCGCGGGAATTCTAGATAAGCAGCGGCAGCAGCAGCACAAGCGCGCGCTACATTACGCGAGAGCAGAGCCGAAGCAATGACGCCGCCGGAGTAATTAACGCCGGTGTGCAGGCATCGAGCCGTCAAGCCATTATCGAAATACACAAAAGCAGCAGCAAGGCAGAGATGAGGAGGTGCAGGGGGGCCCAGATATTATTCGACGCGCGACACGTCAAGTAGCAGTGGCACTAGCCAGGCGCGCGCAAGACGATTCGATTTGTTGTGCGTGCAGTTTGACAATGACACGCGCCGCTGAGTTCGCTCGACCGTGACATCAAGGATGTATATTGATATGATGATTGTACGTTGCCGTTTTGGTTAAGGAGGTATATTTTTTAATATACACCCTGTTAGAAATGTTCAATATTTTATGGCTAGTTTCCGGCGAGTGGCTAATGTATAAACATTAGCATAAGTTATAGCCATTTGACTTATATAATTATTGTTACTTTGTCACTTGCAAATTTACAGATCAAGGTACTCGCCATCTATAGGTGGAGGCTTAAATTATCGTATTTGAAGTGATTGAAAACTGGTCTAAATATTTTGTAACTATTAAACTGCCATTTTCAGGCCATTTAAAATGAGTTCGAGTAACATAATTGTAACAGAATTGTCCCCAAAAGCAAACCAATTAATAGTTATTTTGAAAAATCTTAAATGGAAATTTTGGTGGAAAGTGATGTGCGTCTGACCACAGCATTAGCCAAGTCACTGCAGAGTTTCCAACTCGAATGCACGACTCGTCCTATTGGCCAAACATCGATAATTTTCAGAGTAAAATATTTTAAATCTTCAAAATCAACCGCCTCAGTTTTGCACGCATAAACGATGAAACGGGCCTATATTGTGTGTGTGAGCGTGTATATACCGCATTCACTCGCGCGCGACACGCTTACATTCAGACGCAGCGCACGGCAACGTCTTGACTCCATTAACTCTACACTTAGCGTAGCGCTTCTCTCTCTCTCTCTCTCTCTCTCTCTAGCTATCCATCTTCTTGCTTCTCTCACTCTTAGCTGCACGCTACATACTATACACGATGCTGTACCGGTAGATTGATGCTTGGGTTCGAGTCGCTCGCTAAACGCGTTAGTCTCGGGCTCCCGAGCGCCTCGTTGCCTTAACCCCCCTCCCGCACCCTCAACCAACCGAGTGCCAAACTCAGAGTGAGTGGCAAGCCGAGACTCGCTATATATAAGCTACTGTCTCTCCTCTCTTTAGTAACTATCTTCTATCTCTGCTGCTGCTCTCTTACCGTAGGCAGGCGCGCTCCGATGCAAATTGAGTAGGAGTCAAGAGTATCGCGACTCGCAGAACACAAGGACTGACAGAGACTCAAAGGACATCGTACTACTACTAGTAATAGTCTGCGCGCGATCCTATATACGCGCGCGCGCTGCACGAGCCTAGACACACGGAGGAGAGACAGTCTTGTCATCCAAGCGCCTCAAGATTTAACGTCCAACTTTGGGAATTTCTCAAGGGTTTTGAGACCATGGCGCGCTGGCTAGGTAGTAAGGTAATAAAGCGAGTATCGAGCGATCCGCTGCGAGGTTTCTTATTTTGCCGCGTCGACAGGGACAAAAAAGCAGAGAGAAAAAATTACATTCATGAAATACAACGAGCAAAGAAGTTGAAAAAAAAAGAAAAGGAGTCGAGCGCGATTGTCTTGCCGCACAGGTGATATACATTATGACGCGCGGTTATGTATAGCTAAATCGTCGTTGCGTATACGCACGGCACCGGGAGTTTGAGGCTTCTCAAGGTGTTTGCGTGCGCCAAGCGAGAGAGAGAGAGAGAGAGAATCACTCGAGCAACGTTCACAAGAAGCCAACGACGACGACGACGTCGACGCGATGACGTTAAACCTCCGCAAACATACCGCGAGACGACGTTAGAGCGTGGTGCTCCTTGCCAAGACTTTCTTACTCCCTCTCCACTGCTTCTGCTCTACCTTAAATTGCTGACGTGCCTGTGTAGTCTATACAAGGAATCCTGATAAATTTCCAAGCGCAAGTAGCTGCTGCTAGCTCTGCTACTGCTCTAAATTATTATTCATGCGCGGGGTAAATAACTCGATTCCGCGAACACACGCGGCGACGCTGCTACGTAGGCTTCGCAGGTAAAATGTTTTTTTAGCGAGAGCTAGACGAATAATTTTTCGAAAGGAAAACTTTTGTCGCGAGAGAAAGAGGAAATTTGAAATCGATATCTAATCACGCACAAACGACAGTTACAGACGTAACGGAGAAACGTTAACGATCCCCACCGCGCTGCTCCTGCTATACGCAGTGTGATTTTTCGCGCCCGCACTTTTTGCCTCACGCGCTGCTCATGCTCGCATGCTATGCGGCTGGCGGCTGGCTGGGAAAGGAAGACGCTGCAGCCATAAAAGTCAATGCGCCCTCGTAACCGGCAACGATAAGTACCCAGCAAAAAGAGAGAGCACTGCAGAAAAAGTGTACATGTTGGTGTTACCCCCTTCCCCCCACCTGCTGCGAGGCCTCTATAGCCATTCAAGAGCTGAAAAAGAGGAATAATCGATTTTTGCCTCGAGCTTTTTCGTCGTCGTTGCGGATCGAAAATATCGTAATAAAAAGAAGAAGACGAAGAGAGGAGAACATTAAAAAACAGCAGGATGCGCTAGCTCTATGTGTACGCCTGCGTACAGTTTGGGTAATGGCATTATGATTTTGCGCGCAGTGGCATGTCGCGCTGATAACGATGATGTGTTCTCCCGCGCGCGTCATGTACAAGCGCTAAAAAACCAGACGCCGTTGCCGAGCCCCCGCGCGCGACATTAGCTCTCGTGCGCGAGAGCGAGTATAACGACGCTCTTTACCTTATATCTTCTCTTCTTTCTCCTCTAAATGAGGCTCATATACGCGCACAGGTAGAAGAAAAAGGCAAAACGAGTAAGAGAGGCCAGATTGTGCTTATGAACGAGGTACTTATGGGAGCTCGAGATGCGAACTTTAACTGCCTAGGCTTTTAACTGCTATTCTATGCACTTGGACCTGTATCCTATAATGTGCAAGAGTTTTAGGGAAATTTTCAAATTTATGAAATGTCGTTTATAATTTTCAGTGTTTTTGGACCATTGAATCAACGATTATTTTCATGAAAAATTAATAGAGATTTTTACTTTTGATTTTTATACAGTATATAAACCTCGGCGACCATTTCGAGGATATGAAATTGAAATAAAAACGATCCGTTCCTCGTGCAGGAGATCAGTTTTACTTTCGGACACAGAGAGCGAATTAAAACGGAATCCCGCGCGTACCTATATAAGCGTTGACCGAGAGACCCTAAGTCGTCGGAAAATCATAAAAAAATAAACGCTTACCGAAAGCCTCGGATTGCAGATTTTTATGCTCTCACGTACGACTGAAGAGAGAGAGACGGAGAGAGAGTTGAAAAAAAGAGAGAACAGTGCGAGCCCGAGCCGTAAATGTTTAGTACGTAGCGCAGGTGCGGAGGTGCTGAAAAAAATCACGTTCGGCATTAGCATAAGCGCCGGAATAAAGCACTACTACTCGAGAAAAACTCCGGGGCGTACATAACACACAAGCCCGAAGAAAGGAATACACAAGCTCGGTTGGTGGTGGTGGTGCGGAGGCGCGGCTGATTCCAGTCCGGGCCGCGTCCGTTGAATACACAAACATCGCGGATTTATCCCGACCAGCAGCTCCGACTAGCTTTCTTTCCTTCTCTCGCGCTCGCCTTCGATATATACACACTTTTATTATTCACCAGCTTTCGGGGTATCTTCTTTTTTTATATACGGCTATGATACAACAGTAGATTCTCCATTCCTCTTGCCCCCTTTTTTTCTTTTATTTTCTGTTCTCATAACGCGCGCAACGCACATATCTCGAGTGTGTCGAACAAAGCTCGCTCGCGCAAGCACAATGTGTGCGTGCTGTATCCACTTCTGCGCGATGAATAATCTACACCAAGTGCCGATGAGAATGAAATATTTATCGATAACGCGGGAGAGAATTGCCCGAGACGTAAAATAGTTCGTTAAAAATTACCGAGCGAGCTAAAAATTATGTAGTCGCGCGCACGTCGAAGGTTTTCCTTTTTTTTTTGTTTTTGATACGACGTCATTTTCAAGACAAATCGCTCGAACATGCCTATCATTTTTACGGCCTTTCGTTTACAAATTCCTCTGACTGATGTCCTCGGGGCGTGTCTTGAAATTTTAACGCGCAACGGGAGAGACGCAGGTACACCTCCGACTTGGCTCCGAAATTCCTAGTACGCAAAATTCTAGAGAACTCGCGCTTCATTAGAAATGTCAAAATTTCGCTCCTCGCGACCCGGCCTAAAATACATGCCGCGTGCGTAGCGAGCAAAAATCAAAATTTTCTCTATTGTAAAGGAATGCAAAGCGCGAGGGTGTGACGAAAAAAAATATAAACGAAGTGCGTATAGCCTTTTCTTCGATATATCTACACATTGTAATCCAAGCACGTATGTGTAGCCCCGCACGCGCAATCATTTGCTGCTTCGAATCGCGACACACACAGCAACTACATACACTTTTGTACACGCGTCGTCGTCCCTTTAAACCTGCAGCCTCGCACTATATACGTATACCATACGGGACTTTTGAATAATACTCGCGAAATTGCTATTCCGGCTGTCGAGGAGTTGTCGTCGTCGCGGCAAAACGACGACGCGATGTAAAAATAATGCTCTCGCCCAGGCGCGACTGTATCGTTTTACTACAACTGGCGAATACATAAAACGATGGATTATTCTAGGCTCGGCTGTATGTGCGCGTGCGATTTACTCCTGTAGGTACGTCTGCAGAAATTCTAAGCAAGTTGCGCGTGAAATTATATAACAGGCTCGTTAAAGCGAGGCCAATATTCATTGGTCTTACTTATAAGCCCCCGGAATATGCATAAACAAATGAGAACTGTAGGCGAGGAAAATCGAAAAGGGTGAATTTGCATCGGCAGCGAGCCAAGAGTTCAGCAAGATTTTTCTCGAAATTCGCGTGAGACCCAGCAAAGGGGTTGAAATCTCCCGGTGCAATGTTTGGCGTTGGCTCCGACGCACCAACGCCTTCGCAAGCAGTTTTCCAACGACCAAAAGCGGAAGGCGGTCGATTTTAAAAGGAATTAACACGCTTTACTACCTTTTCTCTCCTTGACGCGCGCCAGTGTATATTCAGTCATACTCGTCAAATATTTGCTCAAGTACTTAACGCTATATGAATATTTTAACTGTCAATTTAATATTTCTGCAATGTTCTTTATTCCTTTTCTTTCGCAGATTCTGCGTGGGCGATCGCTTCTACCTGTGCGAGAACAAAATTCTCTGCGAGTACGATTACGAGGAGCGGTTGGTGTTCGCGAACATGGCGCTGCACCCGCCGGCCTCGGCGACCCTGGCGCACATCAAACGACAGGTGACACAGCATCTGCAACCTCCGCAGGTACGATTTAAACAATGCGGTATTGAATATTTGAAGGACATGAAAGCACATCTCTCGCTTGTGGAGATGCGCTTGAGAAACAACAAAAGTTATAAGAAAAGTAAAATGTTCAATGCTTGTTTAAATATTACCTACGTTGGTCCTGCGAAATATGTTTTTATAGATCAACTCTAGACATTGTTCTTTTTTTTTCATTTTCAATTGGTATGAGATAAGTTTCAATGGAGTTGGGAGATTAATCATCACGATAAGCGAGCGAACAAATAAAACCATAAATACAAAGTTTAAACGAACTACACTTACGAAAAAGTCCGATCAAAAGTTGGGAAAATTTGTGGATTTCATATGGCAGGTGATTCAACAAAAACAACGTAAAAATCATTTCAGTTATCTTCATCAGCGGGTCGGTGTCTCACGGGCGACAAAGATTACGGACAACGATAAAGACAGATGGGAGTACATAGCCATGTGCCGTTCGAGCTAACCCCGTATATATCAATAGTTCTCGTGCTTGCACAAGCGCTACTGCGTGCAACAACCCCTTTTCTTAAGGGAGGGATCGCGCGCGGGGGAGGGATTAAAGTGGCAAGCAAGAATGGACTCTTCTTCCGACAACACAAAGCGGAGTCTTGAAGAGCGCCCGAGGCAGCGGCAGTAGCAGCAGCAGCAGCAGCTTCTTGAAGGAGATCGCGTGTCCTTATTAATTAAGCTCACCCATGCCCGTCGCGTGTCTCGAAACTACGACGACTACGACGACGGGCTACCCCGTTGAGCTTTCAGTAATCCGCTCTATGTACGCGCGCGCGTTTGCTCGCTTCCGAGACTTTGGAGTATGCACGTGTATATAATACATATTACGCACACAGCTCCTCGAGGAGGTGTTTCTTGCATCAAGGATAGGCGTACACGGGTGCTCTGTATAAGCCAGAGGTACTGCGCGCTGCATGCTTCTTGCTTCTTTTCCGATCGTCGCTTAGAGATACACAAGTATGTCGCAAGAATTTCTTTGAAATGCAGCTGCCTCGTTAAATACTTGCTAACGAAACTAGCTAAAAAAAAATAATGATAAACAACTTGAAAGTTGTACCTGTATATAATACAAATTCAACGTGAAACATTCTCGGCCGTTATTGTTTGTACAAGAAGTGTCCGAGGGAAAAAATTACAAAATGATAATGATTAAATTGCGTTCAAATATGGCGCTTATTAATAAGCACCCGAGTAGATCGTGGTTGTATCGTGTAGATATGCGTGCGCAAACGAAGCTGAGTCAGAACTCGAGCTTTATACGAGTACAATATACGATCGCGTTTACACCTGAACACATTGCACATAGAAGACAATCATAATGCAATGCAGGTTAAACGATTCAGGAACGTAGAAAACGCGATTCATGCGCAAGCTTGGCGAAATGAATTAAACTGACCGCAGGTATTAAATGTATGTACACCAAATGCGCAAGCTTCACGCGACTGCGTGCAACGTAATATAATGGGCACGTGGAGCTCGTAAATTGCCAATGCCGTTTCGCGCGTTATGGTATAAGTAAACGAGCGCGAGAACCCAACGGAATATATATACATCGATGGTTTCGCGAGAGCATGTAATAGCACGTCGATTGTGTGTAAAGGTGATATTTCCGTATCGAGGGGCGAGTGTCGCGCTCCGAATGGCAAGTATCGCAGTATGCAAGTATTCGGACTTGAAAATAAATCAATTAAAAATATCAAATTTTATATAAGATATCTAATTTTGCCGGTGGATTTCAGTGTTTAAAGCGCGCGGCTAGATATATTCCTCTCTCTCTCTCTGAAAAAAAAAAGTAAAGAGGATTTTTTTACAAGGATGCCGAAAGGGAACAGGTATTTCGGGAAAAGTATAATTGTAGTACACAGTAACCACAAAATGGATAACAGCTAGAAATATTTTATTGTTTTTCAACATAATTATGTATTACATAACTCGTGTGAGAGTAGAAGTCTTCATTAGAATCAAATGTCTCAAAACAAATTTAACCTTGAATAGTTAACTACGATGTTGAACTCTATTTATGTGCCTTTTAAGGTTGCTCTGGTATCCAAATGATTTATGACAAATTTCACATTCGAAGGATTTGCTATCAACATGTACTGCTATTATGTGAGAATTCAGGTGACTCTTGTATCCAAAAGATTTTCGACAAATGTCACACTCAAAAAGTTTACTACGAACATGTACTCCATTTATGTGCGTTTTGAGGGTGCCTTTTTGTCCAAATGATTTATGACAAATATCACATGTGAAGGGTTTTCTACGTTCATGAATTTCTTTTATGTGACGATTAAGGCGACTCTTATATATACAAAAGATTTTCGACAAATGTCGCATTCAAAAAGGTTGTTATGAACATGTACTCCATTTAAATGAGTTTTGAGGGTGCTTTTTTGTCCAAATGATTTATGACAAATATCACATTCGAAGAGTTTGTTCCGATTATGTACTAAATTTATGTGAACATTGAGATTGCCTTTGTGTCCAAATTATTTATTTGTAGCAAATATCACATTTGAAGGGTTTGTCACGATTATGTACTGCAAAATCAATGAATATATTTTCATTTATATCATTGATCTGATTTTCGTTTTCCATTTTCACAATAGGTTGAAAACTTTTCTTCTCGGTTTTGAAAATAGTCGTTGATAAGAATTGCACTTCTGGTTTGACTTCTTTACACTCGAAATCTATGAGCATAATCTCATTTGTGCCATTGGTCTGATTTTGGCTCTCTATTTTTACGATTGGTCCAACATGTTCAGTTTTGCAGATAGTTGTTGATAATGACTGCAGTTCAGTTTTGACATTTTAATGAAGCCACCGCTAAAAAATATCATAGCACACACAAAAATAGCTATACCTAACCTTCGTTTTCCATCATTCGTACGATAATTTGTATTCGCACTGGAAAATTTTCACGATTTGCACTGATGAAATAATTGAGGTTATATGTCAAGACTAGTCAACATTTTTACCTCGATTTTGTCAATTTGTAAACACTTGCTCAAACACACACACTTGCGGGAATTCAGCTATTTGTAAGCGACTGAACGCACTACTTGTATATTAGTTAAGTGATCTTGCAATTTTGATAACTCTAAGGCAATACGTTCCCCCTCCACAATTCGACTACACGCAGTTATGATACATGTGATGCGTACCGCAAGAACTACATCGAAATTGTAATGAAAATGTTATTCATGCAGGCGCAACAATTTTTTTACACAAACACGCGATAAATGCAAATATATCAATAGAAATATTCACACAGCAAAGAAATATAATTCTTATTTTAAGCTCATACGATTCATAATGGTACTTATTTGACGTTACGAAGTTCAATTAGTCATTGAAACTGTAAATAGCGGTAAAATAGGTTCAAAATAAACATAATATTGGTCATTGCGCGGGGGATACCCCGCTAGAATAAAATCAAAAATTGCCTACGCTTTGATTGAGATTCGATACTGAATATTTTTCTAAAATCAATCGTACAATCGATTTGAATTCTATGATAGAACTGGTTTTTTGCACCCCGTTCGACATACTACGACAGTTACAAAATCAAATATAGGCAGAAATCTGCCACCAAACTAGCTCAACTTGGAACAAATAACTTTGACTTACGCCTCGCCGCCGCGTACTTACTGCACAAATCTTCCGAGATAATGATAATAATGCCATCGGCGCAGGGCAGGTATGTACTATACGGCGCTTATAATATGCAAATGCATCACTTGGCTTCGCGCACTCCGCGACTTTAACAACCTGACAGAAACCTGGGGTCGAGGTCTCTCCATATAGATCGCTCATGCTGTAGGCCCACGTTGTATTATTATGCGAGTGTGTTTTCGAACCCTTGCCTCGCGTTCTATCCTATAGATCTATAACTATATACATTGTCATATAATATACATGCACAACGCGAAGGCGAAGTGCGTGTTTGTCTTGGCTTAATTAATATCGCTTAAACTACTGCGTCGCGCCGAAGGAGACTGCTGCCTGCACCTTCCCTACACCGCCTTATACCTACGTATACCTCAAGCCGCGCGCGACGTAGGCTACTTTATCATTGCGGCATTGTAAAGCTTTCCATAATGTAATATGCCGTGTGCGCGAGCGAGAAAGTATAACAAGCGAGGTCGGAATCGATAAATTTCCTTCGAGAGGCTTGTACAATGTATAAATGCTTAATGATTCGTGACCGAGTGTTGACAGTCATTGAAAAAAAACGACAGAACGTAAAAACGAAAGCGACGAAACGTGAAAAAGCTCCGAGATATTATACTCGAGAGTCGGTAACAAAGCGACGCCTTTATTTTCTCTCTGACAAGAGTGGGTGGAGTAGAGTATTAAAAAACAGCAGTAGGGTAGTAGCATATAACCGAGGCGGCTCTTTTGTAATACGCCGATGAGTTAAGCGCGCGGGGCTCAACGATTATAAATGACGAAGTGTCGTACTCGCGCTTATATGATATATTACCCACGTGTATGCGTGTATACACATAGAAAAGCACGACGCCGAGTCATTCGAGTGGGGAGGCGGCCCCGTCGACTGCGGTAATGCCAATAATCGCGAGACAGCATGCTAATGTCAACCGACGGCATCTATTACCCTAAGCCTGACGGATCCCTCTTGACGAGGCAACGCCGCTGCTGCCGCCGTCACACCGTCGTCGCGCTTTTATCGCCTGCAGCTTGCGCGCGCGTAGCATAGATGTGTATTCGAATTGCCTTCGGCGGAAAGGATTGACTTGGTGCGGCGCATAATCGCACTTGGCTGCAGGCTTTATTATGGAGAGCAGAGAGAGCCTAAAGACAGACTAGTTTAATTTCGGTATAAAAATCGAAAATGACCCAGTATAAACTTTCGAGCTCTTATAACGCGTGAAATATTCTCTTCTCCGCTTGTGCGCGCCTAATAAATGCCTTTCTCCAAATAATAAAACTTTGCAGAGTGGCAAGGAAGAGAGAGAGAGAGAGAGCGTAACAATCTAAAGAGTCTCTCTTTTTCCACCCTTTGAATCTTGAATTCAGATGGAATTAGGCTCCGAATAAACGAAATGTAAAACGGGTACCACCCTTGTAAAACGGAACGTTCCGAAAGAGAGAGAAAGCTATCTCGCAAGAAAGAAATCAACAAGGAAGGCGTTAAGGCTCTTAAAATCACAATGAGGCGGATTACTTTTCTTTTCGAATAACCCCTCGTTCTCGTTTTCGAAAATACTCGACTATTTTTCAACGTAATTTCAAGTGCAGGGTTGCTATACAGATAATGTCAATGACGCGTTCAATTTTTCTTTGCACCGACACGCGCGAGGCCACACATTTTAATTGGACAGTTTAAGCAGAGCACGAAAATGAAATCAACTTTTTTCATTAAACTGAAAACACGCGAGGCGTTGTTGTTGATCGAAGGAAAAGTCAGCCTGTGCCGCGCGCTTATTTGTTGACTTGTTTCATCGTGCGCGAGAGAGATAGAGAGAGAGCAAAAAGTACACCCCAGGGAAAGACCGAGCGAACTCGAGAGACACTTTCGAATATGCTTAGAGGTACGAATTGGGTGGTAGGTCTAGTTGAAGGAAAGAGTATATAGCAATTATCTCGAGCGGTGGCTTGAGAGACGTCACGGTATTATTGGAACGCGAACGCGATGAATAAGAGATACAGTTCTAAAATTATCCAAGTTTGAATATAAAAATTATGCAGGGAGGTATGATAATTAAAAAATTCAAGGCTCTTCGAAATTCGATTGCTTTTTTATTCAAAACAATATAAAAGTTACACTTAAAGTGTATCGAAATTTATTTAAGCATAATATTTATGTAAGTCTTTTTCGTAAGTTTGTTAGAAAACAAAGTAAAATCACTAGTACGATTAAATCAGTATCTTTGCAAATAAAATTAAATGCAAAAAATGTCGTTGATTCATTCTTCGTCACAGTAGCTCACGAAGTTGAGTCAACCATAAGTGGTTTTTTACACTTCGACAATAAATTGAAGAACGGACTTTTACGCTTTTTAATAATTCCACTGGAAGCCGTCATTTCAATTTTAGAATTAGAATTTTGTTTAATCTTTAATATGCTTTGAAGATTGTCATTCGAATTTAAATTATTCGTATCAATTTTTATTTTTTCTGTCTCAGCAATAGTTGCAACATTGGAATCTAATTCTTGTTTCATAAATTCCAATGTTTCATTATGTAGATCATGAGTTTGAGACACATTATTAGTTTTTACTGATTCAGCCATTACTCGGGACAGTTTTACCTCACACTTCAGTAATTTTGAAGCTACACAGCGGACATCGTTTATAGCAATGTATGAATTTGCTATTGGCGTGCCTATACAAGATACGACCGAAGATGGCTAAAAAATAACAAAATCAAAGTCAAATATCAAATTTCAAAGCATTATACAATTTAGATAATTTTACCATTGTTATATTTTGAAGTCGATTATTAAATAATCTAGTGTAGACTTCGTCGTCATCTTCAAAGCCTTTTAATGCGAAATGGATAAGTTGGCGATCTTTCGGTTTGCTTTCGTGTTTCACAGCCATGGTTCCAATCTAAAATTAAATTTATTTAAAAGATTAATTACTTCAAATTTAAAGTTTTTTTATTAATCGCTAAAGCGAAGTGATGGTTGTTCAACAGGTTTAGAGCTATGAAAGCAACTTTTTAGGATATATATGAAAAATCCGATTAGCTGTATTTCACGTGTTTTTATTATTGATAATTTTTTGTATTTACAATGATTTCTTTTCTTCACCTGTTTAACGTTGTACAATTGAAATCTTATCAGAATTTAAACTGAAGTTACTTCAATTGTTAAAAAAATATATTAAATGTTCAATACTTCTCAAAATTTGATGATACTGTAAGCAGATGGAGTATAGCTCTTCGTCTAGTACAGTTTTTTCATACATCACGCGAGCATTACACCTCACCAGCTTGTATTCATCCCAAGTTGAAGGAATACGTAAATAAAGTTGTTCAATAAAATACATGTACCACTGGACAACTTGTGAATTTTCAGTGTGTTTAAAATAAGATTCGGCTGCACTCGATAAATCTGCGTAGAGTTGAACTTCAATGGAAGTTGGATCTGTCCATTTTACAAAACTACTATTTTTCATTGAAATGTTGAGATTATGCTGAAAAAAATTAACGATTGACTTAAATGCAATCTCGTAGTATTCAGTATTTTACACATCGACTCACTTGACTATTCGACTTTACGAAGTCTTGTCCTTCAGTGGTGATAATCAAGTTTTGAGAAAATTCAAACTGTTCATCGTAGAAATGATTCATCTGCAGATACTTTTTAGCGAGTAACGTAAAAATGAACAAACTTAAAATACTTTTGTCCCACGATCCAAAAGATCCGAAGAACCATTCTTTGGTAACCCATGTATTTTCGTAAGATTTCTCCACGTTACCAAGAAGTAAACTTATTACTGAATTCAAGTTAGCATTGAATGAGCTTTTTTTGGTATTACGTTTTCTTTGCTGACGATTGATAGTCCAAATAGCCATTAATATTTTCCTCAAAACGTCAGATATTTCGATAACAAATGCTGGTTTTAATATCTCACATGAATCGCACTGACCGCAAGGTAGTACATAATTATTATAGTTTAAATATTGCAACAAAAAAATTTGTCGGCAAATAGAGATATTTTCTGCGTATACTATTATATCAAATAGTTTATGCATTGCCTTTATCAGTGATTTGGCAAAATCATCTTTATGTTCTGCAGTCGCTTGTTGGATTTTCTTTTTACTTTTTTCAAGAATACGGTCAAAATCATCTACGTGATAAAATAAAATGCAATCGCACTTAGAGCTGGAACGACTTGCTTTAAAAACTTGATGCATGTACAGATCTAAACTGGCTGGCATTATGATATGTACAATGAAATCAATATCTTTCATATTTGGTTCATCATCCGATGTACACAAAGTTATTTCCTGAAACAAAAATGTTCATATTTTTATAAAAGTCCTTTGCATAAATAATTTCAGAACGAATTGTTCAGTTCAATAGATACCCCAATATCAGCGAGATTCCATTGACGAAGATTTATAATACATCCTTTTTTCAAAACTTTAAATTCATTTTCATCGTCGCAGTAGATAATGCCGCGTTTTTTTGAATAATCTTTTCTTAAAAAAGTAATCAATTTCGTAATTTCTAATGGATATTCGTTTCTATACATTACTTTAAACGTTAAATTATTTTGTACTGACGGCTCATTGACACTTGAAATAAAAAAAGTTTTCTCGAAATAATTTTAAGACAATCAAAAAATGTAAAAAAAGTTCTAATTTTAACTTACATATAAGTATTTTTAAGATGCAAAAGTTTTTCAATTTTACTTAAATTTTGAGTGCTTATAGGATTTACTAAACATACAATGGGTATGTTATGATAGATATTTTTTATGCTATCGAAGTCGGAATTTTTCTTTTCTGATAAACACGGGTACTTAGAATAGGCCGCATCGACAACAAAAATCTGCAATAATTTATTTTTATGCAAGTCAATCAACGTTTCTTTCAGTGATGTTGACCCTAAACAATCGAACGTAGTGAACAAGAATTTGACTCTTGCTGCACCTGCAGCTTTAGTACCCTTTAACTTCTGTATAATATCACGTTTTTTAATTAGATCATTTCTCAAATCACCAGCATCTTTATCTTCAGCATCATTAATCAAACACACCGTCTTCACCTAAAAGGAATTGAGGTTTTATTAAGAAATTATCTTTAAATGAAAATCTAATTAAATACCCAAAAACATTGATATTTACGGTTTTAAAAGAAGCTAATTCCGTGGATTTTTCTTCCATTCGCGCAGGCGAATGCGATACAACGATCACGACCCCGTCCCGCAGCAGCCCTGCCAACTGGTAACATACAGACTTTCCAAATCCACTTTCCATCGATACCACGATGTCTTTACTTCTGAGTATGTTCTGAATGATGGGCTGCTGTCCCGGTCGCAAGCTCTTGTAATTGAAATACTTTTGTAACGCTGCGAGTATGTCATCTTCGAATATAGTCTTCGACATACTGACTAGAAACGAAAACAAAAGCTAACGATTCGTAAGAAGTTGCTCTCTGAAAAATAAAACAAAAAATAATTATGTATCAGCAAAAAAAAGCAATTTTTATTATTCACATATACTTAATTGAGATTTTTACTACAATGGACACGGCACAGTTGAACACTTTGACACGTCACCTGTCAACAGCTAAAAATTTCAAAAACTACACATGAACAAAAAAATTCGCCCGTCGAACGATGAATAAATCCGTCTCAACTAAAATAATTATTAACCGAGTGAGCTCGAAGGTAGCATCATCTCGGTAATATAAGTTAACGGCATATAATACGTGAGCGCGCGCGCGAGCTTTTCATTGTGCGTAAGCATGCCAGGGTATATATGCGCACAACGCGATATGCTCATTAGGGGGTGCATTGTGCAAATGATCTTCAGCCACGTCACGAGCAGCCGCGTATTAGATACATACATCAAGCAGTGTGTTGTTTGTGTGCATATAGGGTTGCTCGAGTTAATAGTCTTTGCGTGAATAATATGCTCTCTCTCTCTCTCTCTCTTCGTGTGCGTGTGTGTGAAGGTGCGAATCGTGTGTATATAGCCCCCGTTATATTGTATGTAGGATAAGTATAGGTACGATTGTTTGGGAATATAATGCGCCGAATTGATTGGAACGCAGTCGGCGCGTCTGCGAGACGATACGAGTTGAAGGAAGAAAAAAAATTATCGTTTTTTGAACGATTAATCACCAATGACCCTTGGCATTGTGAGCACGCAAAGAGCAAACGATACTCTCTCTTTCGAAGAACGAACAAAGCCTTTTTACGCCTATAGTTCGAATTATCAATTCTATACTGACTTCTACGAGGTAGCCCTTCAATCAACGCGGTAGAACGTGATATTTATTTTCAAGGGTTCGGGCAAAATCGCCACTATATAGCAGCCTGTCGTAAAGACCAAACGTCTCGATAGCATGAAAAGTGACCAGTTTGGCCAGCTGCAAGTAGCCATCTCGAGAACTTTCGGGGATCGATGATTTAGTTCGGACAACTTCTTTTCGTCGGGTTTTCCAAAGAGTTACTTATACACGCTCGCATTGTGTGGCGCGCGGGCAAGAAAGAAGGAGAGCAAAACAAGTTTTTCTCGTGAGTTAACTTAATTACGCTTCAAAGAGAAAACGCGCGCGCCGTATATACTAGTACCAGTACAGAGGGGGAGATCGCTTGCGTTGATCGTTGCTATTTTTCTTTCCAAATGCTCGCGTTGCACGCATCAAGAGAAAAAGGGAGGCCCAGGCGCTCGATTCAGGTGATGTATATACGTGTACCACCGGCGGGGTGAATGAAAAAAAAGAGAGAGAAAAAAAGATACTTAACCGTGAAGAATCTCGCTGTACCTCGGTTTAGTTAACAAAACGAACAGCCGATTCAATTATTCGAAACGTATACGTCTGTCAAATTACAAATGAGAAAAAAAATTAAATTAAAACGCGGGAAATAAAAGTAAAAAGAGTTATGCCAGGGTAATCCGTATAATTATAACGGGAGATAAAAATGACGGATGACAGTGGCTCTGGCTATACGCTTTATGATATATTCTGAAGTTCTATTTATGTACACGGGTGTATTAACTCTTTACCGTTTCGATTTGACGCGACTCGCGATAAAAAAATATAAATTACGGCATTTTTCGAAACTTTTTAGAGTAGCAGAATTTTTCGTAGATTATTCGAGCTTATGCGCGCACGCAAAGCCTCTTAATTTTCAAAATTCACGCAGCGGGCGCGGGCAGAATTCGTTCAAATTGAGCATAATTGCGTTAGTTACTCGGTCCTCCCCTCACATCGTTTGGAATAAATTTATACAGTACATAAAACCATAAGACCACGAGGTGTCGGCGCGAAAGTTTCAAGTCTGTATTATGTAACACCTTACGCGCGACGAGCTAATAACTGCAGAGACAAGAAGTTTTCGTAGTACACTGAGCGGGGGGCAAAGTCGAGGGCGAGTTTGGAACATTGCCCAGCAGCCAGTCGAGCGCATGATTCTTTTATTTTTATCGATAATTATCAACTTCATTCATATTTTCACCTATTAAAGTCCGAGACAAGTTCGCTCCGATGAATTAGTAATTAAGTTCTCAAGAAGGAGTCTGCAGTTTTGATTCGACGCAAACGAGAAGCCGATAATCGCGCGCGCGAGCTCGAAAACGAAGAAAAGACGATGTAAATATATACGCGCGAACCGAGATAGGAGGACTACTGCTACTACCACTATGCATCGAAGTTTCGAGCTTACGCGCTATATAAAGCAGCTGCTCAAGTCACTTCGTGCATAAGAAATCATTTAAATTTTGCGCTCCGCGTGTACTTTTGCTCTGGCGCAGCAGCAGCAGCACACGAGCTTTGCATAAATATATAACTTTCCCCAAAACTCGAGATCTTCATCGAAAGTCCTCTTTCAGTTTTGCGTAGAGCGCAGCGCGGCGGTGGCAGCGTCGAGGAGAAACGTGCACACACGTACGAGTTACAACTCACCCGAGCCCAAAAGAGATCTTTTCTCGCTCGACGCTTTCGCGAAAGTCGCGCAAGTTTAGTTTTGGAGCCCCCCTAGCTCATTATCTCGCAGCTTTCCTCGACCGAGAGAGGTGTGAAGCGAAAAGTGAATCGAATGACGAGTGTGTCTTACGTGACGTCGCGTTCTAGTTTTACTCGAAATTTTCAATTCGAAACCTATCGACTAAATGTGCTCTTATTCGTGTGTTAACAGGCAGTGGGAGTCGGCGGAGCCGCTGGAGGCGCGGGCGCTGGTCAGGCTGGTCAACGACAGACGAACGGACCCGTGGATCAGCAAACGACAGCGAGCCACAACGGCTACCCAGGCGTGCCAACGAGCTCGGCCGGAGGTCCGAGTGGCGGCAATCCCGGCGGCATGGGCAATCTCGCCGGCCTCAACGGCATCGGCGGGCCCCAGGGCGCCAGCGCTTACGAGACCAAATGACAAACGAAATAGAAGAGACTCGATTTCTCCTGAATCTCGTCGTCGTTGGACGGGGAACAGCCGCAGCAGCAGCGCAGGAAGAGAAGAATCGCACGAATTAAGCGCGGATGATCGAGGAAGATTTGTACGGTCGGCGTGCGAGTATTTTATAAGAAAGAAAGAAATGAATGTTTCGTTTGCTAATCGAATTCAAATACAACCTATCGCGAAGTAGATAATTTTATATTATAGTCTCGACGTCGTTCATTGAATGAATTATTGGTGCTTTCTATAGAGATCTCAGTTTTCCAATGATTTTTGTTCGAAAGCAAGAAGAGAGCGTGAATAGTAAATTTTGTTGAAAAACTAATGATTTTTACGCGATTATGATTGATCAAATTCAGAAACTGTATATGTGAAATGTATAAATATTATTGTATACTCGACGTATTGTACACACCAATTGTGTTAAATTTTTTAATACTCGAAGTTATAGTTGCTATTTGTTACCAAGTTAACGACAAGACTGTTACGAAATTTTTTTATATAATAATTGAATGTTAAAACCATGAGTGAATGATTTAGAACGTATCGACGGAATTAAATATCGTATCCAATTCAATGAGTTCTCTCAACGTCACTTTTTTAATAAAAAAATAAAATAAATAATAAATCGTAAATAAAAAATGATACTTTTCGGGGTGATCGGCAAAGTGGACGACGCTTTAAAGATCGAAATCGTACTCGAGGATACCCCGTGGGGCTCGTACGTCAGGGCGGAACCTGCGGGCTATATAAGGATTGTTTCAACTTTCAAAATCTTCTTCCGCGTCCGGGGCGAAAAAGGCCAGATTGATGTCGCGAACTTTTGTGCGTGTGCCGCCTTATTTGCGAGTCAGATAACGAGACTGAGTTATGTCTCAAGTTTCGCGCGCAGCGATTTTACTATCGTACACTTTTAGCCCATTCGCTGGCGCAATGTTTTATTTCCCTCCGATTTTCCTTCGCGTAGCTATACATACCGTCTAATTTTACTATGCGTGAATGTTTACCCTTTGATTTATTCTTTCCTTTTTCTTTCTCTCTCTACTACAGTTTTGTGATGCGAAAAATTTCCGTTGGTAATTAGTAAAGAACGAGTGAATGAAAATTAAATATTAAAAAAAAACTTGAATAGCCAAAACTAGAATATTGATACTCGAAATGTTATATGAATTTCAGTTGTAAACCATGTTTGTAACCATCGCTACGTAATCCAATCAAGACTGATCGAGCGATTATTCATTTTAGTTATTTTGTCTTCTCCGCGAGTCTCGAGAAAACATGAAAAAGAACAAAAAAAAATATCCGGACTTCGCAATATAACTGAACGAGTATACGCACGAACGTTCCTAAAGTTAACCAATAAACATTATAAACAATTCATAAACATTTCGACGTTTTCTCATATCGTATAATTATTCTTGCGTAGCAATTGCATAACACAGTCATGAAAAACAAAAGAGCATAGCAATGGAGAAAAAAAACAGTGCATTTGCGAAATTGTAATCAACAAATAAAATTATTTGACTGTTGATAAATGATTCGTTGTTATTTCCATCCCCCCTACAAACCTATACCTTATAAAAACAATCAAGCAATCGCTTAGAATGAAAATAAAACTAAATCAAAATTTTCAATAAGTATCATCTATTTAATCAAGTGATAAGTTGTTTGTAAGTCTAGAAGAAAATTGAGAATAATTAATTATTTATAGAAATATAGCCATGATTATAGAAAATTATTCTATAATTTTTTTGATAGTTGACAATTTGCTTTCTATAGTAATTTCAAAACTTTTCAACAACTTTCTTCAATCAACGTGACAGCGTGGATTTATTTTTAAAGATATTTCGTTTTTGTCATTATGGGATATTCAAAACATTGTTGAACATGAAATATTCAACATAGCAAACAATGAACGAGAAAATTAAACCTTATAATCTTAAAAAGTTTCAGTAAGATCAAATTAGTTAGTTTTTATGTAACTATCATTAAAAGAAATATTTTAGTACTCATACACAATTCAATATAATTTAATAGAAAACAAGATGCATCAAATTATTTGTCTTCAACTCATACGTTATTTATCATATCAACTATTTAAAATCATTTTATAACAATGTATAATTTATCAATTAAATTTGAAAGTAATTATACGGACCATGAATTTTGAAATTAAATTTGTACATCTTAAAATTGGAGGCTTTTGCATACTTTGCATACTTTGAAAATTAGAAGATATCTTACTAATAAATGGAAAATCTGCTTGTTGATACTTATACATTTTCAATGGATGGTACGATTCAAGCTCTAGAGGTAAATTACCATAGCAAAAGCCGAAAACGTATAGTAAGATATCTAGCTTATCAACGTTTAACAAAGTCATACAGGGCAGATAAGCATTTTCCATTGTTCGCTTAACCATTTGTTGCTTGTTAATTTTCTTGAATATTGTTTGAGCATAAGTTATTTCTATATTACTCGCATAAACGACCATTTAAAAACTACTATCTAATAGCATTTATTGATTAATGAGTTTTAGATGATGTAGGTAATGTTTCAAATTACTTCATCAAACGTTTATCTTTCAACATATATGTAATGGTTACTTAGAAGCAATTGAATTGAAATGATTAGTTATCAATACATTTTGATAATAAAATTCAATAATACCTGGGTATAGTTACAAAATTAAATAAGGTTTTATGTATCATACTTACTCAGCACCATTAAATCTAAATGTGTAAGTATATCTAAATGGTAAAAAGTATTGATAACTAATCGTTTCAATTCAATAGCTTTCAAAAAACCATTAAAAATATTAAAAAAGAAACACTTGCTGAAATAATTTGATAGTATTAACTAAAACATCTGAAGTTTCTTGAGGGATGAATAATTCAAGTTTGTTTAAAAATAAATAAAAATCGATGCATTCATCTCGCAGTACGTTCGAATCGATACATTTGAAATCATCGAAACGTTCGAATAGTAAGTACTCCATCGAAAAAAGAAGTATTGATCGACTCGACTGATAATGACACGACGATATTGATAAACAGCATTCTGTTGTTGTGCGAGCGCTCGCGTGTTTTGGTCCAACGTCCGAGCGTGAGAGGACTTTCTCGGAATTTCGTTGCGCTCGGAGACGACACGCCGTTACGAATTCGAACGACCGCTGTGGATAGTATTCGACTTACACTGCGACTACGCATACGATGTTCGGGATATTTGTAATGGGGATGACATGATGCATTGCTGCGTAAAATTGATGTACAAAAACTTTCTAAAACAATAGCGATAACTCACCGAAAAAGCCGTTGAGAACGTCTATTTACCAGGCCAGAGCGCAGCAGCGTTTTGAAGACTTTGCACGGCACTATTGAATGTCACGCGTCGCAGATGTAATTTTCGCTATCAACCAAACGTTCCCATATACACAGAGTCACGGATATAAACGTACACAGTTCGATTGGAACACTGTTTTTTTTTTGTTTTGAACGAACGAACGATAAATTACTGCCCGCAGTTAATCGCGTTCTATACAACATGCAATAAACTTTAACAAAAAGAGATCTGCGACGTCTTTGACGAGATGCGTGCCCGGGCCCGTGTAGCCACTGCGATGAAACAAATTACAATGCGTATCTCGCTAATGATGACTTCTGTCGTTCGCGAGTGTGAACTTGTCGCGCGGCAAGGATCCTCTCGGGGGTGGGGTGGGGAAGCGCACGAAATCGCGCCTTTTTTTTATCGCTACGGCGTTCGTCGCTTTTCTTCGGTATCACCACCATGTATGATGTTCTATGTAATGCAAAAAGACCGCTGTTATGTTGCGCCGGTAGCGGCAGCAGCAGCAACAACACCGATTATTAAACGACCCGACGAAACAACGAACTTCACGCGTCTACTCGTGCGTTCGAGATCGCGCGGCATAACTGCTGCCTACTATGCGACAAAACGCGGGCTCAAGTGGCCCCAACCGTTGATCAACGACGTTCGATTGTGTGCCTGCAACGATCCGCTAATGTAGATGTATATTGGAGGAGTACAATTTTTATAGGTTCTCGCGCTCGTGCTGGTATGCGTTCGACTTCTGTTCAAATAACAAACTGGCTATATATTGCACACGTTCGAATATACGAGATGTTCTTTTTATGAATCACTGCGAGAGGCACATTAAATTATATCGAACTACGCGGTTTTCCGTGTGTGTATCGATGTTTGCACTCGTTTGTTAACTGATTTCAAGTGGTCTCTATGCTACGTCGGAGTGCTGCGTGCAGCAAAGATCTCGTTGTCGGTTGATTCCTTTCCGTGTTCGATTTGAATGTACGTTCGAATTTCAAGATGCGAAAAAAACATTCTCGATTTAAATGCATTTTATTATTTCAACATTTTTACTTTTTCAACGATACAAGATTTTTGCAAATAAACTATATATCAATAGTTGCATATAATATTAGCTACTAATTTTCATTTTTACGTCTTGCGTAGTAGAATATAACGAATAAAATAAATTACAGCAATTGCCAATTTTCATACTAATGAGATTGAAAATGAAGATACAACGAAGATAATAATAGGTGCCATTTTTTGGTTTGCAATTTGTTAAGTAGGCGTGTGTATTAAATATAAGCACAGTTGAATTAATATGCGTTACTCCATGGTTCCAGACCCATCGCTATATAGCTGCCATGATTTTTATAATACTGCAAATGGATTTTTGTCGTTCTTTTTTTTTTTGTTCGTTGTTGGCTTTACTTGCATTCGCAAGGGTTGCACTTGCATTGAGCTCCGCTCGACTTGCAGCCGCATTTATCTGCAAAAATAGAAAACAACAAAAATATGAGGACAGGCATACAAGAGAGTCGTTTCGTATACGAATGAGAGCGAATAAATAAACTTTCTTATCGTACGATGACTCGAGTCCGATAACGACCGGTACAGCATTTAGTAGGACAATATCGAAATCGTGCAGAAATTAAAAGTCTCGAAGAAAGTCGGATGCAATTCTCGTCGGTGCGCGATACACCGCCACCGCCACCGACGTTTATTAATAATTCTCTCTCATAAGCGAGTGTCATCGACCCGCAATAATAATGACAACAATAATGACGCGGAGCTCGACGGAAATCCTGTCGCACGCGCCAATGACGTTTATATTCGTTACGATAAGTGCTGGTGTGCAGCGCAACCGACGACGCATCGTTATCTTTTCGCGCGCTCGCATAAGAGTGAGAGATTATAATCGCGAGTTTTCTCGGCGGCATAAATAAAAGCGTCGCGCTGATTTTTATGAGATAATCGCGGTGATGCGAGAAGAAATGTGTGTCGTACCTCCGCTGGATCCGCAAGTACCCTCGCTGCATTTGCAGTTGTCGCCGCAGTTGCAGCTCGATCCGCACTTGTCTGAAAAGGGGAAAAGGTGAAAAATTAACAGTTGTTGATATAATCATTTTTAAATATTATTATCATCATTAATTAAAAAAAAATATGCGATGCTTGGGAAACATAAGACGTCAGACATGCATGATAATGTCAATAATAATTGCTTACACTAACCGAATTTAAAAGATTTATGTGTAGGACAATGTAACGTAAAACCATAAATAGATAATGCTGTGCTGTTTTTCTGCGACATCTTAGCATACAATTTATCTATACATAATTACGTACTTTCCAACATGCCCATGTACCAACTGCACGTAATGACTAGTTCGTTAAAATTTGAAAACAATAGCGTCGCGTAGTACACCGAGAAAATCCTGAACGAGCAACAGAGGCTGTAAATTCCTGAAAAATTGCCTCTTCGAAACAATGAGCCGTGCCTATGTCCCTATATACTGTCGAACCCTCATTACGTATCATTATACGGCTCGCCGTGATCCATCTTTTACCTGCATAATTATTGTAATTTTCCGAGTTTTAGTTTGGTGCCACGCGCACCCCGATATTATAATCGATCCAATTTTCGAAACCGCTCGAGGCTGGAAAACGCGAGAGGAAAAAAAATCGACTGGACGTAACAGCGAAAAAAGAAAGGAGAGCCGAGAAATTGAAGAGTCACAATAGATGCGAATTTATGTGAGGAACCAGATATGTCACGCGAGAGATTGAGAGAAAGCCGAGCCGAGAGCTGCGGTGACCTATTCTCACGATCGGCTCTTTATTGCATTCCGCGCATCCTTGTTTGATCTCGACCGAGATGAACTTATATATTACCGCGAGGATAATTGAAACGATTGCGATTCGTCATTCACTTGATTGTAATACGAATCTGATAGAGAACGAATTAAAATTGACGCTCGTTGCAAGAAAATTAATTACCGTTAAACTGTTATAGGACAAATTTTTGATTAATATTAGCAGAACATTTTACGTTGTTTAGATGAAATTTGGGGTAACTACTGTTTACGTTATGTGATCACAATTACTCGTATTGAAGTAAAATAATTTATCACTATTCAATATATTTTTAAAGGCTATCGAATTAAGTTCAAAATAATTATCTATTTACTTTCGAAGGAGCCTCTAACACTATGCAATAAACTGCTGTCAACGACACCGAAACAAACAGCTTAAAATTTTTGTTATAATGTATGAAATATATCGAGAATTAAATAAAATCTCTCACTCACCCTTGCACTTGTCACCGCAGTTTGGTCCTGGCATCTTGAGATTGAGTGATTATTCGCGTCTGCTTAAACGGGATACGTAAAAAAGCACAACTTCTTGGGTGTATGCACTGCTCGTGATTAGACGACTCGCGTTCGACTCGATGCTACGGTGCTTCTGGCCTGGCAATTTATCGATCGTTCCCCACCAAATTCCACCTCTATTTCTCTCTCTTTCTCTCTCGTTCTCGCTGACGCGCGCAGCACAATTTCCGTGCTAAAGCCGGCGACGACGACGACGATGCAACGCGCGCCTTACATGCATTGTGGGAGCGAGTAAAAAAAATGCGCTGCTGCGTGCACAATGGAAATCGTATCCTTTTTTTGTTGTCGTCGCACACGTCTTGGCGATTGATTTCACCGATTCAAAATGAGACGGCGCCGTACGGTCTTGACACGTTAATTTTTGTCGTCCAGGATTTTTTTGAAATAAAATATATAACATTGGAAAATCGGGGGCCTGCGATTTCTTTATGAAAACGCTCGATAATTCGACGAAGGATAAATTATTGCAAGCGTTTCGACAACCGCGTCTGCATAAATTAAGCAGTGTGTTTTGTTTTGATGTTGGTTGAGTCGATGATGGTACACAATCGGGCAAACCGCGAAATTCCGTATAATGCGCAATCGTACGATTTGTTTATGAGGAAATCGACTTCTAATAGGGGGGAAAAGACGGACCGCCGACTCTTTGAAGAAAGTAAGTCAATTCATTTAAGTTCTGGAGAGCAATAATTCTTTTTTACCTCGATATATTGCCGCGAGATTAAAAAAATTATTATGTAGAAGTCGCAAGGCCGACGGCGCAACAGGAGCGTTAAATTTGGGACATGCGATTGTGCATGTAATGAGAGAAAAAATAAATGAAATGATAATAATCATAACAATCTCAATAATACTCATCGACACACATGATACAACACAATTGATGCAGTTTCGTTTTTTGTTTTCTTTTTTTTTTTTGCTTTTACCGTCTTGAAAAAGTACAATATTTGCATACAAAAATCGCTTTGCCCAACTCGACAAAATCCGCGCGCCGAGTAACAACGACGAGTTTGAAAGATTGCAAAACTCGATGAGCGCGCGCGTATCACAATAATATTTCGCTGAGCGCTCGTGTATGCGCACGCAAAACATATAAAATTACAACAAATGTATCGTTTATTTAGAAAACTTCGGATAAGCGTTATTATATACGTCCGAGGCGCGAAGGAAAAGAAGAAAATCACATGACCAATTAAAATTGCGCGAACAGCTCGAATAGATATGTGCCACGATATACATGCATGTGTATTTTTTCTTATTTTTTTCCTGTTAACGAGTTTTCAAAGTTCAATCTATGCACGACGGTAGTTTTCGCGAGCCTCGCCTCTCGTACACGTAAGCCTAACGGTATTGGGCATATAAGCAGGCGTAATATCGCGTGCATCGCGTCGTCAAAGTGGTACACGGTAGTCGTGCAACACATCGTCGACTACGTTTATTATTTATTAATATTAATGTTAAACAGCGCAACTTTTGATGTTTGCCGAGTCATTTGCATACCTTCGTTGTCATGCACTGGATGCACAGCGACGCGCGGCCGATTACAAAATTAGCGAAGCCCGGAAGAATTAAAAATCTTGATGCTGGTATGGGCGATAAATGAACGATACAAAACGATTAATTTATGATATTTTATTCAAAGCCCCAATATCGTGTTCGCATCAAACTACAAACTTTTCAAATAAAAGTAAGGAATAATAAGTATTCGTATAATAAAGTGCACAATGCAGAACGTTGTGCTGCAATTAGCTATAAGTCAATTTGGTTGACGTTTACGTTCACTTCTGGCAGCAGCCACCGGTACGCTTTGAGCAACTGGTGCCCTCGCTCTCGGGCTCGGTGCGACGACCGCAAACGACATCTTTCGATTTTCCGCATCCAGAGCAACATTTGCATTCTCCTTCGCAGTTGCATGATTTTGAATCATCTATCAATTTTAAAATATCAAATTTTAGTCCCATAATATGAAAAATGAGAAAAAAATAATTGTGCTTCGTGTTCCATTGAAACTTACCACCACAAGCAGAGCAACACTTGCAATCGCCAGCAGATTTGGAACATCCACAACCAGCTTTCTTTGATTTTCCGCATCCAGAGCAACATTTACATTCACCCTCACACTTGCAAGCCTTGGAATCATCTGTAATAAATGAAAACCAGATTTTAATTCAAAATTTATTTATTTAAAAAGTATATAATTATCATATTATAAGTGATTTATCGTAACTTACCACCACAAGCTGAGCAGCACTTGCAGTCACCGGCTGACTTTGAGCATCCACATCCAGACTTCTCCGACTTTCCACATCCAGAGCAACACTTGCATTCTCCCTCACACTTGCAAGTTTTAGAATCATCTACGTAAGGAATAATAAAATTTTCAGATTCATAAAGATTATAAAAATCTTAATAAGCATAAATCTTCAAAACTTACCACCACAAGCTGAGCAACATTTGCAATCACCAGCAGACTTGGAGCATCCACAGCCGGTCTTCACAGATTTTTCACATCCAGAGCAACATTTGCAATCTCCTTCACACTTGCAAGCCTTGGAATCATCTGAAAAATCCATCAAATTCGTTATTAAAGAAATTAAAAAAAAAAAAATCAAAGTTGAAAGATTTTCTGAACTTACCACCACAGGCCGAGCAGCACTTGCAGTCGCCAGCAGACTTGGAGCATCCACAGCCGGTCTTCACAGATTTTTCACATCCAGAGCAACATTTGCAATCTCCTTCGCAGTTGCAAGCCTTGGAATCATCTAAAAAATCCATCAAATTCGTTATTAAAGAAATTAAAAAAAAAAAAATCAAAGTTGAAAGATTTTCTGAACTTACCACCACAGGCCGAGCAGCACTTGCAGTCGCCAGCAGACTTGGAGCATCCACAGCCGGTCTTCACGGATTTTTCACATCCAGAGCAACATTTGCAATCTCCTTCACACTTGCAAGCCTTGGAATCATCTGAAAAATCCATAAAATTTATTATTAAAAATTTTTTTTTAAATATTAAAGTTGAGAGATTTGTTTAAACGCACCACCACAGGCCGAGCAGCACTTGCAGTCCCCAGCAGCCTTGGAGCAGCCGCAGCCGGTTTTCTTCGATTTTCCGCATCCAGAGCAGCATTTGCACTCACCCTCGCACTTGCATGATTTAGAATCATCTACGAAAAATGAAATACAATTTTAATTTTAATACGATTCGATTGATAAAGAATAAAATGATAAAAAAATTATTCACAACTTACCACCGCACGCAGAGCAGCACTTGCAATCACCAGCAGATTTGGAGCAGCCGCAGCCGGTAAGCTTGCTCGCCTCCGCAGCTTTGCAAAATTTGCAGCACTCGCAGTTGTCTCCGCAGCTGCACGGCTTTGACTTATCTGTAAAATGTAATGAATGAATGTAACGTTAATACTCATATCGGCTCTTTATTCACAAAGAGATTTTATTGTTGAGCGATCGATCGCGATCGCTTATATTGATATACATACCGTCGCAAGCCTCGCAGCACTGGCACGGGGATGACTCATCCTTGCTGCAAGCGCACTTTTTCTTGCACGAGTCAGCCTTTGCTTTTTCCAAAGAGCAGCAGCTCAGCTTGGCCTCGGCTTTCTTCACGAGCTCGCAGCTCTTGGCTTGTTGCCCTTTATTATCAACGGATAAATCAATTAATTTCAAAATAAAGTGATAATTTTTTTGCTTCTTTGCTCGTGTCGCGTGAATACTTACCTTTGCAGCAACCACAGCACTTGCAGTCGTCTTTGCATTTGCAGTCGTTTCCGGTTCCGCAATCGACGCAGCACTCGCACTCCTGGCAATTACCTGTTGATTGTCAACAAATTATTTCACGATAAGTCTCATTTCATTGGCGAATTTCCTCTCGAATTCACGAAAAAGAGAAAAAAAGTTGCACGACAAACGTATGGCGTACGTGTCGCCTTCTCCGTTGTCGCGCCGTTCACAATACGATAATGAATTACGTAATGGAGAGTAAACACACATTATGCGTTCAAATTTTAGTTCTCCATAGATAATCACGATAAAAGAATTCGAGTGATCGTTTTCGTCAGGTTAAGGTTGACATTGAAAAAGAGAAGAGAAAGATATGATGTGTCGTAGGTATTTATGCATGTGGCATGTGGCGAGGCAACAAAGGCCATCTTATCAGTATATAGACGCGAGAGAAAGAAATAACAAAAGTCGATGATGCGTCGTACATGCGAGGTGACACGTATGTTTCGAGACGCCATACTGCATTACTTTTACTTATGACGCAGTTTGAGGAAATTGTATCTGAAAATTAGCGCGATGGATTTTTTCCCCTTTTCGTAGATCTGTTAGTTTTAATAACAGTAACATTTGTGCGTAGAAAAAAAAATAGAATGCATTATTAAAAATGGCATTATTTTACGAACGCGTCGTTTATTCAATCAAAGTTAGTGATGCAAAATTATGAAAAAACCACTACGTCTAGCGGGTGTCGAATTTTTGTATGAACGCGCCGTACACCTACTATGAGACGAACGTGCCGTGTGCAAAATTTAGCCGCCACGTTTTGAATCGTTCCGATGATCGAATTAGCGTGCAAGTTCAAAATGAGTCGCGAACGATTCGGTAACGATTGGTAAAAAAAATTATAGAATGAAGCGGAATTCAATGCACAAAATTGTTATAGGTGATCACTGCTGAATATAGACGAGAAAATTATTACAAAATTGCATTATATTTTAAAATAGCTATCAAAATTGAAGCGCAACGTTGCAAGAGACAGTAGAAAAAAAATATCTTTCGAGAAAATACGAGAAACTTCTGCGTATAAATGAGTCGACTACTGCGTCGCGATCGATAATTGGTCGAAAAAAATTGTTATACTCACACTCCTTTTTATCCATGATTATCTTGAGCGAAAAACGATGTTTATTACAGCAGCGATTGAGTTGTAGTGGCAAGTAAAACTTGTCGGATAAGTCAGCGATCTACTTGTTCGGTGTGTATATACTCGTCCGTAGAACTGTGATGAGTACGGAGCGACGAGCAGCGGGTATTTATTTCCCAAAGTCCGCAGAGGCCCGTGTGCAACACCCCCCGGAAATGGGCACGCTATACAGCAGCAGCGGCCCATCTCCACCACCATCGACCCCTTTTACGCGCCGGGCGCATCAACTCCCATCACTTCTCATCCCGGCGCTGTATAGACCCGGCTTTGAGCGTGCCGTGTGCAAAAGCTCGAGCAGGCTCGGCTCATCGTTGAAGCGGACCCTGCGCTCCGTACAAGCGTGGATAAGATACTCACTGCTTTGTCGATCGTGCGCGATACGAGCCTGAGTCATGCTCTACAGGTGGAAGCAAGTACATGTCATGCGGGCATTTCCCACGGGATTCTTCATGAAAGTTTGCGTCATAGGTCGATGGTAACGAGTGCATTTAATCTAACTCTAGATCCTCCGAGAAATTTCTCGCATAATTCGATGATGAATCGAAGTGATTCATGAATTAATGTTGCTCTAGAGACTACTGGAACTTACTAGACGAATTTTTCGAAAATAATATGCAATTTTAAAAAGTTAATGGTTTAATACTTTTTTTTTATTAAAAATTTATAAAAATTTCTCCGAATACACAAAAATATACTGTGAATTAATAAAAACAATTCGTTGATCATGGTTAGCTTAATACTGCAGAAATCTTACACGATGACACAGTACACATACTTTAAACTATTTGACTAAAGCAATTCTTAAATTTAAAAATTATAATATAGCCTATTAACATTTATGTTTATCTATTAATAAAAAAACACATACTTAACACGTACCAAAATGTACAAATTTACTTATTAATCTAGCTTATAGAAACCTTTTTTTTGCCGACGTTTTTTCTGCGACTTTTTGAACTCGTACTGACATTTCAGCATCAGGTGAATCCACTTGTGAATTATCGTAATCTATTACACGACCTAAAAACAAAATTAATTATTTAATTTCAACATTATAAGATTTAATTTTAAATGACTGAAAAAATTTACAAACCTTCGTGGCGTATAACAACGGTATTTTCAATAGGTGCTAATAATTTTTTCGTCTTAGAACTAGTTACAAGAGGCGAATGATTTTTATCAGCAATCTGTTTACGAGAAAATTTTACAATTAAATTATATTAATCATTTAAATCATAATCGTATGTAAATTTTGAAAGACATTTTCTTACCATATGAACTTTCTTGGCAGATTGATACCTCACGGTAGGTAAAACAAAATTTCCATCGGTACTTAGCATTGGAGACTATAAATTGAAAATTATTTTACGGTTAATAAAACATTTTTTCAAACATTTCATAATTCAGGGAAAAAGTTTACCTTATTTTCTTTTGAACTCAATCTAAACTTGAGTTCGTTATTTTCATCGGATCCAGAGCCCTTGACAGGGGTTAATAATCTATCATTAGTTACCCCGCGAACATTTTGTACTAATTCGGCATCAGTACTGATCATGTACAATCCTATCGGTGATTTGACGTTATTGGAATCGAATTCCAAATTATTTTTCCTGGGCGTAAGCTCGGCGAAATACGAGTTTGGCTTCTTTCTTACAATTCCCATGGGTTTTGGACTTTTACCCGGTGTAAAAAGAAGTTTGGGTGCTTTTGACGCAGCATCTGGAGTTAATAATAATCTGCTGTGGAGCTTTTTGGCAAGCACAGGAGAATCGCTGGGAGACGAATTCGTAGCTGGTGCTAAGTATTCTTCAGTGTCCACTTTGAGCGACCCATCCGATGACGATTTTGCCGGACTCAACGTAACGTTGTCATCGAATAGTATCAAAGGTTTGGACGACGAGAACGAATCGCTTTTTTCTAATTGAGGTGGCGTTTGAGGGGGTGTGAAGTACGACGTCGACTTGCTCGATTTCAAAGTCGATTCATCCGTTTGAGAAACGCTCCGCATTGGTTTATTAATGGAGGTCGATTTGTCCATTGGAAGATCGTTAACTGAACGAGTAGATGAATTTTTGCTTCCGATACTGGCTTCTGACGCAGAATAAAGCAGACTTGATGACGATTTCTTCAGTACGCTCGTTGTTGGTTTATTAATGGAGGTCGATTTGTCCATTTGAATATCATTGACTGAACGAGTTGATGAATTTTTGCTTCCAATACTGGCTTCTGACGCAGAATAGAGCGAACTCGATGATGATTTTTTGAGTATGCTCGGCGTAGCTTGTCTGCTACGAGGTGCTATTTTGCCGATTGGAACTTTCGGAGCCGGCGTAATAGGAGCTTTTTTACTGTCGACATTCAAAGTCGATCTCGACGTCGTCGTTTTGGCTCTCGGTGTTGCAGTAGCAGCTACCGATCTCGGAGTTCGCATTGGCGTCGCTGTTCGAGGAAGTATCGAAGCTGGCCTCGGAGTCGCTGTTTGCGAGAGTTTCATAGCCGGCCTCGGAGTCGCTGTTTGTGAGAGTTTCGGAGCTGGCCTCGGAGTACGCATCGGCGTCGTCGTTGTTCGCGAAAGCTTCGGAGCTGGCTTCGGTGTAGCTATTTGCGAAAGTTTCGGGGTCGGCTTCGGCGTTGCCATTTTCGTAACTCTTGAACCTAGCCTCGGTGTTAAAGGAACCGTGATTTTCGGAGTTGGTCTTGGCGTTGTCATGCTCGTAATTTTTGGAGCTGGTCGTGGCGTCGGAATGTGGTTGACCTTCGAAGCGGGTCTTGGCGTTGCCAAACGTGTGACACTAGGAGCTGGTCTAGGCGTTGTCTTGTAACCGGTCGTCAAAGATGGGCCAAGTCTCTTCTCAACTTTGGAGGTACTTGTCGGAACTTGTTTCTGAGTAGATTTCAGATTCGTTGTATTGGCCGACGTGGGTGGAATTCTAGGCGTCATTCTCGAAATCGCTGCCGGTCTTGGAGTGGGTTTCGACGCTGTAATTTTTTTGCTAGCCGATATCGGTGGCTTATTTTTAACCGTCGAATCCAATTTCGACTGATTAGATCTCATGAACGACGTTGCCTTATTTTTTATAATTTCCGGAGATTCTATCGATGTTTGCAAAATATTTATAATGGGTTTACTCTTATCGCGTAAATAATTTTTATAATCCACGCACTGACTGATGGTGTGTAGGAATTTGGCATCTCCCTCGACATCGGCAAACGTTTTATCCTGAATACCAAATTTATATAAAGTTTCCAGGCATTTTGTATCGTCACCGCTACTCGTTGGATCCTCGCGATCGATATCCATCATGAGCTTGGCCGTTTCTAAACAGCGTTGACGACGTTGTGCGATCTCCATCAAAAGAGAACAATCTTGATCTGTGTCACTGTCGTCAGCGTCATTGTCGCTGGAACAATAGTCGTTTGATATATCTCGAGGACTGTCGACGTCCTTGCGAAAATCTTTTTCAAACGGTTCTTGTACATTTTGAGGACTATCGACAATTTCACGAAAATCTTTTTCGAACGATTCTTGTACATTCTTCGGAGTATCGGCGATTCTAGCAAAATCCCTTTCAAATGACTCTTGCAAATTCAAATCTCTATTGCGACTAAGTTCAAAACTGTTTTCCAAAATACGTTTACCATAAAGATTTATTTCTCTCCTCTTCTTAGGAAGTTCATAATCATCATCATCGTCCATTTGAGATTCTTCAGTGGTTGGTATAATCACAGTATCATCTAAAATCAAATCATCATTAATTTTATATTTTTCTATTTTTTCAATAGATACATTTTTGAAACTTTTTTCGGAACTTAATGTTGACTCAATTTTGTCTTTTTGAAGTTTAGTTAGTGGACTCTTATCTTCAATGGTTTCATTCAGACAAATTGTAGAGTTCTTTTTTTCAACGATATTTGAATTTTCTTGTTCGTCATCATTCAAATATGATATAATTTTTCTTATTTCATTTTCTTTCACATTATCTAAACTGCTCTTTATCGACTCATGATGCTCCATTATATTATCACTATTGGAAGAATTATGATTTTCAATTTTATCATTGAAATTATCAGGTAATTGTGATACTGACTTTGATCTAGGAGTATTAATGATTTGTAATTTCACTTCATTGTTTAATCTTATACAAGGTTCTGAACATCTTACATCAACTATACTTTCATCAAGCATAGCCAACTGTTTCTCACTTTCAATCAACATTTCTTCCATAGCTTTTTTAGCTTGGGCTTTGGATTCAGGTATTTTGAAAATTTTTTGTTTTTTCTCTGCACTTTTTTGACTTTCGCACATTAAATTACACACTGTTTCCCAATACTCAAAAGATTTATCTGCACTTGGAGTAAACCTATTGATAGGTGAATTATTCCTAGAATTTTTTTGACTTTTAGGTGTGGTATATTCTTCAAGGATTCTTTTTATCGCAGGATTTTTTGGTACCTCTATATTTAAAGGTATTTCTTCTTGAATTTCTGTTTTATCAAATACTGTCATATTAAAAGTTGGTGCCCATTCAGGCATTGATTCATCTGCAATCATCTTTTTTCCATCATCAATATATTTGCATAATTTACGAAATTCACCAGTCATTCTGTTCAAACTAATTCCTGAAGAATTAGCAGAAGTAGGTTTTGACTTTGGAGACTCTAGTGATAAAATAGAATCTTCTAGCAAGGAGACAAGTTTTTCTGTAAATCGAGCAGGGGTTTTTTTAAATTTCTGGGAGAGGCGAGTCAGAACATTTGATGGATAATTAGTTTCTTCTTCTGGAGTTAGAGGATATTCATTTGTCGGTGATAAAGCTTGATCTAGAGCTATGAGTGCATCCCAAACTTCAGGTTTATCCATTTCTGCTATTAATTCTTGACCTGTTTTAGTTTCGTTCATAGCAGAAGAAAAGTATCTGTTGATGATATCATCTGCAACTATAAAAATTAAAGACCAATTAATATCAATGCATTTTTGGTTTATTAAAATTTTGTAAAAAAAAACTCTTACTAGCTCCAGTATTTTGAGATATAGATTGATTTTTAGGAAGATTAATTTCAGTTACGCTTTGTAAACTGGAATCAGTAATATTTTTTACAGAACCATCATCTGAGTTGATAGTTATAAGATCCATCGCGTTGCCATTTGAAATAAGTGGGTGACTCATGGTAGACCTCAAGTCTATTGTATTATGAGTACTTGAGTTTTGAGATGAGGGTTTGATAGTGTCACTTCCAAATGTATTATTTTCAGGCACTTCATCATTTACATTAGACATGAGTAATCCATTAGAAGCAAGCAGTGGACTTCCATTGACATCATCATCCTGAATATGAATCGATGCACTAAAATTTATCAAATCTTTAACGGATAAATTATTGACAAAACTCAAATTAGAAGCACTATTTGTAGAGTTATTCTTGTCAAACAAATTGCTGTCATTGCTTTGACTGTGGGTGCATGCAGAATGCTCTGAACTGGATTTAGTCTGGTTTTGTATCTGCAATTTCTCCAACATGAATGATATATTTTCTCCATGAGACACATTTTTTCCACTATCTAAAGATTCTGCCATTTTGATGCTTTCGCGACCTAAATTAGAGAACAATAAAAAATTAGATAAACATTTTTTTACGAAAATTCGTTGTATAAAAATTCAAAATGTTTTTTTAATTTAAATTCGTAACCTTGGCGATTATACGTAGGGAAACAATCAAGATAGCGACAAGTATAATAACTAATCAATCAAATTAAATTCTTTTCATATTAGTTTCAATTTTAAAACAAATCTAGTATATGATACAGTTATAAACACTTTCGTGGCCAATTCAAATTCACGAATCCAACGTCAAAATAATCAGTTCGAGACAGAAATTTACAATCACTCTGAATTCAACACACAATATAATCAACACGAGACTTTATACAAATGCAAAGCTTACTCTGAAATTCCAGCAACGATTCTGTGAGTTCGCCTGCCCATCTTCTTTTGTTGACCGACATGTTCGCGAGCTCTACTTTTTATTGATAATCGTATGAAGCCTTGTCAAATTCCGCAACTAAAATACTTGTTTACGTATTATTAGACAACTGTACTGTTCAAACTTGTTTACTGTTGCCTTGACATGCTCATCGCGCGCGCGAATGAACAATTTTTCCGCGGATTCACTGATCTGCACACAGGGCGAGGGCCAGACTAGACAGCATCTCGTTTCTGCACAGACTTGAAAAATAACCGTCAGTCCGCTCAAATCCTGCTGCTACTGCTCACCGATTCAAAACTTCAAAGATGTTGCGAAATGCTGCCGCTGAGAAGTGCTGCCAAGCCAACGACCGCTGATACTCGCGTGTTCGCCCTTATCGTTCATGAACAATTAAATTATGTAATTTTAGAGTTACGTTACGTTTTGGTTATTAAAATTGATCTATTGAATCGTATCAAAAATTTCATCAATGTTTCAGTCTTGATGTTCAGAAATCAAAAAATAATTTGAAAAAAATAAAATCACTTCTGCCAACAGACGGGATCAGCGCGCGCCGCGCTTGCGTTGTTTATGTTTACGTCGTGACTATTATGATTATTACGATGCTATGCTGCTGCCTCGTGAGAACACCGCTAGCTCATCATGGAATTCTTGACTTAGCTCGCGTCAGTAAAGGAAAAGCCGCTCACATATTGCGTTGTATCAAAAACGTGCTTCCATACTACACGCGGAGAAGGTTATATTTAGGAATTGCGAGCTTAAGCGTTTGTGATTTTTTTCATCGCACACCCCCGCGCTTTAATTAATTGTTCTAATACGCAAAAGTCGAACGGATTTAACAAAATCAACGGATTCAGCCGAGTAGACGAGTGGTTTTGAAATTTATGTTTACGAAGCCATCATGTCGAAAATAGAAGAGTCGTTGAAACGATTGAGTGTAGACAACAATAAGGCCAAGTGCTTGGCAAGAAGCAAAGGTGAATATGCAGTTGCGTTCAAAGAGACCGTCAATAGTGACGATGAGCAAAATTACATACTCGGCCTGTGCGGTACTCAGAGGTATTTTTCCTTTTCTATTGTGTGACACTTCAAATTGCGTATGCTGTTTGGTTAGAATTATGATGTAACGCTACGTATCCTTTTTTTTCTTTATTTTCTAGCGAACGAGATTTCAGGATCGCTGTCGCTCTAGCCGACTACAGTTGCGTCGTTTACTCAGTGAACGATGGCCTCAGTCAAACTGCTGTATTAAAACACAACAAATCACCAATTATTGGTATCAAATTCAGTCCTACGTCCAAAAATATCATCTACACTGCCTGTGAAAATGGTACAGTCACAGCTTGTGATTTACGGGCCAAGGGCAAAGTTGTCGCAGAGTTCAAAGGTAATTGTAATTGATTTACTATCTGTATTCTTTGTAAACATTTTCTGACATTAAATTTATTTTCTAGATAATTCTGAGGATGGAAAACTCAAACCTTTGGCCAGTTTTGATTTGAGCTGTGAAGAACGACTCATGGCTGGTGGAACTGAACACATTGGAGGCGATGCTTTCATCCTTTTTTGGGATGTTAGGTATAGTAATTCAAAACTTAATGGTAGAGATAATTTACTAGGAGGCTATTGGGAATCACACATGGATGATGTTACTTCGTTAGCATTCCATCCTACAAAACGAGATGCCTTGGCATCTGGAAGTACTGATGGTCTCATTAATGTTTTCGACCTTAAGCAATCTTCAGAAGATCAAGCTTTGATGTATTCTTTAAACACAGAATCTTCGGTTGTGAGTGTTAATCTTTTAATTTTTTTATCTTGAATAAAAAATACCTGAATTATAACAATTGTTGTATTTACAGGATCGAATAGGATGGTTTGCTAATGACAATTTATGGTGTACAACACATACTCATTCTCTCCAATTGTGGAAATATGACGACGCAGTTCCTTACCTGAAATTTGACAGAAGTGATCTTGCTTTGTCTCGGGTAACATATTTTTCATACATCTTTTGAAAAATTTTCAATTAAAAATATTTAACTATTATTTTTATTTTTGTTGCGTATAGAATGATGACCCAGACAGCTGTTATCTTGTACGAATACACAGTCCAAATTCATTCGGTAGTCCTTTCTTACTTGCTGGATCAAGTTCAACAAAAAAGTAAGTTTCATTAAATTAGTGTTATCATAAAAGTGAAAATAATTTTCTTATTATCAAAACTAATTTTTCTAGGGAAACCCTTAAGTGTTTGAGTTTTGGAAAAAATCAATTGGAATTACAGTACAGTATGCCCGGTAATGAACAAGTCGTTCGTGACAGTTGGTTACATGAAAAGGTATGTAATTAAAACAATTTTGATTTCACTGAAATTTTAAAATTATCTAACACTTGCTAATTTTCAAATAATAATTCTACAGAGTGGTTGCCTAGTCACTGGGGGTGAAGCTGGAGTAATCAATGTATGGAAGCAATCTGAGCCTATTAAGAGTCAAACGAATACAAATTCAAAACGACCCATAAAAATAGGCGCAGAAAAAAGTCGTAACGACAAAAATCACAGAACTAAGCCATATTAAGAGATTTTGTAAGATAGTTTGTGTTAGTTTCGTAAGTGTAAAATGTATTTATATTTTTGTTAAGAAAAAAGATGAATGAATGTTTAAACTCTGTATAATAGAGCGCTTAAATCATTATTGCATGAGCAAAAAAAAGTCAAATTAAAGTCATATTGACATGCACGATAAAATGGTTGTTTTCGTAATTTTTCAAAAGCCTTAAATTTCGTATATTTTCTTTATTACAATAACAGATTGTTGGTTTCTTATTTATTTTATATTTACATTCATTTATATAATATTATTAGCTCATTACCGAACATTTCTTATGTATAATCGCTATGACGATAACAATTGATAAACTCGTATCACGTGTTAACACGTAAAATTTTCTTTTCGTTTACGAAATTCGGATTACAAGAATTTGAATCGTTTCCGACAGGATTAAAACGTCTTGACAGCCGAAGCAGCATTGAGCATGTGACCCATCGGTTGTTCAAAGTTTGGCAACAGTATTGCCAAAAAATGTTTCAAGCGTTTATATATCAAATACTTGTCATTACATATTCGCAGAACATCATTTTATTCATATAATACTTACATTTTAAGTTATTGATTTTCTTTTTTTTTGTTTTCAACAAGTAAAGGACAGTTTCGAAGAAGGCGTTTTGTATATTATATAGTTTCGTAAACTTTTCTCACAGTTTATTTGTTCTTCGAAAAAATATAGTTTATGTAGAGTTATTTATTCATACATACAAGTAAAGAATGAGATTCGTCCGTCATTATTCACATTGTGCACGAATTTATAATGAGTTAGATATTGTACCGTAAGACTCAGAGTCGAGACATCTCAAATAATTTTTTTATCTTAGTATTTTATAGTAAAATCAACTTTCCATCCTAGAATTAACGTCTGCTATTTTCAATATTTTGATTTGAAAAATGTTAAAAGTTACCTAAATATTGTCCTTGCGTTAGTTAGCATGAGTAAAGAAAATGCCAAACAGAATCATAAGTTAGTTGGAGATAATAATTTAAGTAAACGAGAGGATTTAAATAAACCGGTAACCAATGTTTCGCATCAGTGTAAAATAAATTTTGTAGTTTTGAAACAAGTTTTGATATTAAAATAAAACAATTTAATCGGGAAATCGGGACAGTGTATGCTCGAAGGACACGAATTATGAAGAATCACAGATACATAGTCTCAAACATTTCAAATAGTATAGAGTATTCAGTAACTTGTTAAATCAATACTATACGTTTTTGTAGTTAAAGAGCTCTACATTTTCACCACTGTCAATTAGTTAAGTGTGTAAGATTGTCTACTTTTCTTGAAATCAAAATTAAAGTAGTATTTTTACAGTAAGAAGGACGTATAAAAATAGCGTGATTATATTATTTTCGTTCAAAGCGAGACAACCGCAGCCTCATAGTTTATTCCTTGAAAAAGAATATTAAACTCACGGAACTAAAACATATTCTTAATCAAAGATGAGCTACTTGAGAATTACATATTTTTCTCAAGATTTGATATTTTATTGAGTACCAATTTATTTGTTCAGTTAGTGCATGTAGGCCACGTTGTGCTTACGTACTTGGATGAAAATCTAAAATGCAACATTTTGCTTTAGATTAATGAGAGTTTTTTTCCAAGTTCGCACGTAACGCAAACAGTGCAATATACTTTCATTCGCGCGTTAAAAATACTTTTTGTTCATATAAAATCATATCTACTTTAAAACTCTAAATATTGCTAATTATATAGTACTCAATACTAGTAAAAACAATGATTCATTTCGATGGTAAAATGTTTTAAACGTTGAACATTTTATTCATTTAATATTATTTCTTTCTCATAAATATATTTATCATTTCACAGTAAACTTTTTGTAATATTTATGAAGAGTTAAACAATCATTTATAATCTATTGTCATCGATTGATTGAAAAATATTATTCATGGAAATTCTTTCGACGCGTGAGTATTTTTAACCCTAGAAGTTGTTTCAAGTCCTTAACTTCATTGATTGACGAAAGGAAATTTCGGATACCCTTTTTATAAGACGAAAAACGTTTTTGAACTTGATTTGTCTCACAATGTATAATCCTAGTGTAGAAAGACATCAATTTTAACACATAAGTTAACAGCATAATTTACTACTTTTTGCCATAAATATTGAAGAATACTTTTACTTTTTTCTCACTTGAATATTTGAATTTTTTTCCTACTATAATACATGATTTTTATTTTTATAAAATGTGACCCAAAAATCTAATTCAAAGTTCTAAGTTTCTTTCGAATAAAATATGAATCTGTGAATGGCAGTGAATGAATGAAATGAAGTAAATTTGTAGAGTTAACAAAAACTTTATCCAATCGATATTATATGTATAAGCAGACTTATACATAGTACATGTTTCTTCACATTAATGTTTTTATTTTCTCCGTATTGATTATGAAAATCATCGTGGAAAAAAATTCACTTTTTCTTCATAAAAAACGATCGAGTTATCGACAACAACAACATCGATTCATATAGGCTACCACAGTTTATATAATTATTATTTTACATTTTAATTCGAGTGTTTGCTATTTTATTTTTTCTGCAAGAGCGTTTACAATGAGACATTACTCGTCATCTAAAAATTAATCGCATGAGAAATATTTCAGATTGACATTACGTTTACAGGTACATATAAATACATTAAGACAAGTATCTCATGCATCGTCACATTCATTTCTTCTCATCATTTTACACGAATCTTTATCATTGCATTCAATATTAAAATATGACGCCGATAAATAAAGCAAAGAAATAAAACTAAATAATAATTATTAAAGAATTGCGATCATACAAATTATGTACAATTTTCGTAGAAACAACTTCTACGAATATTCACTGAGATGGAATAAATTCTCAATATTATTTAAGTACTAACATACATTGTTAAGATTGTCACATATCATGTACAAAAACGGAAGCTAAGTTCTGTTAATAAAACAACAAAATTTTTTCTCTCTTTCCTCGTTGCAGTCAACTCTGAATTTTCAACACGTGAAAAGTAGCATTCATTGGTAAAAATTCGAGCAAAAAATCATACTCTCTTACTTATATTATAAAGCCTTCAAGTTTTTTTGATAAATGCAAAAATCAGTCGTTCAAATACGTTTATATAACTTATAAAGTACAGCGAACGAAACGATAAAACTTATGAAGCTGGAGGATATTATTTTGCAAAGTTTTTGATAAAATTTTACTACCAATCATGAAGTCGTACTTTTGAATTATGATAGATAATAAAATTAACAATCTCAAATTTACAATGGAAATAGTACAGAAGAGCTTTCACGTAGTATATTGCATACTCAATTGAGACCAAATTCATACGATTATTCTAAACAATGTCTATCCAAAATACAACAGATTAGGCCTTTCGGTATGTTTTTAGTTGATTTCAAATCAACGGGAGGTTCGTCACGCGTTTCAGAAGAAGAAAAATAATGTATTTAAAGTTGGCAGTAAAGGCTCATTTTTCCATTATTCTACATGATAATTCGAGAAAGAGTTTTTTTCTTTCTTAATATATTTTTCCTTTTTTTTTACACAGTTGATTCTTAACGAATTTTTTTTCGCTTGTACACAAGAGAAGTATACATAATAATCATTAAATATCATAATATTGCATTTTTATTTATTTCAAACAATTTTACACTTATCACCAACGAACAGTAACGTTATTTTTCTCCACACATTGTACATACGTGTAAGATTATTATATTTGTTTTAAGATTCGTCTATTACGCGTTACATCATTATATACCCAAGTATCAGTCGACTTTTAATCGTCATCAATTGTAACAGGCAAAGTTTTAACAAGAAAAGCCACTGAAATTTTTCGAGTTGGCTTTTAATACTTTGAATTCATTCAAACTCTTTAAATTAATAAGATCCCCTATTGCTTAAGTTAAACATACGAGTAAACCTATAAAGTATTTATAATTTTTTTTATATAGCAGTATTTTTGATAATTATTTTATATTCACTTATGAATATATTACATTTTTTTATTCATTTGCCTTTTGCTTGTTTAAGAAACTTAACTACTTTAGCGTAGTAATTTTCCCAAAAACGTTTGGCTACATTTTTATATTTATAAATTTATAAGGAAGAGTATTAACAGCGTAATAGAATCTCGTAGGTGTGGGGAGGATGCTGAAATCACAGCTAAATCAACTTTTGAATCAGTGACGCGAGTGACAAAAAAATAACGTGTACATTTTCTTCAATACTGCGTTAGTTTTATATTGTTTACAAAATTGTAAGTCTTTGAAAAATCGAACTTCGCACGCGCTTCATAACCAATCTGTTAATGATTGTACAGAATTATCGAATTTTTTCCCAATATTAGGATTTTTCAAATAGGGCAATGACAATATTGGTAAAATTTGACAATGAAACATCGAAGCCTCATTAGTAACTTATGACCTTATACTAATCTGTATCATATCTCGATTTTTATTGTCGTATTTCCAACCACATTTACGATAAAGAGCAAAAAAATTAAAAATAATGATTACCATGAAAGTATTATTCATATGGATTCCTTTTATATTTACAAATGTACAAAATTTATCGAACCATTATTGAAAAGATCGATTGCCTTCCATCGAACAATTAAAAATAAAAAGCAACAAAAATATGAATAAAATGAATGGTGTTTTCGGTAACAGCATCCTCGGCGCGCACACGTACAAATTGCGTATATACCAATAAATTGAGCGTCTACCTCGATTTTCTGCGAAAACTCGGAAATCAAAATGATTTGACCCTACTGCGAGGTTGTTGCTGCTGTTGAGAACTATCGTCGTCGTCCTTTCCAGTCGGAGTCGCCGTACCCTTGCCGCTGCTCGATCTCAAATGTTTTCGGCCAAAGCGCAAGATACGTCACAAAAATAAAACTTCTTCTTCCATTGGTTGTTGCTGCTGATTCGAGTGTTGCTGTTGCGAGCTCTGTTGTTGAGGCTGTTGCGGCTGCGCCTGTTGTGGCTGCTGCTGTTGTTGCTGTTGCTGCTGCTGTTGAGGCGAGTGATGCTTGTTTCGCGAATACGGCTCGGGTATACGCGTGCCCCGTAACGAGCGATTCGACATCGAAAAGTGACTCAGTGAACTGGAGCTGCCGTTGTTCACGCCGAGCTCCGGCGATAGAATACCCGAGGAACTGGTACTGACTATTGCGGGACTACTGCCAGCTCGGGAGTGACGATCCGGACTGTTATTGCTCATCAGGCTAGTTCTGAAAGAAATCATTTTTTAGTTTGATCGTTCGGTACTATGATCCGTGGTACGTTAAAAATTGCTCAAAATGTTCACACAGTGTTGTTGCACAGACTAAGTGAATGTTCTTCATTATCAGTAAATTTTTTAAAACATTTTTTTAAAAGCACACAAAAATTTCAAATCAAACTAATGGTTACGTATTTAAATTAAAATCGACACACGAAATCCAGACTAAATATTTTTTTTGCTTATTCATTCAATTAGTGATATTCTTTAATTAAGCATATCATCATAATTTCTACGAGTGTCAAAACAATTATTCGTATTAAAGTGTTAACGCATCTCGTGGTGTTACTCATTAGTCATTATTCGAGTGAAAAAAAAGGTTGCAAACAAACGACACCATACAAACTTACGAAATAACGTAGTGATTTGCAAATATGAAAACGCTTATGATAAAAGTAAGTTGCATCATCACAGATGCTTTACTTTAACTAATCTTGCAATGCTGAAAACAATAACACGATTGGTATACATATACTTTTCATCGAGTTGTATTATTAACGACGTTTCATGAATTTCATTCTGAAAATATGATAAAAGTGCGTGAATATCGTTCAACGAGCGTCTCACCTCGAATTATTATTGCTTCCGCTCGCGAGTTTGAGGGGCAGCTGCTGCTTGACCGGCAACTGCTGGACCTTCTGCTGATTGGTCGCGCTGAACAAGTGCTGCGGTATGTTCATGCTCTTCTCGGTGCCCTCGTTCTTTTTCCGCGTGTTCTGGGTGCCGGTGACCTCGCGCAGCTGGGCCGCGTTCAGCGGCACGACGCCCTGGCGCGACTGGGCCTCGAGCCAGCGATACAACTGGTCGCGCTGCTTCTCCACGTCGCGCTGCTCCAACGTCAACTGATTCCTGAGCTTTTGCAGCTCGGCCCGCTCCTCGTCCAGCTGGGCGCGCTCCTGCTGCGAGGACGCGCGAAACTCTGCCTTCTCGCGGCAGAGCTGGTCCTGCAGATTGCGCAGCTCCTCGAGCTGGCGATTGGGATTGGCGCGCACCTGCGACGACTTGCCGATGCTGCCCTCCTTGAAGCCCGCCAGCTGAGCCTGCAAGCTCTCGATGCTGGTCATCTGGTAGCTGATGACGCCGAGCAGCGTCTGGACGTAGTGCGACAGCCTCACGGCCACCTCGCGCTGATCCTTGTTGCCGTCCGGGTCGTCCTCCAGCACTTTGCACTCGAGCAACGTCTCGGCCTGGCCGCTCTCGCTGACGCTTCTCGACGGCGCGAGGCCGCCGGCAGCATTGATCAATGCCGCTGCGTCGCGCGCGTGTCGTTCCTGCTATGGAGTAGTCGCGTTGTTTGAATGTCACAATTTTTATACTAAAAGTTGCGCCTTGAAAGTTGTACGATTGCAAGAGTTATGTACCTTGTTATGATCGAAACCAGCGAACGTTTCTGCCCGTCGGGGTACGGTCACCGAAGGATGTACGTAAGCTTGGCTGTGTCGTTCTCCGGCTGAACTCAAGCTACGCGACAGGCTGCCCCCGCCGGCGCCACACGACAAAGAGCTGGTTAAGCGCATGGCTTGTTGCATGGCATCCAGCGCCTGAGAGAAGCGAATTAGTTGAATACAGATGCTTTTAGTAAATAATATCAGCAATTAGAGATACGTACCTCCTTGTACATCTGCATCGGATTAATATTCTCGCCTCGAGCGAATCTCAAGTAATCCGGAACCTCTTTGAAATCCTTGTTCTTGTCGACGTCATTATCGTTGCTGTTCGAGACGCTGATGGCGTTATGAAGTCGCAGGTGCAGGGCCATCTTCTGTTCGAACAGCATGGTCTGCTCCTCGTCCTTCTTCTTCAGCTCCTCTGCAAATTGTCGCGGTATCATCGCGTGAATTAGTATTTGACACATCATAGCCACGAATTATTATTGCGCCACGCTCGATCGAGATCGCGAATTATCATTACCGAGTATGCTCTGCAGGCGAGTTTCTTTGGCAAGTCGAAGTTTCTCCTCGGGGGTAAGTTTCGCCATGGAGAGCGGCCGCGTGTCCCTCAGATCGTTAATCAGATTGTTCTCGATGAAATTCGAGCTCTCGTTTTCGGGCTCTTGCGGGCAAGCCTCGACGGCGGCACGAATGGCTTTGATCCAAATATGCTTGTCCCTGGGCTCTTTGACCTGAAACGAGCGTAGCGTACACAATGATACGATGATAAGCGCACACATCAATGGGATCGTGGTCGATCTTTGGGACGAAATAACGAAGGATTTGCGGGAGCAGCACTGCGCAGAGGGAAAGAGAGAGAGAAACAAAATAAGAAAATAAACCAACCTTGAGCTCGAACATCTCGGGCTCGGTGGGGTTGCTACTTATTAGGTAGATACCCCGCGACTCCTGGCCGGCTTTCTCGCGCACGAGAAGTTTCTGCAGCGAGACGACTCCGGCTTTGTTGTCCGGCACAAAGAAGACGTACTTTTGCTCGCCCGTGAGGAAGAACAGGATGTCGGTGAGGCAGACGACGACGACCGGCACCATCTTGTTGCGTCCCTGCATGAGCCAGGCCGTGCCCTCGAACTTGAGGTTGCGATTCGAGTCGAGGATGTCGGACTTTTTGAACTTGTTGCCGCGATAAGTCACGCAGGATTTCGGATCGATTCTGCAAATTAACACAGCACATTAGAATACATCGAAGAAATATATTATAGCGGGCACTTAGTCCCAAACACTCACTTGTGATAAATGTCCAGCTTCCTATCGGTGCGCTCCTTGTCTGCCACGCAGGTGTCGACCTCGTTGAGTATGTCCTTGACGAGGGCCAGCGCGCGGCGCAGATCGTCCGTCTCGTCCTGGGCCGTCGACGTCTTGATAAGCGGATCGATCAGCAGCGGATACTTGGTCAGTCGCTGCGTCACGAACAGTATGCACTCGGGTATGCCCTTCTTCTTGAGCAACGGATTGTTCTGGCAGTGGCGCACGAAGCGGGCGAATCTCGCGTCCATCTGCTGGTGCTGCTTGTAGACGTCGACGGCGTCCCGATGCCGCGAACAGAACTCGCCGTAGGCCGACTTCATGCCGTACGAGTTGTCGCCGCTGAACTGATCGCAGAGTATGTCGGCGATGCTCGGCACGACCGGGCTCTCGGACTGGCGCTGTCGCAGCTTGGCCAGAAAGTCGAAGTGTATGTCCATGAGGGCCTGGAGCTTGGGGAACATGCGATCGAGCACCGAGACCGAGAAGTTGAAGTGACGCTGGAGGCCGTCGACGAAGATACGCTGCATGGCGAGCAGCACGAGGCAGTGATGCTTCTCCGTCAGGATGAACTCGTAGATGTGCTCCTGGCGCTTGATCTCGCGCTCGTTGTTGTCGCAGAGCTTGAGCGCGGCCTTGCGGCCGACCGCCGCCGACCACGAGTCCGGCTCCTCGCGGCCCAGCGCCAGCTCGGGCCGCTGCTGGTCGAACTCCTCCAGGCTGAACTGCTGCGTGTCGTCGAAGTCGAACTCCTCGACGCCGCTGCCGCCGTGCTGCTCCACGGAACGCGTGTACCTATCCGAGCTACGTGATAATGAAAAATCGGTATTAGAGTAAGTTGTGTTAAATCGCGGATGAATATTAATTTTCATATACTTTACCTGGGTACATCTCGATGCGAACCTCCATCTCCATCTCGCTCCTCGCTGATCGTTTGACTGCAAATTCAAGCGTGTAAAAATTAGTCAAGGCCCGATAACAAAACTCCAGTCGCAATCTTTCGAGTCTTCAGCGCTATTTATCTAGATACTAATTCATAAATAATATACAGCGAATGTCGACTATAATACTCATGTATAAGATGTATAATATAATAATGAATAAACAACGATATAAATTAAACCGACAATTCGCATGTCAGTTCTTTTTTATCCAAGTAATAATGCGACGAATGACAACAAAAAATAAACGTTTATTATATAGTAGAGAGAACGAGTACTGTGGTTCGTTGCAGCGCAAATTCAGTTGGTTTTTTTTTTTCATTTTTCTATGCCACTTGTAATATGCCACACACGATACCACGTTACTCGGTACAGCGTGACGAGTCCAGAGATGTGATAATTAAAAACATAATGTTTACTCGCATGGTAGAGAGAGAGAAATGTAACATTATTATTGCGGTGGCATTCAGTTATTAATGTACATAACGTCTACGTTTATAACGCTACAAACTCATTCTATGACATATGCATGATATTATATAAATATAATAATAATAATAATGATAATAATAATATAAAGTTGCTGCGAGCAACCGATGAATAACGAATATGGTGTTCATCGTGACGGAAAATGGGCTTATAGCGCGCGCGGGGGTAAGTAATGTGAAAATTCGGGGGGGGGGGGGGGGGGGAAGCTTATATACACGATATGCATTCGAAACTTTGCGTGTGTCCGCGGGCCATACGTGCGCAACAGCACCATCTGCTTTTTTTTTATTCATATACGGTGAGCTCATATCGGGCGCGCGCGGATTCTCTCGTATTATGCGCGGCCAAGCTGAAAAATTGTTCGGGATAATTTCCATTTTATGTCGTATATATCGCGCCAGAAGTAGGTATACAGGATTTATACGTGAGAATCAACATTTTCATTTTCCTGCGATTTTTTGCGAGTCGCGCGCAATATTTCACGCACGACTCGAGCGCAGCAATAAAGTCGCGGGTCGACGGATTCGTAATGCGCGGCGCGGCATCAACGGCAGCAGCAGCAGCAGAACACGTGCAGTTAATATACGCGAATGACTGATATAATGCGTACATTATGCAAGTATGTATGATAAAAGTCTAGCGACGATTTTGGCCTGGAAATATAAAAAGGACCAATTTTTTCGTCACTGCTGCGCCGTGCATACGATGAACACGATAATTATGCTTTTCACTCGTCGTGCGCAGGGCTTTATCTTGACAAAAAAAAAAGACAAAAAAAAGGAGAGAGAAAGAAGAAGATAACAGTGAAAAAAGAGCTGTGCCACACTGGCGGGTAGTAGAGCTGTGCACATTACAGAAGAAAACTTTTTTTATTTCTCTTGATGTCCAACGCTCCTACCGTCGCTCGCGAATGTGTAGGTACGTATGTGTGTAAGTATGTGCGCGAGTGTTTTCCTCTCTCTATATATTACATTGTCAAGCGAGGCGAAAAACTCGCTGGCGAATGTATACATACGTACTATTTTACGCGATAAATGAGAGTTTGCTGCTGCTGCATGTTTGTGTGTCTGTGTCGGTGTGTATACAAGTTTTCGCAATGCTTTGTGTTGTTGTGGACTTATAAATGCGATACGAGTTTGTATATGAGTGTATTTATGTGTGGTGTACGAGAGATGTTACGATGAGTATACATTCGTGTACACAAGTTACAATTAAAGAGTGCAATGTTAAAGAGAATATTTTGAAACAAAGAGAACCTTCCAGGAGAATGAGAGAGAGAGAGAGAAATGTAGAGAGAATAAGGGATGAAAAGGCATTTTATATGTATATAGCGCGAGCGCGTAAACTGGCCCCCGGAATGTGATACTGAAATTGAAAGGAAAAAAGAAAAAAAGGAGGGAAAAGCGTCTGCACAGTATCGATTCAACAAGTGTCAAGTCGAATTGTTCTCCTTTTTCTTGATAATGGACAGTTTCGTCGAGTCAGCTGCGCCTGTCGCTTGAATTATGAGGTAACTCGGATCGGCTCTGTACTTTTATTTATTTTTTTTTATTTTATCTTTTGGTGCACGCTTGTATACTTATACGCACGCGGAGGAGAATGAAAGGAAAGATACGATGTTGAGCGTCGAACGGTCAAAGATTCGATTGGTTACGACGATAAATGACGTATTTATTTTCTGCAAATATTAATACTTTTCTTTTTTTCCAATTATTGCATAATTAATTACCCGAGGACAGATTGCGGGGGATGTTGTACGCTGTCGTTGACTCGTGTGTACACATACACTCGCGAGATCAAAGGGGCCAGGCGGCGACTGAGTTAGTGATACAGTTACGCGAATGTACTTCGCCGTGTGGTCGTTCTCGCCGACGCTTAATTATGAACTTGGAGAAAAAGAAGTTAATGTACAAGTACGTACGCTTGGTTAATTATGTACAGATTTATTTACAAAATACGGTTGGAAGAAACATTTGAAAAAACACTATAAAATTGTATAAAAAAAAAATAAACTCCAGGGTACAGCGAGTTCTAGTTCTGCACAGTAAATTGTTATCGTGAAAAGTACTATATAAGAAATGTATAATTCAACTATATAACGTGGTAAAACTTGTAATACGAAATCAAGTAGTTTATACAAAGTTCGGATAATATCAAGGACAAGAGAACATATAAAATTAAAACGAAGTTTTAACGATGATATAATTACAGTAACTCTATAAAACTCAACAATCAACTAAAATTAACAAGATGACGTCAATAATATATACAAAAACGATTTCAAAAGATGGAATATATATATTGTGTATTTATATATATTCAAGAGCTGAGAGAGAGATAGTCTACGATGTTTGATACATGGAGAGATGGTGACAGTCGAGAAAATCACATACTTTTTCAATATACACGTGTACAAAATCAAGAAGGTAATATGCAAACAAACAAGACTTGAAATGTTCAATGTTTTTTCGTTTGAAATGCATTTATAAAAGATAGATTGTTACATCGATCAATGCAACGAACAAATGAAAAAAATGTCTTTTTAACAAAAAAAACTGAGAAATAGAGATGTTATAGAAAGAGAGAGATAGAAAGAGAGAGAGATAACAATGAAAGAGAGCGTCATTCAGCAATCGAGAGAGAAAGATGGGGATTGGTGACTTACTTGACTCCAAGCTTGGTGGCAACACGCCGCCAAGGGCTGTAGCTTGTCACCGCTTTCTTGCTGTTAACATCCCTGTATTTCGTTTGTTTATTTTTTAGAAATTTGTTTCTCAATTAAGATTTCGCTACTATCTTTTTTTTTTGCGAAATGGGATAAAAAGTTTGTTATCAGCGGAGTATAATAAATATGAAGGGGCGGGTCAAACGGAAGAAAAAAAAAAGCAATTGTAATAAGCCGACCGATTCGCGATTAATTCATTATCTCTCTCTTTCGTGACAAAGCGTTATAAGTTAAAAAATTTTCGCTATCATTTTTTCTTCATCTCTCTGAGCAAGATGAAAGAAGCGTCGACGCTTCTTTTTTTCCACCGACGGATTGCTTCAAATTTTATCACTCGAGTACGATTTCAATTTAATTAAAAAGAAATTCTCTCAACAATACAATACTCAAAGTGCAAGAATATTACATTAATATTTCAAGTGTTAGTATTCAAATTAAATTAGTGTCTCGTTTAATTAGCCATTGAATTAAATTCAACGGGTCAGTACGTGTAGAGGTGTAATTCATTTGAATGTATTATACTAATTTATCGTAATACATAAGCGCCATTGATCAAATGATTCGCTGTTTCACACAAGTTCGATGAATAAAAAAATAAAACGAAGAAAAATTGACTTTGCATTCGAAACGATACAACAGAATAAAATCAATGCGCTAACGCCGGTCTATAGTGATTATTAATGTATCAGAATTTAGAAATTCCATATACATCAACAATTCAGCCATTGGTTTTGCTAAATCAGCGAAATCAATCGTAAAAGCTTTTTTTTTCAGCCAGCCTCAAAACGTCATCAGAGCCAAAAACGATGCATGAAACATAGATATATTTTTTATGTATATGCGTAAAATTAAGTTTTTTCTGTCTTTCTCATAATATATAAGTTAAATCTGAGAAAAAAAATTCATGTACGCTCGAAAATGACGCTAGCAAGTCAGACGCTGATGTGTTTTTACTTTTCAATCAACGATGACAATTTAATTTTCAAAATGCGACGCCCGATTTGGAAAATGTTGTGCAAATCGATAAGCAATCAACCATTGACATTGGAATCTTGGCGTGTCTGACGCTGCTCGCATCAATTTGAAGAAAAAAAAAATCATTGAAAAAAAAAATTCACACCGTGTCAACCCATGGCAGTAATCGAGCAAGAAAATAAAACGATATTCAAAGCCAACGAAAAATATATGTCGCAGAGTAAACAAGTTACATTACGAGTATATATAGAAAGGTAAAAATGGAGCATAAAAAAAAGTTTAAAAAAAAAAGAAAGGTATGCGTCGGGAAGAATGATGATGGAAGAGAACGTACCTTCCTGTGCTGCTTGAAGCTGCCAGCGGTAAGGACGCCGTGGAGGCGCGCTTCACTATGCTGCTCGTCGACGATATAGACACGCTGGATAGCGACTTGAACGACGATTTGCTCGATGATTTTGTCTTGGTGCACTCGGCCTGGTAATGGTCCTTGCAGTTCTGGTGAATTATAGCACCGCAGTCTGTGTGCACGAGAAGAGTCGAGAAAAAAAATAATAATAAACATTTTACGAATGATGATTTTTCATTTTTACGCGCACAGCGAAAAAGAGCGAATAAATAATAAAACACTGGCGGCGGGGGAGATGTACTCACTTTCGCAGTGAAAAGAGGGTTTACTGGCGAACGGCTTCATGCAAAAGTCGCAGGAATTGTTGCCCTGCGACGAGACGTTTATGGTACCCCACTGATGCGGTTGCGCCGTTTTCTTGCCGCTCTTGTCCTAAACATTTTTATTTTATTTTTTTTTATTTTTTACGTTTATGAAGAGAGTGAAAATTTTAAAATTTGCAACGTTTTGCGAACCTTCTTTTTTCTGGAGAACAGCGAGCCACGCTTGCGCTTTGTCTTTTCCGAGTGTCGATCGTCGTACGCTGTACTGTAAGGATGAAAAATATTTTTATCAGCATAATCTTGAATTTTTTTTCTCTTGGATCCAAAGCGCATGTTTAATAAATTCTTTTTCGATAGTCGATGTGCTTTTGGTCACCGCACACTTATTAAGCACTAATATATCATTCATGTATTATTTCCATGTCGTAAAGTTTTTACTAAAGAATCGAATATAGAATAAAAAATTTGTGTAATTCAAATCGCTACGTATTGGAAAAGTGAGCATTGAAAATGTAATAAAAAATTCAAATGTGTATGTATGTGCAGCTTAACATTATATAAATTACTTGAAAAAAAAAAAAAATTGTGCGTTCGAAAAGATGCAAATCCAAAAAAAAAGAAAAGGCACATTCGCCCTATATAATATGTAAAGCTTGAACGAATAAAAAAAAAAGTTAACATCTACGAGTAATGCGACGTGCAGCATACCAACCATTATATCGACTGCAGTTCATTTATAGCAATTCTTATTGTGTGTGTTATATATCTCGAAATATTCGATCGACCCCGAGCTTGTTAGAGAGACAGATGCACCTCCGACCGCTCTGCGTGACGAAATAGCGTAAAAGGGATCGTATGGCGCAATAAATAGCAGCTGTACATAGTGAAAGAGAGCGAGGGACGAGGAGGGCTCGCACGAGGATATACAGGAAAAGGATTTAATTGTCTGTGCGACGTGTGTAGTGTGCAACGGCGACGGCATGCCTTATTTTGGGCGACAATCGATGCCTCGCAGCCAATTCCTCTCTGTCTCTCTCTCTCTCTTTCGGTTGGCCTCTCTCTCGATGCACACGCAACAGCCGCAGCAGCAGTAGTAGCAGCCTCCTCTGTGCGGCACCGAGTAATCGAACACACGGCTTTTCATCCTCAACAGATTGGAAAATTATCCGGAACGCCGCTGTGTAGAGAGTGTAGTGTATGCGACGAAACAGAAAACGAGAGAGACAGAGAGAAAAGAGAGGAATCGAGCCAATTTTTTTCTTTCGCTGCCCTTTTTTTTTTTGACGTTTCCAACGCGTCACATGGCGCCGTCGTATCGTTTTGCTCTGTACACGTGCGCGCACACACACAGACACGCTCGCACAGAATAACATAGCCGACAGGGATTTACGGCTTATTAATGTGTCTCTGGATCGTTAGTATAATACGTGTATACGTAGAGAGCGAGAGAGAGAGAGAGGCAAGAAAGGAGGAGAGCGAGGGGTTGGTTGGTACGTGGTGGTAGTAGTAGTGGCGGCGGCGGCGGTGGTGTGTACGTTATGCGGATCTACTTACTCGGTGAGTAATTCGTCGAGCGATGCCTGGGTGTTTTGTACACCCTCTCGCATCAAATCCTCGTTATACTCGTGACGTTCGTGCGCCAGCAGATGATGGGGCTCGTCCGTTTCGGTGTCGCTGCCGCTTCCTGCGCCCTGCTGCTTGTTGGCCTCGCTGTGACGATTTCGCTCATGTCGGGCGCCACTTTTGGTTCTTTATTTGGTGGATTGTTTTTTGTTTTGTTTTTTGTTTTTTTTTGCGTTTTTTCGTTCGTTCGTTTTGGTTTTTTGGAGGCGTTTTTCAGACGATGATAATAATAAAAAAAAAGAAGAAGTAAAAACGTGTGCACCCAATCGAGACCGTACGCACACGATTAAGTGCGTTCACGAGTGTGTTTCGTGTTGGTTGTGGTTGGTTGGTTGGTTGGTTGGTTGGTGGCGAGAGAGCAAAAAAATAAAAACGAATAAAAATCAAATATAAGTATCGTAAGCAATAAATTTGAGCAAAATCAGAGTGAAAGAAAGAAATAAAAGTAAGAGTACGAGAAATAAATGTACAAATGAAGGGTAAATAGTCATTTTGTGGTCGACGTCAAAGAGCGAGAAATTTCCTATTCATTATTTCGCGTGAAATTCCGCGGATAAGATATACATACTTGGACGTACGAGTGTATAATCATGTATGAAAAAAAACGCACATGTATTAGCCTTTTTATGCGAGAGAACAATTATGAAATTCATCGATAATGTTATTTGCACAATTGAAGCTCTCGCACGCGCGCAGACAGACAGAGACAGCTTGGGCCCGCGCGGATGCCAAGCTATCTACGCAATCGCCGATTTTTTTTTGTAACATTATAAACAAGATTGAAAAACTTTTCGTCATATTTTACATCGACATCGGAACCGATATATCTGTCTTTATGTACCGTATAACAAATTTTTTTAATTTCTAAAGTTTTAGATGCCAGTCAGGCGGATGAAAAAGAATTTGATACAGAATTAAATCAACTGGCATTAGTGGAGCTAATCTTTCATAAAAGTGGCATTAAAAGCAAAGCAAAAAAAAGCTCTTCGAATTGGACCCTCCATATATATCCTCGAACGAAATTGCTATATAACACTTTGGCTTTTTTTCATATGTAGTTAAAAGCAAAAAAAGCTGCAAACATTGAATTATCGAACGTTGGTGCTAGCTACTACCATTGAGAAGTAAATTTAATAAACTTCTACGATGGTGCAGCAGCAGCGGCAGCGGCGGAACAAGGACACATCATCTCGCCGTCCATCTCTCGCGTTCATATACGTCTGTACACACACGAGCTATATACACGACTGCAATAATTCTTTATCAAGAGCGAAACGCTTAAAAAATACCTTTTCACGGAATATACGGAAAATTGATCAAGCACTCGCGCGCGCGCGCACGACATGATGGACGTATTTATCAGCAAAAACTATAGCTACTAGCTCTGTATATACAAGGACTCGAGATGTCATTTCCTCGCGGCCCGCAAAAGTGGCTGCGCGCGAGTAGCAGTACTGCGTTTCTCTATTATACACGCGCCACGACGCTTGTAAATCATGTCGAAAATCCAAGTGCAAATGATTTTTCAAGGTTAAAAATCTATATAATAAATATATAAAACAGCTGTAAAGCGCGAAAAGTAGGTTTGATACACACAACAATTGAGCTTCTTTAGTTTTTATCTTATCGCTCATCTATATCTGATACAATAAAAATACTCCTTTTTTCTCTCTCTTTTGCTTCTTTTTTTTTTATCGCTTATTATAGCTCTTACGACAAGTCAAGCTGCTTGGTTGTCTGCTGCGTGCATCTCTCGCGTCGTCTTCGAGCGTCGACGTCGATATTTCGCTCGTTTCGTCATTATGATATAGATATAGACATTTGAGCGCATTTCTAGTTCAAGAACTTTGCAATTAAATAATGACAATATATCACCACACGATCGGAGCGCGCGAGATTCAGAGTGCGCGGCGCGCAGAGAGACGAATCACGCGGGCGTATACAGTCACCGACGGCAAATATACACGCCGAGAGCAATCAAACATGATTATTCGCACGCGCGGCTTTAATTAGAAAATGTGCCGTGTATGTATGTATGTATGTATGTATATATCGTATATAGCATACGCGAGAGAAACGAGAGAGAGAGAGACAGAGCAAAAAATATGGAGAAAAAAGAAAGAAAAAAAAAGTATACCAGAGAGCGATAATTGTGATTAGGGACCACGTCTCTTTTTCTCGTATATTAAGCTCGATCGTGTACGCGTATTTGCGGTTGCTGTGTGCTATAGCATACAAGAGAGAGAGAGAAAGAGAGTAACTATATTTTTCAATCAATTACGCGACAAATTAATAACTCGATAATTTACCCGGTGCGCCGATATTCCCCAGCTCAAAGACGGTGAAAATTCACATTTACGTGCACACTGCAGTCGCATGAGCTGTATAATACGATCCGCATTAACTCCATTAGCTACGAGAGCAGCAGCAGTAGCAGCAAAAGAAATATCAAGCACGATATAACTTAAAACCATACTTTTTACTTTATTCAATACACAGCAGCAGCAGCAGCAGAGGCAGCGTCAGTAGCAGCAACAGCATTAGTAGTACATATTATAGCAGTACCAGCACACGCTCATTGCGCTCTGATAATCAGCGCTTGATTCCGGCTTTTTAAATTAAACCTTCCACTCGCGCGCGCAAGAGAGAGAGAGAGATAAAGAGAGAGAAAAAGAGCATTTACTTTGACGAAGACCACATACATCATAACGAGAGAATATCACTCGCAAAAAACTTGCGTGCACACTTACGGGTCGCGACAAACTTTTCACTTTTTTTCCACTTGCTTTTTATTTATTTATTTATTTTTATTTTTATTTTTTGTTCACCAACACACAGACGAAGAGGAACAGCTGGCAAAAAAATAAACGTGTGCTTATCACGTGCGCGCTTGCGACTTTTTCTTGACTATCGCGTATAAATTAGAGGTGAATCAAGTAGCAGAAGTAACAGCAGCAGCAGCAACAGCGGCGACGTCAGAAGTAGCAGCCAAGAGATAGCAATTAAAGAGGTAGAGCAAAAGAGAGAGAAAGAGACAGACTCTTAAATAGGAGCACAACATTAACTTTACGCGTGCACAGGCAGACTAGCAGCATAAAAGCACATCACCATGGTGATCGTTGTCGTCGTCGTTGTCTAAGTCGTCGTCTACGTTGTCTACGTCGTCTTTGGCGTGAGCATCATCGTCGGAGCGACGCAACTACCTGTGCGATACTGCCTGGCGATATATACGCGCTCGAGTATAATAAACACATACACTCGCAGCAGCAGCAGCAGCAGCGGCACACGCAAACGTGCATGTGTATAGGTGTGTACAATAGCGTAAACACCAGTCGCGTGTGCTAACTCGCGTTTTAATACGTGCGTTGCAAAATACAAGCGAAAAGCAACAGCAGCTACTCGAAAGAACAGAAAGAGAGAGAGAAAGAGAGAAAAAAACAGTATACAGACAGAGTGCTCGCAAGCGAGATAGAAAAAAGATACATAATACGAGGCATAGAAGAGTTGGCTCGTGCGTATATATAATAATAATAAACTTGTGTGGGTGTATATATCTAATAAGATTACGAGAGAGAGAGAGAGAGAAGAGGAAAGAAGAAGAGAGGTTGAGTGAGTGAGTGAGTGAGACGCGTTGAGTCGACTTACGCCAGGAGGGAGGGAGCGCCGCGCGTCCCAGTTTCTTGCTGCTGGCCCGCCGGTGGTATCACGATGGACGGCGTCGAGACGGACTTCTGCAGCGGCAGACGCGAGCCCAGCACCGACATCATGCCCGGCATCAGGCTCGCGTTGTCGCCCAAGCGCTGCCCGCTCCGCTTCGCCTGTCCCGTCACCTTGAACTCGACCTGTGTGCACAATTTTTTTTTTGGATTTTTATTTCTCGTTATCGATGCCCGATCGATGCACGATGCATTTACATTATTATTGTTCTATTGTAATTATATCGTTGTAAGAGAACTGTGGATAAAAGAAAAGAAAGAGAGAAAAAAAATAAACAAATTTCACTTCTTTTTTTTCATACATGTGTAAGTATCAAAGTATAATATTGTAATCTTGATGTGCGTATGTGTGTGCGAGCGAGCGAGCGCGAGAAATCTTTGTCGCGCGAAGCACGTGTTCAGGCGCGATAACACAACGTACACGGCCTAATGCCAAGATTTATGCGTATATTTAATAATGATGTCAGTGGAAATTTATCATTCGGTGCGAGCGAGCGAGCTCGCTTGCTGCCTCTCAAAATATATGATTCATCGCGCGACGAAGCGCACAATCTATATTATTATACATTTCTCGCGGTGTAGGAGAGAGAGAAAGAGCGCATAATAATATAATATTCGTAATAATGCGAGCTGCTACCGCTGTAACGCGGAAGAAGAGAAGCGCCGAGCTTTGGTCTCTCTCTCACTTACTTTTCTAGCGCGGAAAAATCATCCAAATTAAACGTGAGCGAGCGCGTGAAATAATCTCCATGATCTCTTATGTGTGCGAGCGCATGACTGCCCAAATGGATCAAGTGTACGTCATCAGGTGTGTATGTGTGCAAAGTGTAAGAGAGCGAGAGAGAGGGTAGAGATTATTTTCCTTCATTTTTCTTCTTTTTTTTATACGTACTGTAATGAAATGCACTAACGATTCGCTCGATGATAAATATAGCCGCGCGAGATTCATCCATCATTTCTTGCTCGTACATTTCGATGCACGATATAATATACGAGAGAAAACGTTTGACCTGATCTCGTTGCTTTTAAGAATCGCGCGCGTGCCTTTATAGAAAATTTCCTGCGCTCGCCGCGGCCTTGAAGACATCCTTGCCACACGCAATATCGTATCTGTGCCGATATCAAAAGCTTCGAGCTTACAACGGGTGTTTGTATATAATATTTTGTTGAAAACGTGTATAAAGATAGCAGAGAGAGTGTGTGTGTGTGTGTGTGTACGTGTGCATGCAGGATAAATGCATCATATATAACAGTAACCTGAACAAAGTCAGCTTCATTGAGGGAATGCGTGCTAGATTGCGATACGGAAGTACGAGGCTTGCTGCTCGTTTCTCTGGGCCGCTTGCCATCGAGCTCCATGTCCATGTCGCTGTCTAAGCTGCTCAGACTTATGCTTCGCTGGCGCTGCGCAGAGTGGACGGGTAAATGGAAGCAAAAGTTTGCGTCAAAACACATTGCGAGTTACTCTCGTCGGGTAAGCTCGTTATTATAAATCATAAAATATATATATATATATATATGTCAAACAGACGAACTTACGATGTTCTGAGCCGTCAGATGATTGTTGTCGAAGCCACGGCGGCCGTGCTGCCTCGAGTCCTCGAGGTCCGTCCAGCTTCTTCGCCGATCGATGCCCTGCAGTATCTGGCTGCAGACGTGGCTGACGCCGCCGCCACCGACGCTGCCGTGATGATGATGATGATGATGATGATGGTAGTGCGTGGGCGAGCTGTTGGTCGAGCAGTTGGTCAGGAGATCGGGATCGGAGCCGTCCTGGCCATCGACGACCACCACCTGGCCACCGCCGCAGGCACCCTGACAGTCTCGATGGTGATTGTGCTGATGATAGTAGTGCTGCTGATTGCCGCCGCCGCCGTTGCCACCGATGCCGGTGGTCTGGATCACTCCCTCGATGGAGATCAGAGGGCAGAGCTGCGGACAGCTGGTGCTGAAGCGCGCCAGATGATCGCCGCCAATCGCCTGGGCACCGGTGCGCAGCGTCAGGTCGCGCATCTGATGAATGCGGTCGTGGATCTCGTGCAGATGGCGAAGTGGCTCCTCTGCAATGGAGACGAATGATAATGCGTCGCACGAAAGATGGAAAATTATACACAATAAAAAGCGTTGAAATAAAATTAAGCGATCGCGTGGGCGCACTCGTGCGTAAAAAAGAGTCATCGTTTCATCGCGTGAATTTGGGATCCACGTCACTGCTGCGAAGATGAAAAGAAAAAAAAACCAGCAAGGATCGGGATGAGAGAACGTTTTAATGAGAAAGAAATCGTCATCGCGTATATTACGCGACACGTCGCTCTATCTCGTGCTGTATAATATATGTGATGAAAAATACTCCGCTGCAAAATCCATGAGGCAAAGGAAGGATAATCTCGACTGCGATACGTGTTGCGCGCTATAGCTGTGTATATCGTCAAGCGGCAAGAGCGAGAAGAGCAGTAGTAGCAGCAGCAGCAAGCCTGTAATACTGATTTCTCATCTTCTCCATCAACACCACCCCCGTAGCGATCCTGTACACGTATACAACACAAGCTGCAGCATGGGCAATACGAGTCCTATTAAAAGACTGGATGTATAGGGAAGGATGTCTCTAATCAAAGCAGCTGAAGCGTCGTATTACGTGCCCCGAGATGTACACGCGTGCGAATCGACGAAACAAAATCAAATCTTTAGCTTCACGAGAATTTGTTGTTTTTTTTTTCAACTCTTTTTTGTTCTTTCTCTGTGCTTTTATTCGATTTAATGGGGTAGAGATAATTGCGTCGAAAAGCTCGAATTTACCTGTAAACAATACGCGCTTGCACCATTGAGCTATATATAGCAACATAAACACGTCGTAATGCTGCAATCAATGATTCATTGATATCGTGTATATTTTATGTTAACGCCGTCCGATGATCGAGAGGACACACTCAGAAAGAGCACGAGAGAGAGAGAGACGCGACCTAATTTGGCCGAGAGCCAATAAATTTTGCATCGCGATCGCCGCTGCCACCGCCGCGCACTGATCGACGTCGCTCGTCATCATATAATATAATACCTTTATCAATGCGTACTTATATATACTAATAATCATCCAGGCGCTGCACGCGAACATACATGTATAATGTTTATTAATACACAGATCGGGGCGCGCGCGCGGGTAAATTGATAATAAAATTCGTCGTACACGCACGCGTATTATTATAACAGGCGGGTAAAATTGCCACGAGGCGATCACGCGCGCACGATCGCATTAAAAGTTAATAGAAAATTTTATTTTACTCGTTTTAATATTATAACGTACACGCGCAGATCGTGTATATAATATTTTCAGCGCGATGCGAGATTTAATCCTTTTCATTTACTCGCCACGCGACCAGACAATCGTGGAAATTGCCGCAAGCTGCATATTACATTAAATTCGTTTAACATCGTTGTCATACGCGTGAAAGCCCGGGACCACTATAACTAGGACGACGATAAAGTACGCGTACGTTTCAAACTAGAACATTTTTTAGAGACTATGCACGTCGATCCGAGATACTTTACGACGATATAAATTCCAGCTGGTTGTAAACCGTATGGAGAGATGATGAAAGCGCGTCGAGTGCATAATCAAAGAATGTTCAATTTTTTTTTTCCTAGCAAAAAAAAAAGTTCCGAATAACCGAAAGCTCGCTCGCATTGTACTGCACGTTGCGCGCAGGACTCTTTCGTTGCGCACCCGTCGCTACTGCTACTACTGGTTCGAGCTTGCAAGCACACGCGCGACGTTGAGTGCACGGCACACATACTTTTCGTCGGTCGAGTACAAAGCGGTAGCGTATGTAATACATGTATATATCTGTATAGGTACTCGGCATACTTTTGCCGAGCTGTGTAGTGTATAGTATCGGTCCAGCGGCATGATATCTGGCTGGCCAAGAGTAAGAGCTAGTATGTATATAATAATAGTAGTAGCTCTAGTTGTAGCAGAGCCAGAGAGCAAATGAATGGAAGCGCGCGCGGGGCTATTTGTATAAACAAGCTCGCTACTAGCTCGGTTGTGTATGCCTTATTTATCCGCGATATAGACAAGCCATTGGCAGGGCCATGTACTACTCTACGCCCGGCCAAACAAAGACCAAAGTCCAATCTTCCTGCATATATATATATATATATATAATATAGCATGTACACATGGACACGACACACCTATATATATATTTACACATTGCATACGAAAACAATGGCCAGAAGCAGCTGCTTCTACTTCATATATCCGTGTCTGTATATGTTGGAGTATTGCGATGTGACACCATCACTTACCGAGGACAGGATAATGCTTGGACAGTCCGGGCGAGTGCGGAGTTACACTGATAATGGGCACGAGTGGATTAGTCGGCGTCGTCGTCATACTGCTCGACGTCGCCATCCCCGCCGCTCCAGCCGTCCCGGGCGTCGTCGGTGTGCTCGTGCCGGACATACTTTTAACTTGTTGTTGCTGCTGATGCTGCTGCTGGGCGTTGTTTTGATCTTTGGATGAAGCTCCACCCGTTGTCAGGCAGCCCTCGTCGTGCGAGTTGTACTTTTGGCTCGTTTGCTGCTGCTTATTATTGCTAGTAGTGGTAGACTCGTCGACGACGACGATACCGTTGACGCGCGAGGACGGCGGCGAGCACTCCGGTATTTGCCCGGAGCCTCCCAGATAGTCCTTTATTACATCCTCCTCGCTGTCCTCGCCACTGTTCGGGCACTCGTCTGCAAAACAATTAGAGCGTATAATTAATCAACTGATTGGCTTGGTCTATGCGGGTCTATTATATATGTATATATTTGGGAGTTGATAAGCAAAAGAATCTTGGCACAAATTCAAGAGTTAATGTATATAACATGATACTCATTCGCATCGGGAAATAATGAGCAAGTAGATAAAAACGAATAAAAAATAAAATACGAGCGACGGTATATAAGTAACGTAATCGCTATGCGCGAGACGATGTGTGCGCGCGAGGGGCACGTACTTGTAATACGCATCGCATATGGGATAAATTTCTCAAGCTCTTACTTTTATTGCATCTTTTTTTTCTATCACGCGAGCAGAGCTATATACGCTCGTGCACTCAATATCTTTTAATATAGAGACGCACTCGGCGCGAGTGTCGAGTCCTCGAAAAGTCATCGTCGTCGTCGTCGTCGTCGTCGTCGTCGTCGTTCTGGAGCAATTACAATATTATCGGTCATTTGGCATACACGCGCGCATTAATTTACATGTGCACTTGAAATATTCAGAACGCCGAGCCACGCGCGCGCGCGCGCGCAAATATTATAATGCAATATCGCGTGTACATACGCGAATCGTTCTCTTCAATTATTTGCGCGTTTAATAAACACACATACACACAATACACACACACACACACATACACACACACATGTATAATATAATAATATAAACATAATAGCCCGGACTCTCGCTTTCGGACGCGACTACCTACTACTACGTTATACTCGGACGTTTGGAAGCCATGGGCCGCGCGCGATCATCATTATATACGCAGGGGGCATATTATAATAGCCCCCGCCAGTGTACTGTGTCGCGGTTATCGGTTATACACCGCGTGCCAAATTGCGTTTATATTCTGCCGCTGCTGCTGCTTCTAATTCAGAGAGAGAGAGAGAGAGAGAGAGAGAGAGAGAGAGAGAGAGAGAGAGAGAGACGTTTATATAAACAGTATATATACGTACGCATAATACACAAACATTGTAATGTGCATAATATAAAGGCAATATCGTTGCATAGAGAGGCTCGTGTGTATGTATATTATGTACAGAGATATCGATTTATAATTTCGACCGCCGGGTTTACGGGCACACACACACACACACACACGTATACTGTACACGCTTTTAGGCCTCGTTCTCGACAAAGTGCATCATAATAACGGCACACAGCTATCGTGTATAATATAAGACGTGAGCGCGCGGAGAGAAATTGAAAGGGCCGCGAGCTTGCGAGCTTGCGTGCGTGCGAGCGCGGCTGCGGGCTTGGCCTTGGCGCGCAAGGGTAAAATGGCCTCATGGCACACATTGTATTAAATTGAATGATGCGGTAAACACTGGTAGAGCAGCGTTACGTTCGTGGCAGCTGTATATAGTCGAGCTTTTGCTGTATACAGGTATGCCAAACGCACCCATACCCCACGCTATATAGGAGAGAGCCCTTTGATGTCTTCAACGTTTTCAACGATAAATATCCTCTCTTCTCTCTCTTTGCGCGCTTAGCAGCAGCAGCAGCAGCAGCTCGCGTATCACACGGTATAAAATGTTGTATACATCTATCTTATATATGTATGCACGCTGCAGTAATAGTAGTAGTAGTGACCTAGAGCTTGCGGGGTATGCTCTAACTCGAGCACGGTACAAAGCCTTCCGGTATATATACACGCGCTATACATAACGTTGTGTACGCGAGCTTGCAGCAGAAACAGCAGCAGCAGCAGCAGCCGTGGCACCACCATTAACCGTAATCCCGTGTATCTGTGTGTATACGTATACAGAACGTACGCAAGGCTGTGTAATCGTCTATGCGTATATCGCGCGGCGGTGTTGGGTGCGGGTCGAAAGCATACACGTACACGCGCGCAGCGTTCCTCTCGCGTCCGAAAACAAGGGCGCCATGTACTAGCTCTGCACGCATAGACAAGTAAATATAGATGAAGCATGTATAGAGAGGGAGAGAGCGAGAGAGAATGGATGCTGCAAGCTGCTGCTGCTGCTGTTCCTCGCGTTGGTCGAGCGCCAAGCTTTGTGCCCGAATCGAATGCGAAGCTCCGCCAAATTGGTCCTTTTGACGAGTTCTCACGCGCTAACTTGGATCTCGCTCGGGCTTGTTCTCTCCTATTATAATATGCCGCTACTGCTGCTGCACACTGTTGTAGCGCGCTGAGCTCGCAGTTAGTGATTAAGTATAGGTGTAGGTATATAGCACGTATTCTTGGGATTTTCGGTCACGCTAATTGACGCTCGGCTATATATAATACCTCCTACTAGTGCAGTGGAGAATACGTCGAGTTCGTTCGTCTTGACTGACGAGTAATTAGAATTAAACATGGACAGAGAGTCGCGCGCGCGCTCGCATTATGCAATTTAGCAACTAATTAAGCCTGCACACACGCGACTTATACTTCGCGAGGAGTTGGGCACTATAGTACTACGTACCGTACGTAGTATTATAATGTTTTCACGAGCTTAGAAACTCGTCGAGACAGTATATAGTGTGCATAATACGTATACGTATAGCCTTAGTCTGCGCGTTAAAATTATTTATAAGGCCGCGGAAGAATGCCCGTAAGCTCGCGCGGATAGTACACATCGCGAGGAGAGCCAAGTATATAGAATAGCAGTAATAATTTGTAGTAGACTATACAAGAGCCGCTCGCGCGACGACGAATAATTCATTTCTCAACGCTGCAAGCAGCTGCGCGCGGATCTCGAGCAGCAGCAGCAGCAGCTCATGCCGTACACGCAAGCTCGTGTTATATACGTAGGTATATAAAGGTTGTCGTACATTCTGAAAATCTCGCTGGCACGGGATTCCTCGCGAAGCTCGCGGCTTGCTCCAGAGAGCTATATTATTATAATGTACAGGTATACGACGTTATGTATAATAATATTAACTTTCGCTGCCGCCGCTGTTCTGATATCCGCACGCGCGTGCCTGCACGTGGCACACGTGGCGTGTTCTATATACCAGCCGTATGCACGCGAAAAATATTTCCCCCCGACATAATGTGGCGCGCAGGATTAATTTATATACTGTATATATAAGCTCGCTCGAGAGTCGGGAGTCGAGAGTCCTTGCTCCGCGCGCGTTGTGTAATATTAGTTTCAGCTCACGTTGTGTGAAAATTCATCCTTCATGCCGCTGCTGCAGCTGCTGCACTCGTAGCTGTATATCGGTAACACGCGGTTTGTATATAATAACAAGAACATCGACGACGACGACGAGCTTGCGCGTATGGAAAACGGAAGTTTTGTGACTGAATTAACGCGACTGCGACGTTATATAGGTTGGTGGTGGTGGTGGTGCTGCTGTATCGGGTGCAAGAGCTTATATACGTTACGATTAATTTTGTACAGGCAACGACGACAGCGTCGACGAACGGATGGCAATATATGTGTGTGACGAGACTATTATTTCGGCTACGTGTCACTAGGCTGCTGCTGCTGCTGCTGCGCCCGAGGCTATATCGTTTTACCCTTAAATATTCGATCGGACCGGGTAAACTGCGCTGCAGCACTACACGGACTCTCGTGTACATGCAGCGACGGGGTCGCGGGGTCGCGAGCGTCGTAAATTGAGAACTGAATTTTTCACGATTAAATATACGCGTGTGTGCGCTGCGGCAATTAATATATCCAACCGTCCCCGACGCATTTTATAAATAAAAAAAAACCCCGCGCGGCTATATAACGCATAAGCTCGCAAGCTCAACCGGCCTAGAGCGGGCGGGTGCATCGTTGCGATAAGCCATATTTCAGCAAAATATAATTGTAACGAAATATAATTACGGAAACGAGGTGGACCGCCAACGCCGCTGCCGCCGCGTGCTCACGCCGCCGCGTAAATGTGCATCTCTCTCTCTCTCTCTCGCGCGCGCCCTGCGTCTATATCTTTATATCTGCCCTGCTCGTTTCGTGGAGCTTGCAGTATAGAACGCACATCATACACAGACAGTATATAGCCTAGCCGTATACAGCGGCGGTATAGCTGCAGCACACACTGCAGGCGCATAATATATACGGAAAACTGGGTCGTCGCAAAGTGCTGAACGCGTATATATCTACGTGTATGTATGTGTACCGCAAGTTCGCGCGCGCGATATTCCGTCTGTGTTTGTATGCAGTTGCATATATAGCAGCAGCAGCAGCAGCAGCAGCACAAAACAGCATCGGTGCAGTATTGGTCTATATATAATATATACATAACGCGCATTGTGTGCGTATATATGTATATGTGCGCGCGCGGCGTGCGAGCAATTAAGCGGCGCCCGTGATTTTCTCTCCTCGTTTATATCTACTACTGCCGCTGCCTCGCGCGCGGATCTTTTATTACAAAACGAGATCCGTGTGCAGTTGCGGCAGCGGCATATACGCAATATCTTATTTGTGTATTGTCATGCCGAGTATGAATCTCGCCAGTCACGATTTTTCTTTCCTTTTTTTTTTTTATTATCTTTTTTTTTTCTGCTACATTCTAGATGAAATTTTCAATCGCGCGCTCGAGTCAGATTTTTGATACGTTATGTGCACGTCGTAGAGAGAATTTGAAAAATGGCAGGGAACGAATTCGTCAGCAGCAGCAGCAGCAGCAGCAGCGCAGCGCGATCTTCTGCGAGCATCGAAGCTCGCGAGTCGTGCGCTCCACATTCTATTTTTTTTGTTATTTTTTTATCATACATTATATGCGCGAGCGCATAAGCCGAATAACTCTCTCTAGTCTCTCTCTAAACGCGATCGCGTAGCGGCACAGCGCGTCAAACGCACACGTGGCAGAACATCAACAAGAATTTAACTAAAGAGGTTTCGGATATTTTTTTAGTTGTGTATAGATTTCAAAAATGTTATAATCTATATGCCTATAGATATATGTATTTATACGCGAGCGAACTCTTGATGCGTATCCACGAACGGGAAGAATGCGCAGAGTGGTGGAAAATATTTTTAACCTTTTCTTTCTGCCGAGCGTTTTGTTATAATATACACATATAGCGGTATATGTATATGCCCCGAGCATTCGACGTATATAGAATACACACACTCGAAGCGCGACAAAAAGCTCATCGTCCTGTTCTCTGTCTCTCTTTGTACCGTCTCTCTCTCTCTCTATATATACTGTATGCGCGCCTTTTTTACGGTGCCGTGTCGCACAGGGGATGAATCTTTTAATTTGCAGCTTCATATTTTTTTTTTCAGTGGCGGAAAATTACGGTTCGCACGAGACTACTAGATTGGTCGCTCGTTCCTCAGGAGGACGAGCTGCTACCGCTACCGCTGCTCCTGCTGCAGCGCATATAACGTCGAAATAGTGTAATTCCGGTTTATGATGAAAATATATATTCGTTCAACTACATTTCAAAATTTAATTCGACTATACCGCACGTGCGCGCGTCGATGATTAAAGTACAAAGATTTTAGATGCAACTAAATTATTTACCGTTCATCAACGAGATACAATTCAAAATTAATCAACTCAAATAGTTTTAATTATCATTATTATTTACAGCTCTGCGAACAAAGGAAATACGAGACAACGCAGCTAGAGATATATACAGCACGCAGTGTTGTACACTTGTGTGCTGCTATACGAGAAAGAGCGAAAGAAAAACGTGGGCGAAAAAAAAGTGAGAGAAGTGAAGGAAAAACTCGACACCTCGCGTGTGCAGGTCAACAATGGCTCGGCCCACAGAGCAGCAAGGCAGCGTCGTCGTGCGAGAGCGCGTACAAGTGCGTCAACGTAGCTTTCCCTCTTGTGCCTTTTCCTCTATGTGTGTGTGTGTGTGTGTGTGTGTGTGTGTGTGTGTGTGTGTGTGTGTACTTCGGTATAGACCACACACCCACGCACTGCACACGAACAAAGAAGCAAGCAACATACACACCCGACGACGAGCAGTGCAGCTGCAGCTGGCTCACGTCTAGGCAGGCAGTAACTTATAAACTTATTAATGCTACGGCGCTAACCACAAGCATCCTCCCCCCGTGCATGTCTATTATCCCGGAGAGCTTCCGCAACTTCCGGCGCAAAGCTTGCAGCAGCGGCAGCAGCAAGAAGAGGAGAGAAAGGCCGAGCTTTTATGATATTCAGCCGAGCGGATCTCGCTTAGATTGTTGCTCGCGTATACGAGAGCTGCTGCTGCTGCTGAGCTCGAGCCGCAACGGCTTATATAAAACATCGGCAAAACAATGGGAAACATTTTTTTCAAGCACGCAGCATTCACGCATGCAGGCGGCTCGTGTGTGTGTGTGTGCGTATGTATACGCAACAATTACCTACTACCTACTACACGAGTTATTACGATTTTGCCCCGTTTATTCCTTTTTTTTTCTTCTTCTTCCGTCAATACCATAATCGACTTGCACCGCATTCATGCACGAAACGTTAGAGTTTTTAAACCAATTATGATTTTCAAGAAATGCCAAGGAGAGAGAAAAAGAAAAAAATGCTAGTCCGCAGTTCGTGCTGTTTTTTTTCTACATACATAGATATATATTCGAATGCATCGCGTACACATAGTCTCTCGTTCGAGTGTAGCACGCGCGCGCCAAATGTACACACTCACACACACAACTTTTTAACCTAATTCTTTTTTGCCTCCCGCGCGGGCGCTCGCGCGTCCAATGTTTTCTATGATTCGATGAAAAGACAAAAAACAACAACAAAGTAGTAGCCCGTGCACAGTCACTTTGCATAATTAAATTCCCATATATATATACAGAGTTGCACACGTTCGTTCGTCCGATATATAAAATGTTTCTCTTCTTTTATTTTTCTCTCTCTCTCTCGCTCTCTCGACTTTTCAACCGAACGCTAGCTGCGGCGCATCGCCAAGCACACTATTCGATTCGACAAACACTGCATGAGTACTTTTTCATTTTCTAATGAGCCACGATGTGCGCGTAAAAAAATCGGTTACTCGAAAGAATGCCCTCGATTTTCAATCGATGTCTCGCTGTAATAAAGCTCCACGCGCGCGCGCGCGTGGCTAGTAGTTACAAACAAACGAAAAAAAAAATTACACCGAGAAAATCCATTAATTGTCTCGTTCTGTTGACCTGTTAAACAACAAAAAGCAATTCCGATGCCGCGCGAGGCTACAGTGTTACACGTGCACGCGCGCGCGCACTCGGATTTTGTAATACAAATGCCATTCCGATTCATTTTTGCTGTGTTAATTTTCTACAATCTGTACAAGTCGGATGTAATGCTTTCGTGTGCATTTCTATGGAAGCACGCGAACGAAGTTGTGCGTATAGACTCCCTCGCTCTCTTACAACGGTGAATAAATTACAGTTCGAAAATCGAGTCGGAGTTTGAAAATTTTCACCGAGCACAAAATGCATTTCTGCTGCTGTAGCAACAAGAACGTAAGTTTGTTTCTTTTGTGTTGAATTGCAAACTCGCTCTCCCCCCTCTCCACTTTTCCCATCCCCTTGTTATCAGTATGAAACGATCGTTACAGGGGAAAAGCTCTTCGATATAAATAATTAACAATAAAACTCTCGTGAAAATCTTTTTATCGATAACTTTCAACAACTCTCTGTCTCGATTTATTAGTATAGCAACAGCAGCAACGCGTCACGCGCAACGTCGAGCGTATTAATTGAAATTAACAATGATCCCATTATGTTGGAAAACTTTGTGCCTGATTTTCTTCTCTTCTCTCGACGAAGCAAAAAAGCCCATTAAGGTCATATCAGTTTAACTTTCGGATACGCAGAAGCGGATCTTGACGTGTGTGCGCGGAGAGTACGAACTTGTGTGCAAATCCACTCGGATCTCCACGTGTGCAGGCAGCAGCAGCAGCAGCAGCAGCGGAGGCGCGCCCGTTTACACGTGACGCGTGGCGGCGGTATATATGTATTATTTGCATATCCATGCATGGGTTTATAATGAAATTGAGAAAGTTTCCGGTTAATTTGCTCAGGCACACTGTGTATGCCTATATAGAAGTTGTATATTTCATCAAACTACATCAACTCTCGTTTGCAAAAGGCATATACGTGTGTTCGATGTGTATACGCTTCGTTTATACATAATATACGATGTATGGATAGACGGACTTTGGAAAATAAATTAATATACTCTCGAACTCATTATGTGCCAGTGCTAGCGTATAAGCCTGTCTCATTCAATGCCGATAGATGACGTATACGCTCGAGCTATCGATGAATCTCTCATAACGCGAGTGAAGAGAAAAAAAGAGAAGATTATTGACTCCAAACTCTGTTTAAACATTATATACGTTAGCAATTCTCGCGATATATAACGCTAAAACCCTGTCTCAAATCGAAAGCACACACACACATACACACACACATTTGTAAGTATACGCACATGCACAGAGAGCGAGGACTAACCGAGCTACAGGAGAACTGCATTAAATGCCTTGCATGTATGTATGGACTCGTGTGCGCGACACTATATAGACATTCGTGTTCTCGAAAGCTCGCACACATACTTGCGCGCAGGCGATCAAACTCTCTCTCTCTCTCTCTCTCCCTTCTCTTTCTCCCTTTGCTCTCTGTCTGTCGTGCTCGATCGCCTCGAAAGCCATAAAGGCAAGCCAAGCGCGAGTAACTGTAATATACAAGAAGCTTCAGATCCAGCAGCAGCAACAACAAAATGCTCTTTGGCCCTGCAAAGTACCACAGACGATCGCCGCCACTACGCGATGCTTTATATACCCTCGGACCGCAAACTCGCATCTAAGGTCTCGAGACTTTCTTCCCTTTATATATTTATTTTTTATTTTCTTTTCTGCCAAGCCAATGTTTGTGAGTGTGTGTAATATAGCTATAGGGTAAGCATTGACCGCACAAACACAGCATCCAGATCAAGGTTCGCTCCCTCAAGACGTATCCCCCATCGGTCACGCGCCCTCGAGCTGCACGTGTATGTGTGTCTGTGTGTGTGTGTGTGGCAATACGGAGTTGGGTTAATACACAGCTAGCGGCTTTTCAAGAAAAAAAAGGCAAGAGAGTGAGAGAGAAGGAAGGAAGGGTAGTCCCCACACACGAGCGAGCGCCCGCGCGAGGTCCGCGCACTTGAGCTTGACCCACATTCTAACGTCGCATACTTAGCGCTCGCTCCTCTCTCTCTCTCACTCTATACCAGATACTCTCTCTGGGCGAAAAATCAATTTCCCTAAAAATGCCCCACCCAAAAAACCACCACCTCCCTCCTCCCCCTTCCTCCTCCCACCCTCATTTTCGCCCGCAGCATCTCTCGTTCTCTCGCGGCGGCGGCGACTACCAGTAGATCTCGCGCGTGAGCTTTCTTTCGCCTTGCTGTGAGCACAGCTCTCCTCTGCTCGTATATCTCTCTTTTCGCGTGCGGTGTGTGTGCCAATGTGTGCGAGTATCCCTGAAAGCTCTCACACACCAGCGCGCTTTCTTTCTACGCGCAAGGTCGAGTTTACGCGCAAAGTCTACGATACAATACTACTACCGCTGCTGCTGCTGCTGCTGCTGCTACCATCGTCGAGAGAGAAAAAGACTGCGATACGTATATCATCGCGTACTGTTCGCGTTCAAAGCTGCGTACGAGATACACATTATATACGTTCTAAAAAATCTCGACCTAGATTGATACTTTTGCACGCGTGCATATGTATATATCATGCACAGCAGCAGTAGCAGCAGCAGAGATATATAGAGGAGTGAGTCGAGCGAGCGAGAGAGAGAGAGAGAGAGAAAAAGAGATGTGGAATCACGAGGAGCTTATAAACGCGCGCGTCGCACATTTTTGCTCGTACACCGTTTTACGCGTGTATTGTTCGTGTCTGTGAGCTTGCATGAGTGTGCGCGTACGTAAGCGGAACGCGTTCGAGTGATCAGCGGTAGTATGTACACACACAAACATACACACACATACGTTGATTTTGTTTGATATAAACACACGAGGCATGTTATATATATACCGTTGTACACACGAGCGTGGCGGAGCTTGCAGCGAGCTTGCGGTATACATCCACTATCTCTCGCTCCTTTTAACGTTAAACGATTTTTAATCAATCTAGCTCTTTCCCTCTATTGAATTTTTCGAAAGCAATTTCATAATATGGTCGATCGATTAAAACGTCTTTTTTTACACTCTTTGCCGAGACATTATCATACTGATCTCTCTCTCTCTCTCTCTATCGACGCGTGCACGCGATAATGATAATGCATCAGCTCGTGGAGGCTGCAAGAGATCGTTTTGCGGGCGCCGGCCCCGCTGCACGTGCAGCAGCCTGCGACGATGTATTATCGAGGCTGAAAATGAAACCTCAACTATGATCCCCCAGCAGCGGCAGCAGCAGCAGCTAATCTTACATCAAATATCGCCTCGCGCTCTCGTGCGTCGAGCGGATTATAATCCAGCCGCCGTGAGCTTGCGCGACTCGTTACGGGGCAAATAAGCGACCGAGCGAACGGCGATATGAACTCGTTTGTGGCCTCATTTTCAATTAGTAAGAGTCCGCGTGTGCAAGCTCTCTCTCTCTCTTGCTGCGGCATTATATACTATAACATGCGAACGCACACATATCGCGCCCTGCAGCAGGGCCGCGTGCACCATCGTTATTTCGCAATTTTGCGCAGTTCAAATACGAGCCGAAATAATTATACGTTTTACGGTAAAATTGTGTTTAATATTCGTGGTTTATAAAGTACGATGTAAGAACATAAGCGAGCGTATTAACCATTTTTAATTTTTTTTCACTTTCTTTTTTTTTTTTTATGCGCGAAAGTAACTTGGCTAATGCTATTTATAGAATTCTCATTACTTTCGACGCTGCAGCGCGATACACGCGCGCTCGCCGCGTTTATATCGATACAAATTCCAATGAAGATCCGTCGTGATACGAATATAGTGGACAGTATTATGGATGCAGCAGCAGAAAGTCAGAAGCACACAGACACACACACACACACAGAGTCTGGGGACACGCGAGGACGAAAAGTTTTCACGTTACAATACACAGCTGCTACTGCTGATACGGTTTGCTACACACAGACACACACACATATATATATAAAGGAGAGTATGGATCGCGTTTCTTTTCGCCGCTTGGTTCATTGTCGTCGTAAATGCCAAGGTAATGTCCGTGACACAAAGTGCGTGCCTCATGTGCGCGGCGGCAGCGGCGGTGGCCACTACCTATACTATATAACACAATGTGCCGAGCTCGAGCTGCTGCTGCTGCTGCTGCTCGGACGTCAACCGTATTAAGCGCATAAAATGCACATACACACGGGGGGAAATTAACAGCTGGAAAACACGACGAACATGTATGTACGTAAGTATATGTATGTTTCAGTTAATATAAGCGAGCGTAGAACTGCATTCGAGTAAAGGTTCATTAGAGCTAAAGGTTCGTATAAATAGCCGAGAGAGAGGGAGAACTAATTTTCGTTCGCGTTGTACGAGGATTTGATTGACCTTTATCTCGGCAATGCCCGACTTTTTTCTTCATTATATTATACACCTTACGATATAAAAGAGGAAGCTCTGAAATAGGAAAAGAGATAGATAGAGATGCTTTTTATGTATACGGCAGCAGACGAGCCGTTGACGCGAATTTGCAATTTCGTCGAAATATTATCACGCCTGCACGGATCTCTCTCTCTCTCTCTCTCTCTCCTCTCTCTCTCTCTGCCTCGGCATTCCTTCGTATAGTCGCGCAAGAATAATAAACACGACGAAGAAAGGCACGCACAAAACTCGATGACGGCAATGATAATGATAATATTAAAAGAAGAGGAAGAGACTGCGGAAAAAAGAACAAGAGAGAGAAGAGGAAGAAGAAGAAAAGAAGAGAGTGTCGTCGTCGGTGCTTCTAATATAAGATCGCGCGCAAAGACCGGGAACGTAAAAAGAAGCGCGCGCGCCTGTGTGCACGCGAATATAAGTCTTTTACGGCATTTTCCTTGCCCGTAATATAAATGGGCGTGTAAGCGCGCGTACAATTTTTTCGCGCTCCCTTTCTCTCGTGCGCCTTTTTTTTTGTCCAACATTTTATATACGCGCTCGACTTTATAATTTTATATATGTATATTATATAAAACGCGACGCGAAATGTACTTTCACCTTTTATTCTCTTCCTCTGGTTACGCGGAAAACGCGAGTTGTGTACATATATATGCTAGCTGGTGCGACGATCGCGCGCCGTGGCCATGCTCGCGACTCACGCGATGCACTTTATTGTTTTTCTTTACTCAAAAATCGCCGCCCACTACTATACTCTCCCCCTCCCCTCTCCATCCTCCTTGTCTGCACTATACAGGCGAGTCGTCGCGTGTGCTTTTATCTCTTTTCTTTTTATTCCATTCAATTAGTTTAATGCTCGTGTTTCAAAACTCGAGAGCGAGAGAGAGAATGAGACACATCCTCCGCGCTCGAGAGTGCAAAGAAACGACGAGTGTATTTGTGTGAATTGGAAAAACACTAACGCCAACATGACCGCGGGGCTCTTATTTAAATTTATATAAACTCGCGGCATAAACTTATGTTTGCTACGTGATAAATTTATCCATATCCACGAGATGACGTAGATCGACCGAAGTCGTGTGTTGTATATGGGCTCGCGGCGCGCGCGTGACTCCGCTCGTGCGTTGTATAGGTCGGAAGACGATTTTAAAATTGAAAAAAAAGACAGCTCCCTCTCTCTCACTCTCATCCTCTGTCTTTTCCGCAGCGCGCGCGTGCGAGAGAGTGAGAGTTTATAATAATTTTTCCGCGGAAAATGACGCGCGCGCGACAGACGAAAACCCCGCGTGATGGATGATTGTTATTTCGTTGCTCGCTCCTAAACATACTAATAGATGTACGAAATGTATATATCGCTATTTAATCATTTAACGCGGCTGTGTGTCAGGGTTTTTTTAGAAAAAAAGAAACAATAATACATTTTGGAAAGCGTGAAAAATAACAAGATATCGCGCTCGAGGACGACAAAAGCAAATATGAGCGCGGCGCGTGATGCGATTCCCGCGAGAGAGAGAGAGAGAGAGAACCGCGCACATGAAAAATTGCTCGCGCTTGTGCATCTATTGCATATAGTTAAAATAAACTTTACGCTTTTCTGCCGGACAATAAAATTTTACGATTCTTTTGATATTAGTGGGTCACGAATCGATATTATTATTATTATCATCGTCGTCGTCGTTGCGAATGCCACATAAATACAAAAGCTCGTTGGCGACCGCGTAAAGAGAGACAAAGAAAGATCGTCGTCGTCACCGACGTTTGCATGGAATTTTTCTCGTCGTCGTCGTCGTCGTCTTCTTCTCTTTCTTCATCGAGATCGCAAACAAAAAATGTGCAAAGCTTTGAGAAAAAGAAAAAAAATTGCTTATTTTCTTCGATCGCTCGTTTCTCTCCTCTCGAGACGAGCGTCAGCCGCCGCCGCCGCCGCCGCTCTTTATATTCCCGCGCGCGCGATCGCGTCAAGGATCAGCTTGATAGCGAGGAAAAGAGCTTGCATTAAGTTACCGCAAGGGAAACGAAATCGATATACACACGCGCGTGGCAGCGGCGGTGGCGGCGGCGGTAGTAGCAGCTCAACCCAACGGAATATCATAACGTCGAACATTTTCCGAACGATGCGATGATGATGAAAGCTTTTGCTATAAAGATAGATAGATAGATAGATAGAGGGAGAGAAAGAGAGAATAAGCTATATAGAGGAGGTGATGGTGCGCTAGCTAACCATTATGGGGCGGCTTTGCTGCTGCTGTTGCTGCTGATGCTGTTTCTGCTGCTGCCTGATCCTCCTGGTGGGCGACGATCAGCAACAGCTGTAAGCACCAGCTGAGCCAATGATATATCCTTCGTCTAACCGTACGACTGAATTCGAGAACGAGGCAGCATCTGCAGTTTCCGTGATACATAAAACAGTCATGGAGCGCGCAAAACTATTTGCACTCTTCAAAACGGTTGTGGCTGTATATCTTATCCCTGCGTGATCTATGTATATTTACACTCTCGCGGCTAACGCATTATTTGCACGCTTGCAAGGGGAGCTTTTTTTCTCTTTGTTTTCGTCGTAAAAAAGCTCGGCGATCGTACACAGGTGTCCTCGGAAAAGTGCGCGCGCGTTAAAAAGACACAAGACACTCGCACTTGACACAATCACACGCACGTGAATTATTAATCTCTCGATTTACTCGTCGCTGATTATCGCGCGGCACAAAAAAAAAATACGTGTACACGTATTATAAACTTGAATCTTTTTTACGGATATTGGATTACCACGATGAAGAAAAAGAAGAAGAAAAAAAGATATCGAGGGCGAGAGATTTTTCTTATATATATCCTCGCTACACACGGGGTTGACAATAGCCAGTATAGTAGCAGTGGTATACAACGAGGAAACGGAGAGTCGAGCGTGCGTTGCCGAGAGAGCTCGAGAGGTGCGATACGTTAACGCGTATTATCTACGGTCTATACACGAATATACAGCGTGTATCAATACGCATCTATATACGTATATCTATAATATAATGATAATAATAACACGGAGTGTGGCACACGATGGGGCGCGCACGCTTCCCCCGACTGACTGGTACATAAGAGATGATTTCTGCCTCTGTTACGCGCTGCTGCTGCTGTATACTCGCCTCGAGTCGAGAAGGGATGCTGCGCGCGTGCATCGCTGCTGCTGCTACTGCCGACCACACGGCTAAAGCTCCCACCCGATATTATTATATATGTATATCAGACACACATACGTATATATCCGCTACTACTGTTCACACGCACGCACACACACATGCGCACGATTCGGCTCGCGCAGGCGCTCCTCCACGGCTAGCTGTTGCTCAGTTCTCGAGAGCTTTTATCCACGCGCGAGCTTACGTACGTTTGTGTGCGTGCGTGTACGTGTGCTGTATTATATATATACGAACATTGGAGCGAGCAGATGAGGCGAGCAGCTTTTCTGCTCCCTCTTCCTCGTGCTCTTGCTCTCTTTCGCAGCAGAGAGGAACTTGACCGTTTGCACGTTTCGTCGCAAAGAGAGAGAGAGAGAGAGATGAAAACGGCGCGTGTGTAAAAGATTCACCCGCACTACTTCGCCTACATATATGTATATATAATATAGATATATATATATATTTCGTACGATATTGTATGACACATACGCACGCACGAGTGCGTCGCTATCGTCGTCGTCGAGTTGAACAATCCGACGTACGATATATCTGTGTCTGTGTGTGGGTGGGTGGCGCGTATACATAAACGTCTGCGAAATCAGTGTTAACGAGCTTGCACGGGCGCGCGCTCGTGCGGGCCCTCTGCTCTTTGCCTTTTGCGCCTGACACAGGCGACAGAAAGTTCGAAAAAAGAATAAACGAACGAAAAAAAAACAACAGAAAAAAAGAAAGGAGTATAAAAAAAAGGTCCACGGCGCGATCGTCGAAAGATCGAATCACAAAGAGAAAGATGCGCGTTTTTCAACAAATACGGAAAAAGCTCGATTTTTGTTTTATACGAAAGAATCGCACTCGTCGAGCTTTTTGAGTAAAATAAAATAAGTAAGAAATAAAGGGTGGAAAAAGGCTTATAGATCCTGACCTCGAGAGACGCGCGCGAGAAAGGAACATCGAGTGTAAAAGAGAGCTATTTTATGCAGATTTAAGCTAGGCAACAGCCAGCAACGCGTCGTGTGTAAAGAGCCTCTCGCGTTTGCAATATATAATATACCTATATGTACGGTACACAGTGCAGCCAGGCAGCGGGGCTGAACTAGAGAGTTAATCTTTAAGCTTGACTTTCTCTCTCGCTCTGTCTTATATATGCTGTGAATGAGCTGCAACGACGACGGCAGTAGCTGCAGCAGCAGCGGCGGCTCCCTACGATGATGAGTTTCATTACACTTTGTTTGCTATATTCGCGCGCTTCTATGCACGTTGAAGCTGATGCTGCTGCTGCAACTGTAAAGAATCCTTTATGCAGGCAATGTAGTAGTACTCTCTGTGCATCTTTTTGCAAGCAAATTCTCATATTTAATATATACACGTGTTCGCAAGCTCGAATGCATAATAATAATGACGATGACTCGATGATGGGAACTAGAGCTTTCATCCCCTATTTCAAGAGTGCATACGCGCGCGTGTGTTTAACGCGATATATACGCAAATTTATTTATAAAGCGTGATGTAAACTTGATTGGCCCTGCTATAACAGGTTTAAAACGCGTGTGCGCGCTTATTACACTCGAAAAACAATCTAGGCAATCTTATCCCAAAGTACACGCACGAAAGCTCCACCTTGTCGTTCTGAGACGATCGTTTCGAGATTATACGATATAATGTAATACGCGTTTATTAATAAACGACACGTCTCACGATCATTTTCTTTCCTTTTTTATAGCTTTCGTACGGTTATAAGCACGCACACGATGCGCAGACGGCTTTTTAGATGATAGTGCGAAAATGAAAAATTATCACAGTGCTGATCATGGCGCATATCGTTTGAGAAAATGAGGGCAAATATTTGTCCCCAAGCAGAAACGATCGAGACCTTTTATCTTGGATACAAGCGTACACAGCCGCATGCAATCGTTGATTTTCAGGAATAAAATCTCTGCTGTATTATTAAAGCTTGGCTCGTGAACGCGCAGGCTAAAAATGTACAGCAACCTGTATAAGAAAGAGAGAGAGAGAGAGAGAGAGAGAGAGACCGTAAAGGGTTGAAAATTATAATTATATTTTGCGACGACGTCGACGCCGCCACGAGTATATACCTCATAACTGATGCAGCCGACGAGATATATAGCCTAGCGCCGCCGACACGTAATATCGATCGCGCAGAAAAACGCGTTGTGTAGAGTGTGCTTGCAGCAGCAGCAGTAGCGCACCTGGACAGCGAGGAAAGAAAAAAGGACATGAAACAAGAGTTTGCACAAGAAGCCAAGGTTCGGCTTTCATAAATACAAGCTCTCTCGGCCTCTCTCTCTCTTTAAAGCTGCTGCTATACGGTTGCTGACTACGAGCTTTATATACATTATTACCTCGCGCACCTTTGTAAGTCCAGATTCGTTTTAGCGAGGCCTTTTCGCGGGCAGGTAGTTCAGAATTTTTTTTCTCTCTCTCTCTCTCTCTTTCTTTCGGCAAAACGAGAGCGAGAGTAAAAATAAACGAAGCCTGAAATTAAGTTGTGTGTATTTATAAATTTTACTGCGCGCGTAGGTCGTATAGCAATTAAAGCTTTCTGCAAACGAGAAGTACATTAAAGTTCCGTACAGCACTCTCGGATATCGCTGGGATTTGAGAAACAACGTCAAGCGTAAACGACAGCCAGAGAAATAGAGAACGAGAGATAGATAGAGTTAGAGAGAGATAAAGAAAGTTAATAATCAGGCGCAAGGAGCTGAAAAGTTCGATGGATCTCATCAAGGATGGATTTTAAAAGGGCTTACGCCTGCAGTGGAAAAGTATGTTAACGTTAAAGCTCGAGCTCGCGCGCTCACGCTCGCGCTCAACGCCAAAAGGTATTACAACATAGTTTAGCGTGTAAGAAGTTAACTTGAATTTCATTATATTATATTCCACTCCTTTTTCTCGCGCATTGAGCGCGTCCAGCTGACGCTAAAATATTTAGACTTATATTAATTATAAAACTTTTTTTTCTCTACCTACGTTTCCCCGCATACCTCGGCTGGAGAAAAGTTCTTTTCCAACGCGAACGGATTATACTCTAAGGGCGATAATAGAAAAAGTTCGTGTACGCGCAGCAGCAGCACTGCTGCTGATATCGATACAACAAAATTTTATTCAACAAAAAATTGGATAAAATTTTAAACGAGTTGATTTGGAGAGTATATACGCGCTCGAGTATAAAGTATAGCGCGTCGATGTAACGGATACACACGGCGTTATTTTTTAACAAACTAGATCGCCTGTCGATATTACAATACAATCTTTTTCACTTTTCTCGCTCGTTTTTTCTTTCTTCTTTCGATAACGAAAAATCCAAGCGCTGTACACGCTCGCGTACATACACGAGCTTATCAATGTAGAGCCAACGCGCGTATAACCTTGCTCGTGCGTGGATATAAAATTAGCTCGGGGATTTGCAAATTCCACGGATTACCGTGTTCGAATAATTTTTTAGGCTATCGAAGAAACATTTTTTGTTATCAGGCAGAGATACGTGATGTACAATCGTATCGAAACAATAGTTTTCGATAACATAATGGAAACAATCGAATAGTTATAGGATGTATATAACTAATATCATTGAGAAATCATACGAATAATTAATAAAATGAAAACAGTCAAAATATTGAAACTTGTTCTATATCGTTCGATGTCAGTACTAATTAACCAGTTATATAATTAGAATACGAAGTCGTCATTGCGGCAGCAAATCGAAACTTAATATTTGACAACGTGTATGAAATTTATCGAACAGTCTATTCGATAATGAATTTACATATTAAAAGAAGACCGTAGTTTTTTAAGAGCTCATCGATCTATTATCGGTGAAAAAAAAACTCTACACATTTAGTAAATAGAAAAAATTGTAGTAGAATATCGCGACGTGTCACTTTCGCGAAATTTTTCTCAACCCGTCTCTTGGTGCTCTCGGATCTTATGAAAGAACCTCAGACATCGCTCCATAGTATAATATTTGTACTCTCGATCGTTTAATGTGCCCGATAAAAGAGCGCAGAATGCATAATAAAATCATTGATAAAACACTGCGCTGGCGCTGCTGCAACATTACACAAGTGCCTCGGCGGCCTTCTAATATATAAAATATATATAATACACGCACGCTAAAAGCGAACAAAAGGATATAAACGCGTTTTGTTATCGCGGATTAATACACACAATGGGGTTGTTTGGGTCTTGTATAATGTGCCATATAATATACTCGATCGGTATGCGCGCGTGTGTGCATGTATAAAACGAGCCGCGCGCGCGGCGCTATTGAGGAAATATTGATATTTCGGAAAGAAAAAGGAAAAGCCGAGCGAGGAGAGCAGCGTCAGCTCGTCGACGTGCCGTAACTTCAGTTTCGTTAAACGACCGGGAAAAAAATGATAAAGAATAGAAGGAGAGAAAATACACGCATAGTTTCAAAATTTGAAACGATAGCTTGATGATATTTCAACGATTTTTGAATAAAAAAATCGATTTCTCTAAGGAGAAGAAAACAAAATTACGATCGCCGCGCGCGAGCTTTTCGTTCGTCGCATCTCTCTTCTTATAAACCCATTTTCTTATATAGAGGATAGGTTCATGCATACATGTATACACGACGCTCATACACTCTATATATATATGTATAGGATGATGCGAGTAAAGGAGAGTAAAAAATTCACTTACCAGACGAGAACGGGGTTGGGCCTTCTTTATGTTTTTCCATCTCGGCGCAATAACTTCCTTAGCTCCTATATATAAGTATCGTATATATATATATAACGTGTGCAGGTCCGTACGCGCCGTCTTATTATTATGTATACAACAACAACAACAACAACATCGACAACAACACCAACAACACACGTCCAGTCACTGTGTTGGTGTTCTTTATCTTTTCTCCTCTTCTTCTTCTCTGCTTCAATATATACGCAGTCGTCGTATACTCTCCTTCCTTTCCTATCCTTATTCGAGTCCTCTCTTATGTGCGGATCGTGCAGAGAATCTCATAACACAGGCCGGAGGGAATCGGGCTCGGACTTCTTATTTACCTGTAACGCATTTTCAAAAATTGAGGAAAAGTAAAAAAAAAACAAAACGAAGAAATTCACTATTTTTTTCATCTTATTTTATCAACGTGTACTTTGTAAATCATCTCGCTCTGTCTTTACTTTATGTAATATAATAATTTAGCGGAAGTCTTGTTATTATTGATACATCCATATTGGCCGCGTGCGATGACTTAAACGACGAACTCGTGCGATGACGACCGATGACGAAGATAATGTGTTTATTATTATATATTTCTTTTGCTCCTCTTTATATCGCGTGCACGCGCATGTATTTTTAATCGCACAAGGTGAGCCAGAATAGAGAAGAGATGAAAGTTCGATGTGGGACGTACATTATTTTTATAAATAAAAAAAAATCATAATGCAGCGCGTAACGTAACGCGACATGATTAGTAAGACTTTAAAATCTGGTAAATGAAGTCATCGCGACACCGCCGCGGCAGTGAATGAGAGCCCCGCGCGTGCACGATAGAACACTCGCGTGTCTGCAGGCTATAATAAAGAATATCGTATATAATATGTCGCGCGCTTCTTTCTCTCGCCTCGATCGAGCCTCTATTGTTTTGTCACAACTCCTTTTTTTTGCTCGTTTCGTTTTTCTCCTTTTTGTATAATTCATACACACACGATCATTGTTAGAAAAACACACAAATGTTACAGCGAGGCGCGCGCGAGCTCGTTTATATACATCGAGAGAGAGAGACGCGTCATCGGACAGATATTTCACCGCGAAACGAAGAACGAGTCGACCGTTTCTGCATGTGTTATATATCGTTCGTTAATACAAACGAAAAAAAGCCGAGTATTTTTTTGATTTTTTTTTTTGGCTGTACCGCAAATTGCCAATAATCCTGGCCTAGCTGTGTGTCACGTAACGAGGGAACATAAAAAACCGTTATAAAATCGATACCCCAGACAAAATAACAGAACGATAACGAGCGCGGGCGCGGGCGCACGAGTCGTAAACGTCATTTGGGAATTAAGACGAAATTGCATTCAAAACACAGTCCTTTCATAAAAGCAACAGCACTCAATTTTATCCCGCCCCGCTGCCCCCACGACTTATGGTGTTGTCGAGGAATTAAATTTTAAACATCGCCTGGAATATGTACATAAAAGCTCTTTTAAAAGAGAGTTATTAAAAGCGGTAGAATTTATGAATGTGCTGTGTACAATGTTTCTGCTGACAAGTGGAAATTGAATTAAACTACACCATCTAGCAAGATTAAGTTTGTTTGGAAAACAGCAAAATGAAATGCTTTGTCAGGTATGAAGTTTTGTGCATTCTTTCATAAATAAAAGATTTTTTTTGCATTTTACATTTCCTTTTACTTTTTTCTACAAGTGATTGGAGGGTATGGCAAAATATATTTATATCAAATTACATTGCCTTTCAACGCATCAATGTGGAATACGTTAATTAATGAGAAATGAATTGATATGTCACAAGTCGGTGCAGACCAAGCTAGTAATTATCTTGTCTCATCGTATGCATGCAACTAATAAGTTGTCCAATGCGAGAGGTTGATGAATACTGCCAACTTTAAATACAATTTGCTACTGACAATCTACAATTATTGGATAACTAAACAATAAAATGAGTCGAATGAATACACATGTGAGAAAAGCAAGAGAATATAAAAACTTCAATGAAACAACACAAACTTCACCGTGAACTTTTAATGTAATTTTAAGTTCAAGATCAATTGATCTAATCTCATTCGAGTGTAAGGAAAAAAGACTGTGTTATTAGCCAGCTCAAGACAGAGTAATGCAGCAGAAAAAATTAAAACCACATTACAGCTTATCAATTAATTGCTGCTATTAAGTGTTAAATGAGGTCACTTAGCATTCAATAATTTCTGCTAGACTTTTTTAACAAACTGTTACTTCACATATTGATTGGCAATAGAATTATCTTTAAAAAAATGTCATAACCAGTTTAATAGAACCCTAATGAGCATCCATAATCGTTTGTCCTCATTCATGAGCTGCAAATAGAGAATTTGACAATTTTCACTTGCATACCAAAGCTCAAAATCGTAGCACAGCAGAAGGAAGATTAATATCTCGCGAATATCTGTACACAGAAATACTCGTCGAGCAGACAGCCACTTGTTGCTAATCGCATTGGTATATCAAGAAAACGTGGACAAAAATTCGGCTCTGTAGACTGTATATCGTCGAGTCCCAATCTAGACCTGCACATACAGTTTTCACATCGCACACCAGTAGTATACAAGCTCGTACAATTGTTTATAACTATCGTAAATTAAAGCCTTGCCGCCACGTCGGTCTCTAATTTTTTCTGTCTCTCTCTTTTTTTTTTTTATTATTTTCGTCATGTGTGCACGATAGGCATTAAAAACCGTATTGTACGCGGACAGAGCAGGCGTGCATATAAGCTGTGTACATGGAGTACGTGTGTGCGTGTATGTGCAGCGAGTACGACGAAAAACAGGTATATAAAACTGCTGTTGTTGCTGCTGCTGCCGCTGCCTATGGGAGGCCTTATAACGAGCGTGTGCTGCACGGAGATCCGAGTAAAAGAGAGAGAGAGAAGAGAACGCAACACTGGGCACACACACATACACGCGCATTTATACACAAGCCCATACATGGACACAAACACAACGGTTACTACGGTAAATAAAGAGCGAGAGAGAACTCTCTTTCAGCTATATATAGGAGGAAAATTACTCATAACCTCGCGCTTGTCGCTTTTTTATTTCTCGATACTCAAAAAAGAGCAATAAAGATGAGAGTGAGAGAGAGAGAGAAAAAAAAGGAGGCGATACCAAATGTCGAAATCTCGATTGCGGCGGGCGATGTTATAATGCAACAACCGACGATTTTGGGCGTCGATCGGTAAGTATATATAATCGAAAAATATTTCACGTTGCTACTTCTCTGTGCTGGGGCCTGGTGGTGGTGAAAGATACAGACAGAGAGAGAGAGAGACAGAAAAAGGAGAAACAAGTATGCGAAAGAATTATACACGAAGGATGGGCAGAGATATTCGATATACACACCTGAGTTATACAAATGTATATTATATGCGTGTGTGTATGTGTGCAATGCAGTTTTCTAAGCGTCAACCATTTTGTGCGATAGCGCCTTTTAATAACGAATGAAAATATTGCACGGATATGGAATTCTAGTGCATGTGTGCTGCATGCGTGTGTGTGTGTGTACGCGGTGCACTCGAGCAATAATAATATATTATAACGAACTCTCGGCTCGCTGTCCAGTACACGCGACCGATAACGTATTCTCTCTCTCGCGTAATATACGATATTTATAATGAAAAAAGAGAGAGTGAGAGAGTTAAGAAAAAAAAGCCGAGCAAGCGTATAGATAATCGATGAATCCGATTATTAAATCATATACATGTGCGAGGTATCGACATCGGTGTCGATGTATGGGTGCACAGGCAGGCAAACAGGCACCCATCATCATCAGCAGCAGCAGCAACACCAACACCACACTCTCTCACTCACTCACTCGGCATCGATGCTCGATCTCACTCCTGTACCTATAGATGTCTGGTGCATTCGTGCTGTTATGAGCAAAAAGTTCTTGCGAGTACTTTGACAAATGACACGTATACAACACAAAAACAATCGCACACAGAGACACAGACACGCGACACACTCCTCACACAACATAAGCAGCATCAGCAGCAGCAAGAACAACAACAACAACACACGATATCGCACGCGTCAACTGTGCAATAGAAAATAGAGAGAAAGAGACGATCTTTTGCTCAGCTCGACTCGCCTATTATCGCTATGCATCGCCTGCACTACTGCTGCTGCAGATTGGTATTATAAACGAGTCGCGTTGCTGCTGCTGCACGCACACAACAATCGTTGGATACGTAAAGGTATATACCTCTACGAGACACACAGCAGGCAGTCGAGCATAAGTAGATAACACATAGCGAAAGAGCACACTACACTGATCTCCTTTTTTTTCTCCACATACACGAAACATTTATGCTAATGTATGATAACTGTGTACGTATGCGAGTCGGCTGTGTATATGGATGCCGAACACTGCGAGGTATTTTCTTGGGTACTGCTACCTGGGTGTATAATCGACACCTACACACGATATATGTGCATCTAACGCGTAACATTCGATACGTACACAAACACCCTCCGATCGATCAATTTTCTGTTAAACACCAGTCACTTGATTTGGCGAACACACATGCGGAACGCGCGACAAACTCCGAAAAGCACCTGAGGATTCTCTCACTGATGCTGGCTGGCTGGCACGGTGGCAGCAGCTCGGCGCACCGACACGAACACACACACACACACACACACACACACACACAGACACTCGGATACACACAAACAGCAGACTCGACTCACTCACATTTCTGCACGGACCAGACACGTATACACAGTACACACACGCAGACGGCACCAAGCAACCGAAGCAGCAGCAGCAGCAGCAGCACTTTCTCGCGGAAAAATCGACACACGATCTCGCGCGCTCGCGGACCGCCGCCGCGGTTATAATACGACCACTTTAAGAGCTATACACCGAAATATAATAATATAAGGTAATCGCTTTCGCCGCTATAGTGTATATGTATCTGGCGCGTGCACGCAGCTCCGACAACTACATACAGCGAGGTGTAACGATCGAGGCGAAAAAATCGTGAGCCAGGACTCGAAAATTTCAAAAAGCCAAGAAGAATATACTCGTCGTACATTTGATCATCTGGTACCCCAAGAGTCGCGTTGTAACCGATGCAGAGCGTGTGTTTATAAAGTAACGAGGATCGCTCGTTGCTCCGGGTTTTCGCGAGCGCCGACCAACTATAACTACTGACCGTTCTGCCTCGGCATATAGGCAGGCGCATGGAAAGAGAGAGAGAGAGAGAGTTTGTGTATTATATACGTACACACACTTATATTATAATGTGTGCTGCCTGCCCGAGCACGGAGCAGAGAACAAGCCTGTACGGCGCGCCGAGCGTTTGTCGTCGCCGGGGAGATCGGAGAGTCCGCGCGGTGGACTGCTGGAGAGTGGAGACTAGTAGCAGTGGGTAGTATAATTGTAGCAGTAGTAGTAGTGGTAGTCGTTTAAATGCGGAAAGAAAAGGTGTGTTAAGTATTCGCGTAGTCTCGCGCACACACACAAACGTATACGAGAATTGCGAGGAGAGGAGGAGGAGGCGATCGCGGGGTAAAACCCTACTCTCACTCGCGTTGTAGTACGGGCCTATGCTACATTATACATGCTATAGTAGCTAGGTATGTGCTGCCATCAGGTAAGTGCCGATGTTAGGTGGTATATCGTGGTATTATATACGAGAAAACGGAGAAACATGGCAACGGCTCTAGATAGGTATAGTACGAACGTAGGAGGCAAAAGAGAAAGAGAGAGAAAACGAGAGTCGCGAGGAGATGTTATATACAGGAACGCGTGTATGTGTGTGTGTGTCTTTTACACCTGTTGGGCTCTGCCGTGGCCAATTGTATACACACGTACGAAACACACACAACGGGGTGTCATGTGTATACACTGTACAGTGTCAAACGCGAGAAAACTTCATGCGAGCGCCACTCCGCGGCGTTTGGCTCAAACTTTTTGGACGATTGACGTTTACCGGCGTGCGTGGCTTTCCATTATATACAACTATCATCGTATTACACTTATATTATGTTTGTATTGACTCTCATGTGACATATCATGTGTACCTATCGTAAAAGGCCACGCGATATCTCGTCACTAATTTATGGTGCGGGTGTCGACGTTCACGCTTATGTGGCTAAGACCGATTCGAAATTTCGATAAATGTATATTATTTTTCACGCCTACAGTGTGTGTGTGTGTCATGCAGGTGTCAAGAAAAGAAAGTTCGATTAGAATGTGTGATATAAAAGTGCCGCGTGTTTTCAAGTGCATAGAGTATAACGTCGCTCACTTAAGTAGGTATCTGCATTATTACTCGTTGGCTTTGTCGCGCGCAAATTTTTCGCACAACCGTTATCGTCGCGGCTGTTCTTGCGAAAAAAAATTATTTGAAAATTTGAATTTACGATGCTGTAACTTTTATTTCTTTAGTTAAGAAAAAAAAAATTCGAGGACAAAAAAATTGGTAGATTATAGTTATATGCGCATTCCTTTATTGTCGAGCAAAATAATAATTTACGCTGCAGACAAGTTCCGTGGATAGAGCAACTGATTGTCCTTAATTTCGTATCCCCGCGCGTACACGACTCATCTATAAAATCGCAATGTTCATTGTTCAATTTATAAAACTCGCCTGCAGTGAGATCATAATAATCGCGTACAAACGCGTACTCGCGAAGTAGCGTCGATATATTATATTACGATCGACCAATACCACTGGTTAATAGCTTAAGCCATCAAACGAGCCAAGCGTCCCGATTTTTATTGCCGACGACTAAACGCGCGATTTTTTTCCGATAAAGCGTGAAAAATAAAATCGTTCAATTCAGTCCACTCGTTGCGCATGTGTGCCAGATCGCGCACCGGCGCCGGCCTGACGATGGCAGTAGATCCGTACAGTTTCGGTTTCTCCGGCAGATGGCTTCGACGGATTTTTCACCTAACCACAAGTGAAACATCAAAGTTTAGCGCTTAAGTACTGGGGCCGTTCCGCCGAACAGACAAGATCATACTTCACAGGATCATTTCTGTAGTGTATCTTCACAGACTCTCTACCCAAAGTAGGAGTCGATGCAGCCACGAGGATGAGACGTGGCTGCCCATTCTGAGCGTGAGGCTGGCGGCCTCGAGTCTTCCATTGCGGAGACTCGGCCTGCCATCGATGATCGTTCACCTCCGGGTTTCATACCCGGGGGGATGGATGGGTAGCTGTCTGAGTGGTCTGTTTTTATATAAATAAAACCAAAATTAATACATCGTAACTAAAGTCGAAGGTGGAGTTTAGTATGAGTTGCAAGCCAAGTCTGCATCAAAATGGACTTGAATCAAATGAACAATTTCAATTTTTAATAAAAAAACAAAAGTTGAAAGAATCGCTGAAATTTCAGTTCTGTTGATTTTATTATCAAACCTCCAGTCCCCCCATCGAAGCTCACGCTTCCATTGGATTAAAAGTATTACTGCAGGTACTCTACGCTTTTTGATTGATTTTTTGGTGCAATTTCATAAGTTTCGAGATTGTTTTTGCTCGAAGCGATTTTTTTTCTAAAGATTGGGATGCTTGGTCGTAAATGGCTTTATGCTGATCGTCACTGCAATTCGAGACGATCGAATGGCAATCCGCTGATCGTATTCAAGTATAAAGATAAATTATTCCAAGTTTTGCCGTTATTGAAATCGTATTACTTATGCCAATAATTATTGTTATTATATTTTTGTTTTTTATGTACGCGCGCACTCGGTATCGGCGTTGCGTAAATATATAGCACTACTATAGCGGCGCATAGCTATATGCAGTGTGCAGCGAGGCATTAACTTATGTAACGATCTATATAATAATTGCCAGCGAACTAATTCTTATTCCGGAGTATTTTCACTTTTTGCCTCCGCGCGTACACATAACTCTCGTCGTGCTCGCTGCTGCATCGACGCGAATAAATGCGTTTGGGCAACGCCTGCGAGCGTATCTCGAAGCTCTTTCTACCGTAATAACGAGGAGAACAAAAAATCGCACGAGGCGCGCGGCTCCTATTTTTCATATCCGCCGGCGAGTGTCGCGTTGCAATGCGAGGCAGACACACGACAACGGTGCACAATAAGTCGCATGCAAACGATCGCAAAATGTTTTGCGGGCTGCGTTTGTCGCATTGTCGTTGGTTAACAAGGATCAATCAATTATCGGTCTCGCGCGCGCTTCCAAATAACGTCGAGGTGAAATACTCGTGTTGTTTCCGTATTTTTTTTTCAGCGAAGACGACGACAGCGGACAAAAACGGTGAACTCCTTCGGTCGATGCTGAAGTAATTCACTCATGAGTATATTTTTTTTCTCATGATTTCAATTCTAATGGCTTTAGTCGAGAGATCGGCGCGTACATACAATAATATCTCGTATCTTTGGAGTCTCCACATCGGCACTTGTAATATCCACGCACACGCATTCGCGCGCGAATGCCACCCGTGTGAAGTTTTCTCTTTTCGAAATAATATACAGAGTATATATACGAAGGCAAAATAATGCTGTATATCGCGGCGAGAAATTCGAAAAATTGCGCCGCGCGCGCGCGTGGTTTAAAGACAATACTCTGCGTCGTCGAAAGACTATAGGTACATATACCTCGCTACAGAGAGAGAGAGAGAGAGAGAGAGAAAGCTCGTAGTTTAGCTATTATAGTTCCGCCAATAAAATATAATATATATTATATCGTATACGTATCCGCGTGTGCGTGCGCGCGCGGACATTAATAATGCATGAGAGCGCGCGATGCATAAAACGCGATATATTGTACCTAAAAGCATCGTATTCCAAAATTTTCTCCCCGCGAGTCGAGTCATTCGAGCCGCGTGTGCGTTCACGCAATCGCAATTCCAGTAGCGGCAGACCATAATATAATATAAGAAAAGAGATCGTCCGATTAAAAAAAAAAAAAGAGAAAGAAAGAATTATTAAAGGGGGATTAGTCGGCGTACAAGTCAAATAGGAAAATTGGATATCTGATCTATCTGTTGAGAAAACTGCTGACCGAGCAGCGACGACGAGCTAAAGCGCGCGCACGAGTTGTTTGTAACTATTATTATATGACTCATGGCGCGGTCGTCGTCGTCGTCGTCGTCGCAGAGTTAGTCGCAAAAGCCGAACCGAACCGAACGATCGACTTAACTGCACGCTACTTCCCTCTGCTCCTTTTTAAATCACTTCTCCGCGCATATATAATAATATATACGTTATAAGAAAATGTTTGCAGCGCGTCGCCACTCGTCTATATGCAAGCAAAAACTGCAGTGAGAAAAACGCATCTATGTATGTGTGTGTGTGTGTGTTGTCCGTCTCTCTCGTTGGCGCGCAACAACACCCACACAACACGTTTTCGTAGGTATATAATATACGTATATACTCGGCTGCCGCGCGCGCTTCTGATCGCCACACGCTCGCCCATCCCGTTAATTGATCTCCCTCTGCACACGTTCCCTATGCATTAGACCACGAGCGAGCCTATGTATGTGTGTGTGTGCAGTGTAAAAGTGCGGCGCACAGCCGTTCACATTTTCGGCCTTCCACATAGTAGTGGATTATACATGCCTCCTTTTTATTCCGCTCTTTCTCTCCCTCGCTCTTGCTGCGCCGCGTAGTAGTAGTATATAGTTTAGCGCTGCTCCCACACACGTATACAGAACGCGCAGCGAGAAAAACACACGGTGCTACGGTCGTCGCAACTCGCAGCAGCAGCAGCAGTCGTATATACTATATAGTTGGAGCAGCAGCAGCAGGCGATCTTCCATCTCGCTCTCGGATCCGGGGGGGGTCATGCAAATGCTGCTGCTTTGCGCTGCGCTGACTGCGCTCTATGTAGATTGTACACAGCGGAGCAGCAGTACTACGTACCACGGCTTGTATAGGGATAGCTTATAGGCCATAGCATGCCGAGTATTCGAGATAGTTACAAGCTCTCCGCGCGCGATTCCTATACCTATATATATATATAAAATATATAAGAGACGAGTGGAGTTGCGGAGCCACGATGAGAAAAGAGAGAGAGAGAGAGAGAAAAGAAGTGGAGGGGAATAGGTGTAGTAGTAGTGAATATGCCCATAGCGAAGTTTTTCATACTAAGCCGAGGCACCTAATAACGCAGTAGCAGTAGTCGCGAGCCTGCCTCACGCTTAGATCTTCTCTCTTTGCTCATATATAGAGACATTTATCATACAGAGAATCTATTTTTCTTGCTTTTTTTTGGAGAGATAGAAAGAGCGCTAGAGAGAGAGAGAGAGAGAGAGACAGAGAGAGATAGAGGAAAAAAACAACATGACGCGTATCCGAGTCGACGAAACGACGGGCCCTCCACCGCTACATCTGGCCATTGACATTTTCACCTACATTTAATACCGAGAGAAAGAGAGAGAGAGAGAGAGAAAAAACGTGTGTCACTATATAGTATATACTGCGCTGTGCTGCGAGGGAGATTAGGTCGGAGCGACTCCGCGCAGTTTTTAACGCACACACACACACGCAGAGACACGAGAGCTCGCCGAGCGCAGTCTCGCGGTGCGGTGCGCTGTGTTTATAAATCGCAGCTCTCATCATAGGTAGTAGTACATATTGTGATTTACGCGATCTCTCTCTGTTATATATATATATACCTATATATATTGTTACACGACGATGCATTGTACCTATGTGCAGTTGTGACTGACGTCGCCGTCGTTGTCGTCGTTCGTTGTGTCGCCGCGCTGCAGCCGCCGCCGCCAGTCTCTGCTGCTGCTGCTGCTGCATCCGCGCGCACGAAACTGTAGGGTACCTATATAGATATATTGCATGTGCAACGTCGTGTGTGTTGTGCACGCAGTAGTATACATACTGTATATATGTGCGCGAGTGCAAGCAAGCTCCAAAGCCGTGTATACGTGTGTGTGAGTGTGTGCGCGCTCAGTGCTGTGCTGTGCATAATGTGCAGTGAAAATTTCGACGTTCGGAGCTGCGAGCTGCAGCAGCAGGCAGCGGCGGCAGCGACAGCGGTAGTGCACCTAGTGTAGTCGGTACGTACAGTACACACACACACATCACATTTTATATATAGTATATATTCGCAAATATCCCCTTACATATCCTATAACGCAGACTCCGAATCGTGTATCGTATGCAGTGGATATTAGTCGGGATGTGTATATGTGACGACGATGGTGCGTTCGGTGTGATATGTATGTATAGAATCGGCAAATGTTGAGCGTCGACAATGCGGAGAGCAAGGGCCGTTTGTGCGTCGTCGTCCACGAGCACGACTAGTATCGGCAGTAGCATCGCCAGCAATACGACGTCCTGGAAGAAGAAAAAGAAGTCGTCCGCGAGCCACGTCTGATATATTACATCCTATATATATATATACATCATCGAAGCCGTGTGTACACACCTATATGTGTAACTATATATATACATATGTTGTATATGTGTAATCCCGACATCGTCGTCGTCGTCGTCGTCTCTCGTCGCGGCCGAGTCCTATATCGCTCGTAAAGCAGCGGCGCACATTATACACACACACACCACAACGAGTTAGTGCGAAAAAGAGAGAGACGGGACGGGCTAGCGTGTGCAGTGCGCGCGAGGAGAGTGTTGAGAAAATATTTGGAGAAAGATCGAGTCTCGAGAATCGGTGCTGCGCCTTCTGCATCATCATCATTATCAGCATCAGCATCGTCTCTTTTCAACATCGCGCGTCTCTCGCGCCCGACTATCGCGATATATAGTTCAGTTGAAGCGGCGGCTGTGTACTACATAGTACTACAATATGTATGTTGCTGATGCTGCTGCTACTTCTACTGCTGCTGCTTCCCTATCTCGATACATACATTTATAACGTGAGTGTATAAGTGCGTTGTATACGTCTATATATATTTATATATACACGAAACTCCGCGGAGTGTGTAGTTTTTGTGTGCTGCTGTAACTATCTACTGCTACTGCTAGTGCTGCCTTACAATGTATAGCTCGCGAGAAAGAGGAGAGCGAATGTAGTGTCTAGGTTATAACGAGGTCGTCGCCGTTTAGCGGGCGAAAGAATACTTAGCGCTGGTTTTAACGACGATACATATAAGTACGCGTGCAATAATGCATGCATGCGCGATATTTTTTCGCGACCGAGGACTCTTTTGTGCTGCATCGTGTGTGAGTCGTCATCGGCTGGCTTCGGCAAATAATGTGTGTATAGTAGTATGAGCGATCGCCATCGTGTTTAGGTAAGGGATTTTTACACCTGTGCTGCTGCTGCTGCTGACGCACACGACTCCGGACTCAGCATATAAGAGACGTATAAACACACACGTAGGCATATTATACATACACACGCGTCGATTGTCACGCATAATTTCGATAGTTCTTTTTCTCGCTCCATGGCACTAATACTTTTAATGCCCTGGCTTAAACCTGTTCGTAAAAGAGCCGTGATTAGTATCTTATTTTTTTTTGTAGCTCTCTGTGCTGCTGCTACACGTATAGTTGTAGAATAGGTATATATGCGCGGACGTAAGATGTGTGAGTGAGTGAGTGAGTGTGTGCGGATATAGGTACAATGCAAGAGTGCGATGATCTACATACTATCTAGTACCGAGGCACTGGGGGGGCCCCTTTTAAACTTTTTGTCTTGCTCTCGGACACAATGTATACAACGCCATGCACTACTCCTCTATTCGCGTTCCAAGTATCTATACTATACACACAGACACACGTACACACGATACGCGGATACGACAGCCGATGTCATCGCGGAGTGAATTTCGCGTATAGTTACGATCGATTTTCGTGCGAACTTTTTTCTCTTCTTTCATTTTCCTGCGCAAATTCTACGAAGTCGGCACAGAACTTATTACCTTAATACTCGGGAAAACGTACGGACACGTTTACGACTCTTGGCTACCTAATAGTTGCTCGCTCTCTCTCTCTCTTTCTTTCTCCCGCACCTATCGCGTAAAATAGTTTTGTTGTTATAAATACACTCTGTATAATTTACGCACGCATGGCAACCCTTCAACGCTCGCCGTTGATGAATGAATAATAACAACAACAACAAAATGAAACACACGTCAAGCCCCTTTTGTGCCACACAACGTAAATACGCTTTCGAATTTTGAGGATACGTCAGTCGCTGTATATAGTCGCGCGCGGGCTTGGCGATCGCTCCGGTTTTTCTTCGTAAATAATCTCTCGTGTGCGTCTCTCCTTCTGTTTTAATATATATATATATATATATATATATCTATAGTTGGGAGCTACGCGTGTGTTCACCCTCGCGTGTGCAGTACAGTACCTTATAAATATATCTCTCTATCACGCACATTTTTGTTACTCGCTTCTTTCTCGTCGTCAGCCAGCCAACTCGAGAAATCGATCGCGAGAATAAGATTCCTCGGCTTCTAGAGATTGGCTGTTAGCCCATTGTTTACGATCGGTCTGTCTGATTATCGTCGGAAGCTTTATATATATTTTAATACAAAAAAACGTAATACATACATCACACACACTTCGTATACGATATTATAACACGCAGATGCCAAACGAGAGAGAGACGATATACTACGTTTATCAAGGGAGACAGACGACGTTAGATATAGAAAATCTGATGCGAGAACACGAGAGAGCGAGAGAGAGAATGAGTTAAAAATAGCCCAGGTGTGTATCTATATACACGCAGCTTACGTGCAGTGTACGTGCGAGAGAGTATACATACACCGTATGTATAACTCGCGAGAGAGAGAGAGACAAGAGTGTAAGAGAGAGAAAGAGAGACTAAATCGAGATTCAGCTCTCATCGTTCAGGTATGCTATAATAATACTACTCCCGGTGTATGCCTGTGTGTGCGTGTATTAAAGCCGCACATGCTCGATCGAGTTATTTTTATTGGCTGGAAAAAAAAACAACGGAAAAAAAAGATGAATAAATAAAAACGATTTCCTCATTGTTTATCCAATCTCTCGATTGAATACGTATGTATATAATACCGGTCTTAGCATGTATCGAAACCAAAAAGCCCACTCTAGTGCGGCTAAACGAAACGTTGGATGTTTAGTCGTCGTCTCTTTCGGATCGGAAGCGAAGTATATACCTACTATATAATACGCGAGAAGCTCGCCGAAGAAAAAGCTCGTGGCGATTCGTGCACATAGCTGCTGCTGCTGCTGCTCTAGTCAAAATTATCATATACTTATATACTCTGGGGGGCAGGATGTATAGAGCATCTATACGGAGAGAAAGAGAGTATATATACACACCACTGGCATGATGTGTACTCCGACTGTGTATGCTTGTGTGGGTAGGAGAAAGAGTGAGAGAGAGAGAGAGAAACGCAAGAGCAATATACGCGCGCCCCTTGGCTATTTTGGTCTAATACTTACTGTACGACATAGGACTTTTTATTTACCAAAGCGTGCCCGGAGAGCGCTTTATACTCATATGTAAGACGACGACCAAGTCTAGCTCGTTCTGCTGCTGCTACTGCTGCTCATGCCTCTCTACCGCCGCAGACATGTGTGTGCTTCTCTCGCCTCTCCGAGTGTGTGCGTGATGTATAAGCTTTCGCATTGCTAGAAGGTACTCAGCTTGTGAGATTCTCGAATGCCTCTTACGAGGAAAACGTCGTCGTCGTCGTCATGTTTGTTGCATTGTGCGTGTGTGAGTTCGCGAGCTTTCCTCGGATTATGTAAGATTTTTACCGTGGAAATCGTCGGAATTTTGTTATTAATTTGATTGAGAGCTCTCTTGGCACGACGCGAAGAGGATCAGAGAAAACTATTAAAGTAGCTTTTTTTTCTCCTTTTTTTTTACATCACTGACGTGTGTCAAGTTTATCTGAAAAGGAGTTTTTCATTCTTTATTGACTAATTTTCCTATCAAGTTTAAGACATGTATTGTCTTAATAGTCAATTAAAAGTATAAAGCATCAATCAAATTTCATTTAATTGGTGTAATAATTCATTTTGATTTCAATTCTTTGTGTACTTTGTGATCATATGGATTTTTCTCTCTCTTTCTAAATAAATTAAATCATAAATAGAATTTTATAATCAGTAAAAGAAATAAAACAACTAATCTGATGCTTTTTCGTTTGCAGCAACTCATCTCTCTGTAATGAATTCAAAGTCTAGAAAATATATCATTATTTTCAAAGATGACAGAAGTAGCACTGAACGAACGTGTTGAGAGCTTGTCCAGAGCACCTGTGATCGTGTCAGAAACATTGCATAATTATAATCATCCTTCATCCAACAACATGTCAAAATCCACAAAAACAAATAACAAAGATGGTAAGATTTTCATGAGATGCAAGTGATTCAAAAATATATAATAATTAATATTTGTTGTCTACATCCATCATTGTCTTTCTCAGGCATAAATGCCAGGCTACGTCAATTAGAGGCCCTGTTCGTTGGTGGTCCAGTCCAGGGTGGTAGAATGGGCCACACTTTTTCAATCGAAACCCTTATAGATATTCTGTTGGTTTTATATGACGAATGCTGCAATTCTTCTTTGAGGCGTGAAAAAACAGTTTCAGATTTCATTGAATTTGGTAAGTTGTTGAAAAGCTTTTTCCACAAGAATAAGTTTTAACCTTCAATCTATATTAGAGTAGCAATAAATTTTACAAGTTGTTTATTTTTCCTCTGGAAAAAATGTATGTTGAATTAACAATCCATTGCTGTCTTCATAAACATCTCAACACACAAATACTTTTTATGTATAAATAGACTAAAATGTTGAATTTTCTGAGAATGCGAAAATAAATTCCTTTCAGACATTGATGGATAAAATGAATTCAAATAAAAATGCATTGAACTTTTCATTGTTAACAAACCCAGAAATTAAACATGCATTCAAAGAATGAAAAAAGTACTTATATATATATATTTAGATCAATGAACTGAGATGCCAATCGATTGCCAATAGCTAATAATAAACCAAAGACTTCTTTAGACGGCATCAAAACAAAAAAAACAAAAACATTGTTATATAGTGAACATTTCTTTCTTCCACAGTCAAACCAGTGGCAACGTCCATAAAAAACTTGCAGCTGGCTCGTGAAGACTTTGAAATAGTGAAGGTTATTGGCCGTGGAGCCTTTGGCGAAGTATGTGTCGTCAAAATGCGTGGCAGCGACAAAGTCTTTGCCATGAAAATCCTCAACAAATGGGAAATGTTAAAAAGAGCCGAAACAGCTTGCTTCAGAGAAGAACGTGATGTACTCGTTTATGGAGATCGCAGATGGATAACTAATTTACACTATGCCTTCCAGGATGACAATAATTTAGTAAGATACATTTTTTAAATCTTTGTATTTATTACTATGCTCGGTTTTTTCACTTCAATATTATTGTTTTTTCAGTACCTGGTTATGGACTACTATTGTGGAGGTGACTTATTAACTTTACTCAGTAAATTCGAAGATAGACTTCCAGAAGACATGGCCCGTTTCTATATCGCTGAAATGGTGTTAGCAATAGGCTCAATACACGATCTAAAATATGTGCATCGAGATATAAAACCCGATAATGTTTTACTCGATGCCAATGGCCACATAAGACTAGCCGATTTTGGCTCGTGTTTGAGACTTTTTGATGACGGTACAGTGCAAAGCAACGTAGCCGTTGGTACACCAGATTACATTTCTCCCGAAATCCTCCGAGCTATGGAAGATGGTCAGGGTAGATACGGTCCGGAATGTGATTGGTGGTCTTTGGGCGTTTGCATGTACGAAATGTTATATGGGGAAACTCCTTTTTATGCTGAATCTCTAGTCGAAACTTATGGCAAAATTATGAATCACAAGGTAAGATGCGTTTGCAAAACAATAACATGAAAACTCCGAGTTCCATTTAATAATAACTGTTTGTAAATATTCATAGAATTGCTTTGACTTCCCAACGGAAGATATTTATGAAGTATCTGAGGAAGCTAAAGATCTGATGCGAAAATTGATCTGTAGTTCGGAATTTAGATTAGGTCAGAATGGAATCGACGATTTCAAGGTAATGCACAAGTGTTTCTATTGAATCTTAATTGTCACTTTTGACATCAGACGATGCTGAAAAACGAAAATAATTTTGTTTACAGAAACATCCATGGTTTCATGGAGTTGATTGGGAACAATTACGAAATAATTTACCCCCTTACGTTCCTGAAGTATCCTCGCCAACGGACACATCTAATTTCGATGTTGATGATAATGACGTGCGTAGCTCCGATGCGGTGCCACCGTCAGCTAACTCGGCTTTTTCTGCTCTACATCTTCCATTTGTCGGATTCAGCTTCACACAAGGAAGGTGCGATATCAAACTTTTTATCTTTGTATATAATCTATTCATCGTAATGTATATCGATGATTGTACCTATTAACAGCTGTATATCGGAGTTGGGTATGCTACCACAACACTCGCAAAAAGATAAGAGTTTAAAGGAGAAGATGTTGGAGGAAGAAAATGCGCAGTTGCTTCAGACGGTAGCCGAGTTGAGGAATCAAATAAGCGTTAGTCATGCGTCAACAACTATGACCACAGTATCGCCTGACTCCAACAATGCAACGCGAAAATTACAAGACGAAATAAATGTTTTGACTAAAAGAAATTGTGGTACGTAGTATAGAAGTTTTAAGTGTGCCTTTTTATTTTTAGTTACATAACCACTGTGTGCTATTTTTATACGATTGAAATTTTAATCAAAAAATACAAAATGATTTTGTATTTTTAACAGAATTAGAATCTCAGCTGAAATCTTTGGAGGTGCCTCGCGAATTAAGGGCAATTGACGGCGGCGATATGTCAAAAGTCAGAGAATTGGAGAATCTCGTTCGAACTCTACGAGCAGAAAAAGAGGAAATTGTAAAGGAAAAACTCGATACTCTGGAAAGGTTGAAGCAACAAGACAAAGAATTGAAGGATGCGTTAACGCAACGTAAATTAGCAATGGAAGAGTATACCGAGGTAACGGATAAACTGTCCGAACTTCGTCAACAAAAACAAAAGTTATCACGCCAGGTTCGAGATAAGGAAGAAGAACTGGAGCAAGCCATGCAGAAAGTTGACAGTTTACGGGGGGACATTCGTAAAGCTGAAAAACTGCGACGAGAATTAGAAGGCAGAATAGAAGAAGCAATCGCTGAAACGGGCAAGGAAAGAAAGTTGCGAGAACGCAGCGAAGAATACTGCAAGCAAATGCAAGAGGAAACAGAAAAAATTAGGCAAAGGGCAAGCGGCAACGATACAAGCGCGAATCATGCTATGGCCACTCAAGAAATAAATCGACTGAAGGCAGAAGTTGAAAAACTTGAAGTGCAGTACAATGACAATCTAAATCAACAACAATTAAGGTAAGCCATTTTTTTCTTACTTTATCGGCTCGCTGCTTTTTTACTTAAACTTATGTATTATATTATACCTAAAAAAATTTTTTTTATTTATAGATTTAATCAAGAAGTTCGTGGTCTTCAAGAACAATTGGCCGAAGCGGAAACTCGCCGTGAATTGCTGGAGCGCGAGGTACATGTAACAAAAGAAAAATTAGATAATGCCCGATTAGAAAATATAACTGACAGCGAAGAAACAATTAGCGAACTAAGCCGTCGACATGATCGAGAAAGGATGATGCTGATGGAAGAAAATAAAAAGCTTATGCTTGAACTTGACTCCTTGAACGACAGCGTCCTTCGAATTCAAAGCGAGCGCAGATCGCTTGAAGACGAATATGAAGAGCTCAGGAACAAAAAGGAGGCCATTGCCCAGTGGGAGGCACAAATTACCGAAATTATTCAGTGGGTTTCCGATGAGAAAGATGCCAGAGGATATCTTCAAGCTCTCGCCACGAAGATGACGGAAGAATTAGAATTCTTGAAACATTCGGGCGGAGCCGGTATCGGTAGCAATGCTAATAACACGGAAGTGAAGAACTGGCGTAACCGAAGATCGCAAAAACTCGATAAGATGGAACTGCTCAATCTGCAGAGCTCGCTTCAAAGCGAAATCCAAGCAAAGCAGGCTATATCGGAAGAGCTTACAAAAACTCGTTCTGATCATATAGCTGCTCAAAAGTAAGTCCAATTTTACCAGTCATAAAGAAGAGAAAAAACGAGCTAACTTAACCATGCCTCCTCTAATAATTTTAGGGAACTGCTTGAGCTGCGCCATCGTATGGAGGGAATGTCACACGACATGAGACGCAAAGATTTACAGATCAAAGACCTTCAAAGCCGCTTAGACACCGGCGACGGCTGTAAGTACCCAATTGAACGTAGTAGCAACAACAATCATGGAAATTCTAAGAAAGTAGCACAATCCTTTGGTAGAAGTACATTTTTGGCCTTGCTAATGGTACAGGCTGCCTTTATCCCGGGTACCTACTTACTTTACAAACTTGTCGGCCGTTTGGTCCGATAAACTTTCGTAGAAGAATGTTGCGTGTGTTTTTTGCGAGCGACGCCAATTTTTTAGGTGTTTTTTATTTTAAATATTTTTTATCGTACACATCGGTCCTCATGAATGATTTTTGTTAAACGATTATTTTTCCAAGTCACGGTATGGACTACCGTAAAAGGTTCGAAAAATCAAAAAAAAAAACTTTTTTTAGCTATTTTGTATTTAGTAGTGAATGTTATAATTAGATTTAGTATTTTTTACTGTATCTTTGAGTGACACGTAGTCTCGCCTTGTTTTCACTTTATATATTGGCACGAAGAATATACTTGTTCTTCCGCACTGTCACTACAGACTCTTTGTAAGCGTCCAAGAGGATTTGAAAGTTGAAAATTTTTATCATTTTCCAAGACTTGTACGTATAACGTACCAAAATTTCGAGTCATTCACTTGACTTTTATTAATGTGCACAGTTGCTTGTTGAAAATCAATTTTTTGAAATTTTAACACAGAAAATTTGTAAGTTAGACAATTATTTGATTAAATTCAATTCATTTCTGAAATCGGGTGCCAATAATATTTTTTGTTTTTTAATGATTGATCATTTAATGACGTAAGAAGTTCTTTAAAGTTCTAACCTTGAAACGAATGCATTTATTTAAAATATAATGTAAGCATAGATAAATCACTTCTAAATCCTCTTGACTTTATCATTTTTCACTATCTATATATCTTCTTATTAGTTTTTTCTTGAAATCAACTAAATTTCGCGCATGTGTATTATATAGTTCTATTGCTTTCATACTATCTGTGATAAGACTGGACTCTCACCATCTTTATGAATAAAAAAAACTATTCTTTTTTATGGAAAATCAACTTTTTTCTTGTCATAATTTTCTCTAGTCATACATGAAGATTCTATTTCATCACTGCTATGATAGTTAGGACGATATAAATTTATACCCATTTAGATACAAATTGTTAAAAATGATTAATTTATAGGGATGAGCATGTACAGTTGAGAAATTCACGAAAAAAGATACATCGTGACCCATTATTAAGTAACTCATTGGAAAAGGACTGCTGATAAGTAAGACGTGTGTTTGATTTGCAATGAAAATATTCAAAATTAAGACTCAAAGGAAGTTACAAGCATGTTGGCGTCTCGAATGGAAAATTTCTCTCATAATCATCGAACGCTTGAATACCATTTTTAAAGCATAGAGAAATTTTCCAAAGAGACAGGACTACTTAAGTTATTTCCACTGATAACAACGTCTTTACACTTACAAATAATTCAACTTACAAAAGTCACTTTTCCACTCTACGCTGATTAATTTTAGACTTAACAACACGAGCATGTAGGGTACACAAAGAATCGCGAAAATTATCATAAGAAGTGTAAAGTTTCACACCGCTTGAAAATGAAAAATTAGCAAGGACGGTGCATTACAAATAATCGAACCTGCGATTCACGCAAATGTAGGAGCAAAAATTATAAACCAAGCAAGGACTGCGATCGCACAAGGCTGAAACAAAAGTCTGAACGAAGATCGAACGAAAAAAATAGGGATAAAAAAAACACACACTTACGAGCTGAGATACCGTATAAACTCAGGGTTGTAACAGCTAGAGAGAACAATGGTATCGTTTTGTTTTTTCTTGTTTCTGTTTGGCAATTCTAGCTTGCAAAGTGCCTCTATTTATCGGCGTAACGAGCTGTGTCTGGGGCCTCTTATTGCTCATCATCAAACTGTATTTGTGACAGCAGCTAACGACGGGCCTCCAATCTGCCTCGAGCTGCCGCTGCTCTTCAACAACAACGACAACAACAACAACGACGATGATATCAACGTTGGCATCGACGATCTGCACCAACGACTACTATTATCTAAGCAACATCAGCAGCAGCAGCAACGAGGACACGTGCAGCCGAGGCGAGTCCTCGTGGTCCAAGGACATATGCCCGAATTGATGCGTCCGAATGTTGTCCTCGGTTGCGGAAGCCGTTTAACGTCGCCCGGTAAAGAGCCCAAAAAAAACACGCGATCGATGCTGCGCGCTGCTGGATTTCCCTCGCATCAATCCTCCCCATTACCAAAACAAAAATTAAAAAAAATTGTGCGTGTGTGTGACACATTCTCACGTATGATTGCCCATTGACGATGGCTTGAATTTTGAGACCTCCCAGATATGCAGTTATGTATAAAAAAAAAATAAACATACACATACACGTACGATCGTTGACAGATCGCTGCTCATGCTGCCTACTACAACACACACAATATGCCAACTCGAAGTTGATGCGATAAAAAAAAAATTGGCCGTGCCTCCGCTCTCCTGCAACGGCAGTAGCAAATATCAGCGGGAATTGAGTTTTTCGTTTGCTGTGGATTGTTTGAAGCTGTTAACTGCTGCTGCTCTACTCTCCTTGAATGTCAGCTTGAATATTTTAACGAGCAAACCGTTCGTCTGACACGAACGATCTGACATTCGAGGTGGTCGTCGTAGAAAAAAAAAATAGATTATGCTTTAGAACATTGCAATCTCTGAGTGCAGAGCGCTGTGTTTCCAGTATTTAATTCAAGGAGCGCCAAAGATGAATTTTTTATTGTAAATAATTTAAGTAAGAGGTACAAAAGAGGTAATCAATAGTTCAAGAAACCGTGTATATATATCTCATAGCTCTTGAATAATAATCATGTAATCTCATAATTGGTAAATTGTTCTATGCCATGTACGACGAATACGAATCCAATTATGATATGAAGTTTTTTAGGTAGTGATATTCTCTAACTCCGAAGCCTGTATTCTATACTATCTTATACGCTTGTTGTTTGTATTTTTTTTTCTCTTCTAACTCGCCCTCTCTCATTGCATGACTTGCTTTGTATTTGTAGTTGATTTATTTTTGTTTCCGCAGCACGTGCTAGTTTTCTCTCCATCCTATAAAATAAGTAATTTATTGCCACGATGAGTGTGTTAAATCTTGCCAATTTTCCTGAAACATGACTCCGCTGAACATTTGTTTTGTTCTTTATTGTCGAAGAAGTGAGTTGATTCCGTTATAAAATGAAAATCAGCACCACTGCGACGGTTTGGTAATACGAGAGTGTGAATTTTGCAACGATTTAGTGCCTGCAGGCATTGAGTTCTTGCATTTTAATGATTCTACCATGTAATGAATAGTTACTTGGTTAATGAACGATCGATGCGACGATAAAAATGGCTTGTCACCGCTTATCCGACAAATAAAAAATTTTGCCCTCGAAACTCGCTTGATGAACAACAACTACTCAGCTGGTTTTATTGTCTTTTTTATGTGAAATGTCATAAGAATGGTTTACACTATTGCCTTTCCCTGACGATAATCAGTATAAATGATACTGAGTCAGCGCCAAATGACCTAACCCATTGCCAACAAATTTGAATGAAATTGAGCAAAAACTTAACAAGACTTTGAAAATTACGAATAATAATCATTAACCCTGCCTTCTTATGATCGAATAATTTTGATTTTCATTCATCGATCGAAAGTTACAATCGCGTTGTCGTTTGCACGGAAAATAAAAATGTAATTTCTGCTTTTGCAGTTCTGGAGCGTCCAACGTCCCAAATGTCGTATCTGGAGCACTTCTTGAAGGAGACCTCGTCGGCCACGGGGGGTAGCATGGGTGGCGGCAACGGTAGCGCAGCGGCAGCAGCGGCGGCGGCGGCGGCGGTCGCGGCTCTGCGCCACGGGAGCATTGATAGCGCCGACGGTGACGTCGAGGACAATCGCGCCCCCAGCATCACCAGCAGCAAGAGCAACTTGTCCGAACTCAGCATTGTGAGTATATCGTCTATCCTTTTTTTACGTTCCCAATGATTTTGAACGTTTTGTCAAGCAATAATATTATCCACCTTTTACAGGATCCGACATCGCCATTGTCGCACGACATGTTGAACAAGTCATCGGTGTCGGACAACTACGCGAATCTTCAACATAAACCGAAGGGCCATCAATTCATCGTGCGCACCTTCACCGGCCCCACCAAATGCAGTCATTGCACGTCTCTCATGGTCGGTGTCATTCGCCAAGGCGTCGTTTGCGAGACCTGCGGTTTCGCTTGTCACGTCCAGTGCTGCGAGAAGGTGCCATCGGTCTGCCCGGTTCCTCACGATCAGAGTAAGCTGCAGCTTCTTTCAAAACTTCGACTCGCAATTAAACTCGGTATCTTACTTTGGTCGCATTATTTTAGCAAAACGACCGCTTGGCATCGATCCAACGCGCGGCATCGGCACGGCCTACGAGGGCTACGTGAAGGTGCCGAAAATGGGCGGCGTCAAGAAGGGCTGGGTTAGGCAGTTCGTCGTCGTGTGCGACTTCAAGCTCTTCCTCTACGACATTTCCGATCGCAATGCCATGCCATCGGTCTACGTGTCGCAAGTGCTCGACATGCGAGACGAGGAGTTCAGCGTCAGTTCCGTGCGCGACTCCGACGTTATACACGCTACGAAAAAAGACATTCCCTGCATATTTAGGGTAAGTATATGACGCGATCCTCGCAGGTGAATAATACTGTCGTTCTTAACACGATGCCTATTAAATTGAATAATTGTTATTCCAATTTTAAACAAAATAATTTAACTTGGTTCATTAATCAGATTGCCATTGAATAAGAGAAATTAAAAAAAAAAGACCACGTCGACAGACCGATATGAACTGTAATTGTTTTAAATGAAGTAACTAAAATTCCTCAGTGTCGTATAATTTTTTTAACTGTAAATGAATAAGCATCCAAGAATTATTCGCCAGTAATCATGTAATAAATAATAAGGCTCAAACGATTTTCAAGGGAAATATTTCACATGTATGTTTGTGTGTGTGCAATTCAGATAACAACGTCATTGTTGGAACCACCTGGTGTGCGAAATCACACGTTAATGCTTGCCGATACCGAAAGTGAAAAAGCTAAATGGGTAGTGGCCCTCAGTGAACTACATCGAATATTGAAAAGGAATAATCTACCTAATACAACCGTATGATATCTCACATTTTTATATGTTTATTAATTTTATGTTATGTTTTTATAAAAATTTAATTCAATTAATATTTTTCAACGGCTTTGATGACGTTAATGAATTTAATAATCACGTCTGTTTTTCCATGGCTTTAAAGATATTCCGAGCGAAAGAATTGTTGGACAATACACTGTCGCTAATTGTTATTAAAAACGTCATGTCTGGAGCTGTTATTGATCCGGATCGTCTAGTCATTGGCAGCGAAGAAGGTTTATTCTGCCTGGATTTAGATCGAAGTGGTGAGTTTAATTATTTTTTCTGGACGTATTGATGAGAGTAGCTTTAGATTGATACGGTTGACGTAATGAAGTTACGCAGCGTGGCTAAAAATAAATCTTCTTTCATTTTATTTTTAAATAATATTTCAATTTATAAACGAAAATCTAATACTTTCAAATTTCATTATTTGTTTAACTTTTAAAATAACGATTATCTTTGTATTTGTATCTAAATTGAATATAATTTTTTAGAAATTGCAAGAGTGGGCGAAGGTAAAAAAATTCATCAACTTGAATACGTGACGGAGGAACAGTTAATAGTGGTGCTGAGCGGCAAACAGCGTCATGTGCGCCTCGTGCCTGTGCGTGCTCTCGACGGCGATGAGGTCGAATGGATCAAAGTGGCCGAAACCAAGGGCTGCATCGCACTCACGACCGGTGTCATGCGGCGAAATCCTGTGACATATTGTTTGTGCGTAGCTATAAAAAAACAGGTGAGATTTTTTTTTGCTCAAATTTTGTATAATTGCCAATCAAATAAATTAAATCTAAAATTGGTTAATCATGTTTCTAGATTGCTTCTCAGGTCATAATTTATGAAATAACGCGCACGAAGGCACGCCACAAGCGTTTACGAGAACTGATGCTACCTTGCCAAGCTCAAACACTTCAAATTTTACCCGAAGGACGCCTCTGTGTTGGCTATGCTTCAGGCTTTTCCATTTACAGCATTCATGGGGAACATCATCCTATTTGTAAGGATTAAACTTGAAAAATAGTGTATTATCGTAAAAAGCTTTCAGAATATTAATTAATTTCCTTTTCATCACAGCTCTAGTACATCCAGAAAATGGTCTATCGAATCTGATGACTTTCAATGCATTGGATGCATTCAGATGTATCGAATTACTGAATGGAGAGTATTTACTATCTTTCTATTCACTGGCTGTATACGTTGATGCTCAAGGCAGAAAGAGCCGCGAACGCGAAATCATGTACACAGCTTATCCCACGGCAGTCAGCTTTTGTGAAGGCTATTTAATGGTCTACAGTGATACGCACATCGATGTATTCGACTGTCAATCTGGTGATTGGTTGCAGACGCTAAACGTTAAGAAGGCCAAGCCATTGAATCCGTCTGGTTCCCTCACTAGTTGCGTGATCAACGACATGCCACATGTTATTTATTTAGGTAATATACGGCAGCGTGAGTATCTATGTAAAGTTTTTGATAAATTTAGAACTTGAGACCTATTCCGGTACGTTTATTTGCAGGAGAAATGTTAAATTTGGGAGGAACTTTAGACCCAAGTGGTAGACCAATAACTCGACCACGAAGAAGATTCTCACTTCGAGAGGGCAATCGAGCTGCTCGTCCGACGGATCGACGTTCTAAAATGATATCTGCACCAACGAATTTTAATCATATCACACACATGGGTCCTGGAAATGGAATTCAAGTAAGCTTGTTGTTTTTAATACACTATACATAACGTAACAGTGAACGAGAAATTAATTGATTTTGAATGTATAGATCCAGCGTTTATTAGACTTGCCAACTACTTTAGAAACAGCTGATCAGCAGCAATATACAACAACACATGCAAGTGGGCATTTCCACACTAGTCCTCAACAATCTCAGCCTGTATCTCAAACACAGCCCCAGCCACAACAACGAGTATGTAGTAGTTCTAAAAAATTAATACAGCTCTTGTTTGGAGAAAAGGTGCATAATTCTAAATAAATGTGTTATTAGATTTACGGCACAACAGTAACACCTCCAAATAAGCCAGCACCACTGCCACCGAGACATCCGCCATCAGATACCAGACGATTAAGTTCGCACATGACCCGAAATCCTGGTTATTCGCCCCATAATGGTATAATTCGTATATTTTTTCAAGTGTTTTTCAGAGTGAATCTACAGTTTCAAATAGTACCATAGGTTCTCATACTTTTTTTTCTGTAGGTTCTTCCGCGCCAAGAAGGGGACCAGCACCACCAAGACCTACGGCTACCCCACCGTCTCTACCCCGTACCCCGGTCGACCAAGTCGATTCAGATTCCACTCACGTGCGATCCCATACCCCTCACTCGATTGGTAGTATTGCTTCGCTACAAGACAAGGTAAGAGTTTATTTTTAAAGCAAAGTACATGAAGTCTAACGTTCGTTGGATGGAAATGTTCTAAAATTAGAAGTTTTTTTTGTTTTTTTTTATTTTTTTTAGTTTAAGTTGATTTAGTTGATTTCAAATCGAAGATAGATAGTTAAATGAATATTTTATGTAGGAGCATGTATCAGGAGGTAGCCCGCGACACTCGATTGCCTCAAACAACAGTTCCAATCCATCTACGCCGCCAAGTCCTGCTCATGATCATGGATCCTCATCATACGACTCATAAACAACGAGCAATAGAAGATAAATGTTCATTTTGGTTAATGGCCTATGAAGTCTCCGATACATAAGACTTCTGCATAAGCATAATGCTCTGTGTTTTCATAATACTTGCAAATCAGTATTGAGACGCAGATCGATTATCTTGGAAACAAACTTACTATGATATGATTATACTAGTAGTACTGTTTTCCCTTGAATATTTACAACATGTACATACGTTTGCATATATGTATGCATTATTATATATACGTTATAAACACAAATCTCTTTTACCCGGAAAAGTTACCGTTAAAGAGGATACATTTTTGACCTTATATGTACAGTCTTGATACATATTTTTTAATTATAGAGTATATATAATACCAGCGATGGGTAGAAAGAATTTGAATGAATTTTTCAGAGTGAACGAAATGATTTTTATCATAAAAGATGCCTGTGTATAGTTCAGTTATTGATATGCATAATAATATTATAATAATAAAATTATTAAAATACGCGATGGCATGAGATGATTGACTTATGAATGAAAAAAAATTGTAAACGGCTTTTCATCATAAAACACGCGCATGAGTGTTGATTTTTCACAAATGCACTTAATTAAATTTTTCAAAACACATTAAATGTGTCTGGAAAAATTTGATTTAGTTAATATAAAAAAGAAAGAGAAATAGAATTTTTTATAGATGTTTTCATATTTTTCTTTTTTTAAGCACTCAAACAAACAAAAATATCGTAGGTACTGATGCAGCGAAAATAATTGAACATTGTGTTCATGCATAAGGTGTAGTGTTCACTTAGTGCAGTAAATTGTAGAAAAATTATTAGATTAGTATTTCATCGATCTTTTGCGATTTTTTCGTAAAAATTTTTAGCACAGTTTTATTAGTGAATTAATTAATTTAATTTCACTTTCAAATGAGAGAAGAATATCTTTAATTTAAGATATCGAACTTATTTTGCGACCTTTTATTCAGAAATAGTATTATTTATTGTGTGTTTAAAATTATTTCAAGCGTGTATATTACTTGAAGAATATTTTTTTCTATGTCATTTTTGCATCTAGTTTAAGAAAATTTACATTATACTTATAATTATGTGACGTAACTTCACTATAATCATTGTATATAGAATAATGTTATAAAGAATCAGTTGCGATATTAACGAGTAAAATTTTATGGTATTGTAACAGTCGCCATGTATACATCCTTGTTTTGAGTACTTCAACTATAAATAGATCATTACTTATACGTATCGATAAAAATCACATAAAAAACATAATATCGAAATGCCTATCAGATAATAATAATATTAATAAATAGAAAAAATGACAAAAAAGTTATGAAATGTAGCAATAAATTTACAATGGTACTTGAATTATTCAGCTGGTTTTTGGAGTTTGCGTTGAGAGAAAAAGTAATTGTATGAAACGACTAAAAATTGCTATGTTGAAAAGTTTTATAGAAAAATTGTACATTTAATGAACGCGTAAATAGATGTACTAAAAATATTAGTCATAAAATATTCGTATGCATGTAAACAAGAGTGAATATAAAAAAGACTATATCTATTGCGATGTGTTAAAAAAAATGTCGTATCAGTCAAAATTTGCGTGTGTTTCATGCTTATACAATTTAGTCTGTTTGAATTGTGCAATTTCTGAAAAGCTTCTGAGGCTGACAATATATACATGACAAATAATATAAAAAAGAGGAAAATTTATCATATTATAAGTTATATGTTTAACAAATACTATTTATTCATATTATGTTTTCTTTCGATCGTTTTTAATCCAAGAGTAAAAACGCTATTGGTGATATACTTAAAGCATACGGGCATGACTTATATCTGATTCACGAATCTTTATCGATACTTGAAAGTTCGCTTACTAACATGGCGCATGAACAACTGAAAATCATCTCCAACTTTTGATAACGTCATGCTTGAAAATTATACTATATGTACCTTTGTTTTTTAAAACAATTTTATTTCATTTGTTTTATATGTTTTAATAATTTTTATATATTAAAGAATGTGCCGTATTATACACATACAATGTTGCTTTTTATTCCGATTAATGTCAATATTTTAATTTTCATGTTTTCTATCGCTTTTATAATGCTTATATGTTAAAATTAATAGTTGTTTAAACTTTAATTTTTAAAATCATTTTAAAAACACTATTTGTCATGTGTGCACCTACAAAAATTATCAAGCATAATAACATTAAGGTCAAACATTTAAGAAACATAAAATAAACTTTCGTGGTAAATTACATTATTTTATTATGATGTAAATTGCCGATGGCGAAAACACCTGATAACTATAAAACGACTTATTTCCGACAGGGATTCAAACTTTATGAAATAATCTTCCATCATTGTTATTTATATCATTAAATTAACTTTGAGGGTTCTAAAATCAAGAAAATTATCGAACAAACCTAATTTGTATACAATTCACGAGTTATACGACACTTTTGTTGTATGCAAGAAATACTTTTATTTTTACTTTTATCGTTACAAGTTAGTACATAATAAGGATAACGATAAACTGTAGTTTTCATATCAACTTGAGTACCTTGAATATACATCTATTATTAAAGTAGATTGTAAGAGTGGGATACAGCGTTTTCATTACATGCTCTAATAGACGTTCTGTATATAAAACACAATCATAGAAATGCATTGTTGTTTCAACTTTACTGCAAAGAGGATAATTTAAAACTTTTTCAAACTGATTTTGGACCCCTCGATTTTTTAAATGAGAGTATAATAGAATTTTAGATATAAAATGTTTAATGATCAATAAGATAATAATAATATTAAAAATAGTAATAATCATTTTAATGGGTTGTCATGATCATATGAATATTGCATCTTTTTTATAGTACTTCATACGTATGAACTAAAAAAGATCGCATAACATGCAATAGCGTCTGCATAAGAAAAAGAAAAGAAAAATATTTAAATAAATTTTATTTTTCTCTCAGAATCGTTTGGCATCGCGATACGTTGCAAGTCAACTCGATGTCTTAAAATGTATAAATAATTTCTTCATTACGACTATGTGTAAAAAATAAATTATTAGAGAATTAGAAGTTTAATGTATTTTTTGTCTTTGTACATAATACTATAGTTTCATCGCTGAGTGCATTATACATTTTAGGAAAATCTTTTGATTTCGTCGTTTCTGCATTTCTCACATAATTACTATTTTACACTTGTCACTTGAGCGTGTGCAGTTTTCTCATCCTTAACGCCTTATTGATGTAGTAAATTGATTAATTCATATAATTTGATTAGATTTATGAATCATTATCTTAAACGGGTTTTTTGTGCGCGTTGATAAATGAGAAAATAAAACGACTAACTGTAACGAAAGCGATGCGTGTTTGTACGCATGATTATTTGACTATGTATTCTGTATCCTCTAGATTTATGCGAGAGGTAGCGAATATCGCAAAACGAAACAACTAATGATTATGTTATAGCGTAAGCAAAGAAAAAAAATTATAGTCAATCGGGTCAATTTGGCATTTGGTATATACAAATTACAAGTATACAAAAATGCGTGCAATTTTACAAATGTAATTTATAACCAACGATTCTGTTTTTTCGACGTTTTATACACGTATATTAAAGAAAAAATAATTAATACCAAGAATGTGGCGTTATAAAAAAGGACGATCGTACTAATAGTAAATGAAAACTCATAAAAAATAATAATGCATATACAAAATAAAATAATTGGGTGTGTTAACTTCATTGTATGAAAGAGACGCGTCAATCGTAGTTGCATTATGACTGAAAATAAGTATATGAAAATTACTGCGCATAATAGGTATAAATAGAGCTTAATTTATATAAACATTTCTTGTAATAATCGCATTTTACAAGAACCTATATAAACGAATGTGTATCCGAAAAATTGATTATTAAAATATGAGATGAAAAAAAAATAGTTGGAATAATAAAAATGCAGAATTGATTTCTCTTGAAAATGATTTCATTAAATTTAATTTACCAAAAAGTCCTTTGGAAACGGAAATCAAATTAAATTGAGGTAATGTTATAATTAGGTAAAAAAATTGAACATGATTTAACTTGAAAATGGATATCTTTTAGTAGTTTATTTCATGACGATAAAAATGTTCAGATCAACGAACGTATATACATTTACAGATCAATAATTGGAGATATTGTTTTAGTATTTCTCACATGTTACACATCAGACTTGTGTGAATGACAAAATAAATAATGAGTGTACACATGAAGTAAATTAGTATAAGTATTTAGAATTTATTCTGTATCAAAGAGTCTCGGTAATTTTATGCATAACGAAGTAATATTTTTTTTCTTTTTTTTATAAAAACTGCTCTAAGATAATGCATATATCATAAAAACACTTTCCGGAAGTTAAAATACCTCATTCTAGTATCAACTGGCTTCACTCCACTTTCATTAGACAAGTATCGTTTCCTTGCGAACATTTAAGAAATAATTAAGTTTTAAATAGTTCAACAGTTTTATTATTAACGCACCAAGTACAGGAAAAAAGCGTCTGTATTTTTTTTGTCAACTACAATATATATTATATTACAATTTATTCGCTGATCAGTGCGACATAAACATATTATAAATCGCTATTTTACAGTTATTAGTTAATCCTTATGTGAATCGAATATTATTTTACACGATAACCCAATTGTTCGAATCCGAAAGATTCAAATCAATTCAGATCAAACGTAATATAAAGATATATGCGATAATTCGGCGATATACTTACAAAGAATCGATTGTTATACGTGCACGTTATCTATCCCTTTCAACTTAAATCAATTAACTCGGTAAACAATACTCAATTTTTACGAGAATGAACATAAAGATACGACAAATTGGAGATCGAATCAATGCATTGGCACAGATGGAAATTTGGAGTTAACGAAAATCATAGGCTTACGTCCTAGATGCTAATTTACATGGCGGCTAGATATAGTGAAATGTAAAAATGTTTCTTATTGTTTCTTTCTTTTACTTTAATCGTTATTAAAGTCTGACGATTAAAGTCTGACTAAATCCATTGAGCTTTGATTTTATTTAGCACGAGCTATATGCATCTCTTCAATAATCGGAGTTAAAAGTTCAAATTTTCTGTTAAATAAATTGTTTGTACATACATCACAAAAGCTAAAGAATGAGAAAATAATAATTTAGAGCAGCAAAATTATTTACCGTAGTCATTTTAGTGCAAATCATCAAAGTATGTTTCATATCATGGTGTCAGGTAATATAGAGATATAATATATTGTCATTCAAATCTTCATTTATCATAAAAATCGCTCCGTCGACTTATAAGTACAGGTGTAATATAAATAATATATGTTGAATATTTTTTTCATCGCGATTTATTCAAGTAATAAAAATACTTTCAGTTACGAAGCCAACATCGTTCATAGTTTAATTAAGTGTATCTTATCATTCTTCCCATGGTCATCTTTTTTCTTTTAAAAAATATTATGTAATACCTTTCATTAAAAAAATACAAGCGTTTGAGTGCGATGGCATTAAAGAACAGGATAAAAATTACAACATTGAAAATTGAATTTACACTTAGATCGAAATTAATTTATCGGAAGGTAGTCTAGCCATTATTTAATTAATTAACTGTGCAACAACGGTATTTAACTTGAGCTTTTTGAATGACAGCCGTTTTTTTACAAATTTTATCGATAACAAGATTGTTTCAGTCTCCTCTTGTGATTTGATTTATTTTTCTTTGTTTATAGGCAATGTTTTTGCGTATCATGCACTTATTTGTCTATTGTATTTTTCAACAATTTACATGCTATCGTTTTTTGTTACTTTTACAATCCTGTTTACACCGTTCTTCAATTACGTTATAATCTTTAATCATATTCAATTTCTAAATGTATGTATGTAAGAATTAAATGTTACAAGGAAGGCATTTTTACGCTCATTCAAGACAATAATTTGACGTTTACTATTTTACACGATAAATCTCTGTTATGCCTTCATAGAGCTTTATAGGCTTCATGTGCTTATTACATATAATATATATCATTTTTTCCGCGATTACAAAATCATGTGGCAGTAAGTTCTCATTGTTCTATCTGACAAATGAACTAGATTCCATTCTATTGTTAGCTGAATGTTGTGGGCAAGCTTTATTACAACTAAAAATAAGCTTTGTCATTTGTAAAGAAAATAATGAAATTGTAATTCATATATCACATAAAAAAATTAAATTATTATATAATTTTTCTAAATCACTAGCAATTTTCTCAAAGCTCGTAAACTGTTAATAAAGTATAATATTCGTTATAATATTATTAATAATTTCTTGTACACCACCACATTTTATATTTACAATGGTTAATTGATTCAATAACACTGCTAGTTGATTAAATGATTAAAAGTAACATTTTATATTTTTTTACCGATGATATCGAGTTTGTTTCATTCCAATAAAAAAGAAAAAAATTCGCGATGGTCACCGTAAATCATGATCAAAAGTTATGTCGTCGCCACATGTGAAATCTTCTCGTAGCACTTGCCAGTAACTCACTACCACTCAATCCATACCTGATTCAGGAGGATCGCGACGAGCCGGGCTGGTGGTGCTGATGATCGTTATTGTCGTCAACATCCCGCTCGCGCGAGGGCAGCTCCTGTTACAAGGACATGTCCGAGGGCGGCGTGCTACCGTCGTGGCTCTGGCTGAGCGAATGCGACAGCACGACCGGTGGCGTCAGCCACTGTTTCGGCAGGCAACGCTGCAGAAACGGGACGCAGGAACTGAAGTAGGCCAGACGATTAACCCAGCCTGGTATCTCTTGATCACATAAAATCTGAATGGCGCAAATCGAGTATTTTTATTTGCAGCAATGAAACAATAATGACACAAGTTTTTCAGTTTAATAAATTATATACCTGAGTAAATTGACTGCTAAAGTGGTTGCAGTTTTTATTCATAAGATGATAACGATCGCCTCTAAAGTCTTTGCCTAATTCATTAATAATTCGATTGACATCTTCCTCTGTGAAATCTGTGTAACCGATGTGTACAGATTGCCTGTAATAGCAGAGGGTATAACATGTTATAATTATATTTAAATTGAATCAATAAATTGATTTATGAATGATATTAATATCACTGTCATTACCTAAATCTGAATTGTTCTCCTAGTTCTTCAGCAGAACGTGGAGGAATGGCAAAAATACCACTTATTGGTAGTGAATGTCCGCCATATGCATATTCTAAAATAGTAAAAATATTGATTCTACAATGATATGATTATTTTTTAAAAGTAAAGATTTTCACTTGAAAAATAGTTTTTTCTCAATCTTAACTTTTTTAAAACAAAAGTGAGTCTGTTATGATTCAACAAAGTATAAATGATTCATACTTGTGAACTGCATAATATTGAACATATTCATTGACTTACCAGTTCCATAAATTTCTACTCCTGAATGGAAGACTCCTAATCCCATAGGAGTTGTGTACTCATTGATCCAGTACTAAAAAAGTAGATGTAATTAAGCTAAGGTTTCTTACTGGTAATAGCTTTTAATTATATTTATTGATTTACTTACCATGTCATAAACATTAAGCGTAATAGGTTCTCGAGCCATTTTGGGAATCAATTCTTCACTATCTGGTGGATATCCAAGGCAGCTAGGAAATGGTAAGTTACATCCAATACCTGATGAAAACATCATAGAAATACAGCAATCAACAGAAATTTGATTCAATGGCTCATCTATCTACTCTTCCCCTGCACCTAATAAGCAAACAACACAAATCCCCTAATTAATCTACAAGTTTATTACTACAAGAAGGTTTTGGTGATAAATATACTATATCATTAAGAATTGCAATACAAGCACTATTATTACATTGTGAGTATAAATATAGATAAATTGTAGGTACTATTAATTTCTAGGAAAGTATTGCCAAATACACAGTGAATCACATTGGTGTATCCTTGCATTAGTCCAATATACCTATTGATTTATAACCATGAATATTTCATTGAGCTCTTGATTAATTTATTAAATTCTTGATGTTTCATTTACAAATTCAATTCTTTTATATTAAAAATCAAAATTTTAAGATCTATAAAAACATCATAACTTTGATTTTGATAGCTGACAAATTTTCTTTGTAAATTTTCATACTGGAAAATGCAAGGTTTCTTTTTTTTCTTTACACTTAACAAACGAATCATGAGCATAAAGAATCTATAATTAGCCACAGAATCATCATCAATAAATTTCCACCTGCTTATGTTACTTGATTCCATATACAATGGTGTATACGAGCGAAATTCATAATCTCATGGCATTGGCATTAATTTGACGTTAAAAGCCTCGTTACGCGAGAAATAATAAAGTCTCGTAAACTGTATGCAATTTTTTTGTGTACATTATTTTTATGCCTACATTATACTGGAGGTGCTACATAACCCGCGTGCGTATTAAGTTTCAATACTTTTTTTTCTTATCGCCGAGGTATTATTTGCAGGTGCGATCGTGGAAAAGCCAAGTTAGCGTGGAAATACCATTTTTAATAGAGTACAGAAGTAAGTATAAGTGATTATTACACAAGAGTCAGAAATTAATCGAGTAACCCCCCTCGAACAGTTAGGGGCTTAAACGATTAACCCACAAACTAGCGTATATAAGTGTAAAAGTATCGGAAGGTCAGAGGTAAGATTAAAGCTAAATGAGTCATAATTACAAGAGTCTATCAAAGATTCGTATTATCATATAGGAATCTTCGCGAGGATTATACAGAGATGTCCAGGATTCAATTGCGATTCCGCAGCAGCGAAAACTCGTCGTTGTTATTATGACTTATTTTTGCGCGCGGACGACTGACTTGCACTGCACACGCACAACACAGAGCACAGCAGCAATAGCAGCAGCGAAGAAATCACAAAGGAAACGAGGAGAAAAAAAAATCACACGCACAGCGCTGCGTACGACGATATCTCCATAGAAGTGGAGATGTGTGTTGTAACGCGACACTTTGGATGGCACACAACAAACAACGTCGAGTGACGACACAACTAGAGTTCAACGACTGCCCAACAACACAAGTCTGAACGAATCACACGCACTTTGTATATTATGATGTACTGTAGGAGCGAGCTTTAATTCACAACAGCTGCATCATCGTCATCATCATCATGATCGTCGATGATCGTCGACGACGGCGACTAATGTACACCGCGGCTCGTACGCGGCCCGTTCTCCATACGAGCGCAAAAAACGACGAGTTTAACTTCAACTTTTATGCATATAGGACTACACTACAATATTACATCGAATGCATCAGTACCCAGCGCACCAACTGGAGTCGTCGTGTCGTGTGTGCCTACTGCCTCTCGATAATAATACAACAAGCAATTGCAGGCCAAACGACAGCGAGGCTGTAGCAGCAGTAGGCAGCTGGCTAGCAGGCAGCAGCAGCACAATGGGTGAAAGTGCAATCAGCAGCAGGGGGAGAATCAAAGGAGAGGTAGTAAAAACGGAGCGAGCGAAACGGGGGTGGGGATTAGGTAGGTAGGCTGTACATAGACGTCGTCGTGAGTGAGTGAGTGAGCCACTGACGACAACGACGACGACTAAGGTTTTCTATTGCGCGAATGTATAAGCCAAAACACGCGTGCGCCGCCGAACCTGCAAAATGCATACAAACTTGATACGAATATGTGTAGGTGGGCCTACGTCGACAGCGAAACGTCGCGGTGGTTATCGAAAGCTTCGTAGCCGTCACTCACTGCTGCTGCTGCTGCTGTTCACCGTTGCCCGGGATATGCGATCGAATTGACCGCGAGGCTTATTTGTAAACAAACATAAAAAAGAAAAGAGACCCCCCCTCCGCTCTTTCGAGTGGTGGTGCATTCACGGCGCTGCTTTGGTCAGCCCGTGGGTTTGTGTGTCTCTTTAAATTACCCCTGCGCCCACTAGTATACCTAATATCACTCGAGAGCCTCGTACGTACACCGCGCGCGCGAGAAAAGCGCCGAGGGAGCGCTCAAAGTTTATAAATACTTACCTACTATCCAGCGACGAGCGCACCGTTATAAAGTGTGTCCGCCTGTCCAAACATCGTATAATAAAAAACACGACGAGCGCGTGCATCGTGTGCAGAGCAGCGATCTCATATATATACCTTTTGTATACATGTATGTAGCACGTGCAACCACAGCCGCAGCCACGTTCGCATGCGAGGGTGGTAAAAATACATATAAAGACGCCACTTTTATTGTCCGCCGAGAGCCGCGGTGAGTCATTTTCTCTTTCTCGCTTTTTTTTGCGAGCTGCTTGAATGTGTATGCTCGTAATACGTGTACACGAACGATCTCTATGCGGCAGAAAATCGATCGATAAAAGAAATTATTTTGGCGCACACACACACACGATACGTTCACGCGTGTGTCGTATTTCGAAGGAAAACAAACGAAAGAGTTGTGTTACAAAAATAAGCTCGTAGATCACAATGATGAAAGTACCGTGGTTGAACAAGAGCTCCTTCTCGCCGAAGAAAACACCGACGAGGAAGGCCTCGGTGTCGCTGTCGAGCAAGGATCTGAGCCCCAAGAGAATCGAAAAGGAGCTCGGACCAAACGTCGGCGAGATCAGAATCTGTCTGGGCGATCAGCAGGCTGTCTTTGATGGTGGCTTGTGGGTGCCTGGTGAGTACTCCATATTACTGTTTATTTTCTTCTTCTAAGCATATGTTAGATCGATCAGTTTAACAAGGCATTTTTTCTATTGACAGAGACCGGAAAAGCGAGTGGCACTTTCAAAGAGAATGAAAAATTGAAGCGAGAAGTGAAGAAACTAGAGGAAGAAAACAATTTGCTTAAAATAAAATTCGAACTTTTATTAGACATGGTAAGTTCCAACATTTGATTTTATCAACGTGATAATATTCATATAAAAACTTAATTTAATACGACATATAAAAAATATTGTATTTGCTCTATTATACAAAACATATTTTACAGTTAACACAGACGACTACCGAAGCCGCTCAAGATAGAGAGGAACTTGAGAGCTTGAGAAATAAGCTTCATCACAATAAAAAACGCGTGGCAGTCTGATCTCAACAATTGCCTTACTTTGCAAGCTTGGCTACATTCCAGATATTTAACAATTTGATTAATTTATCAAATACAAATAAACCAAAGCTAACTTTATCGAGTTCGTTTGTTGAATATTTACATTAGCTTTATAAATAATTAACGTATTTTTATAAAAAGTTATTTTCTAAAAAAAAATACTTATATGTATAAAGCAAAATTGTACAATTTCAATAGCTTACAGATAACATTAAATGTGATTAACCGATGATTAATCATTTTGAGGACAAGTTCTTTTAGTGTGACCTGTAAAATACAAATTAAAGATTTAAAATTATTCGAGAAAACGTGAATTTTCATAATTGATTTCATTATCTCACTCACCTGCAATGCCACAATTACCACATTTACGTTTAGAGCCAGCTCCTCCATCTCCCGCTGCTCTCGATGCTCCTCTTCCTCTGCTTGCAGCTCCACCGCCTCTTCCCCGACCTCGACCACCTCCTGGAGGCGGTGGGCCACCCCAATTATTGTCACTGACATCATCGGCCCATTTGAAGAAATTACACGAACTGCCTGGGCCTTGTGGGCACCCATAAAATTTACGCCCTTTATTTGGTCCTTCTTTGTTCACAGTAAGCCTAAGTGAAAAAAAAATTGGAGAATGAATTTTAAAAAGGTATTGATTATTATTTTAAGTCGCTTACTTTTTGCCTGGTTGGCCACATGTGCACATAACTTGTTCATTATCATTATTTCCACCGCCGCCGCCACCACCACCACTCCAATCATCCCAATTATTAGAAGAATTGAAGCTCTGATTGTTATCCCTTCTTTGATAGTTGGAAGGGGCCTGATAATTATTCTGTCTATTATTTTGATTCCAGCTCGTAGATGAATCGTGCATTCGTGGAGCAGATGATCCAGCGTTGCTGTTACTTCCACCACCGGATTCCGGATCCCACAAAAAGAAACCACAATCACCTGATGGTTTAGCACATTTGTAAAACTGTCGACCTTGATTAGGTCCTTCTTTTCTAACAGTTAGTAATTTGGCAGTTTGATGACAGTTGCACATGATTTCATGAGATTCGTCGTTGTTTCGATTGCTGCTACTTGAACCGCTCCATCCATTACCTTGAGCCCATTGATTATTTGGCCTGCTGTTGCTTGGAGCACTGTTGAAACTTTTATTTTCACTGCGATTGCTATTCCAATTATTGCTAGGAGCACTACTAGCGCTATATGTACTGTAACTTTGGTTTCTTTGAGTGCTTCCTGTTCCTGGAGTCCAATCGTTGTCGTCGGAGTCCCAATCATTTCTATTATTTCTAGGATTTCTTGCCTGCGGAGAAGGTGGTGGTGGTCGTTGTCGAGGTGGCGGTGGTCCTCTTGGAGGTTGAGGAGGCGGTGGTCCTCTAGGTGGTTGAGGAGGTGGCGGTGGATTATTTGGACGATTTGGACCTTGGTTGGCGCCATTATTCGGTAAATCTCGCGCTCGTCTTACCGACTGTATTCTAATACCCATCACATTGTTAAACATGTCGTCGCAGCCACCTACGCAAGCGGTGTAACTAATACCAAGAGCTGGATAAGCATGTCGCTGAAGTTTAACTTTGATTTTTCGTAAGATATTGTCTGGACACTGAAACAAAAGAGTTTTGTATCATTTCAAGCATTCGTTCAATTTACCAAATTCTCCGTTACGTCTTTAAAGACTTACAATGTTACATCGTTCGTTGAGAACTTCTACGTCCTCGACGGATTCGGGCAGCCAAATGACGTTGTTACATGTAGGATAATTCATACAACCGATGTACTTTCCGTTACCCTGCCTTCGAGCTTTTACCGTCATGTTCGAATCACATTTTGGACATTTGAGTACAACTGGATCATCTACCGGCATTGCGATTTCTTGATGAACATTTTCTGCGGGTCGTTCATCCAAATACTCGGACAGAGCAGTGTCAATCATGTTAGCCTTGGTGAGAGCCTCACGGAAAACCTCTCGATACTTATTGATTATTCGTTGCCGAACCTCATCGGGCTGTTTTTGCCCCTCACAAATTCTGGAAGATCGGTTAGAAGTAAATTACACAAAGTAAAAGCGCAATTAATAGAAATTATCTTAAAGAATTACAATTTCAAGTCGTTTTCTAATTCGGCACGTAGATTCGGTTTACTCATTTGGAAGCCCATTCGGTCGTAACCCATAACCAAGCCGATACCAAGTTTACCGGGTATCAAATATTTATTGTCTTTTAATCCTACGTATTGACGGCTTTTTATCGTTTCGATGTGCTCAGCGTGCGTAGCATCGGTTCCAATACCTAAATTTAGATTCACACATAACTCCTAATTATTTGATACGTATATTTTACTATGATTTACGGATTGAAAATTACCATGCTTATCCATAAGAGCAATAAGATCAGCTTCGGTTAGTAAATTTGGTGGAGAAGTTGATTCTTCTAACATATCAATTGAAGTCGGCATGAAGGTTTGACCATTTTCGTAAATGTGTATCTCTTTGGCATTCCATTTTTCGTAGATGTAAACTTCGAGATAGTTTTTAGCAATAATTTGCAAACCATTAGTTATGAATGTTTCACCAGCTATATTTATTTCCACGACTGTTTCGTAACCTTGGGCATCTTTAGAGCAGCAAGCAAGAAAATGTCGCACGACGTACTCATAAACTCGTTTTTCATCTCCTAAATTCAAGATTAAACAACTCGGTTGAGCATTTTGATTGTGTATAAAATTCATTTGTAAATTACAGAACTTTACCGTGTAAATTATCGGCGTATTTAGTCGGATGGATCGGTGGATGAGCTTGATCACTCTTTTTTCCTTGACGTGGGTTCACTCCTTCTTCCAGCAATCTTTGAGCAAAATTACCCCATTCCTGATTTGGGGCTTGTTGAGTTACTAACGCCGTTAAATTCATTTCTTTCGGAAAAATATTAGTTTCCGTACGTGGGTAGCTAATGAAACCTTGAGTGTAGAGCTTTTCAGCTATTTTCATTGTTTCTTTTGCACTGAGGCGAAGTTTGCGTGACCCTTGTTTTTCCAATTCCTAAAATGTATATTTTTTTTTATAACAAATACCACTAATTTACATGGAATTTTTTTTTTAGAACCATATATAAGAAACTAACAATAGTATCTAAAGGTAATGGTCTCCACTTGCTTTTAGGTTTACTGGTTATTTTTTCAACAGTTGCTTGAGGATTGTCTTGACATATATCTAGAAATACCTCACAAGGTAATTTTTCAAATAATCTGTTCCGGCTCCATCTAAAATAATTAGTTATGAAAAATCTATATGAAATCTAAATGAGATAATTGAATGCCTTACCTAAAATCAACTGTAAGATCATTCATGGTATGTGTTACTTTTAATTTCCAATAAGGTTCAGGTTCAAATTTTTCTATGGCTAAAAAACGTTCAACAACAAATCCTAATGTTGGAAATTGGCAAGGTCCATAACTTATTAGCATTTCTGATAAATTTCTTGGAAAAGCCTTCTGCAATCTCATGGTTTGAAATCTTGTAAATGCAGCCCCTAAAACAGTATATAAAACATTATAGTCATGAAACAATTTTCAAGTTTTTTCATATAAATTATAATATACACATTACCTATCCTTAAATCTAATTCACTTCTGACATCAACAGCATCGCTTAAAAGCTGGTTTGGTTGTTCTAAATTTTGAAGTGCTCTTTCAATGGAAGCTTGTGTTATCTCTGAAAACTTGGCTCTGTGAAAAAAAAATTAAAATGAGTGTTCAATTTTATGCTGGTTCAGCAAATATTTAAATAATTAATATACCTGTAAACCTGAATATTAGGTTTGATTGCTCTGGCCACTTGAATGATTTCGTATCCAATATTTTCTCCTTCTCTATCACAATCAGTCCATATTATAAGAGCTTGACAACCCCTAACTTCTTTTTCTATAGATTTTTTAATTTTTTCATAATCTTGATTTACACATGCTTTGTGGACAGGTGCATCAAAGAGACTGAGAGGTGGACAACCATACCATTTTCTATAAGCACCGCTGAAATCAAAACTCATCAAATGACCTGATACAGATGTCATTATCATTGTACAGTCCCGGTTCCATACTCGAGCATTAAATTCATATATTTTATTATATTTTGACAGGCCTTCTCTCTGTTATGAAAAAATATAAAATTAAATTAGAACACTGTATGTGTAGGAGTACACAATAGAATTTCTTGGCAATGCTTACTCTTCGAGCAGTGCCTCTGGAAATGTGTCCAGCGATATTTTTCGCAGCATCATTTTTCTCAGCAACATTTAAAACCTTCATGATTTCGGCTTTTTCGAATCTAGCTGGAGCATTTGAAAAGAACCTCGACACTCCGAAGACGCATTTGACGTTAAAACACTTCAGTATATTTAATCGAATTGTCAACTTGAGCATCACTTTTTTACATTAATCGCGCATGCACTTTTAAAACGATAAAATTTAAACAATAAATTGCACTTCAAAAGGTTAGGTAGACTTGTCGTCCAATCCATAATATAAACTTTCGAGTCTAACTAGATTGACCGATGGCTTTTTTACTCTTATTTTTAACTGCTTGTTGTCATTGCTCAACGATCGAACGAACTCGAATTATAACATTCGCAATTACTTATCGTTCATAACTACCGTAAAAACAAACAAAAACAATGAGATTCGCTGCAAAAAAGCCGATTGCAGTATTAGCAGTAGCAGCAGCAGTAACTATATGTCGAAGCCTCTGCACGAGTTCGAGCCGGCTGCTTCGGGGTTTCGTTATTCGCGCCAATTCTATTACACACACGCCTTCATTGATAATAAATTACGCACGTGCGCCAAGAGTCCATTGACATTATAATTCCATTATCATCTCCACATTATCTCCACTCTCAGTGAGTTACTGAGGTTTTGGGGATCAATCGTCCACTTTTCCCGGTAAGCGCGTTTGAATTTGCTTCAAAATTTTTTCAAAGTAAAATAGAATACTTTCTCGATCCTTCGTAACGTACATTCTCGGCAATTTTCTTACTTTATCGACCGGCAAGCTTTTTTCGCAATGTCTCGCACTCGCACGCAACACGGTATTTTGAGACAAGCGTGAGTTTATCCAACCAAAATATACATCATATAAATGTGTGTTGTACATGCATAAGTATACCTATAAGTATAGTATACACAAGCGACGGCAACTGTATCGCTCTTTCACACAGGCACACACACAAACGTACGACTCCATTCTTTTGTCTCTCTCTCTCGTGTGTTGTGTACTGCAGTCTCGGCCGTATACGCGCGATACACGACTCCTCTTGCGTATACTCCGGCAGAAAAAGAATATCGTATCGATCGTCGTGTAATCATATTTAATATATATATAAAGCGCGACGCAATTCGCGCCGATATCATGTCAGTGTCTTTGTGCCTATAGCTTGCACAAGGTATACATAGGTATAGGCGACGAGCATCGCCGCGAGAGCTGCAGTGCTAAAAAAAGCACGCTATATAACCGCGGATCGATCCGCCTGATTCTCGCTCCTCGTGCTGCTGCTGCTGCAGCCTAAAGTGCATAAGTGTTGGGTGCGTACTGCGTCTATACATGTGTGCGCGTGTGTATATGTATACAGACGAGTTGCATACAAATTTCGCTGCGTAACAACGCGTGTGTGAGAGATCCCCGCACACGCCATATATACCTATATATATATCGAGCGATATATTCCTCGGCGGATCGTTGCTGCTGCTGCAGAATATCGGACCGCTGCAGTAATAGTATACGGGCGACCGCGTGGTGAAAAGAGAGACAGAGATCATATAGCGCACGGCGCGCACACGGTTATAGATACATATATATGCGTACCATACCTATACGAGGTAGTACGAATATATGTAGCGGAGAGTCTCGCGCGACTGTTTACGTTTTCTCCCGCGCATTTCTTTTTTATCTGGCGGCCACATGCGAGTAATATTCGTCGAGATCGTTCGTGAAAAGTGAAGAGAGAGAAAAAAAAAGTAATAAATAATCGAGGACCGACCGCGCGCGGCGTCTGTACGAAAGTTTCCATTGAAAAATTTGTCGGAGCAGACACAATGTCGCCCATCGACGTAGTCTTTCCCAACGAGGACGGCCCGTCGAGGGCGAAGAAATGGCGCGTCAAGAAGGGCGAGCTCGTCAACGTCGGCAAGCTGCTGCTGATCTACACCGACGTCGCCACGAACAAGGTCGAGAAACGCATGAAGTCAACGCAAGTCGGCAAAGTCGTCAAACTGTGCGTCAAGGAAAACGAGGTGCTACATCCGGGGTAAGCGCCGCGCGTTGTGTTATACACGCGCATTATAAGTATATATATACGCCTCTATTGTTTGTTTTGATTCTTCGCGTGGGCGCGCGACGAGCTATCCGCGGAGCGGCTATAGATTTCTCAGGCTTTCTACTACAATGGCCAATTGTGACTTATATCCCTGAATAATTCATATATTTTGTACATGTTTAATCAAGTGCGTTTTTTATGGTATCAGAAGTCTCGATTGTTTCCGTTTTTTTCCTTAAGATACTTATGAAAACCCAATTTTAATTTTAATTTTAATTTTCAGTCAAGTCATAGCACAGCTAGAAAAATGCAAACATCCTACTGTGATGAAGGATATGTGCGCAGAGTGTGGAGCTGATTTGATTGAAGAAGCTGAGTCAGGTCAAAAGGAGGCTTTAATGCAAGCGAATGTGCCAATGGTTCATAGTATTCCTGAATTGAAAGTGACACCAGAATTGGCTGAAAAAATTGGTTTAGAAGATAAGGAAAGATTACTCAATGATAAACGATTGGTACTACTGGTTGATCTTGATCAAACTATCATACACACGACAAATGATCATGTTCCTAATGATTTAGAGGTATGTTTCTTTATAATAATTGTATTTAAAGATTATACTCACAATTTATACTAATTTATTAATTTACTAATATTTTTATTGAAGGATGTTTTTCATTTTCAACTGTATGGTAAATTCTCACCATGGTATCATACACGTTTGAGGCCTCATACAAGACAGTTTTTGAAACGAATAAGTGAACTTTATGAATTACACATCTGCACTTTTGGAGTTCGACAATATGCACACCATATTGCTCGAACTTTAGATCAAACTGGAGAACTTTTTTCTCACAGGATATTGTCCAGAGATGAATGTTTCGATCCTCAATCAAAAACAGCAAATTTAAGGTATCTATTGTGAACTTGATATAAATGTTTTACAGTTAAAAAAAATGTATTATTTTGCAGAGCTTTATTTCCTTGTGGCGTTGACATGGTATGCATAATAGATGATAGAGATGATGTGTGGCAAGGGTGCTTAAATCTTGTTCAAGTCAAACCATATCATTATTTCAAAAATACAGGTGATATAAATGCACCAGATGGTTTAGAAAAACGAGATCCTCAAGCACCTAAAATGGATTCTGAAGAAGATTTATACAAAGAAAATGATGAAGGTAACATGGAAAGTAATAATGGTGATAGCAACTGTGAAGAAAAACCATCAAATAATGAAAATAAAGAAGAATTTTCAAACTCTGATAATGACCAAGAAGTAGAAGAAATAAATGAAAGCAATGAGAAGTGTGAAACTGTAAAAGAAGAAAAAGAAGATAAAGAAGATAAAGAAGATAAAGAAGATAAAGATGAAAAAGAAGATGTCAAAACCGATAAAAACAATGAAAAAGAAGCTGAGAATGATGAAAGTAAAAAGAAAGAGAATGAAAATAAAAATAAAGTAAAAAAAGATAATGAAGATCATGATGATTACTTATTGTATCTTGAAGATATATTAAAAAGAATACATGCTGAATTTTACAATGAGAAAAATGGTGATCCGAGAACAAAAACTCTTAAAGAAATAATTCCAAAAGTTCGATTAGGCATCTTGAAGGGGCTACATTTGACATTTAGTGGTCTTGTACCTACCAATCAAAATCTTGATGAAAGTCGACCATACAAAGTAGCCAAAAGGTATAGGTGCTACAATAACCCAAGTGAGTACCTAATATATTCACTGAATACTTTCACAATAACCATGTCAACTCCATCTCTAAATTTGATACATATTTACAGGAACTAACTGATAAAACAACACATTTGGTTGCTGTTCATCCAGGTACAGCAAAGTGTAGAGAAGCTAAAAAAAATCCAAAAATAAAGATAGTAAATCCAGATTGGCTATGGACTTGTGCAGAGAGATGGGAACACGTTGATGAAAGATTGTTCCCTCTGAAAGAAGTACCCTTACAAAAAGTATGATGCCACATTTGATATTAATCATAGTCTGTTATGAATGATAGTTAATTTTATTGTAATAATCTGTTATACGTTAATTTTAGGCTCGCGAATTCAGAAAACCACCTCCACACTGTACTACGCCTGATCCATCAACACTACTGGAAGCAGAGGATGAAGAAGATCCTAATCATTTCCCAGACAATCCTCTAATAACACTTTCTCGCGATGAAATCGCTGACATGGGTAAAGAAGTTGATGATGATTTAAAGGATAGTTCTGAGGAAAGTGATGATGATAATGATACAAGTAATTCATGTAAAAAAAGGGATCTAGAATCTTCAGACGATTCAGATGATAGAGAAGTTTATGGCTGTAAGTACTTTCAAGGTCTAATATTTTTTAGCACTATCAATTTAACAACAATTTTATTTTTTAAGATGATGAGGATTCGCGTATGGCAAAAAAACGTAAAACAGATGACACCAAAAACGATGATGAAGACGAATGTGTAAGTGATCTTGATGAAGGCGAGGACGAAGACGACGAAGAGGATCCAGTTACTAAGTTCCGTCATGGAGGAGACTTACCAGACTTGGATCTTGGCGATACTAATTCTCTAGATGTGAGCGATCTTGAAAATGATACTTACGATGATAATAGTGAATGGAACAGAATGGGTGCAGCCTTAGAACGGGAATTTCTAGGAGATTAAAAAATCTTTAAACTGTATACTTTGTTGAAATATTTAATTTTTGTACAGAGTGAAATTAAGCTCGTTCAACATTCATTGTCATAAAAAATTATTGTAGTCATTGAATAGTTAAGTATACAGATAAGGATTTTCTCATTTTATCAATTTGATTGTTATACAAAAAAATTGTCTCCTAAATTCTATACTTTTTTTTACTAGTTGATTAAAATTCATTGATAAATTAATCAAATGATAAAATAAGTGACTGCTATAGAAGTATTTTAAATTAATTTAAAGCGAAGTAACAATTATGCTAGTTGGTAATTTAAATAAGAAAGTTTGTAAATACTGACTAGTAAGTGTCTACATAAAAGTTTGTTAGTTACTTATGTAATATAATTGTAAATTGTTAAATTAAAAGTAATAGTATTTCAAAATGATAATGCTTTTTCTCTTTACTGACAATCGAAGTAACTAGTTAAGTTGATGATGAAGGATTGACAGTCTTGAACAGAAAACTTTTCTTAACAAACAAATTTATTAAAACTATAATACAACTATTTACAGAGCATGAGGATCTTGATCTTCTTCATGGTACTTTTTATAAGTTGGTTTGTCTGTGAAGTCACGTATTCCTTCTTGATCACCTCGAGGTGGTGCTGTGTCATAATCGAACCCGGTCTTTGATTTTCCAAATGCCTCATTGACTACTTTAATTTCATCTCTGTAAACACCAGCTGCAACTTTCTTTCCTGTTATTGGATCAGTGACATCACCAAGTGGATAGATAACATCGATCACCTGAGCAAATGAACAAAAAAAGGTCAATTCTTTGATTTACCCTTTTGACACATCCATCAAAGTTGTAAGCAACACAATGCACAATCAATTACCTCGTGCGTTATCAGTCTCGTCATCTTTTCCGGCAACTGCCTTACCAGAATCGTATCGCCGGTCTTGCACTTTTTCTCGGGATCGTGGGCGAAAACGGAGCGCTTCGTCCTGAAAAACTGTCAAAAGAAAAACGATTCGTGTTTATCGATGACTTAACCTCGAAGCGAGCGATTGATAAACGTAAACAAAAGTCAAGCCGGGGTGCGTACCATGTGCAGACGATGATCGTATTCGTGACCGAAGATCTCGACCTTCGTTGCATTCTCCTTCCAAGTGGGTTGACAGATACCCATCAGGTACTTGACCTTATTCGCGGTGCCGGACGCGATTTTTCTCGCTGCCATGATCGCGCAGTGTAATGTGTACTATTTGATTCTCTACTCTGCACGCGCGAGGTTGCGAACTCTAGCAGACGACAACACCCGCACGATGCGAGTGAGCTTTTAGGCCGCGCGCACTCGCCGACAAACTTTTCCAGTCGGCAATTAAATTAGACTTGTAACGATTTTTCGTGATTATTGCAGTAAATGGTATCAGGAAAATGCATATTCTTTTTTTTTTAATGCGTTTGTCGAGCATTTGTTGAAAAAGTGAAATTTTATACTTTAATGATTCAATCAACAGAGGTAATTTTTCAATTTTGTTTATTTATCGTTATACACCTCTCTGTATAAATTGTATGATCTTAAAAAATAAAATAAATGCTTAAAAAAAATAATAAGATTTATGCGATGAGCACGTACAAAAATGACACGAAATCGGCTTTATACAGCATTATAAATTATTGGCGTCTCAATTGCGATCGTATTTGGCGTAGTAACCATAGTGTTTTTCCAATTCGTCGGCTTGAACGGGACCGGGTGTGCCCCATCTGCAAAAGATTCGAAATAAATGTTAGGAATGAGTTTTTTGACGTTTTTTTTTTTATAAAGTAGGATCATCGGAGCGACGACACTAACTTGTAGAAGTAGAGCTCGTTGTTGCCGCTGTCGATGTCGCGCAACAGAGGCGTGAATATGCGCCAGGCCTCGACCAGCTCCTGCTCCTTGACGAAGTTCTGCTGCTCGTCGTTGATGATCTCGTAAAACAGTCGCTCGTAGGCACGAGGTATGGTCACGTTCTGCAACAATTACCAGCAGCGATAATAATTACGATAATATTGGAGGATCGATACGTGTAGTAAAATTGCGCGCACGAACCTTGTAATTATCGGCATAGACGAAGTTCAGCTTGACCTTCTCGGACTCGTTGAGGATGCCGGGAATCTTCGAGTTGAGATTCATGGATATGGTCTCGCCCTTGAGCTTGATCTCGAGCTCGTCCCTCTTGGCCGGATCCTCGTCCTTGAACTGTATCTTCAGGGTCGTCTGGGTGCGTCCCAGGGCTTTGCCGGCGCGCACGATGAACGGCACTCCGGCCCACCTGTCGTTGTCGATCTTGAGCACGGTCGAGGCGAAGGTCGGCGTCGTGGACTCCTTGTTCTTGATGGTCGGGTCCTCCCTGTAACCCACTCGCTTCTTCGGATCCTCGGCCTCGGGGTCACCCAGATACTGGCCCAGCACCGTGTCGTTGGCCTCCACGGGCCTCATGGCTTTGAGCAGCTCGACCTTGGCCTCTCTTATGTTGCCGTTCACGGGTCTCTCCATGGCGAGCAGAGCCACCAGCTGCAGCAGATGGTTCTGCACGACGTCGCGTATGATGCCGTTGGCGTCGAAGAAGGCGCCGCGGCCCTCGATGCCGAACGCCTCCTCGAACAGCACCGAGACTGCCTCGATGTTGTCGCGATTCCAGGCGGGATCGAACAGGTGATTCTCGAAGCGCAGAGTGACGAGATTCTGCACCATCTCGTAGCCCAGGAAGTGGTCCATGATGAAGATCTGCTCGGGCTTGAAGAGCGAGTCGAGGTGCTTGGCGAGGGCCGCGGAAGTCTCGGAGTCGCTGCCGAACGGCTTCTCCACGGCTATTCTCACCTGGCCGGGTCGCTTGGGCATGGCGTAACGCTTGATGCTGGAGGCCGAGCTGGCGAAGAACTTGGGTGGCAGCGACATGTAGAAGACGCGATCGGACCTGCGATAGTGGCGCTCGGTCTCGAACTGGTCGCAGGCCGCGTCGATGCCCCGGTAGCCGAGCTCGTCGCTGCTCGAGGCGCTCACGTAGGTCTGCTTGGACCAGAACTCGTCGTAGAGCTCGGCCTCCTCCGGGGCGATCTTGACGAAGGCCTCGACGTTGCCGCGTATCTCGTCGACGCTGCTGTGGCCCCGAGCGTAGCCGATGATGCGCGTGTTGATCGGTAGCCGGTTCTTCTTGTAGAGGTTCCAGAGCGACGGGTACAGGGAGCGCTTGGCCAAGTCACCCTGTGCATTACAATGTATAAAATTGTTATAGGTAAACAAAAATTTCGAGATATCGTTAATGACATTGCGATGTAAAAAATATTATATCTTACCGTTGCGCCGAGGATGATGATGGTCGTGAGGTCGTCCTTGCCAGCGGCGGCCTGATGATGCTCCACCAATTCCACGGGTACGGGACTGGCATCGCTCACGAAGTACGAGACGGCTGCGTAAAACAAACAAAAACGTAGTAGCGACAGAAACGAGAAAATGATCAAAGCCAAATAGTATAACGGCACAGAATGAATGAAAAAGAAAAAAAGATACATCATTGTCTGTGATTGTGCTGCGCGCGGCGCTCTGTGTACAGCCTTGAATTATCGTGCAACTGAATATCGGCGCGGAGAGATAATTAACAATTATGCTAATGCTTATGTTGACTTTTTTTGTCGCAAATTACCGATCAGCAGGCCGAAGCCGTAAGCCAGTGTCAATGATAGATTGGACATTCGCATGACGATGTCTGATCTGTATAATGAAGATATATGCTGCTGCTGCTACTGCTGCTTCAGCTGCTGCTCTCGGTGCTCTCGGTGCTCTCGGTGCTCGATGATGGTCCGCGGTCGAATGAAAACTTTGCTCGCTCGCTCGCTCGTGCACCTTTATATATATACTTACTATTATATTTATATATGTATCGCGCGCGGCGCGGCGCGGCGTTCGTCGCTGCTCGACGCGATGAAATTTTATTGTATGTCTCTGGTGTGTGTTACGAGCGAAAAGCAAAAGGCCGTTTTATTGTCTACTCCGAAGCGTATTTGTATTTTCGAGTAAATGTTTTTGTATACATTGTTGGGCACTCGTATTATTGGCTGTCCGTCGAGAGGCGCGGTCGTGCCAATTTTCGGTTTTCGGCACGTGCGCGCTTCTTAATAACGCGACGTCGAGGAAGTGATAATTTTTCTAGTCATCGTTATCATTAACGATTATTTAATTGGCATTAATTGCTGCTTGAAGTCTGTAAAACAAGCAAACGCCTAAGATTTCATTTTTTTCAACTTTTTCTTTTTGCATTTAGTTTCATTGACGCTTTTTTGAATTTTAATAAAATACATTGACGTAACGACGGCACGTACATCGTAAAAACTTATCTATTTCTCAGCTAAGTAAGCCGTCGTGTGAAAGGAAAGAAAAAAAATGTAGAATCATTTCGCCGATATAAGTCACGAGTGCGACTATATTTAAAACGAGATCAATTTTCATAATTATGCTCCTATTTAAAACGAGCCCCTCATTATACATTCCGATCGATATTTTACGTTTGTTTTGGAGGAGTGCTCGAAATTTGCAAAGCCATAATGACTCGAGGAAAAAAATCTTCTTCTTTTTTGACACAAAGATGAAGCCACGTAGGAAGTGTCTGTGATTTGTATTCATATTTGGGAGAATTAAAGCATGACGCAACTGTTTTCTAACTTGCTCTTAATAGTTGGGGTTTTAGACTGGGGTGAGCGAATTTCAACAGTCGAGACAAAAACCAAATAGAAAATCGTTATTTTCGAGAATCTTGTAGAAAGGAGGATGATGTTACAGTCAAAAAAATTTACTCGAACTTCGCGATATTTAGTAAAATATAAATTTACAACAAAATATTAACGATATACCACAAATTAACAGTTGCGATGTAGTTTAGTTTTCCATTTAGTTAAGTGATTTCCTAAAACACATCGTAAAATGCAAAAATTACCGCGAAACCTTGAAGACATGATAATTATTTTGTAATGGCAAAAATTTACCTGTAGTTATAACATAATTACAACATGAATCTTCAAATATTTACACGTCCATACCGGCATGCAATAAAATCGCTACGTGATATTGACATACATGTAACAAGTGTTACAGTTTCGTCTCTCGCTTGTGCAAAAAAAAACGCAGTCAATAACCTCTTATCACCTCAATGAAAAAAAAGAGGAACAAATAGGATAAAAACAGGTACAAGGAAAATAGCGCATCTTTTTGTCAATAGTATAGAAGTTTAATAATGTAGAATACAAGGTGATGTTACAATTATGGTTGTTTTTTCTTTCAAAATAATTTTACATCGTTCCTCCGAAAATTACAATCGCTTCGTTTTTATCATTCACGTGGTAAGGCAGTGGTCATTATCAATATAAACGTCAAATGATCAATATTTCTTTCCTGTTTTTCCTTTCGTCGAAAATCTTTTCGTTGATACAGAAAATTGATTCGCAACAATATATAACACACACATTCTCGATGGGAAAGTGCGTTAACGTTGTTTCGCTAAAAAACAATTGGACGAGCATGTGACTATGCGCGCGATCGAGAAGTATAATTACAATCGGACATGAACAAATAACCACTTGAAATGGAAAAATTAAAATACAATATGATAACCTATTTGATTCTTTAACTAATAATTTAAATAAAAAGTAGTGGTTTTTTTCACAGGGTATGTTTACGCAGATGCGGTACGAAATCTTGTGATTACTTCTTAATGATATGCATGTAAGAAATTTATAATCAAACATCTTTATGTTTATTAAAATTTTTCTTTTTCAAGTGAAAAAATACTCGTAATATTTAAAATCTATCTACAAAGGCCCCCAAGCTTAAACATGTTACAAGATATAACGTCTCACATGTTTGTATTATAGATACAAAAGACCAAGTTCCTTTCAATTTTTGACACATTTTAGGATACACACACTTTTTTGGAAGCTAACAAAGCTCTTTCACAGTAATGCTTTGAAATGTATGCAGAATATTATCGAATATAGTTCACGCAAAGAAATGTTTTGTATATCAAACGTTTTGCTATAAAGTTACTTTGAATTCGTTGACAAAATATCTTTCAACATGACCTTAAGTTAACATAAATCACAATTGAAGTTTTTTTTATCGAACGATGTTACTACTTGATTAACTCACATCATTATAAGCTCAAGCTCGAGTAAGCTTAATGATACAAGTTTACGTCCATTATACAACGTCGATTAAAAAAAGAAGTGAAATCTAAAATGAATAAAACTTTTGTCACCGATCGGGAATATGCGGCGGTTGAAATCGGTGAAGTTAAATTACATACCTACGAGTGGTCCTCCACCAAGAATAAGTAACGATTAATAGTGCGTCATTAAGCTTCTGAATATAAATACTGGTTTGTGATTGAAAAGGTAGCAAAAAATCAATAAAATGAGTGTAGATCTTGTTTAGACTGTTTGCACATATTATTTTTACTTCTCAATCATAAACATAAATGAACGTATCTAAAAACGCATAACTTAGACAATAGACAGCATTTGAACAACGCATACTTAGAATTATGAAAAAAAAAACGAGAAATTAACTAATGAAATTTAAATGCAAACAGTTTCGCAACGAAATATGTTGAAAAAAGTAATTCCAACATTAGTTAAATGATAAAAAGTAATCTCTCGCTATGATTATTTTAACGACTAAACAACATCAATAAAAATATATTCGCAATTCATGTCCCTAAAATATTTTTGCGATAATTCTTGGAATTTTGAATTTGATTTCGTTCGCTTTTGTTAAAGAGATTCATTTTAATACAAATTACTCGAGAGACATTCAAAATTTTATCAAGCATATTTATACAAAATTTTATTTAAAAAAGGGAGAATACAAAAACGGAGTTCTTTTCAAAATTCCAAAATGTATTTTTTTTTCTTAAACGTCTAAATGACTTTCCAATTGAATATTACAACTCATATATTCAGATAAAATAGTCATTATTAAAAAGCATATTATTTATGTTAAGCTTAAAATACTGCGGAAGGCTGCAATTACGTCGTTTACTTCATTACACACATTACTATCTCCTTTCATTGTATATAATATAATTCATAAATTCTTCGTGATATATCTGATATGGCTGCTACATAAATCTTCACTATTTGTGATGTTTTTTACTTAAGGAGCATGAATCAAGTTTTTTCTGCCAAAATGATCTTACTCAAATATAATACATATTGATCTAATATTTATTGTGATTCATTTTCAACTCAAAGACGTACTTTACTTTAGGCGTATTATCTTTTTCTTTTCTAAATTTGTTAAAACTTAAGTACTATTTATTTTCACAAGCAGTATCATTTGTATTGGTTTTCATTCCTGCTGTAGTGGCGAAAGCAAATATTATTATTAAACTCTTTCATATAAAAAGCTTGCCTCGCCAATGCAGATTATATTAGTGAAAATGATACAGGTTGTTATCTATCAATTTCACAACTTTCCGGATACTTCTTGCAATTGTCAAAGCTAACTGATGATTCATTTCAACATATTAATTAGTATATCGTTAAAATAAAATGTTATTATATAGTTAACAATAATAAGGTACAATATGAATAAGTTGTTTCTGTGTAAAATTTTATATAAAAACGAAAATTCTTTCACATTAAAATAAGAGTTATTCACACATCATTAACAATACATCTATTTTTTACCAACTTAAGTAAACATACATCTTTTATAGTACCATATTAAGCAAATATTTTTGAATATGAAATTCCATGTATCTATTTTTTAAAATGCAGTATTGTACTACTTATATTAAAATTGTCAATAACCGAGTTTTTTCACACAAATTCGATGTCACTCCTTAAAAATTATTATTTTTCATATGAAACGTTACGATATAAATTATAGCTCATAAATATATATCATTAATTGCTTGAAACTAACATTACTATCGAAGAATTTATCAATCAAAGTAAAATCATTTTATCGTGCAAAAATTTTAAAAACTAATTGCTATCAAGCATGGACGTACACAAATGCAATGGACAAAAAAAAGTGTGAATACTCGCTTTACATGTTAGGTATGTATCCACAATTTTATAATATTTTCATTATAATTCTCGATACACTTTGATCACTGTAGCACTTCAGCTTGGGCAGTTAAGTTTATGCTTAATCATTATCAGCACTTAAAAATTATTATTTTTTAATAATTCACATAAAAATCTATTTGCATATTCTTTTGCATACATTAAATCTATTATATAGTCGTCTCTTTTTAAATTGTTTAGTCTTTTCTTGGAATCATTTATCAAATTTCTTTATTTAATTAGTTTACGATCCAACCTCTTCTGGTCTGGCTAAGGGTGCCTTTGACTTTTCAGTTGTCACCGTTGTGGTAGTTATTTCGAAGTTTTCCAAGTCGGCTGCACTAAGCTGCAATTCAAGTAAAATACTCAAGTTAATAAAAAGTAAAGTGTCTTTTTTATCATTATTTAGCACATATTAAACGCGAAAACACTCAAAGCAGTGATTATATATTATTATCCAAACATCGAAAGCATAGATAAAGAATTTGATTGCATGATTTGGATTTAAGTAAACCATCACCATGTACGTTTTGATAGAAAAAGCCGATAAATTTAGTTATTGATAATTAAGAGTAATTTGAAGAAAGCTAATATTTAAATATTAAAAATTTGAACATTGATTAATAGTAGCAAATTCAGTTAAAAATAATGTTAGCTTCGTATATTTAGCCAACCAAAAAATGCCATTAGAAAAAATTTTGTTTTGTTAAATGACACTTTGAAAGCCATAACATGTCTTTCGTTTTCTAATCAAATTCTGACCTCAACGCCAGGAGGTAACGTGATTGTAGCATGCGTTGTTGTAGTTTCTGTACCAGTGGTCAGCTCTTTTTCTACTGTAGTGCCTACAATTTGGGAGTGAACAAAAGGCACATTAAAAAACAATATTCTAAAAAGTGATAAAAATAAACAATAATTCAAAACACTATTCTAAATACTAAGTAAAAAAAATTGAAAATTTGAAAAACTCTGTGTTGAAATTTGATGTATTCTTGATTCGAAGAACTTCAGTATATTTGGAAACTGATTTTCTCATCTGACTTTATTTTTTATTATGTTATGAAATACGATGTGATTCTCTTAGTCTTTGATCTGAACTCACTATTAAGTTCCTCTGAGGCGTTATGATGCTGAGTTTCCGTTGTCTCGACGTCACCATTGGTTGTGATTCCATTAGTTGCAGCTTGCTGCGATATAACAGTCGTCGTTTTAACGACTACTTGTTGATTCTGTGTCGATATTTCAGAAGTGCGGGATGTTACTTCCATCTTAAGGCCAGCCAAACGGCTATGCAAGTCCTCGGATGATCCGACGCTTTTGAACAGTGAACTGTTACTGCAAAATTCAAAAATGAAATTTTTACCAAAAATATTGGAATTTCGAGAAAATTTGGATAAAAATTTTGATACATACAGTAAGTGATCTTTGACACTGTCAATGGTGATGTCGCCCAGCGAGCTGAGATCTTGTTTGTCATCATCGCCATTGATATCTGTGGTACTCGCTGCTGGTTTCATCTTAGGTGATTCTTCTCCATTTGCTGAAATATACGTCGTCAGGAATGCTATTTTTTCTTTTTCATAGCGATTCTAGATCTCTTTATTCTCCTTATTTGTTTTTTATTGCCCGTTATTAGACATATGGCTTTTGATTATGTAAGTAGTCTTTGTTAATTTGCATGGTTTGAATGATTGAATGAATCGCTTGTATCATTTTATTATTGGATCAGTAAACATTTAAAGAATCACAAATGAACGTGCAAAATTGTTTTATTGTATGCTATTATGAAATTGAATCGTGCACACATTGTCGTATGGAATGACTATTTCGTAACTGTTTAACATGATTAAGGGGTTGATGCAAGGAAAAACAAATAATGAAAATAGCTCAACTTATTTTCAGACGTGCACTATGAACGGGCACACAATGAAAGAAAAAAAATCAAAACTGAAAGATACTTACTTGAAGCAACACCATTTTCATTAATAACCTTAGGTACCGTCACTGGTTCTTTTTCCACCACGACAGGTTCTTCGACTTTAGTTTCCACGGTTTCAGTTTCGACAGCGGGCGCCTCTTCTTCTGGCTGATCAATTTCAATGGTTGGAATTTCTGGTTCTACTGTTCTTGCATTTGGTGGAAGATTCAGCGCACAGTGCGCTTTCGTTACTTTCGACGCTGACAAGGAGATACGCTGGAGCTCGGACGACGAGTGTAGATAAAAGGCTTCGCCAGATTTCGTGAAGGTCAAGGAGGAGATACCGCTGTAATGAATACGTACAGGTTTAGTTTTGTTTTAATGCAAAAAGCTATGCGGGCACGCCTCAATCGTCACTTTATCACTCACTTTATATCCTCGCGCTTAATAGTAGCAGCATTGAGTTGCCTTCTAAGTTCGGGAATACTGAGAACGATACATTCGCCAAGATTCGTCAGGCAGAGTAGGCACGTCTCTTCATGAACCCCCGAGGGCTCGACGGGACACGTGAATTTGGCGAAGCCGGTTTTACGTACGCGCGATCCTTCGTGCGCCGTGAGCTTGTACTTGCAGAAAGGCTTGAGCGACGGCAGATTGAAAATTTTGAACTGCTCCTCGCTGGCAATAACGACGCGATGTGGCGAGGCCATGTCGGGACCCGCACACACGCCCTTTTCGGCTTCGAAGGGCTCGGGCAGGGGTATGTTCGAGCCGTCGAGTATATTGATCGCAATGACGGGTGCTCGATGTTTCAGTTGGATCTCTTTGCCAAGCGTGCAAATGACGTCCTCCTCGGTGCGTCGAACTCCGGCCGGTATGCCCAGCGTGAACACGTATACTGTACCGTTATTCGTACCCGCCCACAGAGTTGGCGTCGTATTTTGCACTGAAACGAAAAGCCGTGAGGTGAGGATTTTGCGCGATGTATATTATTGCTTTTTTTTTAAATATGAAATATTTGAGCTTACTGCTTATAATATAACTTCTTGCGAAATAAAGACATCTGACCATGGAACCCAGAGCATCGTCAACTGGTCTAGCTTCGATTTGTCGTTCAACTGGTTTTACATCTACAGCGGGATCACCGCTTGGGGAGGATGGTAAGCTGGGTCTATAAATATAATTAAGAAGATTAAAACTGTGCACATAATCGAATTATCGAAGTTAGAATTATGCTCAAAGTCTACTCACGTTTCTTTCTTTTTCGGTTCCGCAGGCGCTCCCGCACGAGGAGGACTGTTTCCAGTCGTTGTCGTTGCTCTGCGCTGAGATCTACCTTTCCTTAATCGTCTGAATGACTCTCTGAGAGACTTTTTGAACGATTTCCTGCGAGAAATCGGCGTATCTCCGGCACCAGAAAGATCTACGAATAAATAATGACATTAATCAATTATGCCTTCGTAAACGCTACCATATTTATCGTAACAAATTGATCCTACCGTTAGGATTCAGAGTGCACTTGACCGAGACTGCTTTGTTCCTAACGTAGTCGAACACGGCAAGTCCATGGGCTGTACCGGCCGCCAACAGACCCCACTCGCTGTGCATGGCCAGAGCCGTGACAGCCGCAGGTGGGTGTATCTGGAGCAAGCTCTGCGGATGAAAACCAGCCGGGAAATCGATCTTCTCGTTGCGCACGGGCAACTGATCGTAGCCCTTCCAGACGAAACCGTCGCGATCGTTGACGATGTTCATGGACGTTGCCTTGGTCGTGACGCCCTTGGCCTCCTCGGCGACGATTTTGGCCACGATCACGTGTCCCGCGGTGCCAGCGACTATCAGGGTCGACGACTGCGGACAGAGCAAGACCTTCTTCACGGCCAAGCGAGGATCGTCGGAGTAAGGATCGAAGCTGCCGACTTTGCGGAACGGTGGAAATTCGTCCTCGTCCTCATCCTCGGCTGGTGGCTCGAGCGCGTAGAGGTGCTCGCCCGTGAACAATACGGACGAGTTGTACTTGTAGAGCGGCGTGAGCGACACGTCCGACGCGTTCCAGAAACGTACGGTGCCGTCCTCGTGGCCGGTCAGCAGAAGTTCGCGGGATTTCGGCTTTTCGGGATCGGCGGGTTTCTTGCAGAGCAGCACGCCACCGTCGATGGGCCACGGTTTGTCGGAGTACAAGTGACCGGTTTGAGCTTTTCCGGCGGCTTCGAGGGCGTTCCATAGCTCTTCCGGTACATTGGGCACGTGTTGAGAGCAGGTTACCTATTTTTTGCATCGTTTAAAAAAAAATCATCGAATGATTTCAAAATCTAAAAAAAGTATTAATCCAATCATATAATGAGTAATGTACTGACGGCACTGGCGTGCAGCGACACGAGGTAAGGCAGTGACATCATCTTCCAATCGGGATCGGTAAGATCGATGGCGACGATCTCCTCCTCGGCCAAGATGACGAGAGCCTCGGGCTCCAACACTTTGTTCTTCGGCTTCTCCTCATTCTCGCCGTCATCGTCGTCCTGTTTCTGCTTCGGCATTATCGTGAAGAAATCAATGACCTTCGAGGTGAAATCGAACGTGACGTGGGGCTTTTTCGCTTTTTTCTTGTCCGACTCTTCCTCCTCGACGGGGCTCTCCTTCTTCACGGTGATGGTCTGGCGATCGCCGTGATGCCCGCGAAGCATACCGCCCGAGAAAATAATGAGCTCGTCGCCGCTGCAGGAGTAAAGCAGAAAAAAAATAAGGTTCATCGCATGCCCTCGATGGAACAAATGAGGCGCAAAAACAAGGCACAAAGCGACGACGATTTCGCGTCGACGCGCTCACTTACTCTGCCATGGGATGGACTATGATTTTTCTAATCGATTTGCAAGGATATGGTCCGTAGGGCGTCTGCGGCGCCTGTATCTGCTCGCTGCCCGGCGTCGCGAAGGCGTAGCTGCCGTCGTTGTGCGAGAAGACGAAGCGCGTCTCGGACACCCAGTGGACCGATTCGAGCTGCTGCTGGGAGATAAACGTCTGTGCACGCGAAAACAAACCCATGAGCTGTGGTGGTCGTAGTACACGGTCGATACGATTGATTCATTGGTGGTGGTGGTGGTTGTTGTTGTTGTCGTCGCAGTCGTCGTCGTGGTTCATCGACGATGATTGCGCGTGGAAGCGGTGGTGGTGGATTTGTACAAAGGTAGAGAAGCGCCGTCCGTAACCCAATTTTTTTTTTTTTTTTTTCGAAACATCGTTTCGATAGAAGAGAACAAATAGCGGGACACAACCAAAACCATCGAGCAATACAGAGAGGCAGGAAATCAAACAAGATACACAAACAAACGGATCAGCATGTGAAATTTTCAATTATGGTTGAAAAATTATGCAGTAACAAAAACAGGAACGTTTATGGTAGTTATAATGACTGAAAAATGTAGATCACATAAGCGTTCGTGTCATTGTAGCTGTGTTATAAGTATTTATCTGTAGTAAAATTACAATGTGTAAGTATAGTTTACAGTGTGGTGTAATTTGTCGCGTTTGCCTGCATTAACGATCGACATTCTTTTTTTTTACACCTTCGAAACGCAAAGAGTCTTCGCACAACAATGCAAACGCGAGAGTCATTTAATGTATTATACACAAATACGCGCACACTCATTCCAGACGCTTCGAAAGCAACAAAAAAGTGTACGTGTACGTACATAAAGTACGGTTCTTGTAAAAAAAAAAAGGCTGATGAATTGTGGCGAATCATCGAGCTTGCTAGAGGCAGCAGGCAGCGAAACAAAAGAGAGTGAAACGGTAGAAAAAAAAATTGAAAATAAAAATCGCGATGCAGCCATAAAGCACAGAAAGAGAGAAACGACGCCTCCCCCACCTGCGCGCGATCGCGCGCCTCGTCGCTCTCGTTCTCGCTCGATCGACTAACTATACAGTAAATAACCCAATTACCCAACAAGTGCTAGCCATAAGAGAGTGTAACCATATCTATAGCTTTGAGCCCATTCAAATTGCAGAACAATGCCGATTATACAGTAAAATAAAAAAATTAGATGCGTGCGTGTATATGTACAAAAGAAGCGGACAACTGCAACGCGCGTAATGCCAAGAGATAATAAAATGTTCAAGTGTGAATAAAAAGCTTTGCACACGCGGTCGGTCGCGCTCGCGAACGTGTACATAAACGATGATCTCTCTCTCTTTACGGTGCGGTTGGCAAATGTGGTCGAATGCGTGGTATGCACGCATGTGAGTGTGTGTATTTGTGTGTGCATACATTGCACACACAAATAAAATTGTGTTTTATACATTGTTGTTATATACGTATATCGTCGCTGCTGCTGTCAGCTATACGAAAAGTTGAATGCGCATCGCATTCGCTGTATGTATGGATACTTTACCTGTTGAGCACCAGGTGTGGCTTTGTTCCAGAGCACCATCAAGCCGCGCTGATAGGCAATGAGGATGTTGTCCGGATGGCCGGGTTGCTCGGCGATACCCTCGACCGCGCCGGGATTGACTTTGAAGTCTTTCGGCACGCTAAAAAGTACAGCGAGAAAAAAAAGATAAATAAAAAAAGTTACCGGATAGACCAGTACTTACGTATAGACGAGAAACTTACTTTTGCATAACGACGTCCTGATAGATGATCTGGTCGGACATCGTGAAGGTCTTGAGATTCAGCAGGTAGATGTTGCCACCCTCGGTGCCCAGCAGCAGATGATCGCCGTTCGACTCCAAGCACATGGCTGATATTTTTTTCAGCTTGCCCTCGTTGTGGAGCGACTTCGTTTCGATCACGGAGTTTTCGTTTATTTCCCATAGATGCAACGAATTATCCTCGCATTGCGATATAACACGGCCCTATTATGCAATACATAACAAAAGACAGTCGTGTGAGCATGCAAAACGTTAAAATTATCGTTGTTGGAAAATCGAAGAGGGTATTTTCAAAGTCTTCGACTTGTGCGAGGCGAGTATTTATTATATATATATATGTGTACGTCGCGCGCGCGGAATGTGTATATCGGTAATTATGCGCGATTGAGAACGCGCGCGCGCGTACCACTTCTTTTTCTTCTTTTTTTCGCACGCTCGCTCTCGAGCGCTATACACGCTGCTAAATAGGGTTGCAGACGTACAAGAGCGAGTTGAGTTGTGACACACGCGCGCGCGCACGTAAACGAGCTACGCGAAGTAAAAAAAAAATCATCATAACAACGCGTTAATACAGATCGTTATGTGTATGGGATCGAAAAATCGATCGGTTACATCGCGCGCGGATAACCGAACTTCCGCGTATTGTACTCGTTAATGCGTCAACTTCTCTCCCTTCGCACGCACGTGTATCGTTATAGCCGCGATCGAATAGTTAAACAGATGCAAATTTATAATATATAAATTTCGAAGCGAAGAAGGAGAGAAAAAAGCATGCGCGCGGCACATAAGGTGCGAATGTGTATAAGAAAACACGCGAAACGCGCTTCGATGAGTCACTTCCCGCAATTACGAAAGAATGATTCATTTCTACGGTGTATCGATACTTTCACTGCTACATTATATATGTATTATATTATGCGCGTTTTTCCGACCGATCGTGTCCCAAATCTCGCTTATACATTTTATCATAAGTATTATTATATCACACAAAGCTCTGTATGGCCCACGTGTGTGTAAAACGCGAATAATCGATGCACGAAGAAAATAACAGCCCTTTTATAAACGCACAGCAGCAGCAGCACACACGAATCGCGCGGCGCTCTCGTTCTACATTCGCGCTCGCTGCTGCTGAATGCAGCCTGATGCCCGGAATTACGAACGCGACCCCCACACACATTTACAATGTGTACAGGTAGGTAGGTGAGGTACTCGCGAGAGCGCGTGTCGGGCACGAGTCTCTCTCGCTCGCCTTTTATTTAAGCTTCTCGCTTTTTTTTTCGCACGCACTCTCGTAACCGTGATGATGATGCACACACACAGACAGACGAATGTGTGTACATCGGCGAGTGAAGTAAAAAAAAAAAAAAAAAAGATGAGGCACATAGACACACACACACACACGGAGTAACAAAGCCATGTAAAGGGGCGTTGCTGCTGCACGCCACAGGTTCGCGTGTGCATTAATATGGACGTGTGTGTATACACAGGCGGCGGCTGCCTGTCTTCGCATATCGAAGGCAAATTACGCGCGGCGTGGCTGTGTGTTGTGTGTAGCGCACATTACACGCGAAAAAGTGAATATGTACATGAGCATTTCATAAAGGCATCTGTATAGAGGCTCGGATTTTTCAAAAGATAAATTTTGAAACTGCAAGCCGGTACACATACTTACCGATGCTTATTAAATTATATGCTGACATGTTACCGGCGTACAGACCTTGACATCGCGTTTACGCAATATATTTTTGGCGCGGCTAAATATGATATTGCGCTATGCTATATTGATATCAGCTATGTTATAATAGCATGAAAGTTTATTGTATTAAATGCCAAACGATTGACATGCATATCACACAACTATATGGTGTGCAACGACTCGGGCATGAAAAAATATAATACGTATGATACAATACAGCATGTATCGATTTATCCATCGTCAAACTTGCGAGCGTGACTCATGCCTCGACGCGATCGTGCTCGTATATCGACGCGTTTAATACCCGCGCGTGTGTGTGTGAGTGCGTAACATGGGGGAAAGAAAGAAAAAAAAAGCAGATATCTTACCTCATTAGGCAGTGCGATGATTTTGGTCACGGCGACTTCGCCGCTCTCGCCCGAGTGCTGTCCGTAAAATTCGACTCCAGGCCTGCCAAAACTGATTTTTTTTTGAAAAATTTTTTCTGAGTTAAGGAAATTAATTTGGCTCATTCGTGTGCATATACATTTTTTATTTATTTATTTATTTATTGTGGGGAGCTGATATTCTGGAAATTGAACATTTTCGCAGAAAGTATACACGCGCACGAGTGCGATGTGTATAATATCATAAAACGAGAGCACGCGCGCATCATCGTCGTCATCAGCATCGACGAGCTCGTCGTGTCTGCGATGCATATTATAACACGTCCGACAATAAAACTCGCTGACACGTTTATTATGAATTTTTTTTCTGTGTTTCTTATTCTTTTTTTTGCTTCTGTTTTTCCTCTCGTATCGCCCGCGCGCGTGCACGTTTTACAGTATACAAATACAAAATATCGCTCGTGTGTATACTTAATAATTCGCAATATGTGTCGCGCGCGATTATAACGAGCGCCAGAGCCAAGACGATATTTAACACACGAGTTCTTTTTTTTTTCTTCGCCTTCGTATCTCTTTTGTTTGGATTTCAATGGTTCCTTTTTTTCTTATCCCTGTATACCGCTTTGAGAAATTTATATAGGTTTTTACGGCATACCAAGCAGCGGCAGCGACCTGTGCGAGGATTTTATAATTTTAAAAGACAGATTATTGTAAAATAAAGCCTGTACGGTTCGTTCTTTTCGAAGGCGCTGTAATAATATCTTTTCGCCGAACGAAGAGGCCAATAATAGAGAGAGAGCCCCCCCTGATCTTTTTATGTAACGCACGTCGTCGCGAACGTGTCCGACAGGTACACTTTTGTACTTTTTCAACCGAACGCGAAACTCTTCTACGCTCTCGCATATCTATTTTTTGCTGTCGGTGCACGCCCTTTCGGTCGGTCACATTTTTGGAGCATTTATCGATTTAGAGAAAGTCTGCGGCTCATCGGATAACTGCGCGCCTATTATATTAATGCGCGTAGTCGCGAGTCGATTAAAATTTGACCGTCTGGTTTTGTGTGCTGGACACAGCGTTATTGTTTGTTTAACCCGTCGATCTACACCCATGTTTATACTTTCTCGGCGCGGCTGTGACCGCGGCTGCGGACGACGGCGTTAGCGGGAACATTTTCCGCGTCCGTAGCAGTCTAAACAATTAATCAAGTTTATAATACAGAGAGAAAGGATGTGTGTGTATGTGTCTGTCTGTACGCAGAAGGAGCGGGCACTACCTCCTGGGTGCGCGCGCGCGGGCGAGCAAATTAAGAGAATCGAGAATAAGAAACTATACTTTACTACGTGCACAAGAGATGAATGGTCAGCCAGAGGGGGAAATACAGTTACGCGCTCGCCTATTATCCTCGTATACTTACGATATATCGCGTATGCTAGGCCTTGCTCGTGCCTCTGTGACTCGGGCGCGCGCGCGAGCGAGGGTGTGCGCGAAGCGTATAAAATACCTACGCATGCACACACACATACATACACTCAAACTGAGGCGGCGGCGGCATCGTTCATAATATACGTATTAAAGGCTTTATAATGCCGTTTTGTTGAAAAAAAAAGGAAGACGGAAAAACGAAGGAGGAAAGAGAAGTACGCATATAAAAGGATACACTTTGATGGCTCCGGAGGCCGTGCCGATTATCATGAGCCTGAGACTCGGATCCCATGCGATGGCCGTTGGCTTGTTTGGGAAGCCATGCTGAACCGTCTGGAACAGAAAGAGAGATTAAAATAATATTACTATTAAAAATCATGTGTGTGTGCAAATGTTATATTCATATACGTATGTGCGCTTATTATCGAGGCTAAAAAATTGTGATTCGCAGAGGCCGCAGAGCTTACAACCGATTTATCGAATTTTGCGCCAAAATTACCCGCGCGACTTTCTGTCCACGTGGCGTGGTAGGAGGTATTATCTGGCTTGGTGAAACCGCGCTTGGTAAAAATTTTGGGTGTGGTGTGGTGGTTTATATCACATGCACACATACGGGGACGGCAACACACAAACTTGCATGTGTACAGGCTGCACGAATTGGCCGATAGCGAGTAATTTATTACCTTAAAATCGTCACTCAAGGCTTTCAAATTAAAAAACATAAAACAACATAAATAAACCAAATAAATGAGTAAAAAACAAAATCAAACGGCGACAGTGTGTATACACTCGTATCTCTGGGCAAGATATGCATAATGAGCAGCGAGCAAATGTACGTATAGATATATATAATGCATATATACACTATACACGCGTTTCTCTCGAAGCCGCGCCGCGCGCGTGTCCCTTCGCGTAAATTTCAAGAAAATCAAGATCCAGTTTACATTTGCACGTTTTCAAGGCCGATACACTCGCAGACACACACGAACAGAGTTCGCGTATTATAATAATGTATAATCGAAAGCTCTCCTTCTCTCGCGCAGCAAAACGAGTCTGTATAAATTCACCGTGACTATATATTGCGCGATAATTTCGATATGTAATTTTTCAACCATAGGTAAAAGATTAAAAATAAAAATGTCATCTTTTTCTTTACGACGGAGGAGATAAATCGTCGGAGCGCGCAATATAAAATATAGGCACTTCCTTTCGATTTTTTGTCATTACAGGGCTCGTCGCGAAGGAGGTGAAAAAAAAAAATAAAAAAAAAAAAGGAACGCACGAGATCACAGGTATGGGGACTTTTCGCCTTATTATAATATGTATATAAACTCGTATCGGCGGAACGTGCGTGCGTGCGTGTGGCAAGCAGCAGCAGCATCAGCCGCGCGCAGCCCTGAGACGACGATGAGTCAGATTTTGCGACTCGATTAATGTGTCGTGATTTACGGCGAGTGCGTTATTACTTTTGCCTATTGTATACGCAGCTGTGTACATGCGCGTATAACCCGATACAATAAGTTCCGCGACCTATTGTTGCGGCTTGATCTTGATGGTCGTTATGAAATTAAAAAAAAAAAAAAAAAAAAATAACCAAACAAATAGCGATCACAGAAATCATAACATCGATCGGTACAATAGGGTTAGTTCAACGATCGCGTTAATTGGGCTCAATTATTGTGTCCAGATTCAGCTGGATCATAACGCGAACAATTTTTTTCTATTTAATTTCGTCGCGGCGTTGCGACGTTTATAATATGTTACATATATGTCTCGTATCGTCGCGTGCGCCGCACACGCGGATGCACACACGCGCGCGCGACTTTTTCTGTCGTTCTTCGTTCTGCCTGCGCGATACCTCGAGCTGCTTATACTGCTACTGGAATTACGCGACGTGAGATATTCTCTATTGTGTATTATTCATATCGCCGTCTAATGTGTTTTCTTTCTCTCTTTTTCTTTTTCTGCAAGGTTGAGCAATTAATCGCCGAGACCTTCTTGCTTTGCCTATATAAATGTATAGATATAATATATAATATAGAGAGTGAGAGAGAGAAGGCAATTAATTAATCTTCGCTGACATTTTCGTCTTATTGTTCTATACCGTCTTTACCCTAGTTTTAACCTAATGTAACATATATGTCGGACAAACAAGCTGCAAACGTAAATATACGGATGCGACATTTAGCCGCGTGTACTGCGCGACGATATAGATTTTCTTATCAACGCTCAGAGCGGCGCGCTTAGAAAGTTTATCGGAGCAGACGGGAGTTCAGTAAAATGAAAGAAAAAAAAATTGCATACATTATACTTATCCGTAGAAAAAAATGCGCGATAACTATAAAACGCGATTTCGTCAGAGAAACTCTATACGTAACGCGTAAATACTCGAGCTGCGCGACTCGCTCACGCTCTTATTAATAGATAGAAAAAAACCACCGAAAATTGCTCGGCCTCTATTAAATTCGCGATAGCGCGCGCTCGTTTGTTTCGTAGCGAAAATTTAGCTTTCGCGCTCGTAAAAAAATTATATTTACAAGCTTTCGCGCTCGTTTTCGTGGTCTCTCGTGGAGGAGAGCAGCGACGGCGGCGGCGGCAAAATTTTACGATAACAAAATTGAGCCCGAAGCCGGCCGTATAATACAGTGCAATAATGTACACTCTCTCGCGATAATTTGTTAACGCGAGCGCGCGCTTTCATGATTTCACCGAAAATTGCTTTTTGAAGCTTTTTTTTCTCTCTCTCGTTTTTAACAAGCGCTCGCGGAAGAGTACATTTTTTTTCTTCATCTTTATCTTTGAGAACAACTTTCTTTCCGTTCTGTCGCTTTAACTCGAACAAACGTCAATTGGAACGATTCGATCGATGATTATTAAAAAAGCAAATAAAGAAAAAACAAATGACAACTATTCAAACGAGCGCCCGATGAATTAAAAGAGCCCCGCGTCGTCTCGTTGTATATATGGTAGATTGTTTGGATACGCCGCACCCGCAAATTATACCGTTATAGAAGGCAGACATACGCATAGCCTACATTAAGGAAAGGTGCATTACTCTTTTCCCTACGTGGTATATACTCGAGGCTTGCGATGACTCATTTTATAGGTACACCACACAAACACACGCAGACGTGAAATATAAGATCGATAGTCTTGTACGGCTGTACATAGTCCGCTCGCGCGACGACTCACCTATACGGTGAAAATTGACGATAAGAAAAATCATAATATATGGCCGGCCGAGAGAGTCGCTTCATTAATCCTTTTTTTCTACCTCCTTACATTTCACCATTCATTTTCTTTTCACGTACCTATAGTCATACGCGTATACGCTCTGCAGAGCGAGAAGAAAAAAGCCTCGGAGCTTTTAATTAATTTCGCGCGATAGGAAAACGCTAACGAGGCCGATAATGTACTTGTATACAGCCGCGGTTAATACACACACGTGAGTTCTGGAAAATGATTCACGCTCTCGAATCGGACGATACGCGTAAATTGTAAAGTACTGTATAGCCGCGAGTTACGCGCGATACAAGAATTTACTGAATTATGTACGCGCTGCTCGCACGTTCGGAAATATAAACAACAAAAAAGCGAGAGAGAGACAGAGAAACCACTTGTGCTAACAGTCTTGATGGATAATTTCGAGCGCTTGGACAGCTAGTATATATACGTTTTTTTTCTCTCTTGTCTCGTAATGTATACGTACTCCAATTGGCACATATTCCGAATGCTTCTTAAACTTGAAATATTTCCTAACGCCGCGAAGCTTCTCCTCTCAAACTTGTGTTGCGCGTGCGTTTGAGGAAAAAAAAGAACAACACTCGAACGAAGAGAGAGAACGTGATTAGCGATTGAAACATCTGTTAGAGAGAACGAATTCTCGAGGCTCGCTCGAACTTGAAAAAAGAAAATTAAAAAAAAAGAAAATGATCCTCAGCAGTCGGCTTGTATATTTACGAATTCAGCCGTGCATCGGTGCCGATGCTTCTTGCGTAGGTTTTAATCGCGTATATGTAGAAAGTATAGAAGACGAAGAAAAAGCATAAAAGTCATCGGGAGAGTTGCAAAAGTACAACGACGAACGAAGAAGACGAGGACGACGAGACAGAGGAGGAGGTAGAGACCGACGAACTGATGCTGTGTCTTGCAAGCGCGAGCGAGCGAGCGTTCCGGCGTCGTCATAAAAAAGTTAGGTATAAGGAGAGAGAGAGAGAGAGAGAGAGAGAGAGAGAGAGAGAGAGAAAGAACTATAAGGCCAAGGGCATGCTGAGTTATAAGCGCGCGCGAGAAGAGGAGTCGTCCTCTTCGTGATGCAGCTCGGCTCTCTTCTCAGTCTCTCTCGGACTCTTCCTCTCCCTACCCTCTTTGGTTCATAGGTTGGCTGCATCGTGCAGCAGCAACCGTGTGAGTATATGTTGTGGGTTTACACGCTTATATATACTTGCAGCGCAGTGCAGTGCAGTTTATCGCATTGCCCTTTTGCCAAGAGTCTCTCGACTTCGTTTTCCTTCTCCTTTTCTCTCTCTTTGCTGCTGCTGCTGAATACTCGTAAACATCATAGCGAGTGAGGCTGCGCAGCAGCAGCAGAAGCAGCAACGTGTTATGAATTTCTTTTTTTACTCCTTTTTTCGATTCGACAAAACGATCATGAGCGAAAAGCTTATATAGCATATTGTGTATCTCGTATCGTGCTTTGTTCTCGCGCTTCAATCTTCATTTTATTCTTGCCCATCGCATTTATACACGAAAAAAAGAAAGAAAGAAAGAAAGAAAAAACACTGCATTGTAAAACTAGCGCGTCGAGCTTAGTGACTTTAAAATTCAAAAATACGAAATGTGTGCGTCAGAGCGAGCGAGCGAGCAGACACACATATAGCACACGCGTGCCTCGGCGAGATATGTGCTGCTGATAAGCAGAGTTGCAGTCGCATGTGTATACCACTACGTGTGTGTGTGTATATAATATCAGTATAGTTTGCGTTTTTGAGACAAGCTCCTACTACTATATTATCGTGTCTCCATATACAAGTACACAGAAAATGTTCTAACCGCGCGCAAGTGACAAAGACGACCAGGGACCTTTATAATATCATTTTGATATGAAAAGAAAAGAGACGAGATAATTATATCGCGATCGTGTGTGTATTAACACTAATATCATCTCGCCTGGTAAAATTGATATAATATATGGGTTATTAGTATCTTTCTCTCTGAAGAATAGTTTTGTTTGACATTGAACCATTGAACGACCGAGTATGTAGATCGGAGTGAATAATCGACATTTCTAAATGAACTAATTTAGAGATAATAAAAGTACGTCGTTTTCTCGACGTTTCGATACGAAATGTTATAGTATGCGACAACGACTGGTCTATCATACACAATGGAATGCCAATTGCGGGGGTATCGGTATTTCGTCAAAGACATAGTTAGATAGCGATAATAAGCTTCTTCATTCAAAGCGATCTTCATCGAAGCGAGTCGAAATCGTATAGAATTCAATGTGTTTATGGGTTTGCCATAATCAGAGATGGCCATCCATCGGTCGCAGTTCACACGTGGAAATTTCTCTCTTTCTCTGTGTGCGCAAATAATAAACTATTTGTTATAAACACGCGAAACGAATTCATATCGCGTGCGACGACCAGACGGAAGTTTATAAACCCGTATTCGCGACGTCGAGGCGCACAGCGCGAGAGAAAGAGAAGAGGCAGGAAGGAAGAAGGCCTGCGCTGCTGCACGCGCACATGTTTGTGTACTTTGGCTTTTCCACGTACGCGCACACATATTTACACACAGACACGAGTAATAGTTGTAATATATGCTTTTAACTTTCTATCCGCGCGGCAGAGATGCGAGTTTTTACATCGTCTATATGTGTGTGTGTGTATTCAATACGCACATAGTTGCACGATGATGTACACAATGGCTGAGTTCTATTTTAATACATATACAAGAACAAAAAAATAATGAAAAAATAAAATACAAACAAGTATTATATACATGACGCGATGATGATTTTTAGGAAATTGCGTAACGCACAATCATCAGTCCTACTTTCAACAAACGCGTGCTGTATAGTGTGTTGTGCGTTATAAAAGTGGAATACGCGCGTCGTGCTCTGCGCCAGCAGCTCGCGTACAAACACACAAACGTATTATACGTGTAGCAGCAGCAGCAGTAGTAGCGGCAATCAACAGGTCACTGCTATACGGACATTTTCGCATCGCCTCTCTCGCGGGTGCATATACGATATATACTAGCATAAAGGTATTCTCAGTCGCAAAAAGAGATAGAGAGAGAAATTCCAAGCGTGCGGTATATATCGACGCCTGAGCAGTAACTGTATGCAAGTGATCCATACCCCGCAAAAGCCGGAGCTATATGAGAGAGAGAACACATAGCTTTTTAATCTCTTTAAAACCCAAGCTAAATACCCCGTTGTTGTGTTGTTATATATTATTATGCTGCACCGCGACGAAGCCTTACAATATATGCGCGCGTGCATGGAGCACGAGTTGATGTATATTATATATTATAATACTCTCTTTCTATATCGCGAGCGCATATCATCATCGTAAGCGACATGACATAATGGCATGCACGAACGAGATTTTAATGAGTTAAACCGAGTTAATAATGTATAAAGATCCACGCGAGTACGAGAGGTGGGAGCTCGGAAGAATGTATAAGATAGGTGGTACACATTCTCGCGATCGCGACGTTAATTGAGAAATTTGAAAATTAGCGTAATCCGCTAGTACACGCGTGTACTTACTTTAACATTTCGCTTTTTACGTGCATCGAGATTACGCATTTCGCGCGTATAAATATATAGGTAGCATATATATATATATATATATTATGTATTATAAAATATCTCAATTTCGTCAGGCGTGTGATGTAATTCATTCGCAATGAGGCATCGTGCTTATTACTGATCCGTACGGACTCTCGAGAGAGAGAGTATGAAGACGAGAGGAACATAATAATGTATCGTTAATGAGAAGCGAATGACGCTCATCGCTCGTCGCTCGTCTTTTTCTCGGATTAATAGCATATACCTATAATAGCGATTATCAAAGTCAAGTCGCGAGATATATTTTTCATTCAAGTAGTCTCGCACAAGCTGCACGATTAGACACGCGACTCTTTTTTTCCTCTCGAGTCTCGAGTACTCACGGATAATTACGTTTTTAATTTTTTCTCTCGCACACCGCATTGGCTTTGAAGTAACAACAGCGCAAAAGATACGATAGGCGCTTGTTGCTGTTGTTGCTGCACAAGGCAGTATACAATCGCGTAATACAGACATGGTGTTGTGTCGTGTAATACGTAAGACCGAGAGAGGGAGAGAGGTAAAAGAGAGCAAAGGAGCCTAAACTGCAAAGTCGAGTTCCCGCGAGAGAAAGAGAGAGTTCAAGTCTAAATATAAACTCGACTGCATATATATATATATAGGTACGTGTATTCCTGTATAAGTGCAGCAGTCATCTCGGCACGACTCTGCGGAGGGATGCAGAGACAAAGTAAAAAAAAAAAAAAAGAAATAAGAAAAACGTTTCGCGCGCGCGTGAAAACTAGTTCCTAGAGCCTGTTTCTCTCTGTCTATTACATTATGCATTGGCCGCTCCGTGCTGCTACTGCTGCTGACCAGGCGAGCACAACTGCAGCTCACACGACGACAACGACTGCGGCGTGCTGCTGCTATAGCTTGCAAAACACATGCTGCTTTTCTTCGGGATCGCGTGATCCGCGGCCGCTGCGCTGCTCTCGATCTCGCGCGCGTGCAAAAGATCGACTTTTTTTATTTCCGTATTTCAGCCTCCCCCGCGCACCACATTCAAAATTCATACGGTGTGAATGTATCTTTTTTTTTTTTGGTCAAAGTTATAAGCAAGCAGCTCTATGTATGAGCGAACGTGCGCGCGTCTATACTATAAAATACGTTCGTCTGGTCTCCGAGAGGTAAAAAGGATATTCGCGCTCTCTCATGCGCGCGCGTATATTTGAATTTATTTGCTACGCTGGGCACGAGCCCACAAACGGACTTCCGTCGTGTGTTAGCTTTTCGCTCGTACTCGTATATCGTATATGTATGCGTGTGAGTTTGCGTCAGTAAATGTGTCTATATAGTCAACACGTAATAGTATTTGTGTAGGTGTGCATAAGGTTGCCGACGAGGGGGGAGATACCCATCGTCCTAACGTGGACGCGCAGAAAGCCTTCCCTACTCGAGCCTCCATATTAAATATATAAAGAGCTGGTCACGCGAGAGATATGACCTTTTGTTTTTCTCGTAAACTCTTCGGTAAAAACAAAAATCAAGGGAGAGAGGGATAAAAGCAGACTCTCTACATTTTCAAGACGAAGAGAAAGAAAACTGAAACGATGGACTCTCGCTGGCTCTGCGTTCGGAGTCTATTAATCCGAACAGGACGTGCGCGCGAAACTCGACACTCACTTGATAGATCACGGGAAATTTTACATATAAAAATCGTAGACGCGCATAATATACACGTAATACATTACGCGCGAGCGAGCACCAGACGCAAAATATCATACGCGTTGGCCCACATTTCCGCGCTGCTTGCGAGTAAAGCACTGCTGCTTCTGCTGCTGCTGCACCTTTAATATACTTTTTTATTTTCTCTCTCATGGGCGCGGAAGTGAGCGCGGGTCGTGTGTCGGTGTTCTTCCTTCGGACTCTTATATACAACAGGGCTTTTCTCCTCCACAATGGGAGTGTGGGTAAAGTACTCGACGCGTAGGTCAGCCTAGAGCGTTGGAGAAAAAAAATCGAGCTAGTCATATCACCTGCGTTGATATACGTACAGGCAGCTGTGCGCGAGCGGAAAAAAAGAGTCGTTCGGCGCGCCGATATTATATATTATTGTATACGGCGAGGCGTTTTTGTGTGGCCGTTTGTCGATCGTAAAACTACACATAATATAGAGCGATATAGCTGCTCAGTCTGCACGTTTAGGACGTATACAGTATATGAAAAATAATTGACAGCGAGTCATGAGCGACGCAGCAGCGCGGAGTACTTGACACTGGACTGATTTACTATCTAATCTCATGGGAGACTTTTTAAATGCTGTGTACTAGAAGCGCGCGCATACATTTGATACGTGCAATGCGCTTGTATTGTATGTGTAATTAGAATAGATGTTGTTTTTTATTCGTTTGCGGTTCGGAAATGTACACGATTCGCAGATCGGTAAGCGCGGTATCATAACAACATAACTATAATAATAGGATAACAAAGCTCGTGCCTGTCATATCTAAGTCGATCGCGACCGCATAAACCGTATCGTAAACAAGAAGAGAGCACCGAAAAATTCATACGAAACCATTATCCCCGTTGTTTTGCAATTACTTTTCCGTCTGATTAAAGAGCGCACGAAAGAGGATAAGGTTGAGATAAATCAAAGCAGCGGCAGCAGTTATGGCGCATATATATTCATCCGCGTACGACTGAGCGCGCGCGCGCGCGATGCAACTATTATTCTGTTAAAACGAATGCGCAACGTAACATTAGCTCTATGGTACGGGCCTATATTAAAGCTGTGTGCGAAAAACCTTTCGCTGTGCCTCATTACTCCGAGCTATATAACGTCCGTATACAATACAGATCTAGACGTTGCACACGCTAAATCTTTTTAATAGACAAAACATCTCTCGGGTGAAATGAAAAGTTTGCGCGTGGCTTAGTAGCTCTTGTTATGTACAAATATAATACATATCTATATCGTGCACGATTCATTCGGTAGCGTTTCAATCCGAAAGGCGCACTACACGCATGTGTGTATACATTTATATTATATATATCATATGCATAGAGTGAGATACGCATTGTAAAACGATCGCGAATTAATCATTAGCGCTCGCAAGGCATAGCGCACAATCTAATCGCACTACGGGATCTTCGATCTACATTTGGCTTATAAATACACGCGTGCATAGGCAAAAAGTGCACACATTTCGCCTATACTTGCAGTTCTATATACGTGTATATTTACGAACACCTACGCGCATAAAAGCGAGGCGCGCGCGAGAGTTGTAAATTACAAATGCATATAAATCTGAGCTTTTGCAATATAATATACACACGCACACACAGCTCCGATCGCTCTCCTTTCGAATTGGCTCCTATCAAAGAGCGGGAGGGTAGGTATCGTGTAATTTTATACGAGTATTCACGCGCGTAAGCGAGCAACATTCGTATGTATAAGTAACCCCGCGTACAAAAATGAGCTATTCTCACGATTTCGATTGCTTAGAAAAGAGGTAGGGGCGTGGGTAGCGGCGTTTATTGATAATAGCGCGGCAAATATCGAAAATTATACCCTCGCTTAAAAAGATAGTTGTGGAATGTTTGCATATCTCGCTCGCGCGAGCGTACAACGGCAGGAGTATTTTATTTTCAATTGTCTAGCCGTGTTCAACGATACAGTATAGTATATAGGCAACAACGGTAAGGCAACAATAAGGATTTTTTTTCGAACGAGAAAAATATTAAAAAAAAGAAAAGAAAAAAGAAAAGAACAAACGCCAGCAACAATGTGTAAAAGTCATTAAACGATCCTATATACTATACTGCGCTCGCACAACACACAATGTACATAAAACCCAACCCGCGTAGTTCGACTTTTCTTCATATAATATATTTTTCGCCGTGCGCACGTACAACGGCGCGCGCGTATTATATACGAGTCGGATAATTGTTTCTTCGCTTCGGGCGAATGACTTTTTCTTTTCTCCCAATCGAGCCGTAGTAGCAGTCGTATATAGCGCGATATCGATTCGCAACTAGGACAATGCCTGCTCGCTTGCGTGCGAATGAAAATAACCCGGCGCTCGGTAATGTCTGCGTGTGTGTATGTATAACGGAGCGCAACCGATCGATCGGAAGAAAATAGAGAGAGAGAGAGAACCGGTCTGCGGACAGTCTATATTCTCTGAATACTGTATCGTATCATTGTCCAGCTCGAGCCTGGAAAACTCGGGAAAAAAGAAAGAAGCACGCCTCGACGAAAGGAAAATCTAATAATGACGACGATGATGATTACCAGCCGGAGTTTGCCTGTTGTATACATACGTTGCACCGTGCGTTGCGCTTTTCCGCGCGCGCGCGAAGCGCAAAGCCTAGCAACATAACGCAAAAAAAGAAACAAGGAGCGTGAGAAAGTCGGTGGCACACACGGCGCAGCGCGTAGATACTCGTCGTATATATAGTATAAAAGTAAGTGTGTTGTATCTCGTATTATCTGCACACAGCAGCTGAAACATGCGGGTATTACGTGGCGCTTGGCGAATCCTAATACGCTACATAATATACTTGTATTGCTGCGTGTGTACCCGTACTTTTATACTATATCGTCGTCGTCGTCGTCGTCGTTGCTTCTCTGCTCATGGGTGAAATTTTCATGTATTATTGTATACAAGGTGCGCGCGATCGCCCACTCGAGATAATTAAAACTCATCGGGAGCGAAAGGTGAGGAGGAGTCGAGAGGGCGAAGGAACGGGTAAAGGAAATGTATAACAATAACAACGAGGAGGAAAAAAAAAGAAGTTACATGACGTACACTCGTGGTTTTTGCGGTTTGACTCGCTCGTTTACGCGGGCGCGTATGAGAGCGATCGTGTCACACCGAGCGCGGGGCTTTTGAACATTTTTCGTGGTGCGAAAAACGATAGAAGCTAGAGCTCCGTCGTCGTCGATCCCGCTTCATCCGGAGTGCTTATTTTTAAATTAACACATAACGCGGGTAGGAACGAACGAAATTTCATAGACCGAACGGCATTAAAGCTATCGGCCTAAGTAAACTCGAACTAAGCCAGAAATATACCGATACATAACGCGGTGATGATGATGACGATGATGATGTATAAATTCCTTCGACGTCATTCGCTCGCGATACGAAGTAGTTTTTGCGAGCAACTGTAGCTCTATTTTGGCACATACGATATTTGTATTCAAGAAAATATAGTATAATCAACTCACCTTGCGAAAAGCGAACAGGTCCTTCTGCAGTTTCTGCCTCTCGGCCGCGGGCTGCTGACCCTTTCCTCTGATGAACTTGAGCATTTTCGAGCGTTTTTTGTGTATGTGTTACCGTAAAAGCTCACTTCTCTCACTCGCTCCTCACTCGGCTGGATGATCTGTCTTGGCTCGCTCCGCGAGCGTCGGCTCCGATTTTTTTATATACTTTTGTATATTAATATTATCCTTCCTGTATCGTCGTCAGCCCTTTCTGCTGCTGCTGCTGCGGTTGTCGTTCGCGCTGCTCAATTGGCATCGATCAAATTTTGCCGCGCCTCTCTCCTTGTGGGGGGACACACTCTGCGTCGAAAGTCTGCGAAACAGAGCGAAGAGCAACATTGTGAGTATACATTGAATTCATAGAAATACGAGCAATTTGTGTGTGACGCGATGGTTAATGTTTTATTAATGGAGCGTTGACAACCCTGGGGTGCACGCAAAATATGCACACGTGGATTATAACTAACTACACGCTTGAATTATATACGTGCATGCGAGCACGCAGCTGTGCTGCTCTAAATTTGGATATTATTCGCTTATAACCCGCTTTACGCGCTGCAGCACCAGTTCAATGGCAAAACTATATTTAAAGCTTTGTTTGGCTAACTGACCAGACGTGCAGCACACTCACGCACACACACACACACACACACACACACACACACATGCATACACGTGGTAAGAAAGAGAGACCCGAAAAGAGCGAGTACATAAGTGACCTCCTCCGATCGAAGTTCTTTCTCGATCAAATTATAATCGCGCTCGCGCGTACTTTTAATTTTCAACGACAAAAAAAAAAGCTGACATACAGATCTCGTTACGCAGGTGAAAATAGGTTCGTTACGCGATTACATACATTCGCTCGCGGTACAAGGTGAAGATTGCGTATACGCGATCGAGGCGAGCTTACTACTACGCGTGATACAAGGTTATCCGCGAGTGAATATTTTAATAATCTCGCGGCGGCAGGTATGTACAGTATGCATGAGATTTTCATAAATATATTATAATACGCGGGTACGTGTGTAATGTCATAAGGCAATAAGTGCCTGCATATATGCTCGGTACACAGATTGGAGAAGTTGAAAAGTCAATTTAGATGGAGAAAGAGAGAGAGAAATATACATTGGCAATCGACGAGAGAGTGGCACAAGTGCGTTGATCTTTATAATATTCTCGCCGGCAATGGAACGAAGGTCGCGTCGCGTCGCGCGACGACGAGCATTTGGCGTGTGTTTTAATAACGCGATCGCGCGCTGAGGCCCCCCAGAGAAACATACTGGTCGAAGAAATTTTATATACGGGAAGAGATTATCGAGTGGGTATATAAAAAAAATAAAATGAACTGAAATAAAAAAAAAAACAGCAAAGCGAGACTGCGCGCGAGGTGTGATTTCGCACGGGCGCGTATACGAGACCGCCAGAAATATCTATGCTCCGTGAATGAATAATTTGGAATTTTTTCTCTCTCTCTCTCTCTCTCTCTCTTACTCTTCTCTTTGCTCTTATACTTATTAAGCACATTAGTAGCGTTTCAAGTAACGCGCGAATGTAAAATTCACATTTTGGCGAGTTGTAACTCTCTCTTTTTTTTTTCTTGCCGCACCGATTACTCGGAAAGCGAGACACAGCGAGTCCGCGAAAAATCGACTAGGTATGTGCGAGCGACTCTGCGCCTCGTACTCGCGTATACGGGGGGACGAATTACAGAGAAAACGAAAGGATAGCTTAAGTATAGAGTAAACGATATGTTAAAAACTATACGCGTATGCACAGGGCATCAAATTCAAGCTCTCGACGACGACTCGACACCCGTGACGAATTCTCACTAACACGACTCTTGGACTCGTCGCCGGCACGATTGTAAAATATAAATGCTGTAATATTCCGAGCGCAAAAAAACCACAGGGGAAGATGATCATCGACGTTATTTGGAATGAAACGAGTGCAGTTTGCAAGTGTTAACGGCATCTGTTGCTTGGACAGTCGCGTCCGATCTAACGTTACGAATTCGAGAGTGTTTCCTTTGAAAAAAAAGGAAACTACTTGACAGTTATTACTGCTCGTGTAATCCACAATATATCACTGTCCATTCATCCGGCTGGTCATCGGTGGGCACGGGCATGAACAGGCATCCACCAGTTGGTGTACTACGACAGATGATGCAGAAAGCGAGCCATAACCTCGAAAGGCAAGTGTGCATGAATGTAAATACACACAGAGAGGCCCCGGCGATTCGTATTTTTGGGGCCGTATATTATAGTATAGTACGACATGTCACGCGGGGACCAGAGGCTTCGGGTATCAAATTTTCAACCGGCATGCGTGTGTAAGTAAACGTATGCACATCGTTGACTCACTGATCGAAAGAAAACGATCAAGAGATTTAAAAAATTAACGGTACACATGTGCGTGTACGAGAGGTTCTAGGATTACGTTTTTTTTTTCAAGTGCATCCATAATGATGATATAAAAACGGAGTCACATACAAGTGATACGGAACACGTTGTTCGTATATATACTATACGCGCAGAGCCCGCGAAAGGCTTCAGCGGAACTGCAGGGATTACAACAAACGAGCAAGAAGAGCACGAGGAAGCAGAGCGTGCATCCTCCGCGGCGTGGAGTGTGTTCTCTATGCTGTTGCTCATGCTGTCCAGGACTACTTATAGGTGCATGCACACTCACAGACAGACACAAAAACATATACTCCGTTGGGACTATGCCTTTGCTTATAAGTATAGTATAGGTGTATTATAAGAACGAGAGAAGCAAGCAGAAAAGAGAGAGAGAGAGCGAGAATGGATAGCCTGTGATTCTCTCTCGCTCTTCCCTCCCCTTTTTTCGAAGCGAATGACTGTGCGAGGAGTGAGGACGACGACTACGACGATGTTGCGTCTTCGCGCACAAGGACCCCCGCGCCGTTGTCGATGATCACGATGATGATGATGATTCCCGATGGTGAACGCTCGTACACACAAACGTTTTATTATAGCGTTTATCGAGTATATTAGAGAGGTACCTGATATGGGTACCTATGAGATACGAGCTCGATTCAGCATGTGGAAGATACATTTCTATGGAAAATACGTCGTTAGTGTGTAAATAATAGACAGCAGTCGCTCGTCCATTATACCCATAGATACAGGCACAATCGTGTCGATAACGATAAACGACGCGGGTACTAACGAGTTGGGAATTTTTGATATTATAGATGAAAAGAGAGAGAAAAAAATTGAAAGAGAGAGACGCTGGACAGTCGCGGGGTTATGGAATGCACGCGGCGCGCCGCTGCTCTCCTACAATATATACATATAGTATTGCCGCTGCTGCTGCTGCTGCTGGTGCTTCGGTAATTCTGCAATCCATAGGTATATAGACACATGCACAACATTCACACGCACACAACTAAAAACACACCGCTGCACAAGCACTAGGCAATAATATGTACAGTCAGGAATAGACCGCATTCTTTGCTGCTGTTGCTACTGCTGCTATGCGTTCGTTTTTTTTCTCTTTCCTCTCTCTGGCTTTTCTTTCGAGCGTCGATTCATCTCGCTTTGCGTTATTATAAGTGTACTTCGATAAGAAGCCGATCCGAGCATGCATCGTGTGCAACGTAATGATGCAGACGAATAATAGCAGCTGAAGATCTGCACACATTACACGATGCATCAGCAGCAGCGGTGTCTATGCTCATAATTCGAATACGTCGTCGTCTTTTGTTTTTATTATTATTCTCCGCGACGTTATTTTGTTATTAAAGTACGTGCCACAGGTAAGTTAGGGTATACGTAATATATATCGAGCATTGCTCTTCATATCTGTCGTTGCATACGACAAGCCGGTGTGGCACTCGTCATTCCGCACTTTTCATGCATGCATATGATATATGTCGCTCTGGTTTGCGACAAACTCTCGCGTGTTTTCACGAGATGCACATAATAAAATGTGAAGGAGAAAAATACGCACCGTGTTGTGTGAAGAATAACGACGGACAGATGATTCTTCAAAAACACAAAACACTTTCACATGTAGAGATACAAACACGTCTAGAGACTCTGCACTTCAACATCTATCTACAATACAGAAGAAATAAAAAATTGACGATTGACACCACTGTATAACACAACCTTTTTGCACGTTTATATTATGTAATTATATGAATAATCGCGTACGATTCTATATTATTGCTACTATTCCGTAGTAATCTGGAGTCGTTCACTGTTACTCACGAAAACAGAGAGAGAAAGAGAGAGAGAATATTACATATAGATGTATGTTTCGGAGCACACGGCACAGATACACGCACAAACAATCAAAGTACGATGCAGACAACGTTACTTTTTCTTCCTCCTTGTTATTTGTTGTATGTCGTTACCTTTGCGTATAAATAAAACGTGCCTTCTCTCGTCTTATTATATATTTTATATATATCTTATTATATACATGTACATGAAAAACGAGAGAGAAAGGCGCGGCGCGTCGCTTTCGGTGCGGCCGCTGCTGCTATACTATACAACAGAGAGGCACCAAGCAAGAGAGAAACACACACACACGGAACACGAACACGGCACACACACTTAGGTAGTAGGCTCGCCGTCGTCGTATTCACACACACACACACACTTATATTTGCAGGCTCCTCTGCTGCTGCTGCTGCTGCTGCTGCGTAGGGTTTTATGTATAGTAAAAGGTTTATAGGTGGTATATAACACACACCGTGCTGTGCTGCAGCGGAGTGAACAAACTCGCTCGCTCGCTGCACGACGACGCTCTTTTACCGACACACGATGTCGGGACTCTGTGTGTTGGTGTTTTTTTTTTTTATATATAAAAAAAAGGTATATTCAAGGTATTATTGCAGAGAGCACTGCTCGTTTGTATGTACCTGTCTGACGTGTATGTGTACATATACTCGTGTATGTACTACACCACCACCGATGTATTATTGTATATATCTATCACCGCTCGCGCGTCGTCGACGTCGACTGCGACTCTCTGTACACTCGTTCGTATACCTTTCGAGCTTTGCGGCGGTTTTAACGCGACTGCGGCTCGATCTTATAGGCCGCTGCGACGGTGGTGCGCCTATACCTTACACTGCCTGTATGCCGCTTCTCTTTCCTCTCTTTCGCACACACGCACACACACACACTCACTTCTTAGCACTACCACGCTGAATCAGCTTTGTTGGACCACCGCGGAACGGCGCGCCGCCGCTGCTCTGCTGCCATTTACTACCACCACCGCCATAACTTTTGATATCCGTGTGTGTGTTAGTGTAAGTGACTCGCACAGGGTCTCTCTCGACTTTTACGCTCTTTTACTCTCTCTCTCGCTCGCTCTGTCTTTGTTTCGCGCGAGTCGCGGGGCTTTTCGCTGTCAACCGGTTGCAGTTCTCGAGGCGTCCGCCGCCGACGACGACGAGATCGGATTACTTCGTATGCGCGATGTCGAGATTATATGCTGGAGAACGCTACGAGAGGATTCGAAATTGCAAAAATTTCGCTTATACTGGAGGAATCGAGAATGACTTGCTTTTATCCGGGTTGGATGGAAATTAAAAGGATACGACTCGTGGCGTTTGGAAGTGTTAAATGAGGATAGAGATTGGTAATTTTGTGCGCGTAATTTTATTCAGCTTTTTCGGCGATCAAAACGTCCTTTTACATTGCACGTAGGATTTCTGAACGATTACAATTAATTAACGTTCGATGTTTGGGCATTTTTTCTACAACATTAAAACAATACAATCAAATATCAACATTGCACAATTGTATAAAGATTATTCAAAAAATTTCAATATAAAATAGATCTGCAATACTAAAAGTACTTTTAACATATCATCTCCACTCTCGAAACGAGATTCGGACATCATTTAAAACGTAGCGCGAGGACGAAATTCCTTTTCGAGTGTACCAAAATGGTGGACAAGTACACCCACGCACACACGTATAGTGTACCCGTAAAGGACATAAACTTAATCCTCTCGTCTGCGGTTCGGAACTACGTATATTTTATGTATACATATAAAAAAATACACGGACGCGTGGTCTCCTTAGAGCGCGTTTGTTGCACCGCGTCGCGAAACAGAACAATGACCTCGCCTCTCGCGATTCATTGTTGCCAACACCTCGATCGTACGCAACTCGCTTTTTCGCTTACTCTTTCGTTTCGATCGTACGGTGCGCGTGAGATTATTACTGACCATCGGTCAGTAAATTTTGCATCGCAACCAATGGATACACAATTTTTTTTTTAAATTTACATCGATAAATTTGAAAATATACGATATTTCTTGATGAATAATTAAAATTATGTAGGACGTGAATACATTTATAGGTACATTTCTTTCGTCGTTGAAATAAATTTTTAACAATAACACATTTTGCTTTAGGAACACATTCTTCGTCTCTTTCTTTCTTGTCACATTCAACACGAATATTGTTAATTTACGCCTTGCGTACAACATTGACACTGTTCTTGGTAACTTTGAGAATCACTTCTTTGTACTTGGTACAAACTTTAAGTAAACAGAGATCACAGATCTGATCTTCCCCCAGATTGCACATTATCCTCTTCACTGTACAATGTATATCAGAAAAATAATAACTATGGTTAGTTTCTTAAAAAATATGTTTTTAAATTGTTGCTTAACCCATTTGTACCAGTGGTAAATTATTAGTTCTTATTATAATGATGTATTTATCAAAAATACCTTGAATTTCTTCTATGAATTCAATATTGGGTAAATGGTAACATTTAGTTTCTTTTCTTATTTATAAACTATAAGTTTTATAAAATATAACTGTTATTAACTTTAGAAGGGTAAACTTGAACAGGCAAAAATGGGTTAAAACAGGTGCACTTACACAGGCAAATTCAAGTATGAAGCAACAAAAATTCTCAAAATTTTGTTTAAATTTTCTACTGTAGCCATGTCAACTGCACTTCTATTGTCTCCTTCTGTATGCCAGAAATCCGGGAAAGGATACGGAATTAAATGTAGAATGGGTACATCTAAAAAAAAAAGATAAAATGTTAATTTCTTCATCAAAATTAAATGAACAATGTTTAAGCAAAAAAATAGTTTTACTTTTTCTTAAAAATGGAATATGATCATCTTCAATTCCAGCTGGGAATGTATATTTTTGGAAATATTTTTCCCTTTTATCATAATTTTGTAGTAAATTAGCAGAAGCTAAATAATCTTCAGCTTCTGATAACAATGAGTACCATTTCAAAGTGTTATTGAAATAATTATAGAATATGGGTTTTGGAGCACCTAGTAGATCTAGAAGTACCAGCATATCCTACATAAAATTTAATAAATTAGATCATAGAAACATATACAGGTATAACTATAAAATAAAACTGATTAAATAAAATAATACCATTCTGTCCAGATCACTTATTTCACTTTCTTCCCTGTAGATATATCTTGTTTTATGCCACTTATCAGCTAAATGTCTAGCTCCATAAATTGAATCTTTGGGACCCCATGATTTAAATGCTTCTTCTCCATCAAAAAAGAGCAGCATCAAGCTTACTTCATCATTCTAAAAAAATAATTTAAATAATATTCATATTGTTTTATAAAATTATGTATCATATAAAAAATACTCAATTAACATACTTGTTTGGCAGCATTCAACTGCTCCTGCATGACCTTGGCCAAATTGATAAGTTGCATGCAGGGTACAGCACTGTCTGTAGCACCAATAAATTCATAATTTTTTTCATACTTAGAATCATAATGACATGCCAATGTTAAGTATCTTTCAGCATTTGGATTCCATTTTGCTACAATGTTTTCAAAATGAAGTTTTCCAAAAAGAGGAGTATGTTCCTCAAAGTGATCGCTCTCAACGGTCCATCCAAGTTCTCTCATACGAGATTTTATGTACTAGAAAAAATATGATACTTATTAATTTTATCCCAGAAAGTTTGAATACAAGTATATTTCTTAAATAACTCATAAGTTACCTGTTTAACTTTTTGATGACCAGGACTAGCAACAACCCTGGGAATACAAATATTGTCTAACACTTCATCCATGTGTTCATGATCAGACAAAGTAGCAAGTTTGTACATTTGAGACTGACTCAATGGACTTGCTTTGTGTAGTAACTGAAATAAATAGTAAATTTTAATAAGAAATTCTATTCATTTAAAAAATTAATTAATAATTGCAATTATTTAAAAAAATCCATTTTAAAAATTTTAAACAAAATATTTGTTCCACTGTTTCATGGAAATAAACCGACAAAGTAATCAAGGAAGTTAATTAATTCATACTGAAACCACACTTTGATAAGGCTTTAAAAGACAACAAATATTAATTTTGTGAAAAGCATGAAATAACATGCAGTAAAAAGAAATTTTATGGTACATTTCCTGATTGTAATTAAAATGTCTTTTTTAGAAGAATGAAAGAAAATTCATAAAATAAGGTATTGTAAAACTAGATTTACATTATCTGTCAAATAATTCTTAGCATGAACTATGATCATTGTTCTACAATAGAAATAATTTTCAATGTGAATTTTATTATCCAGGCATAATAAATAAAAATACCTTAAAAATAATGACATCTTACATAAAGTGAAAGTTGAGCAGAGACAGAATTCACATTTTCTCATCTAAATGAGAATGTGCAAGTCAAGGTGCAACATAAAGAAAACAATCGGTTGAATCAATTCACAAACGTCAATTAATGACACAATAATCAAGCTGCGAGTTTTCATTCAAAATATTCAATTATTCGTGGAATTCTCAACCACAACTCGATTTTTCAAATTTCGCAATTCAAAGATGTCAAAATCGCGTCAACAGGTGGCATCGAGAATTCAATCGAATCAAGCGCGAACTCACCTTGGCCCTCCTGAAGACCGAATCCCTGTGCTGAAGATTCTGGGCCGACTGACAGCAGCCGACGAGCAGCGGCAGGAAGAGAAACAAAGCACCAACGCCGGTACCACGCATGTTCTTGTTTTTATTATTGCTGTTATTGTCGACGAGATAGCCGCTGCCCAGAGTGAGTAGAGTCGAAGTCCGCGCTTTCCTCGCTACAACGCAAGTCGTCGCAGTAGCAGCAGCAGCAGCAGCTGTCAGTGAAGTAGAAGAAGAAGAAGCGGAGTGCCGACGAGCGACGACGAGCGACGACAACAGCTGCCTCCCAATGATCGTAATTGTCGTCGTGTTGTAAGCGCCGCGGCCGACTCCGCCGATGTGTAAGGCCGCCACCGCTGCGCGATTTTTATTATGCCTACCTTTTTTTTTCGTACACTTGGGTTGTTATGTGATATTACCTCCACCACAGCCGCCGCAACAACAACAACGACAACGACATGAGCAGCCTTACTCTCGTTCGCCTGTACAGCAGCATCGATGCCGAGCTCGACTGTAGCTCGTTCCGCTCATTTTCTCTCGCGTTTATATATCCTTGTTACGGGCCAAGGACTTGATGTAGTGCGACAGCAGCACCGATAATTACTTTAGCCCGTCGAGTGGAAATTTAATTTTCCTCCGCCCTTGGTGAGGAAGGGAGGATGTTGGTTGACAATGTGCACTTTTGATACGTTGGTGGAGGAAACTGTGTGTTTAACGAGGTTAGGTCTGTCTACGCGGGTTATCGGGAAAATTCACTTTCGACGCTCCTTTTTAGAGGGAAAATTGAACTTCTCCTAAGGGCTCCGTTATGATTAAGATTTGACTTTTATCGATTGATCGAGTTTTTAATGGGGAAAATTTTCGTAAATTCAAAATCGGAGTAAACGCCTGCACATCGTGCAACCAGATTTAGCTCGGTGTAAGTAAATTTGACTGAACCAAAGAGTTAAATTGAACGATTAGGTGGGGATAAAGTAAAAACTATTAAGATTGATTTAAGGTTTTATAATTTTTATTCGAAAATGTCAGATCGTCGAGATAATCGAACGACAATTTTCGCAAAATAAAATACATTTCATTGAGAATTTTATAAATTTCCAAGGAGAATTAGTACAACAAGCCACTGCAGATCTCATACGAATGGTTTTCGTTATAGGAATGTTAAAATCGGCAAAGAATTAAATCTAATGTTAATTCGAACGCTTGAAAATGTTTATCAAAAGTCACAAGTCTAACAGCTAAGGTAAAATAAGTCATTGCCATTTTGTATTTTTTGCCCTTTTTTTTTATTAACGCACACGAATACTCGTTATAAATGACACTCAGCTCAGATGATTTGGATTCCAGCTTATATGAACCGCAGAGCACATATGACTCTGCCGGTCGTACGATCTTATTTCTTTTGCTGTACGCTGCATTTTTACACAATGATAGTGTCGTGTTTAATGCGTCTATTGTATTTGTAAATTCATATAAAAGACTCGTAATTAAGAGATTACTTCTCGATTGTTATACGTATATTGAAAAATTCGTACAGCACATGGTACAAATATAGATAATTAACAAAACTAAACAATTCTAAGGAGACAATGTAAAAACATGTACAATTAAATTTATATATCTACTTAAACTGCAAAAATAATACATCTAAATGCAAAAAAAATGAGGCTTGATGCGCTTACGTTTACGTGCGCAAGTGTTTGTTCACAACAAATAAACGCTTTGTTACAACTTCGCAGTATGATAATAATATTATCTATGATATAATAATGAAATGAATCGTGGATGCTGGAGAGATGTCATGTTTCTTTTTAAATATGAATGAAAAAACGTAGATCCGAGACATTAATAAGCAATTATAACATCAATTTTCAAAAATATATAAACATGTAAATAAATAATAAAAAAAAGAGTATTTAAATACTTTTAGATCTAAATACTGACACAACATACAAAAGATCAAATACGAAGAGCGAAGGTTCGTACAAACATAATAATCAGATGCACGGCTGTGCCTGTGCACTTTGGGCTTTTACATTTAACACGAAAGAAATTAGATTTAAGTAATTATAGTCTTATACATTTTTTCTCGTCTCTCTCTCTTTTTTAGCAGCACTTGCGGTGAAATTTTTTTTTGTCATGAGTTACATAGTATAAATTCTAATATTTTTTTTATGCGTAGATTTGCATCCACATTTCGCGTGACATAGACGCGATGAAGAGAAGATGCGACGCATCGATTTTTCATTTCACAAAATCGATACCGATCTTCGCGTCATCTCGCGCTTATCTCCGTTTTCGCAGTAGTCTCTGAGGCGTGGAAAAAAAAATTTCGTCCGACTTATACATATGTACAGAATTGCTTCTTTTACATACATACACATAATAAATTTAATATATCATTTTATACATCCAAAACGATTTGAAAAATATTTTATATTTATAAAGCAACGTAACGTTAATATTGTTTATTATCGCATATATTCTCAGCATTCACGAAATCGAAGAATCTGTGTTTTTTTTTCTTAATTCTTTTCTTCTTAATCTTTTCTTTTTCTTCTTCGTCGTCATCATCATTAAGTACGCGTTGCTAAGTTATCGCTCCGCTGCTGGTCATGTTGCATTCAGTAGTTGTATCCGTAGCCCTGTGGAGGCGGTGCGGGTGCCGCACCAGCGTGATAGTAGGGTCCTGGATAGGCCGCGGCCGCTGGATAGCCGGCGTAAGCGAACTGCTGCTTTTGCGGGTACACTGTTGATAGGAGAGAAATCAAACGTTAGATTTGCGTGAAAATCTCATCTATCTTTTTGTTGTTTTTTCTTTAACAATAATTGTGATAATTTATATGTTTTGTGTGTTGGTATTTGTGTGAAAATGTTATCATTCTCAAAAGCGATCATTCAAATGCAACGATTTCAGTATGGCAACTAAAAAAAAAAATCATAACGATTGGTCGAGCGCGCGCAGAAAAGTTTCCAACTCCTAAAGGAGGAGAACGGATGAATAATAGATTATTTTCCATCGGCTCTCGGGCCGGCATGACGCTTTCTTTCCACAACATCGATAAATTCTTTCGACTTCAAACAATCCATCATTCACCACGCTGCAGCTGCGCAGCTCGTTATATTACAGAAAAAAAGCTTTCGCGTCGCGCTCACACAGTCACGAAGGAAAATGAGAGAGAGAGAGAGAGAGAGAGAGAGAAGAGTAAAAAAAAATGAACCGAGTCGGATCGTCGAGCTCTGGACGTCCATCGGACGCGCGCGATTTTCACGATGGATATATTCGAGCGTAAAAGCAAAATCATAAATCCATATACGCTCGAGCTGACTCTCGCTGCGTATTCGCATACATACACACATACACGTCGTAATTTGGCTACTTAGATACGAGAAACTCGCGTTGCACATATTATTATACGCGATACGGTACCTCCGTACGTACACATTATTGACTTTCCAAGTGAATTACGATTTCCAATTATCCGCGCGCGGCGGGACTTTTCTAATTCGCGTTCTACGACTCGCCATTTCATTCCTTCAATAAATCACGCCTTTTAACACGATGACCGGGTCAATAATCTCGAATTTCGACCCGCATGTATACACACACGAATCCTTTCTCCTTGTTTGCACGTCTCGAACCACCTGTTTGTGTGTGTGTGTCTGTACAACGTTATAAGGTCGGTATATACATAAACTCGTCTCGTAATGAAATTTAGGGAAGTGTGTCGCGGCTCGCGAGAGTCGTTGATAATATAATAACCGAGGCCGTATCTCTTTTCGGGAAGAAGAAGAAGAAGGTCTATAACATAACGACGACGATTTCTCGTCGTCGCCGCATCGTTACGTTAGCCGCGCGCGACCTGCGGTTTTTCGCAGATGATCGAGGAAATCAGCTCGAGTTATATACTATACATTACACGGGATCACTGTTCGCGCGTGTCGTTTTCAATTTGGCCTCGTTATAAATCGACGATCGAGTGTCGACGCAGCAGCATCAAAAGCTCGCGCCCGCGCGAGTCGATTGACACATCGTGCACGTGCGGTGTAATTTTTCGCGAATCGATCGGTTTTCAGCCCCGAGACTCCGGACATGCCATCGCGAGAAAGTTTTCTCTCAAATCTCGTACATATATAAAATATGTAGTAGTATCCCGAGTATTACCACGAGTCGCACTGGAAGCTGGAGCATGACCATCGCCGAGAGAAAGAAAGAAAGAAGGAGAGAAGTGGAAGTAATCTTTCAGCCCGATGCAGTGCAAGCGCGCGCGCGCGGCACATCACGTGTTTTATCTAGAAGAACCTCCGTACCGAATGATTTTTATAACAAACAGAGCGCGTCGCTTATACCGCCGACTGATTTATAATGGTTTTTCGAGAAGAGTAAAGTAAAAGTTAAGAGCGCGCGAGAGATACATCCGATTGTCCATGTCGACTGTAGTAGGTATATACCTACTTGCTCTGTGCTTTTTTTTCTCTTTCTCTCTCGTTTATAATAGTGTATTTACCTTTTGTTTCGTTGGCATTACAAGCCCATTGTTACGATGACGACGCGCGCCACGCGATTGTTTTATAATTACCACCCAACGATCTGCATGTTATCTTTTTTAAGCCTATACCTTACTTTTTTTTCTCTCTTTTTTTGTAATCTTAATTCGCGCGCATTGATTAACTTTCTCCGTGGATAATTGATTTATAGTACGGCGGTGGCCGGCGCGCGTTTTTCGAACCGGATTCTCATGCCGCTGTGCACGTACCGATCGTTGCGAGAGGTGGATGTAGATGATTTTGGCAGATCGATTGAATCGTCAAGTTCATAAGAGTCGAGAGAGTTAGCGATACGTTCGTCGATGTTCGAAAAGTTTACAATTTACTCGCGCGCTCGCTGTATCCTAATCAATTTTCAACGCTGATCCTACCGCTGCTGCAGCACAGCTCGAGAGCGTGATTATTTAGCATAAAATGCCGGGGCACGATCGTCGTGAAAATCGATAAACATCGTTTGTGCGCAGCTCGACGTTCGCACTATATACTACTCCTAGAGAGACGCGCGTGGCCAAACGAAAGTTTTTCGTTACGTTATCTTAATGTATATAATTTGCATGCGTACAAACGCGAGAGCCTTGTTCGCAGCTTTTTTATTATTATATGCGTCTGGGTGCATGTGTGTGTGTGTGTGTGTATCTGTGTGTGCTGTATATGTAAGTATAAAAGAAAGTTTCGACCGGCGCGAACACTTGCAATTTTTCACGATTTCTACCTTATATACGAACTAAAAAAAAAGGAAACACGAGAGAGAAAAAACGAGGCGCGAGAAGAAGTGCCTTCGCACTTCGGCGTACATTAACTACACGCGCATCTCGATCGCGATCGTTTCCTTTTCTCGCGCGCCAAAAAAGTAACCAAACGAACCAATGAATCGTTGCATTTAAATGAGTGAAACACATTATTGTTATATAAAAATATTATGATAAACAAAAAATTAATAAAAAAAATAAATAATTAATAAAGTTACTGACGGGCATGCTCGTATGTGGGAAAAAAGGTGGGTATACCAGGCATGAGGTACTGCATGTTCATGGCCTCCTCGCGCATACGTTCGCCCCGTAAGCATATGGCCGCGGCGCTGAAGAGTATAGCGCTGACCAGGGACCAACCGACGCCGACCCAAGCCACCACGTACGACCAGTCGTACGAGATTAGCGAATTGTCTTTCAACACCTGGATGTTGTTGTTGTTTTCGTTGTTGTTGTTGTGTGTCATTGTTGTTGTTGTTTGTTGGTTATTGATTGGTAGCAGAAGTAGGTTGTTAAGTTCAGGCACAGAAGGTAGACAGTAGAGATAAATTTTTCGATTTTGTTTAGGTCGTCAATGCGCAGGCACGGGCAGGTACAATACAAAGCGGTAATCAGCCAACAACACCACCACAACCACCATAACGGCCCACCGGTAGATAGAGAAACAGAAGAGAAACAAAAAATTTCCATTAGTCTTTTTTTTTGATGTTCATAATATGGATTTCATAATTGGACCTGGCATTATGTATTGGATGTTCTGGGCTTGCTCGCGGGCGCGCTCGCGGCGCAGACAGATCGAGCCCACGACGAACATGATAAAGGCGACGAAACTCGCGCCGACTCCCATCCAGGCCAGGTAAAACGACCAGTCGTAGCTCTGGACCGTGTACTGCTTCAGGATCTGCGTTTCATATTATAATAATACATGAGGAACCTTCCAATGCTTACAATTAGAAAAAAATTATTGCTCGTTACATGTATGTGCGTATGATGCACGTCTCGGAAGTACCGATTCGTACGCGCGCACACACACGCACAAGCATATGTGAGAGAGCTCGTGAACGCGGATATAATTATCCGAGTTAATCGAGTCTGCTTCCTTCGTTGTCGCCATCGTCGTCGTCGTCGTCGCCGCCGTTTTTACCCTTGAACGAGCACTCGCCTTTCTTTGTATAATAATAATATGTATGTATAAATACGCCCGCGCGAGCACAGAGAGTCGAACTTTTTCTCTGTACCGCTGCTACTCGTGGCGTCGTCTTCGGCTGAAATAATACCGCATTCTCGAGAGACCGAGGGTAAAAGTAAAGTAAAAAAAAAGCAACTGAAAATAATAATTCATTTAATGATACGCTTCGTGATACGCCGACTCGATCGAGCTTCGGTCACGCGCCTTTTTATATGGACATATTTTTATTCGTCGTCGTTAAACGACGTAACGTTCGTAACTTTTTTTTTCTTGCTCGAGAATGCGGTATACGTTAGAGTACACATATTATATATTGATAACATTTTTTATAGTCGAGAGAAAGTTACGAACAAATTTTTGTGGTTCGATGTACGCATAAAAAATTGTTCGCTTTTTTTTCTCTTGCTGACCGCGTGCGTATATAATATAGTAAAAACATACACAAACTGCACAAGCCAACACAGATCGGTCCGCATAAAGCTCGACGCAATGTAAGTCTGTATATATCGACGTCAACCTACGCGCGACATAATTACGAAACGATATAATGGCTCTCCACTATATATCTTTTCCAGATACAAAGTCAGACGCGCGAGAGAGAGAGAAAGATCATTTTTGAAAGAAAAAAAAAGTATGATAATAATAAATAAATGATTGCAAAAGTCACCAGCGCGCGAAACAATCGCTTTTAAAGTAGTTGCTACACACACGCTGGTATGAGCAGAGCAGCGATCAGTGAAATGCGTCAGCTTGCGCACATGTGTATGTATAATATTTTTATATTTATATACGTACGCGCCCGCACGAATATAATACACATTAGAACGAAGAGAAAAAAAAACATTGAAAAAATAATATAGAGGTCCACGCGTCCGTGCGACCGACACTTACGTTAGACCAGCCGAGATAATACTCCTCGCCGACCATTTTTTCCTTCTCGAAATACTCGACGCCGTGCCATAAGCCCATGCCGCCAGCGCACAGGAGGCCTGCGAAACGAAGAAGAAAGAAAGAATAATAAGATATATTAGGTTGAAAATTGTATTCACACCTCGCCTCCAAGGAGCGTGATCATTATTTATTAATGAGGTTGGGCAATTCGTCGTCGTCGCAAGGTGTGTGCTCGAGGTTTATTATAAAAATAAATAAAAAAATATATACTCACAGGCGAGAAGCATGAGAATAGCCGTGGCCGTGATGTTTCCGGGCGATCTCCTCCAGCAGCCAAAGACTCCGGTCCAGAAGGCAAAGAAGATGCACAGGTAGCCGACCATGAACAAGGCGATCACCGATCGGCCCATGTCTGCGAAATAATAAATGTAATGATAAATATAGTGCGGGTGCGATTAATCCAAACGTGGCAGAACAATTAAATTATAAATAAGGTTCTCTCTTTTTTTTCACTCTCTCGTATAAACAATTCTCGCGACAAATGAAGTAGAGAAAATTAATCGGGTAATCGCTGCCGCTCGCGCGCGCGATTGTCTTATAATATTTATTTCGAGGCGCAATCGGAAAAGTAGTACAATGGACTTGAAGAGTCTCGAGGCGAGCTTGAATCTCGCTTGCAGTTAGTATATATATATGTATACGCGTCGTCGTGTGTATGCGCCTGCTGTACGCGATAAATAACGTTATACTGACCTAAACTTTTCCGACATACTTTTCAGACGAGCTGTAGCGCATATACGTCTCTTTCTCTGTGTTACTACTGCTGCAGCTCGTGCTGCAGGTACGTGGCACGCGTAATACATTATTATGTGCGTTATAAACATTCGATTCGACTTGAAATATGCGCGCAAAAAAGTTCAAAGAGAGAGGAGAGAGAGAGAGAGAGATATTTCATTAGGCAGACGCTTATATTAATTAATACTCACGAAGTCGTGTCATGGCATCCTCGGAGAATCCTCGCGTTTGGTTCTCCTCATCGGGAATGAAGTAGTCGATGTTCATGCAGTTGGTCTCGAGCGGGCTCAGATAGACGTCGGCTGTGAAAACATAAAAGATATATCATACGATTAGTCAACGCGCTGCATCAATTTGTATAACTATGGTCTGCATATAATATACGATAAATATAAAAATTTGCGCATTATTGTGCGTGCACACGATAATAATATAATAATGGGACGGCGATTCTTCGTCGCAGTCGTCGCTGCAGCGTGAAATCGCGAAAGTTTAGAAAGCGACAGTTTTCGCGATAGGTATAGGTCCACCGCGCGTGTGTGTCCGCGCGCAAATGTGCATAATGCATATATGTGTGCATGCCATTATAAAGAAAAGCAAAGTACGGCGCGGGTATAATCATCTTAGCTGGCTTTTTTTTGCGCATTCGCGATCGCGTCCTTTAAAGATAGATCATTATGCATGGCTTAGCTCCTGATAATAACAGACGATTCTCTTTTCTCGTCCTTATATGTACTGTGTGCGTGAAACATATATAACACCGGAGAGAGAAATTAGTCTCGGTGAGTAATTAGTCGGCTAATACGTTCATATCGTATCGTATCATATAATGTATGGTAAAAATGTCGCGTTCGAGGCGTTATAATATACAGACGTGTTACGATGAATTGCAATATTATACACGCAGTCAGCGATATACACACGTTGCCGAGCGAGGGAAGTGCGGAGAGAAAGAGCCGTTTTTCATTACGCACACACGAAGAGACACAACGTCATCGACGTATAGTCCTCCAACCATATGGGATAGATGGCAAATCGAGTAGGTGTATCTCTCGCTTTTGCGCGTGCGAATACATTACGCGGCTAATATATACACGAATCGAGAGACTCGAGCCGTTTTATAACGTAATAGACACACGTGCACACACACACACACTGTATGCGGTATAGAGAAAAGGCCTTGGGAATAGGGAAAACCTATCTCTCGCGGCTCCGTTCGTTTATCTTTATCTTTTCTGTCGTACGCGCTCGAGTAATATCGAGTAGAATGACTGCTGTGTGCTCAGGATGCTATATCGATCCTCTTTCTGTATTTCCGATCTTGAAATTCGAAAGAAAAATTTTGCTAGTTCGGCTTTACGCTCTTTTCGAGCTTATAATATACATCATGGATACGAACGCATCGATCAATTACACGTACGTACGTACGCGTGAATGAATTTCTGCACTGCGTCGACATACCGCGCAAAACTCGCAAAGCGACACGAATGAGAGAAAAATGCCTAAATAGCTTAGCGATCGCGTGTGTGTGTATGTGAATTGCGGAGTATATATACGATATAGGCACGAGAGAGCTGTATCAGCTGCTGCTGCTGCAAAGAAACGACCCAGAATGCGCGGCGTCCTTCGAACGGTACCTGCGAATCGGGCACCTTTTCCTGTCTCTCGCCGCTCGTTCACTCGCGAGCTCGGAAGCTCTCTCGACTCGCGGCAAGCGGCACGGCACAGGCTCGAATTCCGTTTGGATATATATGTATATAGCATTATAATACTACTACTACTGCTGCGCGCCGAGCATACCTTCTACAATATTTTATATATATATAGGCGCTCGGATATAATATGCGCCGATCGAAGAAATAAAATCGCGTGCTTCGACGGGATATTCTATTCGCCGACGAGGAGAGTCGTGTCTCGCTCGCGGATTATATATCGAGATCGATCGTCTAGCTATGAGGCCGCGCGATCGGTTGACGCAGAAATCAGTGCAGCGCGCAAAATGCATCGATGCTCGCTCGCGCGTCATCTTTATATACAAGTTCTGCGCGTCTATATCACGACTCTGCTGCAGCTGCTGCAGTGGTGGCATATACGAGACAAACGATAAAACAGTTAACTCGCTCGCGCGCGCCACTTGACGTGTGTGTGTGTGCATATGTCCTATAATACGTAGTACGTATACGCGGCAATGTGTCTTCGCGTTGTGCTGCGCGCGGAGCTCCGACAACTTCGATGCATAATAGCATATACAGGCTGCACAGCTCGTGTGTGTGTGCACACTGTGTAGGTAGGTATATATATGCGCTGCTGCAGCTGTGTATATGGCTCGGGCGCGCGCGCCTCGCACAGCAAAAGAGAGGCGCAGCTCGAAGCAGAGTCAACGATCTCGCAATGGGTGTGCAGCGCAATAACAGCAGGCGTGCATGACTGTACGGCGCGCACACTGTGTGCGCAGTGCTATACGGGTATTAGCCGCTGCACTGCACAGACTTTGAGGTGAAAAACTGGATTTTGCGCCGAGGCGCGCGAGATTCTCGCGCGGACGCGCTGCATGAAAATGTTTTATAAAACGTGTTGATATAGAGAGAGAGAGAGAGAGAGAGAGAGAAGAGAAAGAAGCTGCAGTATACAGCTCGATCGACCATCGTTATTATTCGCGCCGCGCGGGAAGTAGCAACAGCAGCATCGGCCAGTGGAACTTTATAATAATAACACCTTTCGAACGTTTACACCGATCTCTCGGTTAACCAAACGGACATGTTAACGGACGATCGGTTAGCGCGGCTATTATTGAACAAATTGAACGATCGTGAAAGAAAAAAAAACACAGGGGGGTGTACGCTATGCAGCGAGCAAAACAAGGTTAAAAGGATCGATCGGTATATAGAGCCTGTGTACGATCGATCGAACGAGAGGAGGATCGTCTTCAATGAATGTGGGTATACGAAGCGCAGCACTGCGTATATATGCGATATGCTTATACGTGTGCGTTTACCGCTACCCGAGACTACGCTATAACGCGAAGAAGATACATTATATATTGTATCCAAGCGTGCGCTGCATCGCTAACGCGTGTGTGCTATGCGCTTCTTGCGTATACATTAATACACATGGTCAGCAGCAGCAGCAGCAGTAGCAGCGGTGAGTGTCGATCGAAAATTAAAAAAAAATCGATGACGGGTGCACGACGCGTCGGCAAGTACAAAATGCACACACACGAGCTTCGCCAAATATATAATATAGTTTATCTAGACGCGTGTGTGCAACGCCGCGGCGCATCCTTATCGGTTTCGGTATTCCGCTACGGCGCTTCCGGCCTCTCTCTCGCTCGTTCGCTCACTCACTCTCGGTCCGAGCTCTCTTTTTTCTTCGTGCTTACACACACACACATACACGCATACATATTCAGGACTCACTAACGCACACACACATACACACTCGTGCACTTCCACCTGAGCTCTTCCGTTGCTCAAGTAAAAGTTGCAACGTCGAGAGTGCGGTGTATAATAATACAATATATGTGTGTGTGTGTGTGTGTGTACACATCGTCGCGCGGCCGCTTCTGCCGAATTAAATGGCTTGAATTCCACCGAGCGTCCAGCGGCTGGTTCTCGTTTTTCGACTTTTCGCCGAGGCCAGCTCGTCGTCTCTCCGACGACACATATGTATAATACACTCTGCGATATTGTATATTTATGGGAACGAGATCGGGCGACGATGTTTGCGATCAACCACGGGGATGTTTACAGAAAACGAGAAACAAAAACAAAAAAATACGAAACCGAAACTTCCGGTCGCCCGATGCTGCTGTTGCTGCGATCGTGCTGCGTATTCGAATGCATCATCGCAGGCTGTATTGGGAGTACTTATTAATGATACAGAATCAAGGAGCTTTAAATACTGCAAGTACGAAGTAATGATTTATCGTTAATTGAATGCTATGATAATTAAGGCCAGCTTTTGACACTAGATGGCGAGTACTTTCATTTATAAATCTGCAAGTGAAAAAATCGTAATAATAGTATAAATGATATAAGTTCTAGTAGCAATATTGAATACTTTCTTTTCATTACTCGACAATTTTGCCAAATTCTGAGCTTTGTAAACTTATAGCACATAATAAGGTAATTTGATTGTATTAAACCGACAGTCCGATCCGGCACAGTAGCTACAAATTTTTCTGCGCGTCGCTCATTTTTATCGTCGTTGGTCGCTGCTGTCGTCGCACATTCATTTACGGTAGCTCCGACTTGATTTGATATTCACAAGCCACGCAAAGCTCGTGTGACACAATGCATTACGATATACTTGGTATTTGAGTTTAACCGAGCAGCTAAATTGAAAACAAGATAGAACAAAAAAAAAGAGGCGACGAAATGAAAGGAAAAAAAGAATGCATTGACGCTTGGAATAAATTAAAAATAAAGTGATGTGTAGTGCGGTATCTTCTGAATAAGCTTGGTTGGAATACACAAAACTCGATTACAATCGAGTGTACATTAAAAGAGACGCAAAAGGGTGTACGCATTTATCATACGAGCCAAAAAGGCAGAAGCAGCTGCGGTGTCAGGAGCAGATAACACAAAGTAGCGCTTGCGTCAGTCATTTTCCATTGTGATCGTGTCTGGGCTGCGTGTGTGTGCGTGCGTGAGCATACATACGCATTATATTCAGTGCAGCACTATATTATCGTCTTGAATGATCGAGTCGGTGAGTCTTTCTTTCTTTTTTTTTTTTAACACTGCGTGTGTATATAGTCTTTCGCCTCGACAAATTGTTACATTATGTACACATTGTAAGATTGCCCGAGCATATATATTTGAGTAGCTCGTTAAAGCGCCGCGCGGATCGTGTACATTGACTAATTACATTTGAATGTAGGTGAATAGCTCTGCGGTGAAATATCAAAGACAAAAAAATGTGGATCATCGAGTCCAGGTGAACGAGAGCGAGATAAGAAATCTCTTTCGCGTAAAATGCCTCGCCGCGATATTTTTCTCTTTCGAGCTCTCTCGGCGAGAGTCGAGTCATCTTTGAACTCTCTTACTCGTCCGCAACAGCAGCACAAAGATAACAGTACGTAATACGCGTCGGAATAGCAGCGAAATAGATATATATCCAAGAGAGTATCCGCATCTTTTAGCAGTGTATATACGCGAATTTCAGCAGCAACAGCAACGCCGTCGGTCGTAAAACTGGAAGGAAATATTTCAAATGCAATCCGCGCGAGCTTTTCGCGCGCAAAGGCCGCGCGCCGCTTTGTTCCTTCTTCCCCCTTGCCCTCCTCCATTTTTTTTTTTCTTTTTGAATCATTTGCAACAGCCCGTAAAACGGTCTTGTGCATGTTGCGCGTTCTCTGCTGCTGCTGCTGCTGCTGGCTGTACATCCGTTACTCGTAATCGTTCAGAACGAAGCTCCGCGTGTAATCCATACAATAGTGTATAGTAATATACGCTCGGGCAGAATCGGTCTTTTTACGATTTGACGCGCGTGTCCGTATATATACTGTGTACATGGTACGAACTGGCCATCTCTGCCGCGCAGTGAGGGTCGTCCACGCGTGCCGCTCGATGTCAAAAGCACAATTGCCGCCTCTCCGTCTTCTTCCTCTTTTCAAACTTTTACGAAGTCGTCGTTAAAAGCGTATATATATACACGTATATTTTGTCAAAGTCGTCTCGGAAGATGAGTTTCGTTTAGCTGTCTCTAGCTATTGCGTGAGAGATGTGCATGTAACAGAGATAATATTACAAAGACGACTCGAGTCGTTGCAAAAATGGGCCAAGCGCGCGAAAGAACGAGAAAAACGCTTGTGTCAGATGCAGTAAAACAGAGAGACATTAATTGCTTTAAGTATTATATGTATGTATGAGCTCGCGAGATAGGAAGCGAGTGGAAAATCAAAGAACAAAAAAAATTGAAATCCAAGTAAATTGTAAATTCAATTTTTATTTAAATAATAAATTAAATTTTTATTTAAATTAGTCTTTTGTAATAGATATGGAAAATCTGAAGTATCGAATAGCATCAGACATTGAAAAATTACCGAAAATGTGCTTTTTGTGATCACTCGAGCTTTGTCCCTTAGCCAAACAAATACGCCTTGAATCTTCGTTCATTGGCTGGCCGAGCTGTGAGCCAACATATTGGCTATATTTTGCATGAAGACAACGGTATTTGACGTATATTGTATATCTATTATTAGTTTTTTCAACGCCACGAGGGGTTTCAAGCGAATTAAATCGAAAGCCGAGATACCCGGACTAAACCGCACGCGTCGTAACTTCTCCACGATCTTTACGTCGACATTTTCAAGATCCTGCGAATCGTCGAACAATCTGAAACTGAGCAACAAATTCACGATCGTGTCGTAATTGCTTTGGTTCAGTGGGTATCCTATTTTATTTAGGCAATCGACGATCTTCAGCGCGTTCATTGCTAGGTTACATCTGAAATCGAGCGATGAATCCGGCAGCACATTCCACTCCTCCACGAATCGATCGTCAGGGGGAAAGACGAATTTGTCCAAATCAGCACCGTAATCCAAGATCGCGACAGCGCTATTCGGCAAGAGTCTCGTCACGGCCAATTGAAGCGCCGTCCGTCCCTTCGCGTCTTGGACGTCGACTTCCACCAGCTTGCCGTGCTTATGGCAGATCGCAAGAAAATTCCCGACCAATTCGTCGTTGAAAACCGTGGCTTTCTGGCAGATGAAGAGCAGAGTTGTCATTTCGTACTCGATGCCGTAATTTGGGTTTGCGCCGAATTGCAGCAACAGCTCGATCACTTCGTTCTGGCCCGCCATCGCGGCGCAGTATATCGGCGGACTCATGAGCGGTTTGTTATCGGGATCCAGGCCTTTGAGGAGGTACGCCTCGACGATGTCCAGAAAGCCAAACTGGCAGGCTATGTGGAAATGCGTGATTCCACGCTCGTCGACGTAATTCAGGTCGAATCTGTCGTAGATATTAAAAAGCTCACGGACCACCTCGGGCGCGGCTTTAGTCCTGTACGCGTAATGCACTGCTGTGGGGCGGCCCAACACGCACCTGTTTTCGCGATCGACAACGGGCGCGTCCCTGTAGCCCATGCCAAATATAAGCTTGATAAATTTTACTCCTTGTTCATCCTTCCTCGTGGCTTTGTAATGTACGCTAGTCTTGAGAAGAACTTCAATTTGAAAATTCTGTAGGATATTTGTCAGTAAATCAGCTCGGACATCTGTATGTGTCTGTTCGTAATTATATTTTATGGTTTCTTCGATTAAATAGATGAGATTATTGATAAGTTTGAATCGCTGGTCTATCACACTCCAGTCGGTACTATTTCGCAACTTCACCAGTTCTTCGTGAAATATGGACATCGTGGTGGCGCACTCGCACAATCGATTATAATTTATTTATATAAAATTAATATGTCTCGCGAGAAACGTCGGTCTCTCTTTGTTTACGCTGCGACGTCCTAACGTGTACTGACTAGACGCAGGCTATGATTTAAAGAGTGTAAACATGTGTTCGAGGCTACATGGGTGTCGTTCGACCGAGTAACTCGCACAATTTACTATCCTATCAAACGTTCGATAAGAAATTAGGTGGGAAGATCGGCAAAAAAAAAACAAGGAAAGAAAAATCGTTTAAGGAATTCGTTTATCGTCGATGCGAGCAAGGGGAAAAGTTGCTCAATGGGAGATTCGATTTTAAGTAGGTCTCGCGCCGTCTCCGATCGAAGTTTTCGTCGTCGCTGTCGTCGTGAGTTCCTCGCGCCAATGTTGTTGTGAAATTAATTTATAAACAATCGTTTTCTCACTTTTGGCGTGTTCTGTTGCTGTATTTATTATACACACGAGGGAAAAATATTATCTCGACGATGACGACGACGATTTTTGCACGGGATAATTGTAACGAACTCAAATATCATCGAATCACGTGTGGTTTACTACAGTGCGAGAAAGTAAAAATAAACTCATAAAATTTCACGTGCGATGCGAGTCGGCATTTATGGGCTTTTAACATACGTTGCGCTTATTGTATAAACGCAGCGTGACTGAATCATTGTTCTTGCAATATGCACACAAATGCAGCAATTCAATTATTGCAACGGTCTCGACGCCAAATATTATAATCTTATTAATTTTCATCGCTCTTTTGTCGCGTGGGTCCTCGTACACATGCGCCTTCATATGCTTGCGGTAAAACTTTCACTCAGACTCAAATATAATACAATTGGATGACGAGTGTAATATAAATATATTTAAGTAGAAAAGGATGCCGAGTTTATGCGCGAAGGAAAGTGCGTGAAGTGCACTACACGTCGTATGCACGCAGCAGCCAAGTATAGTTTTCTATTTTGTCGCTCGCGCTTCGCGAATTATCAAGTTTAATTGCAAAGTAATTATCAGCTCGTCGTCGTCGGTGCGTCTGAAAATACCACAAACTCTCCTCGTACAGCTGCTGTCGCTGCAACAGTTTGCATATACCATAAAAACGTACATTATTTACGGTTGCTCATCGTCGCGATCGAGTTTTTCTTCGATGCGGTATATATATATAGTATCGGGTATATAAAAATTTGATGTACGCAGCAGTACTCTTACTTTCGAGCGAGTTTAATTTTGCACCTGCTTATCCGAAAAAAAACAGATTAGAAAGTGACTGCGCACCGACAACGACCAGCCGTGTGTGTGTGGTTGCTTATCCTGGCGGTGCTTAGCTGCGCGTATCGTCGACCGATGCTAATCCGCTCATTCAAAAATTGCCATTGTTTGCGCGGCCCGGGACCGATATAGCATCCGTGTACGCGGTAGACGATATTACGAACTCGATTTTACAGAGAGAAAGAGAGAGAGAGAGAGAGAAGGGTGAATCGCTTGGCCGAGTGGAAAAAATTTGTGCGCGCCCTGAAAGAAAACGATCTTACGTAACGTCCCAGTCAGTGTATGAGATTCTTTTTCTCAAGCTGCGGAAAAACGAATTACAACTCGGGACACACTCGAGTCATACCGAGTATCATTGTTGCGGTTGATAATTTTTATAATATGTATACAAACAGCAGTATAATCGTCCAGCTCGATTTCACTCGACGTCTTTCTGTGTCTCTCTTCCAAATTAACCGGCTTTCATTATCTTCTTCTTTGACACGTGCACAACGATCGTCAGTTTATGTAATTATATATAATATCCAACGCTCGGCAACGTTCATTTTGCTTCTAATCGAATTGACGCTCAAATTGTCCTTTTTTTTCTCTCTCTCTGTCTCGTTTTAATGAAACTTTTGTACACGGCTCGCGTATATAATGAACTTATATAGCGGCAGTGTGTATACGATGTACATTATCCCGTCCATCGCGTACACTTACGGACCGTCGAATTACGCAATCGATAATGTAATATATGTGTGTGTGTGTGCATGCGAGTGTTTTTATATATAAATACGAAGCTGTGGAGATATAAGTACGTGAGGCCGCACGAGCAGAATCAGACGCGAACATCTAAGCTCGCAAAAATATATATATGTGGAGGGAAGAGATGATCGCGGAGTACAGATAGGTATAAAGACATGTTCGTTGTTTCATTTGCTTGGCTCGATTTTTTTCCTCTTTTTTTCGCTATTAAAGTCACAATACGACGTGTATCGAGGCTCGCATTGTGCAATCGATATACACGTCTCGTTTATTTTATGTGTTTAAATGCAATGTCCCGCGCGCGAGTTCGTTTGTGTTTATTATAAAACCTACAATTTGCCCGATTCGGAATCGAGGTGCAGCAGCGGCACACAGATAGAGACTGATCCGTAATAAGTACATTATGTATCGTAGGTTGGTTTTTTTTCACAGCTCGACGAGATATCTCTTTGGAAAAATTATAGTACGCGAGACGAGCGCACGCGCGCCTATGCAAATTGGGGACGTTTTAACGCGTACGCGTAAATTTTCCGCAAGTGCTCCGCGCGGCTAGTTGTTTTAGTCTAATGTCCAATGTACACACATAAAAGTATTATACATTTACGCATCCGGAGAGAAAAGAAGAGAATACAGCCAAGTATTGCTTTTTACGCGCAGCACACACACATATCGCTTGGATAATATTGGTGTACGAGAGCTTTCTAACTCTCTCGCGAGTACTCGGCATTCCAACTTGTATGTGCTGTCTATTTAGTACGTGTATTTTTATCGTATAGGTATACCTGCTGCACCCGATTGGCAAAAGTTAATTTTTGCAACAGCTGACGCGAAAGAACGAGAAAAAAGAGAGCGAAAATGTCCCTCTCGACTAGTAGGTATGCACGCCTATAACGAAATGATGAAAAAAAAAAGAAAAGAAAGAAGAAAAGTCTTTTTAAACCGCATTCCAGTCGAGAGAGAAAAAGAGAGAGACGTCTCTCGAGTCCTTTTAAAATTCGTTTGACCTCGCGTGTGTGTATATGTGTGCGATAGTTTGTGATGCACAACGTAAGAGTGAAAGTGTATATACGTTCGTGAATATTGTTTCAAGCCCGGGCTCTTTCTCTCTCTCTCTCTCTCTCTCTCTCTCACTTAAGTCGGAAGATCTCGTATGTATGCGAGTTAAAAGCCGAAGTAAATACAAAATATTATGTATATTATATTTTTTTTTCTTCCAAGAATATATCGAGATTATCACATATTACGATAATAAATACTCACGTATTTGTGGCTTTTCCTTGGGAAAGCATATCCTGAAGAGGCCGTGCGTCCTCGTGTAGTAGTAGAACTTCTTCTCGAAAGCTTCGATCGAGACGCTGTCTGGATGTTGAGTTAAGTATTGCTGCGTTAAAACAAACAAACAAACAAAAAATTAGGCACGCATTAATGACGAGGTATAGACAATACAGGTTTTTTTTGTTTGTTATATCGCTCGGGGACTGCGTTCGAATTACCCCGTGAAAGGCCGCATTTAAACGAGTCAGTGGCGCGTGTTGCATATCTCTCGTGTCGCGAACATAGAGAGAGAGTTCGTGGTACATAAACGAGATATATGGGTCGTTGAGTTTTAGAATATCGAGTTCTCGTTATAATCTTTTCTTTTTCTTTTTTTTAATGTCAAATTTCCATCATTGTTTCGACGATTATTATATACTGTCTTTTTTCCGTATATATAAATAGGTTGGTAATAGGGCGAGGCGCGCACGTCTGCACGCGCATTTAACGATCCAAATACAATCGAAGACATCGCGCGGGCATAAAAAGAAGAAAAGAAGGTGATGTATATATATAGCTTTGCACGCAACGCATATTATACCATCGTACGATATCCATCGAAGCTCGAGAAACTTTCGACGACTCACGCTCACCGCGATGAGAGAGAGATGCGGTCGAAAGGTACATGGGTAGGGGAATGGACACACACAATGCCCCGACGCGATTTACACACACGTTTAAGAGCGGATGATGGTATTTAAAGGCAAAAGAGCTTATGTCATCTTTAGCAGGTTTTTTGGGAGCACAGGTTTTTTATTATATTATTATATTACACATACATTTAGCACACGGCGGCAGACACCATTCGGCGGAGGACGTCGTTAATATTATTATGTATGTATATTGTAACGACCGACGCTACACATCCTCTCGCTCTCTTTGCCCAGTTATATACTTACACACGCGAGGTTGTACATTCGCACACACACACACACGAGAGGTGAAATTTGAGACACACAAGTTCACAAACGCAAAAAGGTTGAAAAATGATTTTTCGTGCGAGATAGCGATGTGAAAGTCGGAGTTATTTTTTTTTCATTTCCTCGTCCGTTTTTTTGGAGCAATGATTATACGAGGAGGCCCCCGACTGTACGCTTAATAGCGGTAAAAAAAAATACGATGAGCACGGTGTAATTAATCGAGATACGTCCTTTGATTTATATATGTTCGATTGTGAGGAGAAAGGGGAGAGTATCGAATGAAAAAAGAAAAAAAAATCGATCGATTCTTCGATCTACATCGACGATATGGTCGACGGTAGAGGAGAAAAACGTTGCTGTGAGCTCTGTCTGTGTGTGTGTGTGTATCACCTCTCGAGGTCAATTCCTACTCTTGACGTGTACAACAACTACAACAGCAGCAGCAACAACAACAACGACAACAACAAGACGAGCGTCTAATTACGGGCAACTTTTTTCTCTCTCTTTCTGTTTCTGTCCCTCTTTATATAAAGTACACGATCGCGTCGAGACCATCACCTACTAAATGGTTAAGCTCCATATATACACCTGCAGAGAGAGAGAGACTTACGGTAACGCTTCGTGCGATCATCGTCGCAAGAGAAATAATAAAGCAAAAAAAAACACAGAAAAGAAGAGGGAAAAATAACGCGTCGCGCGCGCGCTCGTTTCTAGGATACGTATTTTCGCGGCGCGTCTCGAAAGGAAGCGAAAACGGGAAAATAAGACGCAACTTTACTACCATACGACAACAAAAGTCGAAATGGAAAATTATAAAGATCGGATGTGGCCGATGTAAAAGTTATATATCTCCACTCGTGCGCTGGCCTGGATATATAGAAGCGCGTAGTCCAGCGCGCCACGGTTTTCACCGCGCGTCGATTATATGTATAAAGCGCCGCCGCATTGCGATCGTGCGCGAACTTGGACGATCTCTCGCGCTCTCCCGTTCGCAGAAAATTGAACCGAAAGTCTCAAGTCACTCGCGTGTTATCGAAAAAAAAAATACTTAGGGGGAAAAAAATTCGCGTTTTTAGATCCCGATATCGATTTACACGATAGCGATACTCTCGCTGTAGTGCACATACAAGGCACAGACATTTTTGATTCGGATCGTGTGTACGTTATTATAATATACACGATGAAAATGCACGTGTGTATTAATATATTAAACTTTATACACGTATCCAAACGCAGCCGTGAACTTTCGCCGCTCGCTTTTGGCTCCGCGTGCGGCGATGTTCTCGTGCGCGCGCGGGCGCGCTTATAAAGCGTGAGAAATGCCATTATTTTAATTACTTCGTGAGCGAGTTTCAAGTTTAAATGCTGCTGCAACATAGCACGCGGATAAGAGTTGTTTTTTTTCTCTCTCTCTCTCCTTCGAGAACCGAGCGCACTGCTGCTGCACGCGTGAGAGGAGGTGCATTCATATATATACACGCTGGTCCTAACACGTGTATTTTACTCTCTCTCTCTCTCTCTCTCTCGTGTGTGTATGGTATTTAATCTTACAAGTCGCGAGTAGTGTACGCGCTGAGTTGATAAAAATTCGTTCGTAATAATGTATCGTAACGATAATTTATGATTCGCGTCTGGGCGACCACAAAACATTAAGTTCGCGTAAAAATTCACCGTTTCATTCATTCATTCATTCATACAAATGGGATATTTAATACATAATGTATACCTATAGACACGAATAGGAAACCCGCGACAGCTGACCTATATCCCTCCGAAAACTATATGTATATTATATACGGAGCTTTATATACCGCACGATCGGCTGTACACATATATAGGCTATAAAGCAACAGGTGAGTCAGACACTTTGTGTGCTGTGCGCAACAGCAGCAGTTCGCACAACTTCCTCGAACAATCGATCTCAAAGCTCGACCGATCGACGTGTCTGCGCCTACATATTCGAGATTCTCCTCGGCTTTAAAAGCGCAATCTTATACTATATATGTATATAATATATTCCATTGGGTCGTCGAACTCTTCGACTTACTCTTGCGATTCTCTTCGCCGATCGCTGCGCTGTGCATGTAATGTATACACACACACACACACACACACACACACACACACACACACACACACACCACACACACTTCGGATACGAAATAATAACACTTTTATGTACATGTGTTGTATATTATGTAGGTATAGAGGAGCGCGGGTGTTTAGAGCGATCGTTGCAGCGGAAAAATCTCGCGTGCGAGCGCAGTTTCCCCGTTTATAATCGTGGCGCGCGGCTATTTCTACATAGAATAACGCTGCATTCGCGGATAGCTCGAGTCGACTATCCATCTATATATACATTTTAGAGGCAATGATCGAACGGGCGCGAGAGTCTGCTTAGTATACTTGCGCGCGAGTTAATAAATCGGATTCAACGCGAGAGAGTACCTGTATATTTATACACGCGGTGCGAGCTGCGTGGCCCAGTTTGACGTATGTGTTATGCGTGTTATTCTCTAACGAGATCTAGCCTATATATTTTGTAAACATTTCGTAATTGACATTACATACGCATAGACACGTATTATTTTTATATGCCGGGAGTAAGTAATGTCACGACGACGGCGACGACGGCGACGACGACGACGACGATTGGAATTTTTCGTCGAGATATTCGACTTTGAAATTCCACGAGCGTGAAAGTCCTGTTTATAGGCTTTTGGGGGATACGTACGCGTTTTGTCGAAAATCTCGCCCGGAGGCTGCGGCTGCTAACATGCCTAACGGGAATTCAAACATGTGCCACGGACACACACACAAGCGATGAAATCGAAATTCGTTCGTACTTACTCACACACATTTTTGTCGTGTCCGCAGCAGAAAAAAAACGGGATAAATTGGGCCGGATTAACACGCGCACGGTATTTCTTCGCAATTATCGGTCAGCTCGACACACGAGGAAAATATTTTACGCGTTATCGATTGATTTTTCGATTTTTCCCCGCGCGTGTGAATGCGCGTGCGATATAGACGTCGTCGGCAGTTTCCAATATTGATTATTTGCCTTATATTCGATAAAAGCTGCGCTGCACGGGAGCAAACTCGCGCAACAAATTTCAAAAAAAAAAAAAAAACAACAAACCGGTAAATACTTCTCGTGCGTTTCTCTCCCTCGCGCGCGCGCACACATACATACACACGAAATAAGGCTCCACTTTCACCTCGATCGCGGAGAATTGGCGGCGAGTTGGCGCACAGAGCTCACGATCTGTGTAATAAGCCTTATAATCCAATGATTTCGATTAAACTTTCTTGGGGATATAATGTGCTGCTGCTGGCTCAAGTGGATAAGTGAAGCTATTTTTATTTATGTACACATATACGATTTAATCCATATATTATTCGATCGAGTACGAAACAATTACTTATTACGATACGCATGTGCAGTCACGCGGGAGAAAGAGATGAGCATCTAATAGAAAGAGATTTTTCGATATTATTACACAAGTCTCAAAATATATCTAGCACAATCGTTTTTCTTTCGCCTGGCTTATATGGTATATGTGCCGATCGCCGACCTATCGCTAGTTAGAGCACTCCACGATCGGTATTAATAAAGTACGAAAGTACGAAAAAAAATGAAAAGATCTCTGGAGATCAACAATAGCTCCGAGATAAGCTATATAGCAGTCTCTCTCTCTCCCATATACAATCGCGTTATTATCTGTGCTGGGGCCCGCGAGCGGTAAAATACGAGAGAGAAAATGCGGCAATTGCCAGCCTCGTCATTGATAAAATCAAACTGCAACGCGTGTCGTTTATAAAATCTCTCTCTCTCTCTTTCTCTGTCTCTCCTCTCGTTACGTACAAAACGACTGCGAGCCGCGCGTATACACATACGCACGCCATATCGAGAGTAAAATCTTTTTCGTATCGTTATACGGAGTTGTGTATTATATACGTGCGTGCGTGTCTCATCTGCCAGATCGTGATCATTGACAATGTACGCGTGTACTTGTGCGTGTATAATAGTCATTTTTACAATGAGCCAAGGATAAATTTTGTAACAATCGCTAGCAGCTCGCACGTACAGGCGCCGCTTATGGGCGCTTTTCCGAGCGATCTATGCGCCGCGAAATAGAAAAAAAAGGCTATAATGTTATTATACTCGATGCCGCGTGTGTATGCGGTTTACCCACGATCTACTTTTCCACGCGCGCGGCAGTGATTCCTCGAGACCCCGCGCTCCTATAATATAAGTGTGTGTGTGAGTGCATTATCGAAAGACAATAGCTTACTATGATTGTACTTTTATTTATTTATATTTTCTTTTACATTATACGTACACCGATCTACGCTTCGTTTTCGTTCGACGTAGTTGTTGTTGCTTTTTTTTTTGTAGATGTGCAACAAGTAAAAGTCGAGTCGAAATCGCGTCGGCGCGCCGCGGGATATCTCGTTCATCCTCATTTGGTAATGGCAATATCATATGCAGCACCACCCTGTGTCGTCGTCGTTAACGCGAGTCTACTTGCTACTCTGTACATATACCGCGATTTTACGAGGCTTGCGCGCTCTATAACGAGAGCGACAAGAGAAAAAGTTCGAAAGTGCACGTGCGCCGCCACCGCTGCCAAACTGCCTAGATGTATATAATGCACGCGGCCTATATAAGGATTAATGATTATATGCGTGCGCGCACAAATACTACTACTACTACTACTATACCACTGATGCTGCTGCATCGTCGTTATAGAAATGAAAATCGATTTCGTTTTTATCGCACCTTTCGCAATTGCGTCTCTATCTACGCGTTAATTTAGACTCAAGCAATTCGCTCTCGACGCGCCCCGACATTTGAAATTTTTTACACGTGAAAATTGTGATATTTCTTAAATTTTACGATTATCGAGATATACCCGAATGGTATATTTTTACGATTGGAAATAATGATTTGTCGTCTATATAATTCCGTAACTTTCACGAATCTACGTCCCTGCGTACGAGCGAGGACTTGTTCATTTCTTTTCCTCAAAAGATACATCTCGCTCTCTCATGTGTCGTTATTATAACGCACACTCCTTCGCGCGTTAATGACTCTCATACTGCACTCAACGTACGGTAAGTCGCATGCTAAACGACGCAGCTCATGCGATACGCCAATTTTTCTCTCTCTCTTTCCATTTTCTGTGTTGTACACGTGTATTCATACACGTTATACACACAGCACATGTATAACACATAATGCGCAACCGTAACGAGTCCGTAAATAACATTGTGCGTATGTATGTGTTTCATTATGTATATTGTACTATATGCGACTAGGCAAAGCTCGACTCTCGACTAACGCCACTGTAGGATAATTATCGACCATACGCATGATGCACATACATATTCAAGAGCTTCATAACGCATAGAAGGATCCATCTCTTTATTATTCAATATAGCTTAATAATTCCTTGTACCGTATCTCGCTCGCGCGCGCGCCCTGCTCTGCATCACACACACACGTGTGCTTACATTTATCTTTCATTCGTTTTTCGCGCGTAACGCGTAACGCGCGCGCAGCAACTCGCTTATTTCTTTATTATTTATCCATCCGTTTTTCTTAATCATAATGTATAGAGCTATAGTAGGTAAGCTGAGGCTGAATTATTACGTTATTATTATATCAAGTCGACACCGTTGGCGTAATACGTGTTTCAATTTTTTCTTTAATCACTATATTCCGTGCGTATAAGAATTAATAATAATAATAATAACGAGCGACGATGATGGAGTGTACGTTACGAGGAAGCTCTTTGCGCTAGTAAGTAGCGAAATAGGATAACGTTTGTTTTTCGCATTTAAAGTGAATTAGTCCACAGCCAAGAGCAGGAGCTTATAGGCCACCACTGCTGCACACGTGGTACGTGTATGAAAAAGCTGTAAAAGAGATTACATACTCTGCGCGATACGGTGCACCCACGCATTGTGGATTATTTAAAGGGATGCGTCGTACCGATACCGCACCGCACCGCGCATAAGTGCATTTGCATGCGTGCGCTAGCTGGCTGGCGGCAAGTTATATATATTATGATATACATAATAATAAGCACTCGGGCTCGAGCTATATATATACGTGGAAAGAGAGACGTGTGTATGAAATGTGTGTGTATGTGTGTGTGTGCTGCACCACCCGGAGCGGTTTTCCATTATAAGGGGATCGGCATTCCTCGAGCTCCGAGAGCTCTGCTGCGCGGTCTGCTGTCAGAGAAAGACCGAGAGAGAGAAGCGGCGCACCCATTCCATACACAGCCAGCACACATGTATACACACTCACACACGCATTATGTAGTGCTTTGCAGAGTTCTCTTATGGCTCGCAGAAAAGCACATTCGCTTCTCTGTGCTCGTACACACACACACACACACACGCGTCGCCTTATCCATCGCGATATTATTATACATTATAATATGTGCTCTCCTCTTCGTTCGGTATCGTCTCTTCTTGATTCTTTCTTTTTTTTTCTTCCTCGAGTATTATTATATTTATAATACCATGGCCTCCCCGAAGATTCGCTCCGAAATTCTTCCTCTCTCTCGGTGGTTTCTTCTCTTTTTTTATCCCTTCGTCGAGCTGCTTTGCGGCTTCGTGGGCTCACCCGCGAGAGAGAGAGAAAGATGCATTGTAAAGATAATACGTACGACGTGGATTTCGAGGGCTGAGAGCTACGTGTGTATATCGTGTGGGCGAATTCAACAGGTGCCTCGACCAACACACCTAATACAACACATGTAATATTACGATATACCGATCCATACCTGTGCGTTTCGAGCTAGAGAGCTTAAGGGCCAGGCATACCCACTCAGTCGATAACGCAAGGCTACCTAGCAATTTATGTTAAATTAAAAAAATTGAGAATGATATTCGCGTATCTAAGAGTAGAGGCATATTTCTAATATACTTATTAACATCCTGTCTAAATTTCATCCAAATCCATGCATTATTGAAGGAGAAAAATGAGGACAAAGAATATTGTAACCTAGAAATTATTATTGATCATTATTATTTTTTGTCCTCATTTTTCTCCTTCAATAATGCATGGATTTATATGAAACTTGGACAGGATGTTAATAAGTATATTAGAAATATGCCTCTACTCTTAGATACGCGAATATCATTCCCAATTTTTTTAATTTAACATAAATTGCTAGGTAGCCTTGCGTTATCGACTGAGTGGGTATGCCTGGCCCTTAATACGTCGCTGTGTCGCTCGGCGATCGATCTGTACGAACGAGTTCACGGATTTATATTTAACGTTATTCAAGTCGTGTTTGGCGTTTTTGAAATTCCAATTGAGCTACGGTACATTATAAGCTCGAGTCGCGAGCAATATCTATATAGACGACGAATATTCATGAGTTTTTATCCTTGACTCCGGTATCTCATGCGCGTAGATATATAGAGACGTATATAGCGCGCGACCAAGAACACTGCGTGGATAAGCGTTTTACTTGATGATCGAGGCTGGGTTAATACGTAATTTTTCGAGTGGCAAAACAATGCATCATCGACCGCTTCGACAACATATACGAGACTAAACTCGAATTATCATATACGCGACGATATTATTTATTATATATATATATCTCATCCCATATACGCGCCTATGTGATTAATGAACGAATGTCTGATGATCGGCCGCCGAGTGGTCTTGAATCTCGAGTTACGAGGACGAAATGTCACGCGCAAATTTTTCCACGTCGCGTACTTGGAGCTAGAATATGAGTACGTACACGCGAGGCGAATCAGAGTCGAAAATCGGCAAATCCTGAGTTTTATGCAAGGCCGGGTGAGCTTATCAATGTATAAGTTTGAACGAAAAAATTGAATCCACAGCTCGGCGTGTATGTGCGCGTGCTGTAATATAATATAAACGGATGTTAAGCTGTGTGTGTTGTGAGCGATGCAGATGCGCTTCAAGGGTTTTACTTGCGCTCCTTCCAATCCCGATTCTGCTGTTGCTAAGACAGAGTTCGCAACTTCCGCCACGACTCGGTATATGACAACGTATTGTTTATAAATCAGCGTGCGTTAATGCTTCATAATTTGTTTTTTATTGCGCGCATAATGTAGGACGTATCCATGCTAATTGATGTACGATTCTCGTGATCACTATAGGAGACACCCGCAGGTAGATACGTATATAGTCAAACGCCGTTATATACCATAATGTATTATTATAATTTCTCAACGAGGCAGGAAGTACGCGAGTAGAAAAAATCGGCCGATTTTTCAATACGTGTTTTTGCGACGGTGCCATAGTGTAATCACGTCTTGACAAAAATCATCTCTAGCTCGTTTCGATGGAATAATATATAATGAATCCACGTGAAACAGAAGAAGAAACTTCTGACGTACTCCATATATTAAAGCTCCAGATCGGACGCGTTTACGCACGTCTACTACTATATACACGAAACTTTTTGCTTTCTCTTCTCGTTTGTATATTGTATAGTACGGTTTATACAAACTCCTAAATGGACACTATACTCGAAAGAGCTGCCGAATGAGTTTCAGCCTCGTGCACACACGTGTATATATGTGTGTGCGTATTAAAAAAGTTGCTGCCTTATACACACGCGTGCGTTAATACACGTATACGAGAATAGGAAAGTAGACCTGTATATATATATACAACGTATATATAGGTATAGGTGTGCGTCTCCTCGGCTTCTCGAACCGTTACATTATAAAGCGCACACCGACACGTATAATAATACAACTACGCGCAGACACATAAACATAGGCGACTATATGCACACGGGCTATGAAGGAGGTGCTATGTGTTCAGCCCGTGTATACCTACAAAGATGGCATATTTATAAAGGCGTAATATAGAGTCAGTAGTTCTTTTGACTGCCAATATCATATAAAGTCACGAGTCTGTGTGCGTGAGTCTGTGCAAGGCGAGATTTGCCGTATAATATCAAAACTAGTCCCCGCACCGTCGTGGTTATTATTACATACACACGCACATCTGAAAACTGGTCAAAAGTGGGCTATGCACGCGCGATATTACGACGAGGCTCGGCAGCTCCTTTTTTTGTGCTGCTGCTGTTGTGTTCATTCATTTTCACCGTCTCTCTCTCGGTCTTTCAATATCCAGTTTAGCAAGCTCATTACTATCCTATATTAAGTGACACCCGAGGAGTACGACGACGGCGACGCAGGCGACATTTTGTCTTTCCTTCTTTATTTTTTGCACCGTGCATATATATTTTCAATGTATTTACGTTACATTATATGCGCTGCGCGACGTTGTATATACAGTATCGTATAATACCGATCATCGCCGTCTTTACCGAGAATCAGGCGGCGGCGTCGGCGACGGCGAGTAAATAGACTTTTGGTATGCGTCGGGGCGTAAATTTGCGAATGTTTATAATGGCATAGATACACGTTTATTATATAGGTATACGCATTCCAGTTATGTTCGTTTATGCGTGCCTACATGCGTGTGCTCTACCTATTTGTAACTAATTGAAAAGTCCAAGCATAATTTTGTCGTTGTAATACAACTGGCATGAAATTCGCGAAACTATCCTGAATCGTTTCTTCCGGCACGCCAACACCTATTCTGAAATCGGAGTCGCAGTCTCATCATCGTCGTCGTCGTCGTCATTAGGTAGAAAATTTTCGTAGAAAAGAGTTGTTAGCAAAGGCAAAGGACTCGCCGAGCCACTAGTAGAGAAACGGACGGACGGACGGACAGGATAGGATATATAAAAATAGAACAGAGCTGCTGTTGCAGCAGCATAGCAAGGACGAGCAAAGAAGACGGCGACGACGACGACGACGAGGCAAAGAGGGAACATAATCCACCTGTGTGTGTGTGCTTGCGTTTGTGTGTACAAGCGCGAGACTATATACCTGCATAGCACACCGGTAGGCAGCCAAAGATTGTTTGTCAGAGTTGTTGGTGGTGGTGTGCGTTGGTGCTTCTCTCTGCCGCGCGCTCGTTGTTGCATTCTTCGAGACACAAGACGCGCTATTATGTAGCAGCGGCAACAGCAGCGCCGAGTGCACACAAACGTACACACCAACACACAAACACATAACATGTATATAGAAGAGAAGAAGAAGAGGCCTCCTGGCAGACTGCGGCGCGGAGAGAAAACGAGAGAGAATGAGCAACAGCGCAACAAGTGCCAAGACTGCGCCGTGTCTGTGTGTGCGCGCGTTTCATACGCATACAAAAAAAGGGTTAAAAGCGCGTCGCAGTCGCGGTGCAAAAAGGGAAGAAGGCGTGTAATCGTCCCCTTTTTTCTTACTCTCATCCATCTGTCTGTCTTCTTACCTGTATTTGATGACGTTTGACCTCGGTGAAGAGCCAATTGTCGGTGGAGAAGGCAATGGCCAGGAGCGCCGTGGCTATGATGCCGGTTATCGTGGCCAGAGAGAGCGTCACTGCTGAGCAAGGCATCTTGAAATAGCGGTTTTTTCGCCTCTACGTTCTAAAACTTTAGATACTTGAAAAATACAACTCGGCGAATCTTTCGCTCGTTTTTTTTGGAAACTTTTGGAGGGTCGAATGAGATGCACTCTCGATCGGTGTATGATTTTTTTTTTAAATTTGTTGTATTATTTGGCACCTTTAGCACTTCGGATGAACGATCCGACGAGCACCTGCTACTTTTTTTAGATTATTATGATTATTAGCACAGCGGGGATCGGCTCGCATGGCAGCTCGTCCGCAAGCGACCGCACGCGATTTTATTTAGAAAAAGAAATTATTTCCATACATTGACACACTCGCACAACTGCAGCTGCTATACTGTATCACACAACTATGTAAAGCTACAACTGTCACACATGTACACGACTGACGACGACGAGGATGTTGCTGTTGTTGTTGTTTTTTGTTTGTTATTCGAAATTTCGAAAACGGTACAACGGTGTAACGGGCGCGCGCGCTCTCCTCGCTGCTCCAACTTGGGTAGTGCGTCTGTGTGCTCGCGCTACGTGTTTTATCGCGGGACTGAAGAGCGCTGCGGAGCGCGGAGCATAGCAGAGCTGTTGGCTGCCGCCGCCGTAGCCGCCGTAGCCGCCAAGCCGAAAGGATGACGAGAGTTCGCGTTGTGTACGAGTGTGTGCGTGTGTGGTATTCTATATACGTGTGAGGTACTGCGGTAGTGGTAGTAGTTGCCGCCGTCGACGGTTTCTCCGGTTGCGAGAGAGGCGCAAAAGAGCGGCCTCAGCAAGTTTTAATATAAGCGCAGCAGCGCAGAGGGAAAGGGAGAAGGAGAGCGGGGTCTTATATGTGTGTGTGTGTGTAGTGTACACCGACTCTACTCGAGAGAGTTGAGACCGCAAAGAGAATATCCCGAGGAGAGTAGGGAGAGACGACGACGACGACGAGGCCTGGGCTTGCTGCGGCATGCAGTGCACCGATCGAGTCAGCAACAGCAGCCCATGCCTGTGCTGTAGTGCACGAGTATGGTATGCGTCCTCGAGTTCAGGTATTATGATTACAGCTATATAGTCTATATGTGCTATATGGGGGACCATTTGCTGCTGCTGCTGCTGCTGCTACTCTCCTGCAGAGTGCGAGAAGGGAGAGGAGAGAGAGAGAGAGAGCAAAAGAGTACTACTACCTGCACGACTCGGGTTTACGTTGTATGCAGCATAGACTCCGGATTGTGCTGCTGCTACTGCATACACAGCTTTACTTCAGGCGAACTATATCGCATAACGCATTGTTTCGTCTTTCGAGCACTTAACCCTTTTTTCTTCTCCTCCCGATGTTTTTTTTTTTATTATTGTTATTATTATTCTATACGTAACGTTATAGGTAGCGGATTATGTAGGTATGTGTGCTTTATCGGACGCGACCGTTTCGAGATCGGCACTACTCCTGCTCCGCTGCTGCTCTATCGATCATCGGTTGTTCGAGAACTATTATTAAATACTTTTTTCTTTCTTTATTCGATAAATAATACCCATTATTACGTATCGTGGAAGCGTGATGCAATTCTCGTTGCGCGTGTCACGCGTGCCAGGTGGGTCAGTTATCTGTCCACAGCTCCACTTCTTTTTTTTTTTTTTTTTCATTTTCGCGTCGTAGTTTTGAAAGGCCCGCAGCGACGATCATAAACGTCGAGGAATTTCATTCGAATTACGGGTATTTAGATACGGCGAATAGTATATCATGGTTATTCGGTATTTTGAGGTATGCGATTGATATGCACATGCAAAACTCCGTGTGGCAAGTGTGTATATAGTGGTATAGGGTACAGTCGCGATTGCCCCACGACTGCGCGCGGCGCGACACGACCGCATGTTGTGCTGCAGCTTGGCACGTGTTCATTTAGCGGCAGCGGCACTGCTGCAGCACCGGGGGCACGACGAGGCAGGCACGAAAAAATCCACAAATTTGTCGCGTGAAAATTATACTCGACGCGAGATACGCCATGGCACTTATGAATTGCGAGTTTTCTTGCTCTGCAAACTATGTATAAATATGTGCAGTGTGTTTTTGTCGTGTAATTATGTCCCCGTATGTATGTTTAAATGGCAAAAAATTGCGCGCTCTGTGATTGCCAAAGTTGTCGTTTTTATGCTTTTCTCGTTGCCTGATGTTCTTTTTTTGCACATTTACACCTCGTTTAAATTTATCTTTCTTTCTCTCTTTCTATAAAAAAAATTTTAATTATTATATTTAAATTTAGATTGATTCAAACAGTCTCTTTCTTTTCAGAAAAAAATTTATTGAATTTTTTATAATTGCAAGTCAGTTCTTTTTACATGTCACAAGATGACGAATATCATAATGCATAAAAATTGTCAAATTAATCTCCCGAATAAATTAATAAATCATCCATCGTACTTTTTTACACTATTGAACATACATTTTTTTACATATACTAGGTCATAATGCGTGAGCGATGTGCCATATTGACATGAGCTTTTAGACTGAACTTGTGAGCGAACATCTTTCCGCAAATATCACATATATATTTAGTAGCATTATGCACCGTATCAATGTGTTTTTTGAGACTACTCTTAGATGATAATTTCTTTTCACACACATCACATACATGTTTGACACCTTTGTGTATCGCATAAATGTGTTTTTTGAGATTACTCTTAGATGAGAATTTCTTTTCACACACATCACATACATGTTTGACACCTTTGTGTATCGCATAAATGTGTTTTTTGAGATTACTCTTAGATGAGAATTTCTTTTCACACACATCACATACATGTTCGACACCTTCGTGCACCGCATTGATGTGGATTTTGAGATTTGACTTTGTTGTGAATGCCTTTCCGCACTTATCGCATGAGCGGGTGATTTTATTGTGTACGGTATTGACGTGGACATTGAGATTACTTTTTACTGAAAATCTCTTTGCACAAATATCACATGAGTGGGTGATTCGATTGTGCACTGAATCGGTGTGGGTTTTGAGATAGGATTTTTGTGTGAATGCCTTTTTGCAGATGCCGCACTTATGGGTGACACCATTGTGCACCGAATCGATGTGGATTTTGAGATGGCATTTTTGTGTGAATGTCTTTTCGCAAATACCACACGTCGTGTCTATGTGGGTTATGCCTTTATGTTTATGACCAAACTCTTTGGTTAAATTTCTTTTTTCATTCTGTTCGCTGAGTTCAGAGTCAAAATGTAATTTGGTTGCTTCATCGTTGAAAAACTCTTTTTTAACAATCCCTTCTGTTTCCACTTTGAGTTTATTTTGAGTTTCATAATTGCAGCCACTCTTCATATCCTGCCATTGGCTTTGCGAATAATCGTCAATTTTTTTTAGTACCAAGTTAGGTTGTGCCCATTCACACTCAAATTCGATTTTCACGTCATCAGTAAGTACCCTTTCATGATTTCCGACACATTTTTGAAGGATAGGTGTCTGTAACAACATTAAAAGTGTGTCTAAAATTTTTCATGAAAAACAATTGCAATATCGGTTACGCATAACAATAAATTCGTACTGGATTATCTTGAAAATTTTTAGAAAATTGAAAAGTTTTGAAATCTGGTGTCTTGTCAATTATTTCATCATTATTTTCAGTTAGCGACAAATCGCAAGGTTCCTCCTTCACTCTGGAATAATTTCAACGCAATTAGGTGTTATGCTATAATATTTTACATACTTAAATTCTCATAAAGTAGAAATTACTTAACAGCGCAATTCAATGTAGTAACTGATACCATTTTCTTCACTGAGAATGTGGTTAACGACTAATCTTCCGCAATGATGTTACAGATGAAACTAGTCAATTCAAATTTGACAATATTTACAAATCATGACCAGTGTAAACAAATCAACACTAAATCATCGTATATTATTGAAAGAACTATATTTTTGATTCTGGCAATAAACTATACAATGATTTTTCTACAAATTATATTTTATCAAAAGGAAAACTTAAACATCTTGAAAAATGATCTTAAGACAGAGAAGAGTCATCGTTTAAACGTCTATGATGATGAAAAAAAGTCGACTTAATAATAATTTAGCGCTCGCAATGAACGTCTCGTCAGTTAAGTATACAGGTCATTTAATTTAAAGCGCATTTTAGTTTTCTCGGAGAACAACGATTATACGTGCACGCGTCTCGCGCGGGGACTTTCAACGCGCATTATACGTACAGTAGCTCCGATTTGCCAACGCATAAATGTTATTCCCAACGAGACGCAAAACGAGATTGAGAGAAAAAAAGAGGAACCGTTGTTTGCGTTTATAAAAAAGGGAAACTACGTATGAGATGATAGCATCTTGGCCTGAGAGAGTCATCGACCAAATCGATTCGCGAAGCAGATGCGTGCGCTTGCATCGTAATATCGATTTTTTCTAGCAAAAATTGCCGCTCGAGTACAAGAATATGATATGTACCTATTATTCTAAATCGTTTCGCAAAAGGACTTTAGTTATTAAGGGAAAGTACGAGAGTTTGATGCCCGGTGAGCTTCACTCGTTGATGAAAATGTTTGTGAATTATACAGTGCACAGTTTATACCTACACCACTCCAAAATTTTGCTACACGTTGGTAGTGAGGGCGAAAAATTTTGAAATGAATATTAAAATAATTTATTATATATGTGTGTAAAAATCTATTTACTCGATGTTTTTTGTGTGAACTCAATACTACCTGTCGAGAGTTTTTTTGAAAGTATTTAGAATGGACTGAAAGAAATCTTCAACTTATTAGAAATTTCAATTGATTCAAATTTTATAAGGATAATCTATAAACGGATAAAAAAAATTTTTTTTCTTACAACTTATTTAAAAAAATTTTTTTCATACTTTGCCGGCAAGGTGCTACCGCACCTCTTAATAAATCGGGTACCTTAACAGTAAACCAAATGATCGTAAATGATTTTCACAGCTAAACACAGTGATCAAGGTGTAGTGAAGATAAATTAGTATAAATGTTGTCTTTCCCCAAGAAACAAGCCATAATACCAACAGATAAATTTTACTTATTCGATTTCCGGGGCACTGAATACAAGGATAAATTTCTAGCTCCAAAATGGATAAAAGTGAGAAAAAATCCGAGGAAATGGCCTCAAATGACAATTTAAGTGAAAACAACATTGTTGTTTCAGACGACCAAAAATGTATTTGTGATATTTGTCAGGAAGCATTTACACTAGAATCAAGTATGTTATCACATCGAAACACAATTCATAATGAACAAAAATATTACTCGTGCGACAAGTGCGAGAAGAAATTTGAGTTCCGAAGTCATTTGAGTAGACACCAAATATCAGAACACAAAAGCTGCAAAGATTTTTCGTGTGACAGATGCGAAAAGAAATTTGTGAAAAAATCGAGTTTGTTTACGCACCAAAAATTAGTACACAAAGATCGCGAAGATTTCATATGCAACAAGTGCGAGAGGAAATTTGAAAATAAATCGACTTTACTTAAGCACAACAAAATATTCCACGAAGTTTTCAAAAACTACTTATGTGAAATGTGCGCGAAAAGATTTGATACTAAACATAGATTGCTTTTACACATAAAGAGAGCACACGACGATCGTAAAGATTCCACTTATGATAGTCGCAAGCAGAAAGTTGGAATAAAATCAGAAGTCTTGAAAGATAACTTCTGTGAAAATTGCGGGAAGAAATTTAGAAATGAACGTAATTTGCTCTTGCATATAACAAGAGTCCATGACGGTGGCAAAGATTACGCATGCGACAAGTGCGAGAAGAAATTCGGACGCAAACATAATTTACTTTTACACCAAAGGATAGTACACGCAGGTCAGAAAAATTACGCATGCGACCAGTGCGAGAAGAAATTCGGACGCAAACATGATTTACTTTTACACCAAAGGACAGTACACGCAGGTCAGAAAAATTACGCATGCAATCAGTGCGAGAAGAAATTTGGACACAACCACCATTTGCGTTTACATAAGAAAACAGTTCACGAAGGTCGCAAAGATTTTGTATGCGACAAGTGCGAGAAGAAATTCGGACGCAAACATAATTTACTTTCACACCAAAGGACAGTACACGCAGGTCAGAAAAATTATGCATGCGACCAGTGCGAGAAGAAATTCGGACGCAAACATGATTTACTTTTACACCAAAAGACAGTACACGCAGGTCAGAAAAATTACGCATGCGACCAGTGCGAGAAGAAATTTGGAGATCGAAGAAATTTTTTAAGACACCAAAAAACAGTACACGAAGGTCGCAAAGATTTCACATGTGACAAATGCGAGAAAGTATTTAGACAAAAATCAGATATGTTTCATCACCAAAAAACAGTACATGAAGGTCGAAAAGATTACGCATGCCACAATTGCGATAAGAAATTTGGAGATCAGAGCAATCTGAACAAACACCGAAAAATAGTCCACGAAAATCGCAAAGATTTCGCATGCGACAAGTGTGAGAAGAAATTTGGAATAAAATCAGATTTGATCAAACACCAAAAGACGGTACATGAAGGTCGAAAAGATTTTACATGTAACATGTGCGAGAAGAAATTTGGACACAAATCGCATTTGCTCAGACACCAAAAAGCAGTCCACGAAGGTCGCAAAGATTACGCTTGTGGATATTGCGAGAAGAAATTTGGATTCAAATCACAATTGCATGACCATCAAAGGATAGTACACGAAGGTCGCAAAGATTATGCATGCGACAATTGCTAGGAGAAATTTGGACGAAAATCGGATTTGTTGAAACATCAAACTATAATACACGAAGGTCGGAAAGATTATGCATGCGACAAGTGCGAAAAGAAATTTGGGGAACGAGGTAATTTGATGCAACATCAAAAAACAATCCATGAAGATCGTAAAGATTTCGTATGCAATAAATGCGAGAAGAAATTTGGACGAAAATCCAATTTGCTAGTCCACTTTAAGACAATACAATGCGAGAAAAAATTTGGACGAAAATGGGCTTTATCTTTGTACCAAAGATGCCACCATGACACAAGAAAAAAACATGATTGAAAATTGTAAATATGTACAGTTACTCATGCGTATGTTTTTCTAAAATTAAAATAAAAATTGCGCTAAAATGATTCTGTATTACCTGATATCAAATATCATTACATCTTTGTTCTCTGCCGTTGTGATATTTTATTTTTCAACTAGATTTCTCTATTTACTAGTAACTACTGTCTATTAATTTTTCGGCATATATCGTCATAACATCCTTGTTCACTTTCAATGTGATGTTTACTGCTTACTAATAATTACGGGCTGTTCATCGCGCAATGCTGATGAATTTTGTGCCCCAAGACTGTAGCGTGTAGTGTAAGTTGTATGATATTATTATGTGTTTTTGATGCACTAGCGATAAATTCACGTTTGAATACACTGCACTGACTCAAAAAAGATCTCCACATAAAGGTATGTCTTATTCCCAGCGGTTTATCGCAAGACATCGTTTATCGAGTTAACAAAACGCCTATCCAAGATTCCTATGCTAGATCGTTCAGTGTAGTTCCCAATGATGACTATCTTTCGGAACTTTATCACCAATGATTTATCCTAGATTTTTTGTGAATTTATGCATTTCTGAAGCTATTATCCCATACTTATTATGTAAAAGTTTTTCTTTCTTTAATAATACGACTCCGAACTTAACACCAATAATTTTGAGTAGTTTACTTGCGACTGCAAGCAAGGGCCTCAACTTACAAGGAGACTACACCAGGTACGGGTGAACAATTCTTACCAAAACTTTCAAAAGTTTTTGAAATGAATGTGCGATTAGTCGTTTCTAATGCATTTAACGCGAGTTTTCAAATTCTTCATAAGGTGATTGAGTATGATTTGTGTGTACACAGTGTGTAGGAAGTTTCTAGCTATTCTTTTCAATTTTCATAGAGTTGATAGGATTATCTCCTGAGAAACTGGACTGTTGGCCGAGTGGCTCGAGTAAATTTTTACCGCACGAAAGTTTTGGTTATTGGCTCTTAGTGCAATGACATCAGACACAAAGGCTCTTCACGATAGTTTCACCAAAATAAAAATGTTGAATTGTCTAGCTCGAAAAAATTGGCCTATAAGTGAGTTTCGTGTCTTGCATCGGAGCGTGAAAAAATCGAGAAGTTTTTTTAGACGCTGGGCCCTGAATTCTTTCTTGGAGCTGACGCGCTATCATCTGCCGATTCTCCGCTGTGAAATAATCATCGAGCAATTGATAACCGACGAATTATATCGTATGTACTTGGCAGCTACAGGCCAAAGCTCATGATGTAGATAGCTATTTTTGCAGCAATTTTGAATGTCTCGTATTATTTAATGTTGCATACTTTCCATGTCATTCAAATAAAAAAGAAAATTTCTTTAATGAGTTCAAATTTAAGGGTACCCGATATTTTTTTGAAAAGTCGCGTTTTTATAGTAGCTTGGTCAAATGACATTTTCTCTATCCGTTCGGCGAAAGTGCTTTGTTTCGCCAATCGATTAGGTTAGAAGAAACATAACTTTTAACCACTCAAACAACTGCGTGCAAAAGTATCTCACATATCGGTAACGTAACCTATGAACGAGTTTTTAATTGTAAAAATCATTAATTTCTTTGCACTATACCCAGAAAAAGCTCAGCCGACATTTGTGACCGCCAAAAACAAACCAATTTACTACAATGAAAAATTGTCGATAACAGCTGCGAAAAAAATCTAATTCTAATGCGCATTTCCATTCAAAGCCACCAGTTAAAGTCTCGTTTAAACCCGGTACAATTGAATCTCCGCGAAAAAAATTTAAAAGTTCGGTAATCCCTACCGGCCCGGAAACTAACGAGACTGAAATAAGTAATGAAAGAAATCAAGTTCTTATTTCGAATCAAGAAATTAATGAAGATTCACAGCAATTTTTTAAGAATTTAATTGTTAAATACGAAAATTGTACTATAAATGGAAATATTGTTAATAATTATTATTTGTGTAAAAATTGTGAAAAACAGTAAATTGTTTGTATCTACCACAGGTTTCTCTCTTCTTTCTCTTCTCTCTCTCTCTCTCTCTTAACTTATAAATCTGATTTTTCCATATCATGCCCGCCCCAACCAGCAGCACTCGCTACGCTCGTGCCGCAAATGTTGGGCGGGTAGTTTTTTTTGTGTAAATTATTTTTTAATGAGTCTTATTATTATTTTGTCTCAATACTTTCGCGCGAGGATAGAGAAAAATATTATTTCTTACACGGGAATAAAATAGAATTCTCAGATGGGCGTGAAGAATCTCATGCGAAAATTCAATTTTATCCCCTTGTAAGAAAATATACTATTACAGTCAGAGTCGCTTAATTCGGTAACGATTAAAAATCATAAATTCAGCGAAGATTAAGTAGGGTCGTTACCCCATCCCGAGCCGTATGCTACTGTCATTATTGCCGCATATCTCATACACGAGCGACCCCCACTGCGCTGGACTTTTGCTTTTTATAATCGTTACCGAATATTGAACGACTCTCTTTTCTAAAGTCAGTAAACATCTCGACGTCGCAGTGTGAACAACGAAAAAATATCGCATCTTTTCCAGCAAGTGATTTTCTTGTAAAAAAATTTTTAAAATATCTTAATTTGTAAGCGATAGTATTTCTGTGTGTGTGTGCGTGCGCAATAAAATGTCTACGTCCGATGACGAATTCGATATAATTTTAGAAAACAGAATAAAAGTAGATGACATTAGGTCCTATCGACAAGATTTCGATTGGGAAATCGAAGAAGAGCGGCATGAATTTTTCTGTCAAAAACTTGACCCTTCGATCAGGAATTGGAAGGGACAATACCCAGATCTTCGTGAAATTTTTCGGCCCGAAGAGATCGAGCGTCTCCTCACGGATTCAATAAATTATATAAAACGAGGTTATTTTGAACTAGGAAAACGATTCATCGGATTCGTGGCTCACAGCGGCTACAAGGACGAGCCCCCAGTTGATGAAGACGGCACGCCATCGTCGCATCGCACTACTCCAGTGCATCATGCATCTAGAATCTTGTTCTCAATCATGGATACCGTGGTCTATGAGCTTTTTAAAATATACGAAAGATTCGACGTGAACTACACCGACGAGTGTGGACACACGCATTTCCACATAGCCTGCCAGTTTGGCTGCGACGACGTGGTCCAGAAGTTCCTCGAACTCGGCCAGGTTGATCCCAATCTGCTCGCGCCAAAGTCGATCGATCCGCCGCTTCACTTGGCTCTGGCCGGCGGCCACAAGCAGGTGGTCGCGTTGCTGCTGAGACACGGCGCGAACCCGAATTTAGTCAATGCAGCGGGATCGACTCCGCTGCACGTCATTTGTTTGAGCAGCGACGACGACGACTTGGCGACGATGTTGTTCGAGCTCAGCGATGAAAATTATCTGCCGGTGCGAGTCGACGCCTGGAGCAAGTTCGGTAACGCGCCGCTGCACTTGGCATTGCAATCCGGCAAAAAGAAGCTGGCCGAATTGCTGCTGCGGAGAGACGCCGATCCGAATTTGACTAACAAGGACGGATCGGCTCCCCTGCATCTCATTTGCGAGAGAAAATACAACGACGACGTGGCGGAGCTATTCTTCAAGATCAGCGACGAAAAACCTCGGTCGGTACGGGTCGACGCCCGCGACAAGAACGGCTGGACACCGCTGCAACTGGCCGTGGCGAATCTTTTGCCGAAAACTGTCAATGTACTCTTGAATCATGGTGCCGATCTGTCGGGCTTTGTTTTCCCGAACGAGGGTTACTTTGTCGAAGGATTGAGAGCTCAGGGAATGGAAAATCAGTCTAATTTTAAATTAAAACTAGCATCTAGTTCTATGATCATCGTCGAACATCTCGAAAAAAAAGGGTACGAGCTAAACGAAAGCGACGCCCTGACGATAATGAAATTTTTCGCCAAGTACGGATTGTTCGAGAAGTCGGTGAATCCCGTTCAACGTTGGCGCCAAAACAAATTTGGTTACGAAGACGAAGAGATGAAAAAGTTAATAATAATCCCAGACCTGTCGCTCTACGACTTGGTCCGGTTGAGACCCGAAGAGGCCGCAAAACGTCTCACATTTATGGACTACTACGAGTTCGCGCGCTCGCAACCGATCATTCCGAGACATAGTGGCAAGGATTCTGGTGTGCATCTGATCGAAAAACTATCGAGAGGTTTTTTCCGGCATTGGGCATTGGAATTTTTCGCGCAATTGACGCACTACGAGCTACCGATTGTCTGCTGTGAAAAGATCTTCGATCGGCTAATGAACGAAGATTTGTGGCATATTTGCTTGGCGGCTACATACCAAAGCTCGTGATAGCGATATGCATAATTGCAGCATTTTATACATATCATTATGTACATATTATTTACATGGATACAACTGGATATCATTCTAATAAATATATTGAAGAAAAAAACAGATTTTTTATTTTTCTATAATTGATAAGTACCCAATCATCAAAATAAATAATCTCAAAATGTACAAATGTATCTCGACTATAACATTGGTACACTTTTAATGGAGATTAATTCAGTGTCAAAGAGATGCATCTCGTAAGTCGACGAATTAATATGTTGCATTGACACAGTCGCGAGATAATTTAATTTTACTCTTCGTAATCGATCTTTCGGCGTCAACGAGAAATCACAGTCGTTACAAGTGCGCGCATAAAAATGAATGAACGAACGATAGAGATTCCGAGGGGAAAAGCAAAAAAAAAACGGAGCAAAAGTTCGAGTGACTCATTCGTAATCCCTTCCTTTTTCTACCTATAATACGCGGTAGAAGTTGTCGTCGTCGTCGTCGTTGTCGATATAACGAGAGATAAACGTGAGTTCGCAACAAAGAAATACACATTGTAAAGGTATACGCCAACGACGGAATCGCTCCTTTTTTTCCCCTCTCGCAAACCTGCGCCAATTTAAGCGATTATATGCAATTATTTTTATGTGTATTATATACCGATCGAAACCTCGGCATCGCGAATTTTCCAAGGCCCGTAAATTTTCTTTTTTTTTTTTTTTATCATCGCACGATGTCTTTATTATAAAGTAACAACGCGAGCTGAGAGACGTCGCGTCAATCGAATGCAATTTCGCGCGACGGAATTCGAGAGAAAGAGAGAGAGGAGAGAGATAAGTATATTTAAACGATAAACGCACACAATACATTATAAACGTTTCGAGGCAATTGTGTGTGCACCGAATCGCGCGATGACGAACCCTCACCTATACTTTCAAACTTGAATTTATATAAAATCATCGCGTCAAATGCGTCGATGTCTCTCTTTCTCTACAGATGTGTATATTATAAGTACACCTCTATATATAAACGCTTGCACACAATCGCTCGTATATATATATATTCGCGAAATATGTATATATAATATTAAGGCTACTACGCGCAGCAATGCCGAGGACGACTACTTTGGAGTTCGCTCGCTCGCCGCGTGCTCCGTATATATATATACTGCGCGAGATAAGGAAAAGAATATTATTTCGAGCGAGACGGATAGATACGCACTCACACATACGTTTAGAAAAATAATGTATCGGTGTTTATCACACACGACAGTCATGCGTGTATATCGCTACTATACATATGCTCGAGCCGCGAGCAGCGGCACGCAGAAACACTCGATCGCTGCTCGCAGCAGAGAGCCACCGCACACATAGATTCGTCACGCTACGTTCGTATATATATATAAAGTGTTATCGGTGTGTATAAACGCGGAGCGCGCGCGCGTAATCACTACCGGTATATATAGATTCGCATACTTGTGCGCGCACACACACGCACACTAACATTTATTCGTATATGGATAGTACGTGATATATAACGTATGTACGACACACACGACGACGACGACGACGACGATCGGCGACGAGCACGACGTCGAGAGAGCTGCTGCCGCGGCGACAAATAACTTAATCAGTTTTGTGCCGAGTTTTCGTGCGAGCGCAGCCGATTCTTCTTCTACGTATCTTTTTTTGTTATTATTTTCGCACACGCGCGCGCGCCCGTAGCGCGAAGCGATCTCGTTCGTCGCGACCTGTAGCACTTCTCTCTCGCTCGCTCAAGGAGGAGAAGGAGATTTTTTTTTTCTGCAGTTTTACTCTTCCATTCCTTTATTTCTCCGTCTCTCTCTCTCTATCTCTCGCGCGCGCACACGACTCTTGTTTTGTTTTGTATATGTGTGTATCGTATTATCATTGTGCGGCCGCAGCAACACGATTCATCGCGCACGAAAGAGCCGAGAGAACACAACTCGACCAGTTGTCCGTACAACAGCGTTCATGTGTTGTTATTATAAATTTTACGACAAAACATGTCACCGGAATTGACTTCTGATTCCAACGACGAGGGCTCGAGAATATACTGTGAGTATTTTAATATCAACTTCATCGATACCACGTGTGCCGCTAAAAATTAATCGTCGTCCGTGCGTTGTACACACAGTCTTCGCCGACAGCAACGACGACGACGACAACAACCGCAACAACATCATAACGGCCGGCACGCAGTTCCTGCAGCCCCCCGTTCGCTCGCCGCCGAGAACGCCGACGTTCACGAGCCCCGGCACGGCGGACCGCAGCCACGTGAGGGTCTACCTGGCCAACGATCACGAGTCGTCGCTGCGAGCCCATCAACATCGTCAGCAGAGCCTGCAGGAGCAGCGAGCCTCGTGGAGGCGCAAGAACAGGTGTCGGCGCGCCTGCTGCAACAGGACCTGCTGCTGGGCCTCGCTGGCCATCATCCTGCCGAGCTTGGTGGCCGCCTGCTACTTCGGCTATTATTACGCCGCCAAGTATCACTTCAATGTTAACAATGACGGTAATGCGATTAATGGAAATGCAGCGGGTTGGGATCCTAGTAGCAGTAGCAGTTCTACGACTACGACGACGACGACGACGACTACGACCGAGAGAGAATATAATATTTTTGCCAAAATTTTTTTTTTGCTGCTGCTGCTCGAAAGAAGAGAATATCCTCCTGTACGATGTACAAGGTATATAGTCGACTTATCAATGCCTCTTCGGGCTGCTCTCGAGTCTTTTGCCAGAGATAAGAGAGCTCGTAAAATGACGCTGCCGATCGATAAGCCGCGTTATAAATACTACCGCTGTGCTGAAGCTCCATTTCTGTACATACCTTGGCTTTATTCGGAATAATTTCTTTTTCTCTCTTATTTTTTTTATGTATACTTGACAAATTTGACCAGGTTTGAATCACATTTAATTGCCCTCGATATATGTTGAATCACTGCCTACGGCAAGCTGAGTAACGATCTCAACTCTCTCTTGTCATGCGTATAATGTCGGCGTGTTCGTCATTCAATAAATTAGCAGCAAACAATGAAATATATGGATAAATTTCTGTCGACAGAGATACCGATAAAGGTCAAGGAGACGATACAGGGCTCGAGCCTGCTCGTGATCCAGAGCGAGCGCGACAGCCTCTGGACGTATCGTCCGGAGGGCAACCAGTTCAGCAAGCTGCTCGCCACCCCGGCCGACTGCCGCCTCCACAGCTTCGACGTGTATCGCGACCGCGCGACCTTCTGGACGGGCAGCTGCGACCCGGCGCGCATCAACAGCGTCTCGGCCACGGACGATCGCATCGGCATCCAGCACACCAGCAAGCTCAACGCCACCAGTCTGGCGGTGGACCACGTGACGGGCAACATCTACCTGGTGGATCGCCACCTCGGCACGCTGAGCGTCATGGACCAGGCGGGCCGCTATCACGCCCTGCTGCTGTCGGAGCTCGCCGAGCCGCGCTACCTCGAGCTCGACCCCGAGTCCGGCGTGCTGTTCGTGCTGCAGTCGCCCTCGAAAGCCTCGAGGGCCCAGCTGCCCGACGACGTGGCCGCGGAATTTTTGCGCGGACAGTCGGAGATTCTGCGGGCCGACATGGACGGCGCCGATGCCCGAGTGATCGTGGCCAACGCGCCCATCTCGGCGCTGGCCGTCGACGTCGAGTACAAGAATCTCTTCTGGTCGGTCGACTTCGATCACGTGTTCCGCACGGACTACGAGGGCGACCAGCGCACCCGCGTCATTCCGCTGGCGAGGCGAGTCATCAGCATGGCCGTGCTCGAGGACACGCTGTACAGCAGCGAGGTGGCCAACGTTGCCAATCCCGTGCACGATCAGCCCGTCTCCAACGTGCTGAGATCCTGTCAGTTGGCCAAGGAGAACACCTGCATGCACCTGACCAGCCACGAGCAGCTGCCCTTCCGCGATCCGGGCCCGCTGCGCACCTGGGGCGGGCGTCAGCGCACTCGCTGGAATCCCTGCGCCGGCCAGGCCAACGGAGGCTGCGAGCAGCTCTGCCTGAAGGGCCTGGACGCCTCGAGGAGCTGTCGCTGCGCCATCGGCTGGCGCCTGGCCGAGGACGGCCGTGGCTGCGTGCGAGGCGACCTCGGGCCCCAGCTGGTCTATCTGCAGGGCGGCTACGTGCGCGCCAAGACGATCGATCCTGCCAGGAAGCAGTTTACCGATTTCATCTGGCCGACGAGTTACGCCGATTACGTGGCTATGGACGGCGATTCGGAAGCTCCCGCTGTCACCGCGGTGAGCTTCGATTACGACCCGTCGACCCACGAGATCTTCATCAGCAACGGCCGCAGCGTCTACAAGATGAACGTGAGCCGCGACGAGCCGCCCAGCAAGATCTTCAGCCTGGACGACGTGGCGAACTACGTCATCAACGATCTGTCCTTGGACACTACGGAGAACCACCAGTTCTACTACATCAAGCACGCGCTGCATCGCGAGAGCGGCCACAACGACAGCATCGCCCGGGTCGACACTCGGCGATACAACGAGTCGCACTTCCTCACCATACCGTTCCATCCGGCGGAGCGACTGCTGCGCACGCGGCCCTACTCGCTGGTGCTCGATCTCAAGCACAGAAAGGCCTACTTCACCGCGGACAGGGACAATCAGAACAACGTCCATCGGGTCGATCTCTACGACGCGGCGCAGGTGGCCACAGTCACCTCCGATCTGCCCTACTACAATCCGGAGAAGATCGTCGCCGTCGACTATCGGGCCAATCGGCTCTACTACGTGGCGGATCGCTACGATCGCTGGATCGTCGATACCGATCTCAATGGGCGCGACGAGCGCCGACTGCGCGTACCCATCGAGAAGGTGCGCAGTCTGTCGGTGCACGAGGACTGGCTGTACGTGGCCAACGCCACGGGCGTCTGGCAGTTGAACAAGACCCGGCCGGCCGACGAGAACGCGACTACCTTGATCGCGCCCACGTTCGAGACCTACGCGGAGATCGTGGCGGCCCGAGTCTTTTACAATTGGACGTTCCCGCGCGTGCCCTACCTCTGGGGCTCGTCCGATTTTCTAGGAATCGCTTAGTAGTATATAATAGAGGAGGAGGCGCGTTTCGCGATATATATATAAATAATGTATAAAGAAAAAAATTGTAAATACGGGAGAGAGAGAGAGAGAGTCTAGTCATTTTGTGAGATAGAGAGAGAGAGAAACTGTGAGCGTGCGCGACAAAACAAAGGTGCTTAACCGTAGAGTATTTTTTTTCCTTCTCTAACGCGGATGATTGACTGACCGATTCGTTACGATTGTACATATTCTGCACATATATATATTTATCGTCGTATTTCTTGTGATCGTACTAGTCATTTGTAATTATAAAATGTCGAGTGCCTCTGTGCGCGCTGCACGCACGCACGCACGTTTGTACATATATATAAAAGTGTGTTCCACGATCGATCTCAGACTGTTTATTATTATTACCTTTTTTTTGTATGTAAATTACAAAATATTTTTTTTTTAGATGCCAAATTTGTAAATAACATATCTTCGTATATGTAATTATTATTATTAAACGTACAATCGTTTGTATCCAGAAAAACGAGAATTATAATTTTAAATTGTTTTGTTTCTTTTTACTGCATCGAAGTTTGGATTATCCCTTTTTCTCTGTGCTGACCTGACACAACCTGATTTTGTATTTAACACTTGTGTTCACGGACGCCCGCGATCCCCAAGGTGTATAGGGACAATAAATATTAAATATATTGTACGTGTATAAGCGCAGGTGGAGTAAGTAATTTTCGGCCTGGTTCTCTCAATTTTCCTCCGCGATTCGATCTCGTAATCCAATCTTTAGTTTTTTTTTTTTTTTTTTTATGAAACTCTTGTATAAATTTGCTTCGAAAGACGAGATCGTATTTGCGCATAGCTCGAGAGTGAAAAAAAAAAAAAGAAAAGAAAAGTCGTGGCCGTCGGGCGTGATCGAGTAAGGATACAAGATTCGATATACAACGATAACAATAATAATACCTTCTCCGAAGCTCTCTCGCTCGAGATCGAAAAAGGAAGGAATAGAGCAAAAACGTGTCAAAATGAAAGTTGCCGCGCGGCGCAGCAACAGCCCTACCTTCTTATACAGTGAGAGAGATAATGAAGCGCGACGAATGGCCTGCTGTTCTGGATGTATTTTAAGCTTTCCCATCGAGCGCGCGCGCGAGGATGAACCGAATGAAAGTTTTTTCTGTCTTTCTTTCTTGCAAAAGACAGCGCACGCTGCAGCGTATACACTGCACAGCATTGACTTTCGCCGAGCGCGCAGCGACTCGAACTCTCGATCTCGTAATTCAAGTTCGCGCTCGCTCGAGGGGGCAGTATAGAGAGAAACATATATACAAGACGAAGAAGAAGAAGAAGACCAGCTGTTGCCGACGAAGCTTTTTTTCGTTTTTATTGAGGAAGTTGGCAGATTACCCCCTCAAGCTCCCAAAGGGAAAACTACCACGGCGGACTACGACGTTTTAACGTTGCAACTTTTTTTCTCTCGAAGCCGAGCTGCTGCTGACTTTGTAATCCTTTGTACGTACGCACGCACGTGCGCGAGAGTGAAAACGATTGTTAGCGATACGCGATGTATACATATGTTACATGAAATATATTTATACGCAGAGACGCAATGGGTCCGAGTGGGTTGTGCACAGCTGCAGCGAACTTATGTAAAGGGACCTTCGCGCGGACGCGAGTCACACACACGCACGCACGAGATCGTTGCACATACCCGTGTAACATATATCTATATATACCATATAAAATACACCTCGTTGGAAAGTTGTCGGACGCGCGCGACGCCGCTCAACGAAGGGAAAGTTCGTAAAAGGTGTATGTGTACAACGCGCGCAGCTATGCGCCGCGCGCGTATAAATAAAACGAACGCACACTATTAACGTTATAACAAAAGCCTGATGAAAAAATGTGTATTATATACATGCGTGCGTACAATATGCGTTACAAGATTGCGATGCAGCGCGATTACGTGGGCTGCTGCTGTTGTTCGTACTCTATACAATGTTATTATTACGGCGGCTGAAGAAAAAAAACACTTGTCGCCTCGCTCCCGTCGTCGTCGTCGTTGATGCATCGACAAGACGACGCGCGATCCACAGCGGCGGAAATTCACGCGTAATCTTTCTCGCTCTCTGTCTCTCGGCTGCTGCGTCGCGGAATCGTCGTCGTCGTCGTTACCGCTGTGCTTGCTCTCTCACTTGAAGTGCATCTTCGACAGATCAATCTTTTTACCCTTGAACGGCGAGTCGTCGGCGTTCCATGCCTTGAGCAGTTGCTCCTCTTTGCGCTGCTCCATGAAAAAAATAAAAATAAAAAGAGAGTAAGATAAACAGGGGAGTATAGGGTAAAAAGCAAAACGAGCTGTTATAATGTAATGCTGCTGTTGCGCGCACGGGCAACAACGAGAGAGAGAGAGAAGATACGCGCGACTCGAGGATAATAATTTTTCGCCTTGATTGTTGCCGACTCCGGCTGTCTCTACGATCATTCGCCCCCCGGGCATGCCATATCTCTCTTATTGTACTTCGCGGTAGTCTGTTTGTGTATGTATGTGTGTGTATAATAATATATAGGTGTACGTGCGGCTACTCATGAGAAAGTCAATTATTGCAGCAGCACGGCGTAACTCTCTGCCACCGCACGTGACAAGGTCGCGAGCCACCGCCGCAGCATAGTAGTCGTTATTATGGCAGCTTCTTTCCTTTTTATTCGTTTGTTGTTGTTTTTTTTTTTTAATTCCTCGAGCCGCTAACGATTAGTATAGTGTATAGGGGCGCGTCGAGTAAATAAGGAAGGATTACTACTTGTACTATACCGACCTTGCGCCTCGGCATCCTCGCTGGTGGGTAAACCGAGCTCCTTCTGTCGCTGATTCCACATGAGCTCCTCGATCTTCATTTGCTCGCCCTCGGTCATGTCGTCCATCGGCCTCGAGCAGTCGATCTTGCTCAGCTCGATCTTCGGCTCGCTCTCCAGCATGTTCTCCCACCATCTCTCCTGGGCCTTTGACAGTTGCAGCTATATTTCCGAAATGAAAATTTTTTTCATTGTTAATAAAAAAAATTCCAAATACAAGTCTATATATGTACCGCTACTCACGTTGATGGTCTTTGCCGGGCTCGAGACACCAGAACGAATCGTTGTGACGAATATTGAAGCTGAGCTTGCCCTCGAAGTGCGTGTCCCACTGGCCGGCATCGGAGCACAGCTTTATCAGCAGGGAATCGGCCTTGATGTCGACCTTGACCTGCTTGGATTTCTTGATGGTCTCGGGCACCTTGACCAGGCAGTCGATGTCGCCGATCGTCTGGCTCCACGAGTAATTGTCGTACGTCGCGCCGTTGTAGCAGTTCGTGAACGGCTTGTCCAGGAGTTTGGATTTTTTTAGCTCGTCTTTCGTAGAGCTGCTGTTGCTACTGCTGCTGCTGCCGGTTTCGCTCTTCTTCGTTTGCTCCTGCGATTCCTTGTTTCGATCGGCATCGTTTGTGGTCTAAGAAAGCGACACAGAGTATAATTTTATGCATCATGACATTATAAAGGTGGAAAAAATATTTTTATTCTCGTACTTTTTTCGGATTGAGCGATTCCTTCTTTTTGTCTTGCCACTTGCGCGAGATGGTCAAGAGAATCTGTTCGGCGATGCCCGGCGGATAGCCCACCCGAGTCTCAGGGGTTGCCTCGACGTAAAAGTCCGTACTGCAAAAGTGAAAAAGAAAAAAATAACAATATATCGTGCATTGCAGGTAATGAAATTGAGAATTGCTGGCCAGCGTATCTCCACAGGCCAGGACGTAAATGGGATTAGCAGCGCACGAGGCGCGCGTCGAACGAGTGGCGCGGGAAGCCCGAAACTGCTCGGCTACATTTGTGTGCAAATGTGTGTGTGTGTACGTGTGTAAAGCTGGCCTACGCGCATGTTGCTTGCCGACGAGAGAGAGAGAGAGAAAGAGATGAGCCGTGCGCGCTCGCGGGGATCGCCACGGCGACTTTTGTATTAAAATATATTCGCACAGCCGACGACGACAGACGCCAACGTGTAAACCGTATAGCCAGTATTATGAATTAAATGGTCGACGATTGTAAAACGAGATACAAACAAAGAGCGTGTGTCAAGAACAAAGACATCAAGGGGGTGCATCAAAACATCTTCAAGTGTCATTATCAACTGTGTGATTAGTGTCGTGTCGTTGTCAATGTGTGTACGTACTACGAACGCGTTTAACGTAAATTTAGCGCGTATCGCAACGTACCGTCTGTGAAGAAAACCGCAGAAAGCGTCGAGAAAGCCGGACAAATTCCTCTCTCGTCGCGCAGAATTTCCATGAACATCTCGTCGTGTCTCTCCTCCATGGTATTGTCGACGACGCGTCTTTGAAATAATATGCAGCTCGACAGCTCGACCTCGAATCCCGGCGAGTCTTTGAGCTATTACTTGTCGCTTATCGTCGTGGCTTTGATTGTTGTTTATATGATCGCTGCCACCGTTGCTGGCCGTGCACAAGGGAAGCCGAGGAGGCCGCGGCAGTGCCGCATCGATAAACAGCGACGCGTCGAGGATCAGTGAATCAAGGAAGAAAGGTCCTTTCTGCTATTGTACACTGAAACTATCGTATACTAAATAGTTTCGACTCACGTGTGTGTCAGTTGTGCGAGTCAACACACTGCGCCTTGTGTGCGAGTTGCAGAAGACAGTATTAACGCGCGGATGAGATACACAGAATCGAGTCTTTAGGTTAGGAAGGCGGCGGCGGCGGCAACATATATAATACAGTCGCAAAGATAACGCAATATACGTATATTCGCGTCGTGTTGTGTTGCGTGCGAGAAAAGCGACCCCCTCTCCACGGTCGTCCGTTGGCGCGCTTGGCGCTTGTTTTTGAATATAGCACCACTTATACAGCTATCGTATAAGAGCGCAGGAAGAAAAGAAAAACTCGATAGAACAAGTTCGTCGTCGTCGTCGACGTCGAGCATTACGATACACATATAGACAACACAAGAAGTGTGCTTTGCATTACAATAAAAGACACGAACGTCAAATTACTCGCGAGTGTGTTCAGTACCATTCTGGTCTGGGTCGTTATCATCATGTCGGCGAGAAAGCTGCTGTCGCTGGTGTTCATCAGGAAGCAGCAGGAAATACTGCTGGGCCTGAAGAAGCGCGGATTCGGCCAGGGCAAGTGGAACGGCTTCGGCGGCAAAGTCGAGCCCAACGAGACGATACTCCAGGGAGCGATACGGTGAGTCTCGATTTCGTTTATCATTATATTACCTATACATTTTTTTTAACGACGATGAATGAGCCGCGATCGTGACCTTCGCCGCGAGAGAGACTTTGTACATATAGTAGGCACATAATCGCTCTCGGGTACTTTGCGCGGCACACAATCGTCGTGCGAAAGATTACGTAATTTTGCCAATGCAAAGACGACGACGACGACGACGACGACGACGACTGCATATTTTGCATTTAAGGTGTTAAAACGGACTTCTTTTTTCTCTCTCACGTGCGCGAGCGATAAACTGCATTATATGAAAATCTCACACGTATAAAGTACGTGTTTCCTTGATCTTATCTATACCGGCATCTCTCTTGCATTGCGTGTCGTCTCATTATCGCGTCGATAATCGTCACCTATAATGCTGTTGACTCTTAATCGTTCAAATAGCTCTGCTGTGGTGCACGCGCTGTAACACGCACTTCAAAGATCAACGGAAAAATAGTTGCGAGATATACCAATTAGGCACAAAAAGTTGGTAAAAAACTATGAAATAAAATAATATACAAGCGTCGCGACAAACAGTTTCGATAACGCGCGCGCGCGTGCATAAATGCCATCGATATCCGACATACTTTCTCGTGCTGCTGCTGCTGCTGCACCGCACACAGCTTATTATGTACTGTACGCGCCGATTATTATTGAATGCCCGGATTTACTGCTATTCGCGTGTTTGTATCGCTATACTGCGGTTCGGAATGCAAAATGTGTAATTGGCTGCGAGCTACTGCTGCTGCTGCTGCTGCATGCTGTGCCGCGTGGGGGCCCCAGACAACAATGGGAATATGTGCGCGCGGACGATAACTCGGCCGCATACGAGCGAGCGCGCGTCCGATAATAACCGATTAAAAATGCATACAAGCTTCCCTTCTTTTGTGCGCGCGTTGCGTTGTTAAACTCTTTTTTTTTTTTTCATTTTTTGCACGAATCAGCGAGGTGAAGGAGGAATGCGGCCTGAACGCGATGGACCTGCGCAAGATCGGCCTGCTGGAGTTCGAGTTCGAGGGCGATCCCACGGCTCTGGAGGTGCACGTCTTCGAGACTTACAAATTCAACGGTGACATCGTCGAGTCTGATGGTGAGTTCATACATATCATCTGAATTGAGAATTCAAAAAAATCTTACTGAAATTTTTTACAGAGATGCGGCCGCAGTGGTTCGACCTGAAGCACATACCCTACGAGAAGATGTGGCCCGACGACGAGATCTGGTTCCCGTACATGCTGCGCGACGAGCCGTTCAAGGGCTACTTCCTGTATCGCGGCATCGACCTCATCGTCAAGCACAGGCTTGAGAGGCTCGATCTCACGATCAAAGATACGTCGAAGGGTTGATAAAACCCAAAAAGAAGCAAAAAGCCAACAGAGGTTGGTGATGGTGATGGTGGCGGTGTTACGACGACGATGATTATTTTTTTTATTCTTCTTTCCTTGGATTCAAACTTTTATAATCGTGTGCTCTGATTTTGTATAAAGCTTGAGCTTTTTTTCTCAACCCCTCTTAACGATTCTCAAAATGAGTGTGAACGAGAGTATTGAACTAGATTTAATGTTTATTGTTTTTTTAGTATTATCATTATTATCATGAAAAAAAAAATGAATGTTGCGGGCCGCAGTGCTCGCGAACTGTTTTCCATTGATGAAACATAAGTTACCATTCCATTCAATGGTTATTCTAAAATAAGTATGTTATATGTAAAAAAAAAATATCGATTGAACGTGAGTTTTTTTGTAAGAAGGAGAGAGATCGATCGAGCTTAACTCAAAATGTGATTTAATAAAACTGATTATTATTGAGTTACACAATGATTATTTTCAACGAGTATTACATTACAATATCACCAATTCCTTTTTGCAGGTTTTTCTATTATACATCGTACAAACTTTACACGTTGAAGCTTAATAAAAATATTTCACTCGAGATCGAGACGGAGAAAGAGAAATATAGAGAGAGAGAGACGGAGAAATGTGGCGCATTTAGGAAAAAAAACAGAGCGCGCGCAATCCATACTTCGGATTTTATACTCCGTTTACGTAGAGAGAGAGAGAGAGGAATGTAATCCGAAGCGTCTAAAAAAATACTTCCACTCGATACCTAATATACTCTATCGTTAAAAACTATTTTCTTCTTCTTCTCTGGCGACCTCGCGTCGCGTGCCGTGTGTTTGTATTAGAATGCAAAAACGAGAATAACCTGTACTCTCATCGTGGTACGTCTAAAATCTCAATATCTAATAGCGTTTCGTTACTTTCATTATCTATTAGGTGAAAACGAATCGATTCGTTCGAAAGTCGAGTAGTAATATCTGTAAAACTAGTGCTAGTTTCCCTTTGATCTCTATGTACAATTCTTCTCTCGTTTGTTTTTTTTTTTTTTTTTAATTTCTCATATAGTTACAGTAACCGTACAACCATGAATAAGCGTGAGTTTGTAATCTTACGGACGCACAGCAGATTATTATTATGTACAAAAAGGATAAAAACCGATCGCGAGGAGGAGGAGGGAATCGCTGCAGTTCGATGCACAATTGCGCGCGAGGCATCGTGTGTTTATTTATAATTGCAGGTGAAATCTACGCGGCCGACCAGTTCTCCGATCGCCACAGAAGCGCGTACATGTTGTGGGTCATGTCCTCGGCCTCCAAGCTGTCGATCGGATAATCGGTGTATCGGGAGATCAGGCTTCTGTAGCCCTGGCCGACGGTGGTCATGATGAGCTTCTTGCGATCGGCCGATTTAAATGACAATATCTGGAATGAAAACATAAAATGTCATGTCGAGCAAAACTTAAAAAAACCTCAAGTACAAAAAAATGATCACTCACCTGTGAAACCTTGCCCTCGAACGGCCTGAACACGGTGATGGGCCTCAGGGAGTCGCACTCGGCCACGACGATGCAGCCCCAGGTGGTGCCGATGTAGAGCAGATTGGCGTAGGACTCGAGCGCCGTCACCTGGCACTTCTCCGACGTGAGATTCTCCTCGATCGAGATGGACTTGAGGCTCTCGGAGCAGGGCACGAGCTTGGACATGTCGAGCTTGTTGACGATCTGCTTGCTCTCGAGGTCCCACTGATAGACGATGCAGCCCGGATAGGTGTAGCTCAGTACCGAGTTCTCGGCGCTCGTCAAGTACGTGGCGAACAAATTTTTGCTGGCCGTCTCGCCGCTCACGTGCGCCAACTCCTGTTTCGTCGAAAAAAACATTTTTTTTTTTTCATTATTTACAAGCATTTTTTTTTTTAACTTTTGTCAATATCTAATTGATTAAATTGTGCATACCGTCGTGTCGACGAGAGTACTGTCCTTGAGCGTGTACACGGATATCTGTCCGAAGCTGCGGCCGGCCCAGAGCTCGAGGACGCGTCGGCGCCTCGGCACCACGGCCAGCGAGTACGTCTTGACGTTGCTGCCCGACGAGTCGACCAGGTCGATTTTGCGCGTCTGCGTGAAGCTGTTGGCCACGAGCAGCACCTTGCCGCTGTGCAGCGCCACCGCGAAGTGTTTGAGCTGCTCCAGGTAGACCAGCGCGACGATTTTCGATTCCTGCGACAGAAATTGTTTCCATTTATAATAGACGTGCGTACGGTTATTGAAAGAAAAATATCATGCGCATCGATGCTCAAGTTATATTACTTTTATGATTTAAAACTTGCTGCTGCTATTTTGTACCGTTTAGAAGATTTTTCATTATCTAAAGTATTGTTTACAAGAAAATAAAAGAGCCGTTACGAGCTGTAGTCGGGAGTAACACCAAGCTAATATGCCATAAATTTTCGTTTTCAAAGTTAAATTGCGTGGAGGATTTTATAAAATAAAAATGCTCAAATTAATTTTAACTTAAAATTTTTGAAATAATTTTTACTCTTGGTTATTACATTTCCATTTTTGGTTAATAAAATTCTGTGGTGGAAAGGGAGAACCGACCAACTCCATTTTTTTCGAAATCGAGTTTATGACGTAAACCATCTATGTTTAGTGTAAACTTTGATGTGCGAATGCCAGAAGGTTCGAAAATTGAGTCTATCGCTTGGTACAGCACAATGCCAAACCGACCAAGTCCATTTCGTGACAAACGGTGACCGGCCAAACCGACCAAGTCCACCTGTGCGAGCTCCAAAATGCGATATCGAGTTTACTTTGGTTTCAAAATGATAAAATATGATGTTCGAACGCTGTGTATATCAACTCTCACCTCATTGGAAGCTGTCAGAATAAAATAAGGCTCAAAAAAATGAAAACATTTATTCGGGTAGCTAAACGTCAATCATCTTTTTATTTGACAATCCTGACATTTTGATACATTTTATGAGCTATTTTTTCAAGCTAGAAACATAATATCACGCAATTGCTACAAAGCCCACAAGAAAAATTCATTTTAAAAAGCAGAAGTGCCGCGAAAGTGGACTTATAGTCGCAAACCGTTCCCGGCCAAACCGACCAAGTACACCTAATCTGGCTCCGCACCTACGCTCTCAATTTGATAAATACACCGGTCAAAAGATACCACATAGTAAGTTAAAATATCACGGCTGCAGGGCTCTGGTCATCCGCGGCTAGCTACGCGCTCATACGCAACTTTAAACGCGTTTTTCTCGAAAACACGAAAAATGGAGTTGGTCGGTTCTCCCTTTCCACCACAGAATTAAATCGTGGATGTTCGACGTTCGTTCATGATTTATTCAATTTATATAAACAGTTATTTTTCATTATTGTACAAACATTGATTATTATTTATTATTTTCATTCTTTTACACATTATTTTCACTGACACGGTATAACGTAAAATAATGCCTTGCCGATATCAGTGTCATTCTCGTCATTCGTATTCTTGGTTGACGTTTATAAACACGAAATCGATAAGAATATTAAAAAATTGCCATTATTATTGTATTTTTTCATTAGTTTCTTTTGCTCTTATTTATAGTCTTCATTTGCTCTTAAAGCAAAGTACCGTTTAAAATATCTAGTTTTGGCTTGACCCCGCTAAGCATGTTTAACAAATCTTCGCTTTTAAGCTTAAAAATAAGTTTTACTTCAAAAAAAACTCCAATGTGCAACGCTGGAAAAACCCTCTTGATAGTATGTCGCATAGGTACTCTAAACACCCCTGCTTAGGCTTAGGAGGCATATAACAGCAGTTATGAAACTTTGGTAGGAACTTTATGTATTCCATAGAAGTAAGTATTTTCTGTGCCCTTTCAGGCGGCAGGCGAATAAAGTCGTGGAGCGACAGACTCGAATTCATCATCAATTTTTTCGCTTCACTCGCAAATTTCTCGTCGTCATACCAACATACATCGAGATCCACTGATTTCTCGAACACTTTGTGCCTAAAGAATAAGTTCATGATCGTCAGGGCGTTGCTTCGATCCAGCTTATATCCTCTTTTTTCGAGGCACTCTACAACGGCCAGAGCACCAGCAGCTATAACCATTTTAGAATCTTCATAAAAAATGTCATGCTCAGGGTTGGACCTGTCGCCGAAGTAACTTGCAGTTGGGAAAATGAAATTAGACAAATTGGCACCACGATCCAAAAGCAGATCGACGGTATTCGGCGCAAGACTCGCTACGGCCCATTGAAGGGGTGTTCGGCCCAACATGTCCAGGGCGTCGATCTGCACCAACTGATGTTTTCTGTAGCTCATCTCGAACAACATCTTCGTCAAGTCATCATTCATAAATTGGCCCGTCTGGCAAATAATGTGCAGAGGTGTCGATCCGTACCTATTGACCAAATTCGGGTCGGCGCCTGTTTCCAGCAGCAAACGCGTCACCTCTTTGCGGCCCCAAGTCAGAGCCAAGTGCAGCGGTGGATCAATGGATTCTAGAGGGAAGTAATTGGGATCCAGTCCGAATTCGAGGAATTTCTTGACGACATCTTCACAGTCAGCCATGCAGGCCGCATGAAAATGTGTAAGTCCATACTCGTCGGTGTAGTTCACGTCGAATCTGTTAAATATTTTAAAGAGATACCCTGTGACGCTCTTCATTTCACAAGCGTTTTTGCGTTTAACCGCGTGATGCACTGCAGTAGTACGATACGGCGATGGCTTGCCGTCTTTACCTAGGATCGGCTTGTCCTTATAGCCGGTGCATGCCACAAATCCGATGCTTAGTTCTCCTCGAAAATTAAGTGCATCATGGTTTTTGTCTTTCGCGAACTCGGTGAGAAGTTGATCCATTTCTTTCGATTGAAAAACAGCACGAAGACTCGGGAGTTTTCCCTCCCAATCTCTGAAAATTTTAAAGATTTCATCGAGGAGTTCTTGCCCTAGTATTTCATCCTCCCAATTGACTTTTTTTCGTAATATCTTCAACTTTTTCAAGTTCACCCTGCCGAGTTCGGAATCAGTACAGTCGGTGCTGCTTTCATCGGTCAGGTCGTCGGAACTCGACATCGCTTTATTCCTATGCCTCGCGTAGGCTGCCGTTGTACAAAATACTATTTTCGCGAGAATCACTTGCCACGGTCGACACGATTCTACGTATGTTTACTCTGCGTATCGTGATACCGAACTGAACGGCATATACGGCATGAAATTGGCACATGGGAGCCGTTCGCACTTGGCACACGCTCAAGATGAATTGAGCCGAGAGCCGTGAGTAATAATTTATAAACGTGTATTCCATAACGCAAAGCAAAATGAGAAATTTTGAAACGAACGATCGACCGATTCTTGATACCCATTTCGGCTATCCTACACGGGAAAATATTTCATTCGCGTAGCGTGATGCAGACCATGCGTTGATAACCGATGTGTCGTCTACTTAAAATCAACCTCGTCCTTTGCAGATTAATTATCAGCGCGCACGCATCGGAAAACTCTGTACTGTATGCATGAAGATTTGGCACGATTAAAAACATGTTGCAAACAGGCCATAATACGAATTTAAGATTATAATATACGCTTGAGAAAGGCAAGTTACCGCAACAGAAATGGAACTTCGGGCCCGAGGTCTTTTCCCGATTAGGATGAATTTTATCCCTGGATTTTTTCTGTGCGCCTGTAAATTATAATTTACTCGTATCATTAAACGATCGAGGACACCGTATTGATGACTTTTATTAAATTAGTTACTTCAAATATTTACGAGCTCGCGTGAGTAGAAAAGGAAATCACATAAAAAACTAGAAACCAACGAAAATTTATTTGAAATTCAATGTTTATTTCAATTTATTCATATCAATTACGTGAAACGTATACAAAATTAAATTACACCAGAAGCTGCCAAGAACATGTTATATAAATCTTTGTTCTTCAACTTCTTCAAGATCATGTCACAGCAGAGATCCGGCAGTCGAAAGGGCGTCAGCACCAAAAAAAACTCCTGCTGCCAACGCCGTAAAAATTGTCTAATTAGTTTGTCGTACAAATGCGCAAAACAAATCTGATAAGGCTCTAAAGGAGGTAAATAATAAATAGTGAGGTAATTTTCGCACGCAAACATACTCGTGAGTTGTTTCACCGCCTTTTCAGGCTGTAACTGGATCAGGTCGTATAGAGACTGACCCAAGCCTATTATTTTATCTTTTGCTTCCATCTTGAGCTCCTTATCATCATACCTTTCAATTGGATGGCGCAAACAGCCATACTTAACGAATAGAGTCATGATCGTTAAGGCGTTGCTCCGATTCAGTTCATATCCTCTTTTCTCCAAGGACTCAATAACGGCAATAGCGCCAGATGCTAGTCTCAGTTCAAAGACAAGCGTAATTTCTATGAGCTGCGGTTTGTGCAATCCCTGTGTGAAGAAACTCTTAGTTGGGAAAACAAAACAAGTCAAATCGGCACCATGATCCAAGAGAAGTTCAACAGTATTCGACGCAAGACTTGCTACGGCCCATTGAAGCGGTGTCCGACCCAACCTGTCCACGGCGTCTACTTGCACCAGCCTCTTTTTCTGGGCACAAATATCAAAAAAAATCTTCGCTAAGCGAAAGCCATCGAACCAATACTTGCAAATAATATGCAGAGGTGTGAATCCGTCGTTGTTGGCCAAATTTGGATTGACGTCATTTCTCAGCAGAGATATGATCAAGTACATGCGGCCAGATTTCAGAGCCAAGTGCAATGGAGAATTACCCAATTCGTCCTGGACGTCGACTCGCACCGGCAGATATTTTTCATCGCTGAGCTCGAACAACATCTTCGCCAAGTCTAAGTCGTCGCTGCGCAAACAAATGACGTGCAGCGGAGTCGATCCCGCTGCATTGACTAAATTCGGGTTCGCGCCGTGTCTCAGCAGCAACGCGACCACCTGCTTGTGGCCGCCGGCCAGAGCCAAGTGCAGCGGCGGGTCGATCGACTTTGGCGCGAGAAGATTGGGATCAACCTGGCCGAGTTCGAGGAACTTCTGGACCACGTCGTCGCAGCCAAACTGGCAGGCTATGTGGAAATGCGTGTGTCCACACTCGTCGGTGTAGTTCACGTCAAACCTGTCGTACACTTTAAAAAGGTCTCGAATTTTGGTATTACAGTAGGGGGCCCAGTGTCTAGCTGCGTGATGAATTGGTGTGTTGCGATGCCGCGATGGTGTGCTGTCTTCATTAATCCCATCCTTGTAACCAGTGCGAACTACGAACTTGATGAATTCTCCAACTTCTATTAAGTGTATTATTTGATGTGAATCCTGGTCTCTCTCCTTGTAAGATAAAGAATCCAAAAGAAGACGGTCAATTTCTTCGGGCCGAAAAATGTCTCGAAGATCAGGAAGTCGGTCCACCCAATCGCTGATCAAGGGGATAACTTGCCTTATAAATTCGTACCTGTCTTCATCGATTTCCCAATGAATTTTTTCTCGTAGGCTCTTCAGTTTTTCCAAGTTCGAGAGTTGCTTGGAGAGATTTGCGTCTTCGTTAGTGGAATCGTGCTGGCCTTCGCCTTCGTCATGCAACCACGCGACGGATTCGTCGTCGGACATTTTATTATGCAATGCACGCACCAACACACAATGGCTTACAATTTACAAAGTTGTTTCTTCGAGTGAATAATTTGCTGCTAATAATGATATTTTCCTTTGTCCGCACTATAAAGCCTTTAGGTATACTGACTGCGTTCGAGTAACCTGCACGAACACGCAAATGTGCGAAGAGGCAGTAATTCGCGTTGCTGCGTGCAAGACGATACAGTGACTACTGGCAGTGGCTGGTAGCGAGCGCGAAACACTGCAGTCGGCCCTCGGCAGTCTATGTAAGTGCCGGCCAATCACAGAGCACGAAAGTAATTCTGTACAATCACTGCAGAAGCATGCCAACTAAACGGCTTTCGAACGCCGGCCAATCGCACAGCGTGCGAAAGGCTCTGCCTCGCCCGTTTTTTCGCGGGAATTCAAATTGCGACACGTAACGCGATATGGTCAATTCTAATAATAGTTCGAGCTGAATTGATTTTCACATAATAAATGTTTAATAAATGTACAGCTGTATTATATCGTACCTTGTTGACGTCGGTCTCGAGGCGGAAATTGCCGACGCAGCCGAAGTTGGTGCTCAGATAGATGTGCAGCTGGCCGGAATTGTCGCCGATCCAGATGTAGCCGTCGACGCAGCACATGGCGTACGGTACGACGGGCGTGTTCATGCGCACGTGCTGCAGCCAGAGCCGGTCCGTGCCCAGGAGCATGTCGACCTCGCCGTTGTTGTGCCCGAGCCAGATCTCGTTGGCGCTGCTCGAGTCGTCCAGCTGCCGGCACATCCTCGTGATCGCGGTCACGTGGGTGCGCTCCGTCAGCAGCGTGGCGTCCACCAGGTGCGTGAACTCAGGCGCCGAGGCGATCGACACTATCTGACTGGCGGTGGGCCGGTCCTTGGGATTCTGCGCCCAGCAGATGACCATGAGGTCGAGGGCGTAGCACGGGTGCTGGGTGTCGCTGTAGGTGAGCGGCGGTCGGCCGCCCTCCAGTATGCACTCCTTGACGGCCTCGTGGCCCTCGAACGGCTGGCGCAGGGTGACGAGCTCGTACACGAACATGCCGAAGCTGAACGAGTCCACCTTCTCCGTGTACTCCTCCTCGCCGTTGTAGCGTATGATCTCGGGCGCCATGAAGCCCTCGGTGCCGCCGAAGCCCTTGGCCCCGGAGGGCAGCGAGAGCCGCGAGATGCCGTAGTCGGCGACCTTCACGTGGACGGGCCGATGCTGCTGATGCTGATAGTCGTAGACGGACTCCTGGAACGGGGCCGGCATCTGCCAGACGAGCACGTTCTCCGACTTGAGGTCGCGATAGATGACGTGCTGCTGGTGCAGATACTCGATGGCCTTGGCCACCTGCAGAATGATGGCCTGCAGCGTGAACGGATCGAGCTTGGCGCCCGAGCGACGATAGTTCTTGAGGACGTTGTTGAGGGCGCCCTCGGGCGCCAGATCGAGCACCAGGGCCAGCGGACTGATGACTATGCCGATCAACGGCACGATGTTCGGATGCTTGAGGGTCAGCAGTATGTTGAGCTCCTGGCGGGCCGTGCAGTAGGCCTTGCAGGCGTACTGCAGCGGGTCCCGATCCCACTTGCTCTGGGCCGCTTTGTAGGCGAGCACGGCGGACTGGCGCGAGTTCGGGCCCGGCGGCACGGGCTGCAGCATCTTCATGGCCACGTCGACTCGCTGCAGTCGGCCGGGCAGTCGACAGGTGCCCTTGAACACGAAGCCGAAGGCCCCCCGGCCGAGCATCTTGCCGCGCTTGACGTCGTCCGACCGGATGAGATGGCGCGCGCCCAGATCCATGAAGACGATGTCGGGCGCAACCAGCGACAGAGGCACGTCCGAGTGACGCGGACAGGCGATCGGCTTGCCGCTGTAAGCCGCCAGTATGCACTCCTCGACCATCCACGAGTAGACAAGGCTGGGCTCGCGCTGAGGCGCCCGCGGACTCTGCGCGGGCTGGGGATAGGCACGATGGAGCTCCGGGTGGCCCTCGAGCGAGGGCATGCGACTCGAGGCCGAGCTGTCGTGGCCCACGCCGCTGTCGCCCGCGTCCGACTTGTAGCTGTCCTGGCTCTGGCGCTCGCGGCTCTGCTGCGCGTAGTACCTGCTCGGCCGGTCGAGATCGGCCTCGCTGGACTGCTCGGACGACTGGTCGTTGCAGCAGCTGGCGCCGCTGTCGCACTGATGATGCTGGTGCTGCTGATAGTTCTGCTGCTGCTGGTGCTCGATCTCGAGCAGCTCCGTGTTGTCGATGAGGCAGCGCGGGCAGGGCACCATCCGCGTGACCAGCAGCTTGCCCTCGGACGTGTGCACGAACCTCGTGCCTAGAGTCGGGTACCAGTCCTCCAGCAGAATGTCGATGTGATCGACGATCAGCGCCAGCAGCTGTGGTATGCTCTCGGGTTGGGGCTCCACCACTATAGCCTGATAACCGATGGGCTCGCCGTCGACGTCGTCGTCCTCTTCGTCACCCTCCTGCCGCGGTATCGGCTGCTTGATCACCAGCGTGTCGCACGGAAAGTAGATCTCGAGTATGGCCGAGCCGGCCATGTCGAGATTGCACCAGACGCCGTCCTGCTTGAGCTTGAACCTGTGCTGCCTGTAGTCGTGCGGACGATTGCGCAGCTGATAGTTGACCTCCTTCAGACGGAGCAGACTGATGCCGGCGTAGCGCAGCTCGATGCCAGTCTGCCAGAGCGACCACTCGGCGGGCTGCTCGATGAGCGAGGCGTAGAGCTTGTCGTCGACAAAGTCTTTGAACGGCGCCAGGAACGTCATGACGATCTCGACGATCGTGTCGTCGGCGAGAATGCGAGTCATGAGGCGCGACCAGAAGCCGCTCGGAAAGTACGACATCAGAAGGAGCCGAGTGATCGAGCAGTCAGCCTGGGGTCTCGAGGTCAGCACGCTCTCGCCACCACCGTTCGACTGATTATTGTAACCGATCATGGGCGAGTTCTGGCTGTTCTGGCTCATCATCTTGGAGCGCATGTGCCAGCCCCGTGACTTGACCGGTATCCTGATGCTCACGTTGCTGCGCAGCAGCTCCTCCTCCGTGGGCAGCAGCGACGGTATCAGCAGGGTCCTGTAGTCCCAGGTCAGCGCCACCTCGAACTTGTTCAGCAGACTGACGATGTAGCCGTGCGTGTCGGAGCTCGCCACCGTCGACGACTTGAACACGTGCTGTATGTCGTCGAGCTTCATCACCCCGGACCGAGCGAACGGATTGATCTCGCGTATGGTGACGACGTGGGCCAGCATGTCGCACAGCCACTGGGGATCGAGGAAATAGAGGTCCTTGAGCGTGGCGTCGTCGTAGTGCAGTATCACGCCGTTCTCGTGCAGGAACAGCGTGGCCTGGTGCAGCTCGGCGGGATCGCGAAACGAGCGCTGCATCCGAGCCAGCTCCTGGCCCACCGCCGCGTAGTACTGCTCGGCTCGCAGCACCGGATCGGCGCCACGTGCTCTACGCTCCTGGGCCAGCTGCAGCACCACGTCCTCCAGGGCCAGATAGCTCGCCGGCACACGCTGCTCGAGCAGCAGCTCCTTGGAGCCGGGCGAGCGCAGACTGAAGACCACGTCGTAGATGAGATTGCAGAGCATCTTGATGTTGTGCCGGGTCTTGCAGCTGATCTCGATGGTCTCCATGACTCGGGGCAGGCCGCACTTCTCCGCGTCCACGACGTTGATGAACTTGTCGCGTATGTACTGCTGCAGCGCCTCGCTCTGCTCGTAGCCCAGATCGTAGTGCGTGCCCACGATGATCACCGGCGAGTTGGGCGCACGACTCTGTATGTTGACCAGCCACTGGAATATCTCGTTGACGCCCTTGAAGCCGTCGCAGATGCGCCAGAGCACGAGATACAAGCTGCGTTTGGACAGAAAGTACTGATGGGTGACGTAGTACTCGTGCTGACCGCCGAAATCCCAGGTGCGAAAGTACACGGGGCCGTGGGCCGAGTGGCCGCGCACCTTCTTCTCGTACTGCCAGTCGCCGATGTCCACGCCCACCGTGGAGATCGTCGTGCCGCGCGCCGTCTTGGAGTTGATGTTCTTGTTGCCCATGCGTTTGGCCCAGTGATCGTGGCCCGATCCGGAGCTACCGCCGCGTTTTCTCGCCGAAGACGGCACGTCGCCCTCCTGGCGCAGCTGCTCCAGCAGACTGGTCTTGCCGATACCCTGGATTCCCACGATCATGAGTTTCATGCGCGCGTACGGCTTGGCGTCCTCGAGCACGGACTTGAGATAGCCGATCACGTCCATGGTCTTGTACTTTTTGGACTCGATCATGGATTTGAGCGGCTCCTGTAGTCGGCAGCCCTGCGTGTTGAGGTTCCAGAGGCGCGACAGCAGGCCCATCTGGGCGGGCAGCTCGACGATGTCCGGATTGCCGCTCACGTTCAGCACCGACAGATTGTTCAGCTCGTAGATGTTGGCTGGTATCTCCTGAGCGAAAAAAAATCGGTTTGTAGAACGATCTTCCATCTTTACTACGCTAAGTTAAAAAAAAGTATGATACCTTGAGTTGATTGTTGCTAACATCGAGCATGCTGACGTTGGGAAAGAGCAGATACATCTTGGACGAGTGGCTGGATCGCGAGTCCTTGTCGGACTCGTCGTCGATCGGGCAGGGCGTCTCGCCGTCGTCCAGCGACGTCAGCTGTATTCGGGCCAGCGCGTTATTCGCCAACACTAAAGTTCGCAGATTCTCGAGCCTCAGGTGTCGTCTGTGCGTGCACACGGACATGAGCACTATATCTCTGAGCGACGAGCTGGTGCTCGGCCGATTGACGGCCGATGCCGCTGCGGCGGTGGTCGGTGAATGGGGGCCAGCCCCGATGCCACCGCTGCTGTTGACGCTATTGGGATTGCTGCCGCCGCCGCTGCTGTTGCTCGTTGCCGCCGGTGCGGGTGGCGAGTAGCAGGCCGTGTTGGCGCGCTCCATGTCGTCGAGGCCGTCGACGATCTGCGGCAGCGACGGCCAGCAGCTTATCTGATTGTTGGACAGATCGAGCTGCTTCAGGCTGGCCGGATACGAGGTGATGTGGCTCATGGAGCGCAGCGAGTTGTAGGCCATGTTGAGGCGCACCAGGCTGACGGCGAGACAGGGCAGCGCGACGGGCACCTGGGTGAAGAGATTGTGCGCGAGATTGAGCGAGGCCAGCTGGGACCTGCTGCTGGCCTGCTGCTCCTGCTCGTCCTGCACCTTCTCCAGCACCTGCACGGACTTGTTCCAGACGAAGGGACGCTCCATCTCGACGTCGCGGGCGTTGGCGATCTTCGAGAAGTACGAGTCGAACTCCATGTTCTCGCTCTTGTACAGAATCGGCGGCTGTATGGGCAGCTGCTGCTCCTTGGTCAGGCTGCGATTGCTCGGCGAGCTCGTCATCGTCGTAGTCGTCGCGTCGTGCTGATGGTACTGATTCTGATAGTAGACGCCCTTGCCGCGTCCGCCCGCGGTGGCGTTCTGATAGATCTGGCTGGGCAGATCGCGCAGCAGATTGAAGCTCGCGTTCAGCTCCTTGAGCTTGGGCGCGCGCCACAGATTGTCGGGCAGGCACTGCAGCTTGTTGTTCGACACGTCCATGATCTCCAGGGCGGGCATTCGCATGAGAAAGTCGGGCAGCTGCTCCAGCCGATTGTCCTGCAGATAGATCTCCTCGAGCACCGGGCAGAGCTTGTCTTTGGCGTTCCTAGGTTCGGCCTTTAGCACCTCGATCTTGTTCTGGGCGAGATTCAGGGTGCGCAGACTCGGCAGAAAGAACACGGCGTCGGGCACACTGGTGATGGAGTTCTGCGATATGTCGATCCTCGTGATCGCGAGCAGAGCCGCCTCGCCGCTCTTGGCGGCGCTGAGCTTCTTGTTGACGTGGAGGACCGCGTCCATCAGCCACTGGGTCCTGATCTGCGACAGTCGGCAGCCCTGATCGTGCCAGTTGATCATCGTCGGGGTGGCCGGAAGCAGAGTGGCGTACGTCGTCGCGGCGCCGAAGCTCGACAGCGCGGCAAAGTTCGAGGTCTGCGACTCCTGGGCCGCCTTCTTGTTGATCTTGTACTCGGCGTCCGGGTGGGCCTTGGTGGCCAGCAGCTTGGCGGTGAGCTGCTCGTCGCCGTTGCGCACGGCGATCCGCAGGGCCGAGCAGTCCGTGTCCTGGGCGCCGTGACGCAGCAGCAGCTCGGCTATCTTGACGTCGCGATTCTCGCAGGCTATCGCCAGAGCTGTGGTAGTCGAGTGTGGTAAGCAGTTGCTGTTGTTGGTTCCGCTGCTACTGTCTGGTGTCGTCGTCGTCGTTGCCGTCGTCGTAGCCGTTGGTGTCGCCGAGCTCTCTGCCGAGTCGGCCGGACGGATCGGTAAGTTGGGATTGGCACCGGCCTGTAGCAGGGCCGCCACGACGTCGGTGTGCCTGGCTTTGACCGCGGCGTGCAGGGCAGTTTCCGCGTTATTGTTGCAGTACATGTCTAAATGCAGGGGGCAGAGTAAATTTTCCTCCTTCTTCTCGGCTCGGCCCATGAAGTTGAGCGTCGACATGAGCCTCTGTATGCCGCTGGATATGCGTCGCTTCGACGCCGGCAGTTGCTGCTGCTGCTGCTGCTGCTGCGAGTCCTCGTTGACGTTGCGCGTCTTCACCTTGTAGCTCAGCAGCAGCTCGATGATTTTTATATTACCCAGAGCGCTGGATATGTAGAGGATGTTTTGCTCCGTGACGTCTTGAGTGTTGATGTCGAACGGCGTCTCGTACTCGATCTCGCCACTAGGATCTTTATACCTGCGAATATAGTTGAGGATTGTAACTTTTTGCTTATGATTAATACAATTTTCGAACGTTTCTGTAATTCTCACCTTTGATACATATTGGGTGGATATTCAAATTTTAATAAAAGCTCCATAACTGCGTAATGCCCATTTATAGCGGCTGCGTGGATGGGTAGCCACCTCTCAACGGTCGACGATTGCACTTGTTTAGGAAACTGTTTGAGTAGCATCTCAACGATATCCAATTTACCATTGTAACAAGCTATGTAAAGCGGACAATATCTGGTGACAGGATGTATCGTACAATTTGCACCGTTATCTAATAACAATTTCACCATATCACGTTGACCAGTTTCACTGGCTATGAACAGAAGAGTGTTAGCACCATTGGGTGCCATGTTGAGAATGTATTCTAGATCGGGTAGAGTTTGGCCTTGAATAATTGCCCTAGCTGCACCACAGTCTGCTTGCATACAAGCTATTCGTAAGGCTGCATGGGTATCCATACGCATTTGTTCGTATCTATTTTAAAATTGATAAAATGTTTTATGTATGTATGTAAAAATAGTTAAATTATTCATATTTTAATTTACCTTTCGGCAGCAAATTTGAGGATTTGGCAGCACTTGACATTTTCATTTAATTCACAGATTTTTACAGCTGTCAAACCATTACTATCAGTGACTAGTAAATTAGAACTATATTCTAGTAGTTTTTCAATATTTTTTGCATGTCCATGCTCGGCACAGATATGCAGAGGTAGGCGATACTGGCCTCTTGGTCCACAGGGTAAGGAAGCATTAGCACCAGCCTGCAGAAGAACTTCCAGACATCGCGAATTTTCTGTGATCGCAGCAGCATGTAATGCTGTGCGACCCCACGAATCTTGGCTATCGATATAAGCTGCATGTTCTCCTCGCAGCAGATCTTCCAATAGTTCTGCGTTATCCCATAAAGCTGCTTGATGCAGAAGACGACCTGGGAAGTCTTCATCCACTGGTGTATAGTCCTCCATATTTCAGGAGACTGAAAAGAAATTAATTGTTTAATGAAGCAAACTTAGCAAACTAAGAGTAATAGTACTGAAATAACAAGCTTAAAAGATTCACATTTGTTCAATAATGTTCTCAAATTTCTTTAGTAGACACTTTTATTAGACAGGTTGTAAAATGATAGTTTACTAAGAGATCATAATATCTTTTATAATCAATGACATGCTTATATTACTATTAATACTTTAATCTTTTTAGAAATGTTTAGTATCGTATTACAAAGAAGCTAAAATTACCATAAAAATCTTTACAGTTCTAAACACTTTAACTCACCTTATATCATGTTACTTGAGATCACAAATCTTTTTTATCATCACATTTTTAAAATTTGATTATCACCACCAAAATGCAGATAGGCCTAAATTTAAGCTAGCGTAATTTTTTTGAGTCTCCATTATAAATCTGAAAAATAAATAGTTTCTTGTTATTTTAGATGCGTGGTAGGCTATATCAAATCCATACTAAGCTACTTCATATTGGATCATGCAATTAAGTTTTACTTCACAGCAACATTTGTATATAAAAACTTATATGACTGCACTGGACATTATATAAGGAAGATCAAAGAAGCATGAGTGGTCGAGACAAGTTTGACAATTTGCAGGTATGAATCAATGAATTATATAAAAGTTAGTTTCCGTTTTCAAATGTTAATGCTAATTTTACTCAATTCAAATGCTAATACGACATTTGAAATCAGTTATGAAACATCATTGGAATAGAATTTAAAAAATTTCTCATTCATTCATTTTTATTGCTCAAGTGTAAACTACTTTTGACTCAGTCATTTACTCAATCATCATAGCTTAATAAATAAGCTCGACGAATAAGATACGAAAGTAGGTATTCAAGTAAAATTATTTATCTAATCGAAAAATCAATAAAATAAATAAATGATACTTCTGCGGTCGAGATAATATAAATTTATTGTGACGTACTTGAGATTAGCATTAACCTCCACCATTTTCATAAATTTTTTGATGCAAATTTATTGCAGGTACTTTTTAGCAGGCGATTGGTTTACAAAAAAGAACATAAACAATAACAACAACAACTAACAAGTAGCAGCTATACATAACGTGCGTCGTATAGCTGTCATAGTTAAAATTGGAATAAGCGCTAGCAGACGTTAATCGCACAATGACACTGTGATACACTTAGGCACGTTTCACTGAACTATATACGTATATTCTTCGTTTTTTTAAATAAGATTTAACGAAATTCAATTTGCAGGAGCCTAATGCAAACGATTTTCGCCTGTAAAAATTCATTTACCTTCGCGCAAAATTCATAAACTGATATATCCGCGAAATCGCGGTTGCGAATAATATGGCATACTACACGCTCAAGCGTGTGCAGCAATTTGTGCACTCAATGAGCCGTGAAAAAGAATGTGCGACGTTATAAACTTTTACTGATGCACATTGCACATACGGCTTTTGCGCGCTTATACGATTATATTATTTTGCCGAGTTATGGAAGGTTCGATAATTTTTTACATTATAAAGAAAAAAAATGACAGTTTATTTTCAAAATTATGAAGTATCTTTTTATTAATGTATTTTTGAGTTACAGAACTCGTAAAATTTTTTTATAAAAAAAGTGTAATTTTTTACAAGTAATTAACAATTGCTTTGTTTTGAATCAGTGGTTTTCTTGGTAAAATGTATATTAAAAAAAATAACCAATTCATCGACGAGTAAAATCATAAAAAAAAACAACGAAAAATTATTCAGCTTGAATCCCATGACAAACGCTTTAAAAAAATTGCTCACGCAGCTGATGACGGAAAATTTATCATTATTTTTGCAAAAATATTTTATTCCTATTTTATATACATAATTTGTTATGTTTGTACACAAAAATCGTCATTAGTCTGGCCTGTTACCCTCGACGATGATGGCTCGCGAGAGATTTCTCGCGGCGGCCAGCCGAAATATTGATACTTTGTCTTGGAATTTCGGATCGTCTCCTCGCCGTTGGACAGCTCGCAAGAGTTCGTAAGTGTCTTGTGAAGAAAACACAAGATCGTCGGTTTCCAGCAGGGGAATCGCATCGGTTAGTAGGATGCTCCAGAAGCTAGAGAAGTTATTTATAATGAATTAGATGGGAATCCTCTGAAAATTAAACTTTTTACGGCAACAGTAGAAGGGGAGTACTTACTATTTTGGGGCGAGATTTGATACTATGAGAGAAACCAATAGCCTGGCAGCTTCCCTGAATTCTCCAATACCGTACATTTGATGGAATTCACAGTATTTTCCTAGATTAAAATACACAGTGAATATTGAACACAATAAAAATGATAATAAAAAACTTTAAAATGTACCTAAAAAGGTCAGCCTATCACTGACAAGCATACAGCTACCAAGATTTTCAAGTAGATCTTTGCATTGAATTTCGGCATGATCGACGTAATGTCGTAGAAAACGATCTGCGATGTGAGTGGCAAACAATACATCCTGAGATTTGAGAGCCCAAGCCAAGGCATTTCCCAAACGATTTTGCTTTATACACTTTAGTCCTTGAATTTTACAAATGCTACTCACTGGAAAAAAAATTAAATGTTTTATGCACAAGAATTTAATTAAAGTAAAAATTTTAATTGGCTATATAATTGATGACATACCAACTTCAGGCATATTATTTTGTTTGGCAACATCAATTATTTTGCGAATTCTTGATTCACTTCCTAAAGGAATTGTCTGTAAGAGCACCTCCAATCTTGCATGACCCTGTTCTGGACAATGTTCAAGGTAACTTGCACCACATTGCCAGAGTGAATGATGACCCATCATTGTGCTACCATAATCTAGTATCAGAGATTCATGAAGCATATCTGTAACACTAAAACAGAAGGTTTATATTAATTTTGAAAAAAAGTTAGTAATAAGTAAAATTAATGTAATGAAAATTTAAATTAATTTACTTGATTTGGTCCTTGTCAACTATGTTCAATCGGCCACAGTGATACAACAAATCAGTTAAATGAGCAGCAAACCATCCATTATCATTCATATACTGAATTTCTTTTATGACTTGATGCAAGTCACTTTCCATTAAAGCAAGATAAATATTATCTAATACTAGCAGTGATGTTTTTTTAACAGTTTGCCATTTCATACCAATAGTATTTGCATAACGAGCTAGCTCAGGCTGCTTACAGCATGGTGCTGTATACAATAATTTTGCCACCAAAAGTTCATACCATGCTTCGGCATACTTTGAAAATTCCCATAGTTCAGTACCTACAACCAACTGTAAAAATTTGGGACATTAATTTCATGAACAAAAGATATTTTATAACTTCAATTTTTCAATTAATACCTTCATAAGAGATTCTAGCATAGGATCTATACTGAATGCTTTGCTGTCAATACTTTGAGACAAACTCATCTGCCATTGCTTCCATCTAATAGTGAATTCTTTTATTGAATAGCCTCCATATACATTGTATACAGGCATGTTTCTCAAAGAATTTTCAGCTGCCAAAAAGGCTGAATGATCTGCTTTACTGTGTAAAGTAAGTAGAGCTCGAACAATATCAAGCTTACCATGTAAAGCACAGCCAAATACAGACTCCCAATAGTCTACATTTTCAAGATCTGCTCCTATTTTCTTTCTGGCCAATATTTTCATGGCCATTATTTCTCTTGATGGAAAATGGAATCTGACCCACTCCAAAAGTTGGGGCAACACAACATCTCCTGAGTAAAGTTAATCATAAATTATAGATTTGTAAAAAATTCCATAATTTTAAACTTAATACAATATTTAAATGAAAAGCATACCTTGGATTACATCAACATACAATATTTCTGTCAAATGCCAAACACATTCCAAGTTGTAAAATATAGTTTGTAGATTTTCATAAAGAGCTTTTTTCTCAGGTACACTCTTTTCTGCCAAGTCTTGTAATTCTTCAACACATGCTCTTAAAATTGAACGGTACTGCTTACTGTACTTTAACATTTCTGGCCTACAATTATTAGTTGTTTGAGAAGTTTTCAATTTTTGGATTGACAAAAACACTCCATTGCTTTCATTAACTAGTTTGCGTAAAGCTGGATAAAATAAAATTACTTCTGGCCTTAAAAAATGAACTTTTACTTCATTAGAAGCAAATTGACTAATTTGATCTAGAATTAAAATTAAAATTAAAATAACACCAGAAACAATGTTGATAAATTAAAGAAAGTATTTTTTTTTTTTAATTTACTTATTTATGCAAATATTTTACCTGCAGATGTGATGCCAACATGTTTGTGTGGAAAAAAAGCCAATTTGTTGGGACCAATCCATGATGCAGCAGCACCTGCTCTTTTGCACAATTCATCTGGTATTGCCTGTATTAAAAAATTTTATTGTTATTGCGTTAATTAGGTTCTCATACAGATTTATTATTCTAAGATTCACAATAACGAAATCCATAACACATTTCGACTTCTGCGATTTTTAAGAGATTAAAACTTTTTCAAGTTCTATAAACCAATTCATTAGTGAGTAACATCAATAGTAATTTCAATAAAGGCACATTTAAAAAAATGAAACCATTGGTAAACAAATTTTTCTTGATAATGTTTAAAAGCCGGTAATAAAAGTTGAGGTTACACGAACGTAAACATAATTTAAATTTCACATACAACGATCGGTGATTTGCTTGTTTCAGTCATGATGAACAATAATTTGGCGGATTTCCTCCAACGTTAAAAAAACTCCAGCTCTAATTTCAGATATTAATTAAAATGCCTAACTTGATAAAGATTCACACTTATGCTTTGTGTTCGTTTTGCAATTCTCGCCTTCAAAAGGTTAGCTGGAACACACGCGCCGAAAATATTTTTGACGTCTCCATCTACAGTGACAACTTGGTATTTGTATTGTATTGAACATTTTTATGAGCATGTTTTAAAAAAGTATGAAATTTTGACAGTTTTTAACAATGTATATTTAATGGGTATATTATTCAAGCATAAGTCTTTGATATAAGATTTTATAAATTTCCTTTATTCAAAACAACATTAAACAACAAAGAAAGTATGAAATGCCTGATAAAATAAGATATTGATGATCATAATATTACCTGGCAAATGTAAAAGTATCAACAGTTATTTGGTACATTTTTTAAACATTTATTTACATGAAATTTATAGTAAAATTTACATTAAGCTTTTTGAGATGCAATAATTTCTTTTTTATCAGCTTGTTTGTCTTCATCAGATTCATCATCTTCAATGTCACTGAAGTCACTTTCTTCATTGTGATCCTGAATAGATACACTCTTGGTATCTTTTCTAGTTATGACTCTTCGACTTGCTCTATAATTATATCCAACAATTTCTGGGTATTTTTCACAAAGTGATTTGTATGCAGTAATAATTCTATTAATATCTTCAACGGATAAATATGTGGCTTTAACGTTAGGATTAACATTAGCCATGTCGAATAGTTCATCTGCCATTGGAATTTGTGATACTTTAGGAAATAGTGTTCTTGCACATTTAATGCAGCGTTTTTGCTTGAAACTAAACATGTGACGCGTGATTTTTTCAAAAAGTTTGAATTCATGCCTTGTTCGTGGTCTTGCTAGTGGAACAAATGTCACAACTCCTACATCTACGTCTGGTTTTGGTACAAATGCTTCTCCAGGTATAATAAATCGTAACTTTGGCGTTGTAAAAGCCTGAGCCATAACTGATAATCTGCATCTATGTGGTTGTTCAACTTCAGCAACTAGACGATCTGCCACTTCTTTTTGAAATGTCAATGTCATTTTCACTCTTCCATGAGCCCATGCTCCTCTTTGTTCGCTCATGGCATGCAGCCATCTGATGATGAGAACGGTTGATATGCTAAATGGTAAATTTCCCACAATGTAAATAGGAGGGCAATCATCTTCCCAGTCTCTGGCATTTTCTGCTGAGAAAAGTGATTTGGTGTCTACTGATAAAATATCATCATAAAAAATATCAATTTTTCCATTAACTGTTTTGTATGCATCTTGAAGCATTTCCAATGTAGGCTTGAATCTTTTGTCTTTTTCAACAATTACAAGTTTTTTTGGCAGTCTTCTCAAGATTGATCTTGTGATGGCTCCTGGTCCAGCACCAACTTCTAGAACTTCTGAATCGGGCACTTTACCTACGTACTTCACAATTTTGTTTGTTATATTCTCATCGAGCAGAAAGTTCTGAGATAACTGTTTTACAGCCTGCAGACGATAGATCCTGATGATGTCTCTCACTGTGGGTAGAGGAGGTAACCTCAAAGCTGACATTCTTATTCTTATAGGATAAAATTAAACTACAAATAATTCATAAAAAAAAAAACTGCTAGGGTCTGAATTAGAATTCGTGCGCTGTGAGCAATTACTAAACGAAAACCTTGGACACTAGTCTACTTCTCGATGATGACTTTTTCTGGCTCGTTGAAGTCATCCAAAAATGATTCCTGTTTGATAGCTATCATGCTGTAAGCGTAGATGGAGGCCACCATGCAGCCGAGACCAACCCCGATGAAGCGATTCCTCATGCGAATTCCACGCCACTGAGCTACGCGTTCGTCGTTCTGTTTTTGCACTCGTTTCATGTACTCTCGCTGAATGGCAGAGACTTTGTCCTTTGAAAGATCGACTTTTTTCATCTGGTCCCCATCGGCCATTATTTTAATGTAGTATTTTTATTCTCTCGGCGCAACGTTGAAGTATGATTTTCGTGTGTTCACGCAGCTTTTACATGACACAATGTAACCAAGCTGTCAAATTTGAGTGAACAACTCTTGGGCCACTTGTCTCGAAATGTATAAACCTTCGACTTATTTGCAACTGTACGTGCGGACCGTTGGCAGTAGACTAACTTGCAAATTGCAGTGCTGGAAAAATAAATTTTGGGAGAATACAGTACGACGATTACTGCGATCTTTGGACGACTAATTTTCGTTACCACTACTTACTTTCTTTTCGAAACCCTCGACTGATTATTTATTCGAAAAAATTTTACGCAATGTTCGGTAACGATACGTGCAAATAAACGAGAATGAGTATGATAACTTCGAAGTCCTCTATTGCCGCATCGTCGTCTGCGCGCGTTTCGCTTTCTCGCGACACACGTGTAGAATCTCGTCAGTCGTCGCGGCCCCTGTGTGCCATGCCTCCGTTTGTGTTTTGAAGTTTTTTCAAAAACTCGCACAGTGGTATTTATTTTATACGATACAAATGACAAAAACAGTCATTTTAACTTGATTGTAAAAACTTTTATTCGCCTTATGTGATAATTGTTATAAAATATTGTCTCTGCATATTAATGTAAGCTATGCAGTTACTTGGACCATTCATTAAGAAATTTTTTCTTTTGAATAATTTAAAAATTGAAGTTGTAGTTTATAGTTATAATGTATTAAAAATAATATTTAATTGTTTTTGTACAACCTAATTTACAAGACACTATTTTTTTAATAAAAGTTCAATTTATTTTTTTGCATCCTTTGAAAACTTCATCCTTTTAGGTTTCTTTGTGAAGAGATCTGTAATACAAAAATTTAAAACACTATTAGTTCTGCATTCTGTATATAAAGTATAAAGAAAATGAAATTGAGATATTTACCTCTGTCTGGTTTCTCTCCAACTTCTTCCTCGTAATACTGAGCATCATCATCCTCATCAGATTCATGAACTTTTTCAGATTCTTTAGCATACTTCTGCAGAAGAATTTCACTTTCCTTCTTTTTCCTCTTCATGCCCTCCAATGATTTATTTTTGTGCTCTTCTTTCTTAAGTTCTTTGTTCTTCTTATTTTCTTCTTGTTTCTTTGTGGCTAATGCCTTTGCTTTACGTTTCTTGGCTCGCGCCTTTTCTAGTGCTGCAACTTCTTCTTCTGTCTTTTGGATATATTCATGGAATAGTACTTGACCTTCCAAAAGTCCATCTTCTACTTTTATTAATGACATATTGATTCTTGGTCCAATTTCATACAAACGTATGGCACTTTTGCTGTCTTCATTACATCCTCTGGAAGATAATTTTTGTGGCAATATAACATGATGATCAGGATCATCTTCAGCTTCACTGTCAGAAACAGCAGGCTTTTTCACAAAGTCCTCAAAATCTTTGCATTTTCCAAGATTTGGTATTTTTGCTTGAACTAGCTTCTTAACACTTTTTGTTAAACCAACAGGCACTACCTTGATAGCGTAATGCCTAAAATCTATAGTTTTATCATCTTTGTTATAACTTAGACAGATACATCTTCTGAGATTACTTAAATTTATAGTAGCCAAGTTGATAGCTGGAAACATGTTTTGGAACATGCTTGCCATCAATTTGAATTGCAATCCTTCTCCAGAGAATTGATTTAAAATAACTAAAGGTGAATGTTTGAAAGCCTCTGTAAATACCATTTGCTTTTTCATTGATGAAATCACATCACGTGCCAACGTGAAATCATTGACTTTGAATGAAAGCGTGGGTCCTCTAGGCATCCTAGTGTAACATAATAAATGGTAAAGAATTGTAAAAACCTTTCATCAAATCATGAAAATTTTAAAAACGAAAAAAGACAACTTACCTTCCAAATTTAAGATACATTCCTCGTTCAGTACAAGAGAAAATAACAATATGTGACACATGCAAAGGGCCAGCTACTTGCACAAAATCTTTGAGAAAGTTTTTCTTTCTTTCCTTCAAGTCGGTGGCCGTGAAGGGTTCCATAACTCTACGAAAATCTTTCGTAAGTTCAACAACATGTTCGGTTGTTAAACCTCGGTGAATAACAAATGAATGCGGTGCTGTCACAAGTGATACATCCTCGACATCTTCCGTTTTTTTATTATTCCTTACACAACGTCCCTACGAAACACAAAAATCATCGTTATTTCTCGTGAAAACAATTACTGGACACGCACGATGTCGATAATTCAATATTTCTATATTACCTTCTTTCTGCGACCCATTTTTCAATTTGTTTATTAACAAAAAACCAGCTTTAATTAAACGAAATCAGCTCTACCACGTGCTACGCGGTATATTAGCCGACAATAACTCGATTTGTTCTGCTGTACAGTCGCACGGCACTCTTGCATATATCTAACCCCAAATAGGCTTGCGTCGTGCGCAGACGTTGCAGCGCGCATGACGTTAAAATGTGTGAAATTCGAATTTTAGAACCATGTCACTGCATAACGTAGAGACGAAGATTGAACAAAAACTCGACAATTTTACAGTGCACAACAAAAGCATGTCGTTTTAACAGTTATTTTTGTGGGTGTAATAAACTGTGACTGAAAAGTTTTAGTAGTGATAATTATAACGAATAGATAATTCGAATCATTCATGTGTAAAGTTAACCATCGAATGAATAGTATTATCGTTGGAGAAATATGGTATGTTATTATTGATTAAATAATTATATAGTAGTCATTTTGAGAATAATATATTTCTATTGCAATTTCGAATTTGTGATTTTGTTAAATTATATCTACACTTATGTGTATAATCTAACCGCCTTGAACAGCCAAGAGTACCGAAATGTACCCTGCCGAGCTTTTGATAATCTGTAAAAAAAAAACAGTTATAATAAAAATTTTTCGAAATCTACGATGCGTAAGAACCTAGTAATTTTGTCTTATTTTATGAATGAATTTCGAACTTTTCGTTAGTTTTTTTTTCGCACAGTTAAATTGAACTACCAAATGGAGGCACACTCCATCTGTTAAAAATTCATTTCGTAACGGTGGAAATGAGTTTACAAACATTGAGATAAGCGTTGAGGGAGAGGTAGAAAAATTTTCCCGCGGTAAATCTCAGCGGAAATTCCGTCCTGATCATTATTATCACCAATTGTCGGGAATAACCGGAAGGCAGCAGATACCAATCGTAGCTGTAGACGGCATCGGCGATTCCCTCGCTCTGTATCGCGTAATGGAATGCGTTAGTTTGTTAAATCACAGAAAAAGGAGTCAATTATTTAATCCTGGTATAATTACGTATTCGGCCAGAAGCTCGCTGGCTATGCAGTAGATGAACATGTGAATCATGAGATTGAGGGCGGTCCCACTCAGGGTGAATATCTGCACGATGGCTGCTCCATTGTCGTCGGATTCGAGCGACTGAACATTTGTTTTATTTAAATGAAAAAGCGAATTAGTCGAGGTCGTATTGAATGATTGAATTGATTGTATTGAATTGAATCGAATACGGACGTTGATACTACCGAATATTAAAAAGCAAATGATCAGCGTCAAGCTCACAGTCTGCACGAGTATGATCATATTGAAAGCTTTTTCTACCAAATTGACGAACCTAGAAGGCCCAATAACGTCGATTAGTTTATCGCGTGTATCAATTTTGCATAAAATACGCGTGTACTTGATCACGAGAAGGTGATGCTCGACGAAGGCGGCCAATCGTTCACAAAACTTATCTCCGTTATCACCAGCCATCGCGACGACTGGCAGATCTCGAATCATCCGGCTCGACAGCTGGCACTGGGCGCAGGCGTGAAAGGCCAGGGCGCCGAAAAAGTTGTCGGGCACGGAGAAGCCGATACCGGCGAAGCTCGCCGTCAGCACCTGCGACGCGTAAACCATCTCGTAGACGGGCGTCTCGTGAAACTCGAACGGATAGTAGGTCTGGAAGGGGAGAAAAGAGCCGCTGGCGAGATCGTCGGTGACGTTGTTGACGATGCGCACGCTCAGGCCCAGGAAGGGCGTGAACATGAAGCCGACGAAGCAGACGCCCATGATGGCGTAGCCGCTCATGGTGAAGAGCTTGGCGCGGCGGGCTTGGCGGAGCATCACGACGCGAGAGGAGTCGGACTGAAAGCGCCGCCAGTGGTCCGAGGCCAGCTGCAGGATCGGCTCGAAGACTTTTGGCATTTAATTTTTTTTTTTCGATATCGGGAGAAAGACAATTTTTTTAAGAATTATTCACAGGCATACGTTTTCGAGAATTCCAAAGTAGAAAGAGCTTGATGGTCGAAGTAGCGGCGATGCAGACGGTCGTCAAATTGTCGATCACCAGGGAGAAGTCTTGCCAGACGAGATTGAGGGCGTAGAGTTGCGGCACGATTATGCCGAGCATCAGACCCGCTACCATCAACGGGACGCTCAGCGCGATCAATTTTGTCCACGCGGTTTTCGGTGCCTGGCCTTCGTCTTCTTCATCTGGCCAGATGCCGATTATCTTCAGACTCAGGCGGTTCAGACCGAAAGCCCAGTGAAAACCTAAGTAAGCACGATTGCGCGAATTTACGAAATATTTTCCCCTTATTGTTTAATCTTTTACCTGGATTTTCGTCTTTTGACGATCGCGTCAGAGTCATGATTTTTTTACCTAATTGTAAGTAAAAAGAAAAGCGCTTAGATAGCGATTATCGATTACGAATATCATCGATATTATTATAGTCGTCGTAAAATTGAATCGCGCATAGATAATAGGAAGATTACCCGCAATTCGATAAATAACGCTTATTAAATCTGGTAAAAAGCTCGCGGGTAGCACGGGACACATTAAATAGGGTGATAAGTAACCCAATGATGGAAGTAAGTTGGAGAAGTAGTTAAGTATTCGTCAAGAAAGGGTAAAACTTGAGTGACACAGCTTATATACCATAATATTGGCAGCAAATGCAAGAAGCTTCTTAGTTTGTCGTAATAATTTTATTATCATATATTTCTTAATATCTTACACGTTAATTTATCAAAGAGTATACAAATTAATTAAATTAAAATTAATTAATGTAATTATTATTCACAATATTTTACTTGTCAGTCGGCACTAAACTCGTAGGCACTTACAATAATCGTATATAAAAAATTATCTATCATTTATTTTTTTAAATTTATTTAATACCAACGGCTTTAAAATATGATCACCTTTCTGAAAAAGGGACTGGTAGCCAGCCCATTTCTCGCAGTGATGATAGATGGCTTTAAAAATGGTCGTTTCCAAATGGCAAAATGAAAATCTTAAAAAAAAAAAAATTATTAAACCCTAAAATCTGCTTTCGTTTCATGAGTAAATCTCGTACTAGCTCGACGCGCCGGAATACTGATTAGCTTTATGTGGCACGGGTAGTATGGACGGATTGACGTCGAGGCTTCGACTGGCCAACGGCGTCATGGCGGGCGAGAAGCTCGGGCTCAGCGCCATCGACGGGAAGTCCGAGACGTCGTAGTCGATCGGTGATTTTGGCACGATCCTACCGGTACCGCTTCCACTGTTCATCGGCAAATTGTGAGACTTGATGGTGGCCGATGACGACGACGAAGCAGCCGCTGCGGCTCCCGAGGATACGTGCACCAGCAGAGACTTGAGCTTGGCCTCGGCCTGCTCGCTCAACTGCTGCTGCTGCAGAAAGGCGTTGAGATTTCGCGTGTCGTCTTTGAGTCGAGCTATCTCGCTGAACACGTGAGCCATCGACTGGTACTCTGGGCTCCAGTCGAGCAGGCAGTTCCAGTCGTAAAAGACGCTCGACTGCTCCTCGAAGCTGCCGGCGAGCTCGGGCGCGCTCGGGCTCTGATCGCTCAGCTGCTGCAACTGCTGCTGGACACCACCGATGTTGGCCTGCAGAGCGTCGATCTTGCGCCGGCACTCGTACACGCTCGAGTACTTGTCCGACATATCGTCGTCGTCGTCGTCGTCCATATTGACTTCGGCGCCCTGGTGCCCATGCTCTCCTCCGCCGTTGTTGGAGCCCTGCTTGCTACCGGGCGCCAGGGCCGCCTCTACGATGCCCAGCCTCGCCAGATAGTCCTGTATGTTCTGTATCGAGGCGTTGCTCAAATCGTCCACCAGTATCTCGGACTTGTTGTACATGACGATCTCCTCGTCGTCGTCCAGATCCTCGTCCTCGAGGTCCTCCTCGGCGTTGTCGTCCTCGCCCGAGCCGTGTCCCGACGAGCCCGACTGATTGCTCAGCGACAGCTCCGACAGGAAGATCTCCTCGGGCTGGCTGTACTCGGCGTAATTCGACAGGATGTTGTTGAAGTCCGACGTCTGGGACTGATGATAGGCGTTGGTGATCTGGCTCACGGTCTCGGCCGTCGCGTAGTTCACCTCGCTCGCGGCCAACTGACGCTTCGACGACGACACGCTCGGCGCGGCGGCCAAGTTGGCGAACGGATAGGCCGAGGACTTGGCGAAATTACCGCTACTAGCCGCCGCGGCAGCCGCAGCCGCAGCTGCTGCCGCCTGCACGGCTATGCTCGTCTCGACTTTGAGACTCGGGCCACCGGGGATGCCACCACCGGGTGACCTCTTGCCTCGCTGCTGGCCGTAAAAGTGTCGATACGAGAGCACACCGAGGAAGCCGGCGACGAGCATGAGCAGGGTCACCCCGATCCAGACGACGAGCTTCTCGTTGCCGGGCTGGGCCGTCTCGTTGATCACGTCGTCGTAACCCGTCAAGCCGTGAATCGAGTCGGAGTTTTTATTGGACGAACCAGAGCCAGAGCCGCCAGCGACCGAGCTCGTCGTCGCGTAGACGATCTCGACGAGGGTCAGATTGCCCAGGGAATTCACCTCGCCGCTGTCGGCTCGCACCAGCAGTTTGAGCTTGCTGCTGCTCTGCGACAACAGAGCGGCCAGCAGCGTACGATTGGGCTTGAAGATCAACGCACCGGAGGTGGGATCGACGCGGAAGAGCGGATGCCGGGTGACCAGGTGATAGGTGGTGTTGCCGTCGGCGCCAGCGTCCGCGTCCTGCGCCATCACGTAGCCCACGATCTTCTCCTTGCGTATCTGCGCGGCGTTCACCACCCTGAAGCGATAGACGCGCTCGCTGAACTGGGGATGGAACTCGTCGCGCGACCTGATCTCCAGCTGCACCTGCGCCTCGGCGTAATTGTTCTCGCGGTCGGTGGCGCGTATCGCGAAGCGATAGCTCTTACGGCGCTCGTAGTCGAACGACTCGCTGCTCGTCACCAGACCGGTGGACGAATCGATCCTGAAGTATCGCTCGTCCGTGTCGCCGTCGGATCCGCTCGAGAAGATGTCCGATTGCTGCTCCGCGGCCACCGCCGCCGCCGCCGCTGCCGGGGCGATCGAGTAGGTGAACTGGCCGTGAGCGCCCGGACCGTCGAGATCGATGGCTCGGGCTACCAGAGCGAGCGGTTCGTTCTCGTAGACGACGCGGCGATAGGTCGACGAGGCGAATCTCGGAAGGTTGTCGTTGACGTTGATCAGGAGTATCTGAAGCCGAGCCAGCGAGCAGAGGCTCGTGCGAGGATCCTTGTCGCAGGCCAGCGCCACGAGATACTGAGATTCGGCCGAATTGCCGCCGATGTCGCAGTCGGGACTGCGCGCGATCGTCACGCTGCCCGTGGACTCGTTGACCCTGAACAGATTCGCGTCGCTGGCGGACATGAGCTCGAAGCCGACCTCGCCGGCCAGGTCGACGTCGTCGTCGCGGACCTCGAGCGTGGCGAGCGTGTTGCCGATAGGAATATCTTCTTTGATCGTAAGATAGGTTTCGTTGTTCTTGAAGGTCGGCCGATTGTCGTTGACGTCTTGCACCTGCACGTGAATATTTATGGAGCTCTCCGAAGCACTGTCGAGGCCATTCTTCAAATTGACGAACAACCTGAGAAGAAAACAAAATTCATGAGATTGGACGACTTATGAATTATTCAATGCATGTGTACAACACGGTACCTCTCGTATTTTTCCCGATCCAATTTCTCCACCAGCACGACGCTGTCACCGGATACCTGGAAGAATTTACTTCCGTTGCCGCTGATCGTCTGGTGCAGCTGCTGCTGTTGCTGCTCGTACGTGCCATTTCCGTGATGGAATCTGTAAAGACTCGTGCCCAGGGTGGCGTTCTCCTTCAGGCTGACCTTGACGTTCTGATTGACCAGGTGAGCGTCGCCACCCTGCAAACGCACCAGCAGAGTGGCCAAGCCGCTGAGCTGGGGATTCCCGTTGTCGCGAGCGATCACCGTCAGCTCGATCTCGTCGTTACTGGTGGTGGTGGTGGTGGTGGTGGTGCCGAGCAATGAATTTTCAAACGATATAGTCCCGTTGTTGGGATTGATGGCGAATCTCTCGACTGGCTTAAGCAGATCGTAAGTGATGACGTTGTTACGATTGGACGAGTCGTTGTCGCTCGCCTCGATGTCCGTGATCGTGTGCAGCTTTTGATGCTCTGCTCGATTTTTGGACAACATTTAAAGAATTAGGATCGTACAATTTACGCGATAAATAACACAATGAATTTATATAGATGACTTACGCGAAAGCGTACTGAGATAAATTGGCTGCTTGAAGCGCGGCGGATTGTCGTTTACATCCACCACGACGACCTTGAGATCTATGGCCACCTTGTGCTCGCCGTCGCTCGAGGTGACCCGCAGACCGTACTCCGACTGAGCCTCGGCGTCCAGCGGCTCGACGATGAAGATTCGACCGCCGTAACGATCGATGGAGAAGCTAGAGCCGGTACTGCCTGGGCCAGTCGTCGGGGCGTTGCTCAGCTCGTAGGTGAGCAGCGACGAGCTGTCCACGTCGTTGGCCGTCACTGTAGCGAGAATGGCTCCGGGCGCGGCATCTGCAACACGCGTTTATCAAAAATTTTTTTAGAGAGAGATAATTGCGAAGATTCTATTTTAAAGCAGTGAACTTGGGACTAAGTATTCGGCTGGTATGTGGAAAAATACACAGAACGCTGCTGCGTTTGGAAATTACGACAGATTGCGTGTGGGAATGCATATTACTCGTCTAGACATAAGTACATGAACTGAAAGTATACCTTATTGGGGATGTAGACGTGGAGATGAAAAAAGTACGCATGAAAGAAGTAAGCATTCAAAAACCGATTATTTTTACGTTTTCCAGAGGGAACTTGAAAAAAAAAGAATTATTCAATCAATCACAGCTTTCTCAAATTCAAAACAAATAATTTGACATTTTTCTCAAAGTTTCAATACCTCTTAAATTTCGTATGCGTGATATTTTATTCGAATAGAATTATTATTAATTAGAATTATATTATTGTTAATCATATGTTTGTTATATTAGCTAAATGAGCTGAACATTTTCCTTATTAGTCGAATGAGCTGAAAAAATCACCAGGTGAACCTCTAACACAATTGAAATTGGCTAGGTGGTCAGGCGCTAAATTTAATCTCTCTTGTAGCAGTTGTAGCTCGAAATTTTCCGCTTTAAAAAACGCTGAAAAATAGTTTTACATTTTCGATGTAAATTAAACAAATCTCTGCTTTTGATTGGAAACATAAAAATAGCGAAGCCAACATTGCTCTTTGAAATATTTATCTTTGAAGAATTTTTTTCGATTTTTTCTTGTAAAAATTCATGTAGCTGTCGTGCTCGGCCGCAGTACTACGCATACGACGCAGTTCAGGATTATATAGTCCAGTGAAAACTTACATGAAATTGCATTTTGTCGGGGAGAGATGAAACCTCGTCTACTTTATGTTTTTGGGTTCGCTGAATTCATTGCCCATGTTATTTTTTACCTAAAACATCAGGAACAGGGTGAAAATCGAGGGTGACAGAGTTTTTCGCTCATATCTCGCGAACGAAGCAAGATACAAAAAAATTAATTGCACCAATCGATTCCTCGTGAAATTTGACATTGAAATACACTTTAACATTTTCAAGTGTCAGTGCAAAATTGTTCACAATATCGAAAAATTAGTTTACAGCGGTCGGCGGTGGTGGGGACCGCCGGCGTCGCCCGAGTATTATCCACACGGAGAGAAAATAGACGCGTTTGAGGAAGGACCTGTATCAAGCGAGAATCGCTAGAACGCTTGCCTGCATCAATCGTTAGCTATCCGGCGATGATCGCCGGAGACTCCACGCTGGGACTTGGGTCGAATTACGGACGCGCGGCATTATTAAATTTTACATTGATTTACCTTCATATAAAGTTTTAACTTCTTCTCCTTCTTCAAAATTATATTTGATTTTAACAACTTTTTGATCAAACATAACTTCACGCGCATGTGAAATTGTTTTATTATTCCAATTGAAATTATTAGATGATTCCTCGAAATCGTAGGAAAATTTTCCAAAAATTTCAATTGGAATACTGTCAAAATCTTGCAAGTGCGTGAAATAATATTTGATTCCCAAAGAGAATTGATTAATATCAAATATAATTTTGAAGGAGAGGGAGAAGAAATCAATGTTTTAAGAAAATGTAAAACAATTAAAAAATTAATAAACACAGAGGTCTCTCGGGCTTACCATGGTAAGATAAGATTATCTAATAAATAAATGGAAGATCTCAATAGAATGTGTGAGAAAATGTTGATTCCTCGCGAGCATCATAATTTTTACATTAATATTTTATCGCAATAAAATTTTTTTATTATAAAACTTCTGGCATTTTTTTAAAAGCTTGAAACATCCTAGTTTTCGTCCAGAAATCTGAAACTTCCCAGTTTTTGTTAAAAAATTGAAACGTTCTGATTTTGACAAAAAACATCAAAACTTCCTACTTTTCTGTTACGGAGATCCGTACCTCAGCCCAAAAATTGAAATTTCGATCCAATTTTCTGAAACTTTTAGAGAAATATTCACTATAAGTTTCAGAAAACTGGATCGAAATTTCGATTTTTGGGTTGAGATACGGATCTTCAGATCTTCCTACCTTTCGAAGGGGCGTCGGATTTAGTCTAATCGCTAAATTTGTAACTCGCTGAAAAAGTACCTGAATGCACTTAACAAAATAAATGAATCTACCATTCCAATAGAAAATTGTCTCAGCTTTCCGATGTTATGGTCAAATTTTCCGAAATTTTCATTTTTTTTCCCGAGAAAATCGCCGGGAAACCTGTAAAGTCGAATATCTCACAAAATAGGTCGACTCAAGTCCCAGCGTGCGAGTCTCCAAAGCGACGCTCAATTATGCGGCGAGCGATTGAGTCAGGCAAGTGTTCTATCAGCTCTACATAGCCTGCGTAACTGCGTAAAGTTCCGCGTTACATACGCACGCACGCGTACTGCCAACCTTGTACAAAAAAATCAAAAAATGTAACAAAACCTCAAAATTTTGACATTAATTCATATTAGCATTGACTCTCTTTTTGTACTGGTGCCGCTGCTAAGTTTTTTTGATTAAAAATGTCAAGTTAAGATGCAATAATTATTTATCATTTTGCGAAGCATACTTCCATGTCCATGAACTGACTGCTCCAAAATTCGCACATGGAGGGAGCCGAAATTTTGAGGTTTTGTTACATTTTTTGATTTTTTTGTACAAGGTTGGCAGTACGCGTGCGTGCGTATGTAATGCGGAACTTTACGCAGTTACGCACGGCTATGTAGAGCTGGCCTACAGGTCCCCCCTCAAACGCGTGTATTTTCTCTCTGCGTATAGATGTCGCTTCCCCTTTGCCGCCGCGCATTCAATGTAAATTTACATAAGAATTAGAGGAACAGGGTATCGTATACTTCCCATATGATGCATATACTTTTTCCTCGTGAGTACTTTTATAAGTTCGACTTTTAATGCTCCTTTCGAATTATTAAGGAAAATGTTGAATTCCATTCAAAAAGAGAAAAAAATGATTAAAATTTTAATCATTGAAAGACGAAGGCATAAAATATTTGAATATGATTTTGGTTTGTTTCGTCTTATTTCGCGATATCACCAGGGGTTTTTATATCTGAGTATATTTTTTTTAAATTTTCGTGCACCCACTTACATAACCGTTTTTTCATTTTGTTCAATTGTATACTTGACAAAATGTACAAATTTCAGAAATGTGCATTGATTTTCAAATACTTTTGTACAAAAAAGTAGAGCGGCCATTGTCTGTGGTTCTGCCCGTAATTAATTAAGACATCTTTTAAATATATTTATAGCCCGTAATAAAAAAAATATTTATTTTAGAATGAACATAAAAAAAAAAAAAACGTTTTTGAATTTTGATACTTTTTTTCGAGAGCTGTAGTTGGCCAAATATCCGGTAGGGAGCGCTGCCACGCGGCGATGAAAGTGAACGGCCCTCGCACGAGTTCTCGACTTTCATGAATAATGTATGCGGATGAATCATTTCTGTGAAACGTCTACACAACGACGTGTCGGTGTACTTTTACTCTAATCTCGAGCTCATATACGTGTCCGTGCGTGTTCGTTCACCAACGATATACGAATTAAAGTATAGGCTAAGTACCTCGTGGCGTGCACGCACGAGTTGGCCAGTGTACGTTGCGACGCCGACACCTCAAGAACGACGAAGATAGACTGCATCGGCTACAGCAAGTGATTTTCGACTTAAAAAAAGAAAAACCCCGAAAAAAAAGTGAATAGTATTTTATATTGTGAGCAACTGTGAATCAACGAGTGATCAACCTAAAAATGAATGACCACCAATTCGAAAACGGTTTGTACGATGATGACGAAAACTTACACGAAGAAGAAGTAGGGCACGGTTTTAGCTGTAGGAATATATACGAAAAAATGGAGGAACTCAAAAAATTGAGGAATTGGGGGAAAAAACTTGACTGGCAAAGTGAAAAAGAACGATTAAAACTTCTCCGTTATATTAACGAGCTAATTGTAAGCTACACGATAGATCATCATCTCAATCTCCGGGAGATCTTTCGTCCGGAAGAAATTGATTTTCTCCTCATGGATTCTATAAAAAGTTACAAGTACAGAAACGAAGGTTATCCACCGACGCTGTTCGTCGGGTTCGTGGCCAACTCCGGTTACAAAGACGATCCCGAGAGCATCGATAAGGCGCTGAGTAGCCGGCGCACCACTGCGATCCATTGGGCGGGCAGGCACTGGTTGCCCACCAAGGTCGAGCTGGTTCGCGATCTGTTTAGGATATTCAACAGATACGACGTGAATTACGTGGACGATTGGGGTCTGACGCATTTGCACGTGGCCTGCATGGAGGGCCACGACAACGCTGTACGAAAGTTCTTGGCGTTCGGCCACGATCCCAATTGTATCATGTCAGAGACGGGCGACACCCCGCTGAACGTTGCCTTGATACACGGGCACAAGACCGTGGCTGAACTGCTGCTGAGAAACGGTTCCGATCCTAATGTGCCCGGCGATAACGGATCGGTCCCATTGCACATGATTTGCATCAGCAACGATGACGTTTACTTGGTGGACAAGTTTTTCGAGATCTGCCAAGAAAGACATCTGTCGGTACGGGTCAATGCCCAAGACAAGCAGGGTCGGAGTCCGCTTCACCTCGCCCTGACCCGCAACCACAAGAGGTTAGCCGAATTGTTGCTAAAAAATGGCGCCGATCCCAATCTCACCGATGCGCAAGGATTGACAGCTTTGCACACAATTTGCAAAAACACCTGCGAGGATGGCTTGACGGAGCTATTCTTCAAGATGTGCGAGGGTACGCGTTATAGGGCAGAAGTCGATGCCGTAGACATGTTGGGCCTGACGCCTCTCGAATGGGCGGTAGCAAATCTCTTGCCGACTGCGATCGATGTACTTATCGATCACGGTGCGAATCTGTCCACGTTCGTTTTTCCATCTGCGCATCACTTCGTCGGGAGATTGGAATCGGAGTTGGGCGACATTTCGATCAATTTTAAACTGAGACTGGCGTCTGGCCTTATTGGGGTCGTTGAACGTCTCGTGAAAAGAGGATACGAAATGGAAGACAACGACACCCTGACGATTATGGGATTATTCGACAAATTCAACCTGTTTCAGAAATCGATGGATTTTGAAAAATTTTTGACAGACGACGAGGAATTTGTGAAAAAAGCGAAAGATGTGATGGTAAAACCTAACATGTCACTCTACGATTTGACCCAATTGCGACCCAAAGAGGCAACAAAACAACTATCGATAATGGACTGCTACAATTTTGCGAACACGGAGTATTATTGGTTCCTACCTGCAAGAACTAGTCAGGCTTGTGGTGTGCACCTGTGCGAAAAAATATCGAGAGGATTTTTCCTTCGATGTGCACTGGATTCTTTAATCGAGCTGATTCACAACCGGCTGCCGATTCTCTGCTGTCATATGATCATGGATCAACTGAATAACGAAGATTTACGCAATATTTTCATGGCGACTGCGGGGCGAAGCTCGTGATTGTCATAAACATATTTGATGTTTTTGTAATATTTAGGGAATGCTAGTTTTCCCTATTCAAAAAAAAGATGTGAAAAAATAATTAAATTTATTCATATACTTATAAATTTATGTTTTGATGTTAAAATTGTACAATTACATTTTTTTACCCCATGACCGGATGAAGCAGAGGAGAAAAGAAATCACATATGCTATGTATGGCAACGCGAAGTTGCATCGACACATGGGAAAGAAAGATTATGTGCGATAAATCATTTTTTATGTAAGAAAATCGCATTTAAAAATTAAGGTTGTGGTCAAAATTGAAACTACCAATTATTCGTAACATCTAATTTATCAATTTTGGTAAATAAATTTTGGTGAAAAAATTGATGTGTCATTGCCACGTTTTCTCTTACACATCATGGGTTTTTCGATGTATTACATTGCAATAGAAATAGTTTTTTTTTCACTTATTCTAAGGCTATATTGGCTGCATAAGGCTTTTATATATCATGGTAGCAAACGTGCCCGTAATACAATCCTATGTATAAAAAGTCTTTTGACAATTTTTTCTGGAAAACTACACAGAAAAACTCACGCACGTCTGTGAGCCGTATAAAATATTCACGCACTGCTTGTAGCCGTGCGTGCTCATGAAAAAGCCGTGCATGCACAGGAAAAAGTCGAGCACGAGCAGTAGCGCCCATCGCGCTCGCCTTCACGCGCCGGTCGTAGCACGGCACTTATTGTCGAAATTACTTATTTTCAAACTCGCTTGAAAACCTCCTGAACCTACTTAAAAGAAACATGTGACCTATGATTTCGATGGGAAATTTTTCCAGTTTTCGATCTAGACTATTATAAAAAATCTTGAAATTACGCTTTTTACTATATTTAATGTTAAAAGTTTATTTGTTTAATTTTCGCGGGGAAAAAAAGATTTTTCGGAAATTCTCAGCACACCATCAGAAAGCTGAAGAAATTTCCAATCAAATTAATAGGTCACATATTTTTTTTAAGTAGGTTTAGGAGGTTTTCAAGCGAGTTAGAAATTAAGCAATTTCGTCAAAAAGTGCCGTGCGACTGCCGCGTTGGGACGCTGCTGCTCAGCGTCGTGAACTCACATAGAGACGCGTCATGATATATTTATCTCATGAATGAATATTTTTTGCTTTAGCTTCTTTTTATACTCGCGCGAGCTCGCATACATATTTAAAGCAAATCATGAGTTATATTTTTTAAATTGAAGTCTATCACGTGCTCGAATGAATATTTTACCTTCTCGGACGAGTATGGTCTGATACTCAGGAAAAGTCGGGCGATTGTCGTTGACATCCATGACGCGTATATTGAGCGTCGCGCTGCCAGTCCTCTGGGGAGTACCGCTGTCCGTGGCGATGAGCGTCAAGCTGTAGCGCTCGCGTATCTCGCGATCCAGCACGATGTTGGTGCGCACCACGCCGGCACCGGACGACTGCACGACGAAGGCATTGTCGACGTTACCGTCCACGATGTTGTAGGCGACCTGACCGTTGGACTTCTCGTCCTCGTCGATCGCCAGTAGCTGTGAACAATTGGAAAGGAAAATTTGAATAAATCGTAGTCACGCTCGTAATAATTCATTCCTTATTATACGTACTTTGGCGACGAAGAAATTCTTGGGCTTGCCTTCGGCCACCGTGGCGAAGTACTCGCTCTGCGTGAAAATCGGCGCGTTGTCGTTGGCGTCCTTGAGAAACACACTGAGCTTGGCGTAAGCCTCCCTGACGAGCGGCCCGTCGTCCGGCGTCTTGGCCAGCAGCGTCAGATTGATCGAGCGACCCTTCCACAGCTCGTAATCCAGCTGGCCGGGGTCGCGAACCCTGATCACCCCGGACTGGCGATCGACCTCGAAGCGGCCCTCGTCGTCGCCCGCACCGATGTAGTACGACACCTGCTGCTTGCGGCCGTTGTACCTGAGCGCCGTCACCTGAAGAATCTCCGTGCGGGCGGGCAGATTTTCCCGGATCTCGATCGTGTAGACGCTGCTCTGGAACTGCAGCGCGGCCGCGTTGGTGGCGTGCGGGTGATCCGTGGCGGTAGCGCCACGACCCAGGAGTCGAAACTCGACGAGCGCCTGCGTGCGTAAGGACGGAGTGCCCTTATCCGCGGCCACGACCTTCAAACGATACAGTCTCGTCTCGTTTTCGCGCAGCGACTGCGACGCGCTGATCGAGCCCGATCTCTCGTTGATGATGAATTTTTTCGCGTCATCGTCTGCGTCCTCGTCGTGTACGAGGCTGTAAACGATTTGGGCGTTGAGCTCGTCGTCGGCATCGTGAGCCTCGACTCGTAACACCTCCTGGTTCGCCGGGGTGTCGGCCGGCAGATCGATCTGATACAGATACTCGTTGAATACGGGACGATTGTCGTTGACGTCCATCACGTGGATGTCGACGCGGCAGAACGTCGATCGGACTTTCGACCTGCCGCTGTCCGTTGCCAGAACTTTGAACGAGTAGTGCTTGCGCTTCTCGTAATCGATAAGTCTGGAAGGCAACGTGCTCAAATTAGGATACAGTTTTAGCGTAAGAAAAATTAATAAAAAGCTGCAAAATATGAGATTTCTTTATAATTTTTGGTGAATAAAATTGAAGTAAAATGGAAGTCGAATAAAAATAAGGGATTCAATATTTTTTATTTATTTACATTGTGAACAAAGAGACTTTGAAGAGCTGTCAAAACTTTACCAACAAATCGAAATTATGACTATTCTCATTACTCACATATGTATCAAAGATTTTTTTTATTTATGATTTTATTGAACTCTAGCTATTTTCTACAGTTTAAATTTTTTAATTAAATTTACAAAAATGAAAGAGCGATCATGAGCTTTGGCTTGTAGCCGCCAAACAAGTATGATAAAAATCTTCGTTATTCAACTGATCAATGATTATATCGCAGCAGAGAATTGGCAGTCGGTAGTGCGTCAGCTCCATAAAAGTGTCCAGTACCCATCGCCGGAAAAAGTTTCTTAATAGTTTTTCGCAGAAATGCTCGGCGCAAGCCTCACGATGCTTTTTGAGGAGTGAATCGAAATCATCCGCTCGGGCGAACTTCTTGTAGACCGAATATGTGACTCGTTTTTCCGCCTGTTTGGTTTTTGAACGGATCGAGTCGTAGAGCGACAGACTCGGATTCACCATTACTTTTTTCGCTTTGCTTGCAAATTCCTCGTCGTTGTACAAAGATTTTTCAAGATCCTCCGATTTCTCGAATAATCCGTACTTGTCGAAAGATTTCATGATCGTCAGAGCGTCGCCTCGAGTCAGTTCATATCCTCGTTTCTCAAGACGCTCGACGACGGTCACTGCGTCGGATGCAAGACTGAATTTAAAATTATTTGCAATTTCATAATTTTCTGGCATAAAACCCTCGGCGAAGTGCAGCGGAAAAACGAAGCTGGACAGATCAGCACCACGATCTAAAAGCACATCGACCGTATTCGGCAAAAGATTCGCCACGGCCCATTGAAGAGGCGTCCGGCCCAACCTGTCTGCAGCGTCGATCTGCACCATCTCGTGGATATCCTCGTTGATCATGAAAAATAGCTCGGCCATGCCGTCGTCGTCTTCGCAATAATCGTCTCTATTGCAAATGACATGAAGAGGAGTCGATCCATCCTCGTTGATCATATTCGGATCGGCGCCGTGTCTCAGCAGCGACTCGACCACCTCCTTGTTGCCGCGGTTCAGAGCCAAGTGTAGCGGGGGATCGATCGATTCATGAGAGAAATTATTGGGATTCTGTCCGAGCTCGAGGTAATCCTCCGCGACTTCGCTTACGCCATAGGCGCAAGCTAGGAGAAAACGCGCCTGTCTCAACCTGTAAATTTCGATCGAGTGAGAAAATTGTAACGGTATATGGCTCGTCTTTGTAATTATAGTGCGAGCCACGAAACCGAAGAATGGTTTATCTTGGTAATTTTGTTCTCCTTACCTGGGAAGCGTTGGTTCCTTCTGCAGAATCCAATTGATTTCCTTTTGAAAAATGCCTTGGATGTTCAGAGATCGTTCCCCCGGATCGCTGAGAAAGTCGCAAAATTTACGAAGAAACTCGTATCGCTCTCTTCGGTTTTCCCAGTTGCACTCGTCACGCATTCTCACCAATCGTTCTAATTTGTCCGATTGTTCGTTGTCGCCTTCTTCGCGTTGACTCTCGTCGTTGGACGCGGACATGGTTTCGCGCACTGACTCACGATCACACTAATAAATTAAGGTCTTTTTTTCCCACCAAGATCACTCGATTTCGCGGCGCTGTACTTGTTTTGCGTTTGACAGAACCACCTACATATACATGCACGAACACGCACGATGCGAGCGAGAATCGAGATACAGAGTCGCACGACGCGCCTGCTGCACAGTACGATACTTCGATCGTCGTCTTTTTTTTTAACCTCGTGGTCGTTAAGCAGCGCCCTCGAACTATAAACTGCCTCAGGTGGCAAATTCAAAGCGCGCGAAATCTTTACGATTATCTCTTCGCACAAACGCAAATCGCGTAAAGAAATTTCACTCATAAACAATAACTCGCAATTGAAGTAACTTACCCCGACGTAGTGATGACTCCCGTCAGATTGTCGATATTGAACTCGTAAAAGGTCTCGTCGCTCATCGAGTAAATGACCTTGCCGTTGACGCCGTGGTCCGGATCCAGCGCCGTGAGCTTCATCACGCTCGTGCCGATCGGCAGATTCTCCGTGACGTGGGTCTCGTAGCTTCTCGTGGCGTTGCACGACGACGAACTCGTGGCCTTGTTTCGAGAGCACTCGTCGTCGTCGTCGTTAATAAAGTCGTCGTCTCGCTTGACCGTGTACTCGTTCTCGATGAAGAGCGGCGCGTTGTCGTTGTCGTCCAGCACCGTGACCGTGAGATTGCAGTAAGACTCGAGGCTCGGCGTGCCCTGGTCGCTGGCCTTGATAATCAGCACGTATCTGGCCGTCTTCTCGCGATCGAGACTCGAAGCCGTCAACAGTCCGCTTGTCTCGTCGAGCTCGAACTCGTTGTCGTCGTCGCCCGCGTGAATCGCGTAGACGATCGTGGCGTTCTCGGCCTCGTCCGGGTCATGGGCCGTGACCCGGTGCACGGCCATCGCCTCGTTGTTCTCCGGCAGCACCAGATGATTGCCGGCGCAGGACTCGGCCGCGAAGCTCGGCCTGTTGTCGTTCTCGTCGAGCACGACTACGCGCAGCGTCGTCGCGTCCACTTGGCGCTTGGAGCGCGCCAGCACCGGCACCGAGTACGAGGCGACTCGCTCGCGATTCAGGCCAGCCCTGAGTACGACCCCACCGTCGCTCAGCACCTCGAATTCGGCGCTGTGCTGCTGCTGTTGCTCCGGCACGGAAAAAGTGACGTTCTCGAAGTACGACAGGGTGAACTGCTCGAGTTCGGCGATTCTCGTGCCAACCCGCGTTGACTCGGATACTCGCACGCTCGGCTGAGAGTAGAAGATCTGGGACGACGAGATCTTCTGCGCCTGACCGTTGCTGATCAGCCTGAGTCTCATGCTGGTCGATCTGCTCGTTGGCGAGCCTTGGTCGCTGGCCACGACCTCGATCTCGAGGCCACTGTCCGGCAGCGATCTCAGCAGGCTCAAGCTGCCCGTCGTCTGGTTCAGGCTCACGTAATTCTGCTCGCGCTTCAGATGATAGGTGACGCGGCCGTTCTCGCCGCTGTCCTCGTCGACGGCGATTATACGCTGGATCTGCGAGCCTTTCTTGACGTTCACGGGCACGAGCAGCGGTGCCTCGCCGTTTCGCGGCACGACGAAACGCGGATCGTTGTCGTTCTCGTCCAGCAGGCCGATCCTCACCGAGCACCACGAGCTACGACTGCCCGCCTCGGCCTTGACACGGAAAAAGTACTCGGAAACAACCTCGTAATCCAAACGCTTTTTGAGCGACAGTATGCCCGTGATGGGGTCCAGGCTGAAGAGATCGGCCGAGCCCGGTGGATGCTCGTTGCTCATGCTGTAGCGCAGCTCGACGTCGCCGTCGTTGTCCGCGTCCGTCGCTCGGAACTGATGGATGCGCGAGCCCAGCGCGGCGCACTCCGACATCTCGATGAACACCGGGTCCTCGGGCCAGGTGGGCGCGTTGTCGTCCACGTCGAGGACGACGCAGGTCACCGAGAACAGGACCGAGACTCCCCCACCGGTGGCGGTGAGGTCCAGCGCCTCGATCTCGAGATTGTACTCGAGGACCTTTTCGTAATCGAGGCTGTCGGTGACGATTATTTTTTCCGCTCGGTGATTCGACCTCGAACAAAGTCGAGCTGTCAGCTGGTGTAACGGACAGAATCGTGTAGTTGACGCGATGACCGGCGCTAAAGATGCGCGGTAGACTGCCGATCTGCTCGCCCACGTCGATGTCCTCGTACACCTGGTAGAACGATCGGTGGAATATTTTTATTTATGTAGTTGAGGAAAAAAAAAATGACAAAAATAATTATTACCTCGAAACGCAATACGTAATTGGAAGAGATACGTTGCTGATCCGTCAGGGAGATGACTCTGACTCGAAGAGAATCGACGCTTTGTCTCGGTGGATTGCCAAGATCGGTCGCGACGACCAAGACGTCGTACGAGTCGCACTCCTCTTGGACCAGCACCTCTTTAAGCCTTATCACGCCGCTGCTCTCGTCGATGCTGAACATCTCGTGGCTTCGAGTCTTATTTTCTGAATAAAGAAATTATAAAAAGTTAAACAAAGTTAATCGGTCGAGAATCGCACATTATTGTTACAACTTACCGGGCTTGATGGAATAAGCGATTCGCGCGTTGTCACCCGCGTCGTAATCCACAGCCTGCATCTGCACGACGAACGTGTTGACCGGCTGATACTCCCTCGCGTGCACAGCGAGATCCTTGCGCGTGAGAAAGATCGGCGAGTTGTCGTTGGCGTCCAGAACCCTGATCTCCAACGGCACCCTGGCCACCAGCCTCGGCCTGCCGTGATCGTGCGCCTCCGCCACGTACCTGTACAGCTCGGTGGTCTCGCGATCCAGCTGACTCGCTCTGATCGTGATCTTGCCCGTCTTCGGGTCGATTTTAACGTGGTCGTCCTGCGGCCTGAGCGAGTACTCGAGTCGCGAGTTGTCGGCTTGGTCGGCGTCGTAAGCCACCAGGTCCTGCAGATAAACGTCGGCCTCGGCGTTTTCCGCGATCTCGTAGGAGTAGGAGTCGCGCGTGAATCGAGGCGCGTTGTCGTTCTCGTCGAGCACCTGGATGCGAAGCTCGACGGTAGCGGTGAGCGGAAACAGGCCGCAGTCGCTGGCTTGGATACGAAAGACGTGGCTGTCGTTGGCCTCGCGATCGAAGCCTCGATTCAGCGTCAGCCAGCCCGTGTCGGGATTGATGTCGAGCGGCCCCGAGTCGTCGTCGTCGTCGAGGATTTGATACTGTAGACGGGCGTTTCTGCCCGAGTCGTTGTCGCTCGCTTGTAGTTTAAATATCTAATGGAAAAAAGCATAGGCGACGAAGTGAATAAAAAAATCGATCGTTTTTTTTTATTATTACAATAATGCAGAACTCACGGGATAAGGCGAGTGATAATTTTCCTTGACCGTCAAAAATATCCGATCCAGCTCGAAAATCGGACTGTTGTCGTTGACGTCCTGCACTTCCACGTCCAGCTCGAACTTGGACTGCAGCCCGTCGCCGTCTTGGGCCACCACAACCAGCCGATGTCTCTGCTGTCGCTCGTAATCCAGCCGAGCGATGAGAAATATCTCGCCGGACTCGGCGTCGCAGCCGAACAGCTGCTGCTCCTGCTTGTCCTTGATCGAGTAGCGGACGGGCGTACCCCTCGGTACGATGTCCCGATCCCGAGCACTGGCTATGTACAGAGTGCTGTGCAGCGCGTACGACTCGGGCACGGATATCCTCGCCTGGGTCAGCTGGAACTCGGGTGGATTGTCGTTGACGTCGACGACTCGCACCTCGATCTGGCAGTAACCCACGGAAATGGTGTCGTTGAGACGGACGCTCAGCAGGTAATGATCCCGGGTCTCGCGATCCAGCGGTCGTTTACTGCGCAAAGCACCCGTCGAAGAGTCCAGTAGCCAGTCGGCGTTGTCCCGGGGCTGTAGAGAGAAGGAGTAGCTACCGCTACTGCTGCCACTGCTCGTAGTGGCGACCTCGACGAAACCGATCTCCGAATCGATCGGCAGATCTTCCCTCGCCTCCATGATCTGCCTCGGCCAGCTGCATCGAACGAACGACGAGTTTTTCAGCACCGCCGTGATCCTCACGACGGCCTCGTTCTTGCTCTTCAGGCCGCCGTAGTCGATCGCCACCACGTGGAACTGATAGACCACGTGATTGTTGACGAGGTCCGGCCGATCGAGAAAGATCTCGCCCGTGTCCTTGTCGATGCGAAACACGTCCTGGCCGCCCTGGCTGTTGACGAAGTAGTACTGCACGCGGCCGAAGTAGCCGGCATCGGCGTCGTGGGCCGAGCAGCGCACGATCGCCGGCCGCTGCTGCTTCAGATTATTTAATGCGTTGTTGTTGTTGATGTTGTTGTTGATTTCGATGGTGACGTTGTACTCGCTGCGCAGGAAGGTCGGATGATTGTTGTTCACGTCGATGATGTTGATGCGGACGAGGGAGTACGCGCTCAAGCCACCTGCATAAATTTTTGAAAGTATAAGAATCGTAGATGATTTAGGGTTTTTAGAAATGAGATTAGGAACCTTTGTCAACGGCTGCGATTAGGATTTCCTCGACCTCGGACTTTTCTCGGTCTAGTTTGTTCTTCAAGCAAACGTCGCCGCTCACCGGATCGACGACGAACAGATCTTCCGAGCTGGTGCTCTTGAAAATCGTGTAATTGATCATGGAGTTGATACCGCAATCGTAGTCTACAGCCGTCATCTAGATACCATACGAAAATGTTTCAATTCATTCTTACATCGTAGCTAGGGTAAATGTACCCTTTACCGTGGGTATGCCAATTATCGTGGATTATTTTCGATTGTCAAGTCAAATCATCCCCAAAATATTCCTGTTTGTTCTTCTGACCGAATTTTATCAATTGCGTAAAAAAAAACAGGTATTTTACGGAGGATATTTTCCCTTTTAATTCATTCAAAAATATTCGGTCTACTTTGAGCCGAAAAAGTGGAAAAAGTTGTAAAACACAGTTTACGTTTAGACCTCATTTTAACTATTATTGACAGAGAAGCTATCTAACAATGATACTTACAGCTAGTAATACGTACATCCGCGCTAATACACACACGGTAATAGGTGCAAAGCCACGGAATTGCACACGCTCGGCTTTATTTTATGAATTGACTTTTCGTACTAATGTTATATTAAAAAATGGATTATTAATGCATTACTATATAGAGCAATGTTTATTCTTCCATTCAAAAACAAAAAAACTTATAATTACGTTGTTTCTTTCAATTTTATGGCATTGCTAAAATGAGTCAAAAATAAATCCACGGTAATGGATACTTTTACCCTATTTCAATTCTTACCTTAAAGAAACAATTGCCAATGGGAAAATCTTCGGGCAAAGACACGTTGTAGAAAGGCTTATCGAAAACCGGCTCGTTGTTGTCCGAGTCCCTGATGGATACGCGTACCGTCGCGGTGCTCGCCAGTGACGGGTGCCCGAGATCTCGAGCCTCCACCACTAATACCGGCGTCGCGTCGACGTTGCAATCGATGGGTGATTTGGTCGTTATCAGACCTGTTTCCTCGTTGATCTCGAACCAGCTGGAGTTTCCCAGTATCGAGTATCTCACTTGGCCGTTGAGCTCCTCGTCGGGATCACGAGCCTGTACGCTGACCAGGGGGCTTCCCGGCTCGGCCGAAGCCATCAGATCGCACTCGTAAACTGGCCGATCGAATTCCGGCGCGTTGTCGTTCTCGTCCGAGACGAGTAGTTGAAAGCTCTTGGATGCCTTCAATGGCGGCTGGCCCGAGTCGATGGCCTCGACGACGAGCTCGTACCTGGACTTGGCCTCGCGATCCAGCAGCTGATCCTCCACCACGAGATAGAGCGTGTTCTCGTGGGTGGCCAGGCCGAAGTGATTCTCGCCGCCGGTGAGATTGACCGTGGCGTTGAGGTACTCGTGCTGCGAGTCCGGATCGCTGATGCTGATGCGCGCCACCAGCTCGCCGGGCGCTGCGTTCTCGCTGACCTTGGGCGAGGCGTCGTCCGACAGGAAGTGCACGTTGATCACGGGCTCGTTGTCGTTCACGTCCACGACGAAGATCGTCACGAAGGTGCTGGCCTCGAGCGGCTGAGCGCCCAGGTCGCGGGCCACAACGACGATCTCGTGACGCTCCTTGGTCTCGAAGTCCAACGGCTTGCCGAGGCTCACGAGGCCCGTGGCCTCGTCGATCTCGAAGATCTTCTCGCGGTCGGACTGGCGTCGATTGATCGAGTAGACGACGCGTCCGTTGTCGCCCGAGTCCGCGTCACTGGCCTGCAGCTGGAGTATCGGCGTGCCCAGGGTCGCGTTCTCGTACAGCTCCACCACGTAGGCGTTCTTCTCGAAGACGGGCGCGTTGTCGTTCACGTCCTGCACCGTTACGTTGACCTGCAGCTGTGAACTGAGCGGAGGCGAGCCCCCGTCGAAGGCCTTGATGAGGAGCTGATAGCTGGAGCGCTGCTCGTGATCGAGGGCGACGCTGTTCTGCAGATCGAGATAGAGTATGCCGTCGTAGCCGCGATGCGCCACCAGCTTGAACGAGTCGCCGTGATTGCCGGCGATGATGTCGTAGCGCTGGGTGCTGTAACGATCGAGGTCCGGATCCTTCGCGGGGGGCAGGGCTCGCTTAGAGCCGCGCGGCAGATTCTCCGGGAACTCGATGTCCACTCGCTCCACCGGGAACTGGGGCGCGTTGTCGTTCTCGTCGAGGATCTTGATGACGACGCGCACGTTCTGGGGCAGCACGAGGAGGCTGTAGAGCGGTCGGGACTCGCGATCGAGCCATGCCTTGGACTTGATCTCGCCGGTGACGTGATCGATGCTGAAGTCGCTGTCGATGGCGCTGCCCGAGACCGGTACTATGAGGTAGGGCTTGTTGACGTCGACGTTGATGAAGCCGATACGGGTGCCGGGCGCGGCGCTCTCCGACACCTCGAGGTAGTAGACCTTTTCCGCCGAGCAGCTTATGGATAGTAGTAGAGCCAAGAGAACGACGATCCTCGATCGACAGTTGGAGTCAAGCATGTTGATATCGCTCGGTTCTTGTCACGTGCCCATTATGATTTTTTCTATATTTTTATCGCACCTCACGATCATATTTTCAAACTTTGGCATCCGATTTTACGCACGCATATGCCTCGCGAGCGCGCGCGTAATAAACGTGTAGTGTGAACTTGATCCTTTCGCGTACCGTAAGAGGGGTGCAGCGCACAGGTGAAAAAACGACACACACACGTGCACCGTGAAGAGAGATTCATTAGAGAAGTGCAGCAGGCCGATTGCGTCGAACCACGCCGAGGAAGGCAGAAAACTATTTTACAAATATCACATCGGAGCTTCGCAGTATTTATATGTATTATATATTATACAGGGAGAGAAAACAACAGAGTCCCCCTCGAGTACTCCACTACCTATACGTGCGTATTCGCGCTCCCGTAATGCACTTAGCTCGACACTGACATGGCGGCAACTGCTCCGCTCTGCTTGTACAAGAGTGCAGGAGCATTATATCGTACCTTCCTTGCTCTCCTCCGCAGCGGAGAGTCTTCCTTCTCTCCCTTCCCGCGTCCGTATATATATACAGAGCTTGTTCCGCGCGCAGAGAGAGAGAGAGAGCAAGGTTGAAAGATATGCAAGGCCCAAAAGTAGGGACTCTCCTCCTCGTCGTCATATACATGTATACCGGATCGCACGTAGCGCGCTCAACTCTTTATATACGTGCTGCGCGCGGTATGTACAGTGTATAAGAGGGAAGCGAGTGAGAGAGAGGAGGAGGAGATGGAACGAGGGATAAAGAGGAGAAGAGAAAGAAAAAAAACGACACTTTGCGTTCGGGCTTCGTTTTTGAGAGAGAGAGAGAGAGAAAGAGGAAGGCTCCGTAAGGAATTTGCACGAGGAATAAAATGTATAACTTTCGATTTAGAGAAATCCAATGTTATTTTTATTTTATTTTTTCTTTCTTTTTAGTGACAAAGTCCTTATTAAAAATCATAATATTTTCTGACAAACAAATTCAATATCGTAGAAATAAAATCATGATTGGCGTAATAAAGACACAATCTCTAGTAAATTATACAGCGTCTCTTGAAGATATTTTTTTTTTTTGTGCTGTGACATAAATGAAAAATGATGCTGGTTTAGTGAATTTTTCGAAAAACACAACTTTCGTAAATGCATAGATGAGTCTTGCTTTATAATAGTTAATATAATAACATTGTTAGTTAAATGCTCATTGTTTATTTTGTTGTAAATGTTTTTAATATCAGCCTTTCTTTTAATTCAGAAAAATATTTGACAGTTTTTGAATAAATACAAACGAAAATCGGATTAGAAAAGTCAGTTTTCACACAGATCTGTATTTGTATATAATATATGGAATGCATGTTTTAAGTAACATAATTTCGAAAAACGAACCAACTGCGCGCGAGGCAAAAATCATACGATGAAAAAACGTTAAACGCGATTGTTTCCGATTGTCTTATTAATTTCTTACTCTACTGTTTAAATTTGTCGTTACGTTTTAAATTGTGTATAATCGAGTGAGTTTCATGAGCGGGGAAATTGAGCTGTTTCAAGGATGAAAAAATGAATGAATATGGGTTCTATTTAATTTATTGTTGATTTGAAATTTGAAATTATTTCTCACGATCCAAGGCTACACAATTTATATTTTTTTGATTACGATAATAATTATAAGTCTTATGAAAAAACAGTTACAGTAAGTGTTTGTGATAATGAAAATTCAGAATGTTTCCTGTTGGTTATTTTTCTTAAGCTCAAGTACAATGAAAGTCGAAACTGTTTTACTGCAAGATGAAGATCATGAGAGTTTGCATTACATATGGTTACACGTGTATTATATTTATTAGTAATGATAAAATGGTTTGGCTTGAGTATGCATTTTACACTCAAAAATTACTAAACGATCATCCTTTTTTTGCATTCTTGTTCCAGCTAGACTGATTATTTCTTGCATAATAATACCATTCTTATCTTCAACTTATATTCATTGGTTTTATTTAGTAAGTTACGAAACGTCCTGATCTTCCACATCTTGAAGCTGTTCTTTATGTTCACCTTCACCTGCGAAAATGAAATAAGAATTAATAAGAGTTCAATATGTAACAAATTTCCAAAAAATTACATGAATGTTTAGAAAAAAATGTAATTGAGATTCAATGTTCAGTGGGTCTTTTAGTCTTTAAACTTTTTTTACAAAAGTTTCAAAGAATAGACAAGATATTGCAGCCAATTGTCAAGTAATTTTGGGGCTTGCAATGCGCAAAAAAAAGTGCTAATTTTTTTAAATGCATAGATGATTTAGAAAAGTATCTATAGTATTCCTATTACCATCTCCCTGCATGTCAGAAGTCCATAACGTGAGATTATCCCTGAGCAGTTGCATGATCAAAGTGGAATCTTTGTAACTTTCTTCGGACAGAGTATCGAGCTCTGCGATGGCGTCGTCGAACGCGGCCTTCGCCAAGCGGCAAGCTCTATCGGGGCTGTTGAGAATTTCGTAATAAAATACAGAAAAGTTCAGAGCCAGTCCGAGACGGATGGGATGTGTTGGCGGTAGGTCTGTCATGGCGATGTCGCTGGCCGCCTTGTACGCCACGAGCGAGTTCTCCGCAGCCTCTTTTCTATCATTGCCAATTGCAAATTCTGCCAAGTAACGATGGTAATCTCCCTTCCTGCGAAATTTCAAGAAAAAAATATCATGTTTACATGCGAAATATGCGAGTTGAGGAAGTTGGAGACTTAGCGCGGTAAACGGATAAGATGCCAAACACTTGTGGAACTGCGATGGCGCTATAGATTCACTAATGGAGCATTGACCGGCTCCTATGCGTATAGTTAATACCGCTAATGCGTTTAATATGACAATATGACATTGTGTACTTCCATGTACTGTATATACAACGGATCAGCTGAAACGATCGTGCGCCTTACTCATGGTTGAAACGTTTGATAATGCGCTAATTACTGTGCGAATGTCGAAATAGGAAATTGACTCATGTGTGTTTCTCAAAAAGGAGCGCGTGATTTACACGTGACCAGCAGCTGAGAGCGGAAGCAGCAGCAGGCCTTCAACTTACATTTTATAGTAAAAAACTTTTGATTCTCCGGTGGATGCACAGGGTATCAGGTGTTTTTCCAAAACTCCGAGGATATCTGCGCAAATGTCTCTGAGCTCCTTTTCGACCTGACCCCGGTATTGACGGATCATTTCGAGCTTCTCCTCGGCGCCTTTAGTTTCCTCTTTCTGCTCGATACTGGAGATAATTCGCCAGGACGCTCTCCTCGCACCAATAACATTTTTATATGCTACTGATAGAAGATTGCGCTCTTCGACTGTGAGTTCTATGTCTAGCGACGCAACTTTCTTCATTGCTTCGACCATTTCTGCAAAAAGATAACAAAAAAGACGTTAATGCCATTGGTTATTTTCGACGTAAAAAGAGTAATGTCGTTACGATATTCTGTAACGTAATTGATATTGGCGTGAGTTGTAACCGGGTTTAACTTAATTTGCAATGTATAAAAGTAACATAACTCAATTTCAACAGCTTGGTGCCGGGGCATTTTTAAGTAAAAGGAAAATACCCATCGGCTAGTAAATTGTCATGGAATGTTCTAGAATGTTGAACAATTTGTATTTTGAGAAAAAACCAGTTGATGACTAAAGTTCTACTTTTTTTTATAATTACATTATACTTGAGAATTTTAAAATGGATATTTTTAAAGTTTTTCAAATTGGAAATCATGATGATTCAACGCTAATGTTCGTTAATGAAAAATAGTCAGTCATAAGTGGCTAGATAGACTCAAAATAGATTAGATTTTTATTAATTTTTTTATTAAATGCTTTAGTAAAATGGTTATAAGATTATAATGATTATCTATACAATATAAGATAAACACAGCGTGTCTAACCGCTAGATTTTATCTCTTATATTATCTTTGAGTTTTGGAATTTGAAGAATATATGCTATCAGTTATCAAATCATAAAATAATTACTATATAATGTGAATTATAATTCAAGTATAATGGTAAATACTGAAATTTTGCAAACGAATGAGGCAGAATTAGTTTACAACCTCATTCAGTTGCTAATCGTCGCTCAAGGCTCCATCATGAGTTTTGCCAATTTTTGTGAGAAAAATGTTAAAAAAATATCATATTGAATTTCCTTGAGCATAATGAGCAATCAAAGAAATTCATTTCAACGACAAATCATGACTTGGATTTGTGCGAGTACCAGCAGAAGCTGTATTAGCCTGTTGGTTTTCATGCTGCTGCTGGAGAAATACATGCATTATACAGAATATATTGCGTTACAAAAATGTTTAATCATAATAATCATGAGCGTCAATCGTGAGCGTTATCGAAAAAGCTGACGAAAAATGGCTGAGATTTTGTTCGTTAACCGGGCCGGAGATATTTTAAATTATTTAGATAAAAACAACATGGCGCGTCATATACGGGTCGTGTACGTAAAATGCAGTCAACGTAACTGGACATAATTTGAGCGAAAATCGATCGATTTGTTTTCTCTGGCTTTAAGCGTGACGCACGCGCAGACTCGGCAAATAAAGTACTTTTCAACAATTTCCAGGTTCGCCGCGTAGCAGCAAAAGCGCCTCGCGTGTGCGAATATGATTTTCCATTTACACACATACGTATATATTTGCCTCGTCTCGCGACTCTCGAGTGTGCGTTACACGACGAGAAGAGAATACAGAGAGACCCCGAGAGTTATTACATGTTGGCTAGGTGCCGCGGCAGCCGAGAGGGGCCCCCGCGGCACCAGCGGAACTACTACGTCGTCTCCAATTTCTCTTTTTTTTTTTTTTCTTTTTTTTTTGCACGAAAGCCCCGGAATACAATCATCAAAATCAACCAGCCACCGGACTAAGAATGTGTGTGAATAACCATGCGACTTTACCATCGTAACGTTCGGCCTGTTCGGCGAGTTTCGCCTTATAAACATTGTCCTCTCTCTCTGTCATGTTGATGGCTCAGGTCGTCTCGTTGCGAATCCACACAGAAACTTCGTAACAGAACTTGGTTGAAAAATCTCGCGCGAGCCCCGTTGGTTTGCGGGATAAATAAACAATAGAACACGTAGTGAATATCGTCCCGAATCAATAAGCGACGCCTTTGCTGTGCTGCACGGATACACGGAGAGAGCTATCTAGCGATCTAGCCGAGGTCAAGGAATACACATGTAGCGAACACACAACTTTGAGCGAAGAATTAAGGATGGGCCACGTACGTGAGCGTAGTAACGTAGATGGCGAAACGGCCGTCGTGCAAGCTACAGCTAGCGCAGAGAGCGGCTGTGGCGGCGCGGCAGCGGGCAGCGGCGTCGGCGGCTCCGCGCCAGCCAGCCAGCCAGGCATCATACGGCATAGCATATAGCGTATATAGCATATTTATAAGGCTGAGGCTAGGCAGCGGCCCCCACGCGGCAAACGCAAAGTAAAGCAAGCGGTGACGAGTGCAGAAGCAGCAGGCTGAGGCAGCTGCGACCGGTGGCGCCGGCCGCGAAACGACGATGACGCGACGCGCCAATTCTCGCATCGTTGTTGCCGCGAATCCACGCGCGAGTCTATATGGGATCTCGTTGCACCGTGGCAGAAGCCAAATTAAAGCGGATGAGTGAGTTTCGCGCAGATGCTATGATCATTTTACAGGCAAGCCGGTTTGGTGCCGGAAAACGAGGAATTTCGTGAAAATTAGAAAATATCGGGTCTCGGCCTCGAGACAGAGAGAGATCGCGGTCATGTCGTAAATAATATCAATTTTAGCGAATTGGTAATGGGAATTATTTACCGCACGACAAATTGCGTCGTTCGTTACGTGGCGCCATCTGATCGAGCAGATTATTTCGAAATTTTTATTTATTTTCAATTTTCACTCGGGAAATCGGTAATTCGACGATCTCGGGTAGCGGATCGTTTTGCCTAGTCATTTCGAATTGTTCTAATTAAAAACGACAACGTAGCAAAATTTCGATGCCACGTGAAAACATCTGTTTCTACGGTCCTTTTCCGCAATTCAGACCTTTACGCAGGGTCGGACAGTCACGAAACGACATCCTGTTGATTTGCGAATGAATTATGAAATTGCTCCAATGTATGGCTACACAATTATATTTTCAAATATTTCCAATGACTCTGTCTATGAACATCATTTTTACATGTATGCACGTCAAAATTCTGCATAAAACCCGATGTTATTAATGTGTGGAGCAGTCAATGACCGGCACATTATTTTCGCTTATCCGATCTCAATTCAAAATAACATTATTTATTGGTTTTATTGGTAAACAAAAAAAACAAGCCTATCATCCCGAGGTCAGATATGTTATCAGACTGCTTAATTGTTTAGCATTAGATCGACCCAGCTATTATAAAAAAATTTTCGACGCCGAGTCACTGAAACGGAGCACGCGACTCTCAGCGGGCGAGAGTCTTGCTCGAGAACTGACCTTGCGACTCACAGTCTAACCAATAACTTTTGACATACATAAACATCGCACGTGTTGGACTTTGTTTTCATGCCCTGAACGGCCTGAAAAATTCATGTTTCTTATGATTTAACAATTGAAAGAAAAACCGCAACGTCAAACACAACATTTTAGCCAAACGGAAACATTTTTATTGATTGCATTTTCATCAGAGTCAATTTTTACTAACAGCAAACATGGATTTATTTGATGCTTTTGAAGAAACTGCAGAAGAAAACGATACTAATGATGTTGAAATATTAGACAGGTAATTATATTAGATGTGTTATTATTTACAGTATAATAAATAATAATGCAAAGGATTTTTATGGTATTGATACACATTTTTTCAGTTCTGTTGGGCCAGTTAAGAGAGAAAATGAAGAAGCTGCTGAAGCTGAAAATTACACCAAAAGAATAAAAGTTGATGATTTATTTGAAAGTTCTAAGTAAGGAAAAATGAATCTTAATTTACATTATGTCAGCAATCATCAATTATTGAATTTTTCTTATCAATTTTTATGTTTCATTAGGATTGAAGAGATTGAATCTAGAATCACAGTTCATACCATCCAAACCATAGAATCATGTACGCATGAGGTAGCGATACCATCAGATTATACATACTTACCTCTAGAACAAAAAACAACAACACCTGCAAAGGAATATAAATTTGTTCTTGATCCTTTTCAAAAAGAAGCTATTTTGTGTATAGAAAATGATCAATCAGTTCTTGTATCTGCACATACATCTGCTGGAAAAACAGTTGTGGCTGAGTAAGATCATATTTTTAAATTATATTTAAAATTATTATTAATTCTTTATTATATAGTCCCATTTATATGAAGTGTATATGTTAATCTAACTCAAACATGTTGTTAAAACTTTTAGATATGCCATTGCATGTTCTTTGAGAGAAAAACAAAGAGTAATCTACACAACTCCAATAAAAGCATTGAGTAATCAAAAATACAGGGAATTTTATGAAGAATTCAAAGATGTAGGATTAGTGACTGGTGATGTAACCATCAACCCTACAGCCAGTGTTCTTATTATGACTACAGAAATTCTTCGAAATATGCTGTATAGAGGTTCTGAGGTAACTAATTTATTGATAAATTTTTATTGTACTTGAATTATTAACTAACCAACTACTAAATTAACCTTTCTTTACTTCAGGTCATGAGAGAAGTAGGTTGGGTAATTTTCGATGAAATTCATTACATGCGTGATAAAGAAAGAGGAGTGGTTTGGGAAGAAACATTAATCTTATTACCAGACAATGTTCACTATGTTTTTCTGTCTGCCACTATCCCAAATGCTCGCCAGTTTGTTGAATGGGTAGCATATTTACATCATCAACCGTGCCATGTTGTTTACACCGATTATAGACCAACTCCATTGCAACATTACATTTTCCCAGCTGGGGGCGATGGAATTCATTTGGTTTGTTTTTTAATAATTAATTGATAATAGTTTTTTTGTATCGTCCATAATAAATATCTATAATCTCAATATTGTAGGTTGTGGATGAAGGTGGAAATTTCAAAGAAGAAACTTTCAACAAAGCAATGGCTTGTCTCCAAGGAGATGCAGCAAAAGGTGACACAAAAGGTCGCAAGGGAGGGCTACATAAAACAAACTCTGGACAGACAAATATTTTCAAAATAATCAAGATGATTATGGAGAGAAATTTTGCACCAGTCATCATTTTTTCATTTTCAAAAAAAGACTGTGAGCTGTATGCCATGCAGCTTTCGAAACTAGATCTCAATAGTGCTGAAGAAAAACAATTGGTTGATGAGGTATTCAATAATGCAATGGATGTACTCAGCGAGGATGATCGCAAACTACCGCAGGTTGAAAATGTTCTGCCTTTATTGAGGCGAGGAATTGGCATTCATCACGGTGGACTTTTGCCGATTTTAAAAGAAACAGTGGAAATTTTATTCGGTGAGGGATTGATAAAGGCACTGTTTGCCACCGAAACTTTTGCTATGGGCTTGAACATGCCGGCAAGAACGGTATTGTTCACTGCCCCGAGAAAATTCGATGGAAAAGATTTCCGATGGATCACATCAGGTGAATACATTCAGATGTCTGGACGAGCTGGCCGACGAGGCTTAGATGAGAAAGGTATAGTTATATTGATGATAGATGAGCAAGTCAGTCCTGTTGTTGGTAAAGATATTGTACAAGGAAAAGCTGATCCTATAAATTCGGCTTTCCATTTGACTTATAACATGGTACTGAATTTGTTAAGGGTTGAAGAAATAAACCCTGAATACATGTTGGAAAGGAGTTTTTACCAATTCCAAAATCAAGCATCTATTCCTGAATTATTAAAAAGTAAGTTGACAAAAAACACGAAAATATTTTCGATTTCGAAGATAATTGACTGTTATATTACAAATATGAAAAAAAATCTTTTTTCTGTCTTTAATAAAATCTAATTGTTTCTAGATGTCAAGGAATTGGAAAAAGAATACAATGAGGTGCAAATTGAAAATATTGATGTCATGACATCATATCACGATTTACGAGTTCAATTAGATACTCTAAGTGCCGAATTTCGCTCGTACTTGACAATGCCACAGTACCTTGTACCTTTCCTTCAACCTGGTCGAATGGTCAAGGTAATTACAACTTTTACGCTCAAAAATTACTTAATGCATCAAAGTTTTTCTAAAACTCGTTATTAATTCTTCGTAAAAATATTTTTTTATAGATAAAAAATGAAAAATACGAGTTCGACTGGGGTATAATACTTAACTTCAAAAAGAAGGGTAACGAAAAAACAGAGACACACTATGTGGTCGATATTTTGTTGAACATAGCGTCGGATTCTACTGACCTGGCGCCTGTACCGTGCCCACCTGATTCGAAAGGTGAAATGGAAGTTGTCCCTGTAATGCACACTTTGATTCATCAGATCAGTTCTCTGAGGCTGTATATTCCGGCGGATTTAAGAACATCCGATCAGAGAAGAAGCGTTTTAAAAACGTTATTGGAAGTGAGGAAAAGATTCCCAGATGGCCCTCCGCTTCTTAATCCACTAACAGATATGAAGATCGAAAATCCCGCCTTCAGTGACATCGTGAAGCGAATCAAAAATTTGGAAGAAAGATTGTTTGTCCATCCAGCTCACAAAGTAAGTTCAAAGCATAAAAATTTTATGATATACATTGAAAGATCAAATTTAATTAAAAATATACCGAAGCTAGGATAGTAAAAATATATATATATATATCAAATAGCATATTTTTCTAAAAAGTGCCTTCAAAGCTTTTGGAAATAACATTTGATTAAACTCCCGGAGTATTTGTTTAAAAATGTTTATTTTACCCCGAAGCTTAGTATCTTTTTCAACTTAGAGAGATCTTTTTTTCTGCAATAAATAATATCATTACTCATTGCGATATTTACCATTTTTTAAAAACATTTTACGTGAAAAAGGATACAAAATTAGTTTGAATAATGTTTTATAGAAACACATGACTTCGAAAATTTTAAAACACATTGTCCTAGACTTCGATAAAAAAATTTTCTAATTAGCTACCCGAATGCCTTTTTTTAATGATTTTTTTGAAATTTACGTAGCTTTGTATGAAAATATTTCGGAAATATTTTAGAAAACGCGTGAGAAAATTTTCTTATTGCATAGACTATGAATTCTTTTAATCTTTATGCTTATTTATTGTTACGATCGACTTACACAAATGCTTAAAGATAAAATAATTTTTTTAAACAGGATCCAGAATTATCGATCTTGTATGAAAAATTCTTGTCCAAAAATGAAATCGCTAAAAAATTAGATGCCTCGAGAGAGAGCCTAAAACAAGCCAAGTCGATCTTGCAAATGGACGAGCTGAAATCTCGCAAAAGAGTCTTGCGACGTATGGGCTACTGCACACTTGCCGATGTGATAGAAGTGAAGGGGCGCGTGGCATGCGAGCTCAACGGGGCCGACGAGCTCCTCATGACGGAGATGATGTTCAATGGTCTGTTCAATTCATTGACCGTACCCCAAATGACTGCCCTCGTGAGTTGCTTCGTGTGCGACGACAAGTCCAGCGAAATGCCAAAAATGATCGAGGAACTGAGCGGGCCCCTGCGACAAATGCAAGACATCGCAAGAAAAATAGCCAAAATTACGACCGAGTCTAATCTGGATTTAGACGAAGATGCATATGTCGAGCGATTCAAGCCCTACTTGATGGATGTCGTTTATTCTTGGTGCAACGGGGCGACGTTTTTGGAGATCTGCAAAATGACTGATATATTCGAAGGTAATGTTTCACATTGACGGAGTAATTTATTTAAAAGGAACATTTATTAAAATTTATCTCATTGCAGGCTCCATAATTCGTTGCATGAGGAGATTTAGAAGAGGTCTTGCGACAATTAGTTCAGGCATCCAAAAACATTGGAAATACTGATTTAGAAGTCAAATTTAGCGAAGCAATTAGATTATTGAAGCGAGATATTGTATTTGCAGCCTCGTTATATTTGTAAATTTAATATAACGTAAATTAATGTAATATAAACAATCAAATTTATTACTAAAAATTGATAACATATATTTTTCAACAAAACTTTTCGTAAGATTTGTTTGGCCAATTAAACTTTTAAATTTTTTTCCAATCGCTGTTTGAATTGGATTGTTTTTTGTATCGAAAATATCATTAGTTAGATGTGAAAATAAACTCATTTTCAATTTTTATTTCATCTAATTCTTTTTTTCTTGTTCTCCAAGTGGTACCCCAACTTTTAAAATGCTACATCCTGTAGGGTCAGGTGTTTCTATATACGCCGCACCGGGAGAATTCACGGGAGAGGCTGCTGCTGCTGCCGCTGACTGCTCGCCAAAGTCGGCTTTGCCTTTTAATGGGTAAAAAATTCGTTAATTTTTTTAATTCGTGCTTCCGAGAGACCTTCGATTATTGCCTAACAACTAACGAAATTATCCCTGCGCGCGCGGGCTCGTGTTATTTTCGAGAATGATATTTGCATGAGTAAATAAGCATTTTTAGGTGTACACGTATACGAGAGACTGCACTTGCAGCTTGGAAGTCCGACAGAGCAGGAAATTACATTCGTATATGAAATCAGAGCGGGGCGTGAAATGCTCGGCGTGTGCGAGCACGAAACAGAAACAGAAACAAAAACGAAAACAAAAAAAAAAAGAACGAAAAGATGTGTACGTGAAATATGTTGTGAAAATTCCTTGGTCAGATAAAATGATATATTAGTATTCTTCCAAAACCTGAGACAATTACCTCGGGTAAACATTAATGATAAGAAAATGTATTTGAAATTGTGAATTTTGCAACAACAAAAAAATGTAAAAAGAACAAAAATAAACTCGTTTAATTGAGAGTTCAATTTTCCCGAATTCATTTGGTAAAAATGTAACAATAACAAACGAATGGAACACCCACTACCTACTGCCTAGATCGAAATGCACGCGCGCGCGTGCTCTTTCTCTCTTCCATAGCTCCTATATAGAGACGAAATAATTTCCAATTTAATTGTAATTCGATTTTGCGAAAAAGGAAGTCGGCGCGCAAGCGGCACTTCTGCACTTCGCCGTGTGTGCATGTAGTAGTAGTAGTAGTAGTAGGCCTGATAAACTTTTGAAAATGAGCAATTTCATAATTCGCAAACTGGACTGGAAAAAAACTCCATAATCTGACGGATTCTGCAGCGGCAGCAGCAGCAGCACATATACGATTTTCGTATATATGTATATATTATTACACGATGCGGAGGCAAAAATGATGGAAATAAAATTAAAATACGCCACTTATTTTCTTGTTGCACTTATCATATACCATCTGGAGAATCTAGCGCCACCTCTTTAAATTCCTGCTATCTCCTATATCTTTGTTTGACGTTCTCTTTCGCTCTCGTACAAGTTATCAACTGAGAGGGTCGACGAAAGCTCCGGACATCGATTCGGTCTTTCATCCCATTACCTGTGACTAGCATTCTCCCTAGTGGTATTTTTCAGAGATGAACATACATCCACACGCGCGCATTCGAGCTTTTGCACTGTGTGTGAAGTCTGCGTGTATGCGCGTATATGTGTGTGTATTTGTGCGTGCGTTAACACGCGTTTGTGTGTACGCACGCACGCACGCGCTCACATGTGTGCCTTTGCGCTGATGCTGCTGCTGCTGCTGCTGTTGCACGTATGGGTTTGCGAATAATGGTTCGAGATATTTAAAAAAATTATTTTTAAAACACGAATTGATGCCGTTTAAAGGCTCTATACTTGTTTTTTTCATTAAAATCGCGAAGAATAAAGGGTTTCCCTCTTTGAATTGGCGAGGAAAAAAAATGATTCTGAAATTTCATTGTCAGGTGCATGAAAAAAATTAGATGGGGCTCTCTCTTCGGCCTGCTGCCGCTGCTGCAACGCGTTATTATCTCAAATTTTATGAATGGAAAAAAAATCATTGAATGAGTCGGCGGCGGAGCGTGAAATGCCGCACATTTCGCTTTTTAATAGAATAATTGTTACGAATTAATGCGTGGCTCATTATAAAGATTGTAATTATAAAATTATAAGTTTGTTATTTAAAATGTTATCTTCGAGTATATGGATCAGCGTTTTAATTGCTTTCGAATCCGTGGCTAAGACACTGTGTGTGAGCTCTGCAACGGAGTGTTTGAAAAACTGCGATGAAAAATTATTATTTTACCGAGTTAGGGTTTGAAAAATTATCGAAATTGACGCGTAATTTGTTGAATAACGATTCCTGCGTCGGAATGGAGTTTTCCGACCTATATAACGATACAATAATTTATTGCGTTCCAAATATTAAACGTTTGCATGACGTAAGATTTTATCGAGGTAATGTAACATTTTTAAATTATTCCGAGCTCAAGACAATCGATGTGCTTAATTGGTCAAATTGATTCCTAAAGTTCAGCACCGCAAGTATTTCTTGAACTTGAAACAACGCGCCAGCGTAATTATAATGCAATTGATCTTTGACAATCGAAAGTTTGTCGTAATACGCAAGAGGCGATGAAAATATTAATTTTTTTTCGATACGGCTTGGACGAAAATAAAAGAATTTCGATGATATTGAGTGTTCCTTTAATGGCACATAATCGCTTCCTGTCGCCTTCCTGGTATTTTTACGGTCTTCCCTTCGATGAGCCCTTCGGCTTCTCGCCCGTAGCATGAAAATTTTAAAGAGTCAAGTGGAAGTAACCAATTTCTTTTATTGCAAATGTTTTTTTTTTCTGTTTTCGTTTTTTCAATATGCTTTACATCATGTCACGTCGAGCACATGTTAAAAATTATTAGTTTCATGAAAAGGTTGGTATCGGAACAATGAAATAGCGTTGCAGCGTGCTCTTTTTGACAGTGGAATTACTTGACTCGAAAAAGCTGAAGCGCTTCGTTTGAAACAAATAACGAAATTAAAAAATAACGCGTGAACCACGCCTTTGACTAAATCTAAAAATCATTTAATCGAATATTTCGATTTTTCGATGAATAATTCACGAAAAACCAGCGCAAACAGTTATTACTCTGTTTACATGTACTTTTCAAACCTTGCAACGAAGTATTTTACAAAAATGGCCTGAATCTCATTGCATTTCTTTCTATGAAATCTAGCGAAACTATGTATCAATATGTTATCATAGTACACATAGTTAGTATATTATTATTACATGTTATTTGACGTACATTATAATTAAATTTGTTATGATTGTATGATATAATTGCACATTTTAAAGAGTACGGCGGTGATAGACAATTTGATTACAAGCATGTAAGATCCGGAGTTTAGATGGAAATTACAATTGTTGCGATCACCCAGACACTTTTATAACATTTTGAGACCATGTTGGTATAAAAAGTATTTCGTTCGATCAAAAAGTCGCGTTGAAGTTGATGTATCATTAAAACGATTAGTTTGAATTTCAATGATTAGTTGTTAACTTCGTGCTGAGAAATGTACTTTTCGATTTGCATACGATGGATTTTTTCGACCTTTCTTTTAGATTCAAATTATTTTTTTAAAAATTATCGAAAGATTATTATAGTATCACGTGTTGTGTTAAAATTATTCATAAATTGTAGTGTGAAAGAAAATAAATGCCTCGATCAAAATTTTGGATTTTCTTTATTCTCGAACCATCCAATGTGATCAAAATATTTCTCATATTTCATTTAGTTTCTTCGACTACTTTACTTCGACTTTTTGATAATTTTACAAAAGTATGCAATTTGTATGGATTAAGTTTCAAAATTGTACAATTTCTACTCGATAAATAACAATAGATTAATACTTAAAAGTTTTAGTATGCTGTCTTCTAAACTGTCGATAATATTTTCATTGAAATTACTGTAAAAGTGAAGAAAGTTTTTTTCCTTCTCGTAGATGAATTTAAATCCATTCAAAAGCATCAAATAAATTGAAGAATATTGAAATTGAATAAGATTTTCAAACCGTGCACTACTTATACAATTTCATTTCTCCTTTGCCACTTGCGGATTTGCAGATGAAGGGTACTCGCCATCTAGTGGTGAGGGATGGTTTTAACTGTGATTGAATTTTCATAAAGATTTGGAAAAAATAATGCAATAACTAAATTATTTCATTATTGCATTAAAAATGTTGAATTCGGTTAAATTTTCATGTATATTTATGCACTTTATGTGAAACAAAGTATTAATTGATTCGTTAATTTTCATCGACAATTTTTTGTAAAGTAACATAAATAAAATTCATGTCGATCGCTTTAATCTTAATGTTTTTTTTTACATTAAATTTGCATTAAGTTTCGGTAAGTTTTTAGCAGTGTGAATGTGTAGTCAAGAAAATTCACTTCAGAGCCTTCGCGGTTCTTACGTTAGCCTACGCATAGATTTTACTAACATTAAAACTATACTGATAAGGCTAATAAAATAATAATTACTCGTAGGAAAATCGATGACGTTTCAGTTCAATCCGGGTCAGGCAAAAGTAAATAAAAACCGTTTTCGTTGTTCAAAAAATTATTCAATATATAAAAAAAATTGCTGTTTTTAAAGTAAACGAAGCAAAATTTTTACTTTTTTATCGATACCTTTGTGTATACTAACAGATGAAAATGAAAACTTTAATTTATGTATAGCCGTTTCGCTTCGTTGGTTATCTAATTTGTTTGATAGTATGTTTATTATGCAGCGGGAAGCCTTCGCAATGTTCTCTATATTCTTTTTAGATCATGAAAAATGTTCGTAGTCATCCTGGTACGCTCAGTTGAACCATGAAAAAATAAATTCAAACTTAAAAATTATAAATTGTAAAGGTAAGCCTACGAATTCTTTGCATGGAGAGTTTAAAATGTAATATAATGCCATTTTTTAAGCAATTTTTTTATTTATTTAACCGAATTATATTCTATTCTTTTTACAATATGATGTAGAAAATCTTTAAAATGTTTTGGGAATTTTTGATCAAAAAGCCACCCTATGTCACCCAATGAATTAAATTTCCATGAGTCAATGGGTATTTAAAAGTTCCTCTTCATATAAAGAATAATAAAATGATTTTGTTAAATTTATTCTACTATATTCGGAGCATACATCGTAGTTTCATAAGAATCATTGAACTGTAGTTTTGTGCTTTTCATCTTGTGCTTTTTAACCAAGTAAATGCGCTTACTTTTACGATAAGAAAACCACTCCGACCAAAGGTCTCTCACAAAAATAAATCAAACAACCCGAATACATTCCCATACCTCCTCGCTTTCTTCTAAATTCTCAAACTAAGCTTCGCGCAAGTGTGCAATAGACGAAAAAAGCTCGCAGCTCCGCATCGAGCTTGGCGAGCTCCAATTCTCCGCTTGCGTCGCTCGGCCGAGAGCTTACGTCGCGCGTTTTAAATTTTTTCGAAAACACACAGCCAAGGTTTTTCTCTACGTCGTTGAAAATTTCGTCGTCGTCGTTGTTCCTCGGCACACGATGTATATATAATAATACATCGCCGGGGCGTTATAATACCGCACTGAGCCGCGGTACAGAGACAAAGCCACGTACAGCAGCAGCAGCAGCAGCAGCCACAGCCACAGCAACGCGGCAATGCAAGTACAATGTTAATGTATTTAGTTAGGACTTTCTTACTGCTTTACTGTAAAATGTGCATGCATATACACGTATACCTAGTCGTATAGCTATATACATTGCCGAGGCGAGCGAGCATCTCGCTCGCAGCCATTTCGAGGCAGAAGCTGGCCGAGCTGGCCACGCCCCGAGCCGCGGAGTCGCGGCCAATCGGCGCCGCGCGACCGCTGCTCCGCGCCACGGGTTGGCGACCCACACATCGCGCAGTCTCCACACACACGCACACGAGCTCGTATATACCGTACCCATGTTGTAGGATAGGTCGGGGGGATGAAATAAAAAAAAAAAGAAACAACAACGCACACAGAAAAGATTTTCACCGCCAGCCGAGAGCCGAGAGCTGCTGCTGCTGCTGCTGCTTCCTGCATACATACAGACGGTAGAGAGCCGAGCCGCGCAGTCGGCGGCCGTCAGTTTGCTGGCGAACTCCTTGCAAACTCGAACCGCTGCTGCTGCTGCTTCGGACGTACGGACGTCGTGTGGCGTATACATATGCGCGCGTGCAGTGTCTGTGTCTAGTGCAACACGCGCGTGGGTGTGCAGCGCGTGTCGGATCATGCACGCGATAACGATAATCGAGCACTACTACTGCTGCTGCTGCTACGACTACTGCGATGACGAGGAGAGGGCCAAAAATCGAAGGCAGTGATGCTCGCAAAGTCCAAGTGCTACCGATCCAATAGTGTACATGTAACAGTGCAATCCTGTCCAGTTGTTCATAGTTGATAAATTTATAATCATAATCATACAAGACGAGTGCTATTATAATATAATTCAGTGTCTGTGCTGTGCGTCGTGTTGAATATACGAAGAAATTTTTTAAAAAAAAATTTCTTATAACTCCTATCTCATCTCAAATGTGAGCGGCAGTCAAGAGCCGCGCCAATAGCTTAGTTGAAGTGGAGACCTACGCGGCCGCCGAGGCGGCTGTTGACCGCAGGGCCTCTGAGGTCCTCGCGCAGCAGCAGCAGCCACAGCAGCCACTGCAGCAGCAAGATAATCGACCCAAGGTTACCACGCTGGAGCTGTCGTACTGCTCGTCGTTGCCTGTCAGTCAAACGCAAATTATAGGTAAGAGAGAGAATCTGTACTACTATATTGCTCTCGCGTGTTTATGCGTGTGTATGATTGCACCCCTTTTGACGCACGACTTTATGATTCAATTAGGCAGGCAGGCAGGCAGGCAGCTATACTCTCAAAGAGCCCCGTGTGTGCGTGCAGATTTGTAGCACTACAAAGCGTTTGTTTTGATTTTTCGGGAGCGTGAAGCCGTTTAGCGCTTGACAAGATGATGTTTTACGGGGACCCCCTCTATATAATTTGTCCACTCGTTTAGATTCGACGTATAATTCATTGGCTTCTTTACCTGTCGCGTTTCTTTATATTGTATTTTATATGTATATCATTTAATTTCACGATACAGCACGTATTGTAAATCATGAAATACACACAGGCTCATTTGTAAAAGCTATCGATCAACTTAATTTCTCGCATGAGATGCACACACAGGCAAATATAACATCTCTGCGCGGACGGGCACCATAAATAATTCCGATATTTTTCGCGTGCCGCAGTATGAATCATTTGGCGCATATACGTGTACACGCGAGAGGTAAGAAACGCACGAGCGGGGCTAATTTGCTATTATATGGTGTTTTATTATTATTTATTCTCGACGACGTCTTTATGATTCGTTGAGTAAGTTCGTATGCAGCCGAGAGGAGAGGAATACGTTTCTTGCGCTTGGATTACGATCTTCGATGGGTGAAAAGAGATAAGTCATCGGGAAAATATGCCGTTTATAACATTCGTACAACACACGTGTGTGTGAGCATGCATATCTGCTTAACTCGAAGACGAGCGTGAATTTTTAGCACTGTAAGTAACGTTAAATTAGGTGGTTTTGAGGTTTGAGAAGTTTATTGCTCATTGTACACTTCGAAGTCGAGTACGTTTTTAAGTTTCCACCGCATTTTGGGTTGTTGAAAGCTCACCGTTTAGTCAATCACCTTACCGAATGCATAGAATTGAAAATAATGCTGGGAACGTACCGAGGAAATATATTACATTCGGCTACCTACGGTAAAATAATCTTTTTTCGTTCGTCAAGTACCCGAAAAAAGCTGCCTCAAAAAAATGTAAAATATTATACCTTGTGCTAAAATAAGCTTCATTAACAGAGCCGAGCCATTTTTTATCTGGACGTTATGGAATTATATATTTTTTACGTGTTTCTTCCTCCCGTTCCTCTCGAGGAGCAGCGGCTCGTTTCTATGTTAATATTGTGCACGAAGCGCAGCTTCTTGCACCATGCCAGAAAAAAAAAGTTTCCCTGCGCGGCCACGTATTCTCTCCTACCTGCAGGTAAAATATATATATATATATCGATTAGAAACGGAATACCGATAAATTATCGGATTATTGATACGAAAAATTGAAAATTATGCATTTTACGCGTGCGTCTGGGGTGTACCTGGCGCACGAAGCGCCTGTGCTGCATATAATGAGCGTGAAGAATATAATACCTGTGGAATTCGGTGCAGCAGCGCCGTGTCGTTTTGAACTATTTTTGGACCGGACTTTTTTACTCCAAATATTTACATATATTCTTCATTCATTTTTTGAGTTACGCGCGATATTATGAGAGTGAGATTTTGAATAAATTTCGTATTCTCTCGGGAAAAGATATTCTTTAAAACGGAGTCAGGGGATGTATTTCGTCGAAATCGTTCGATGCAGAGCATTACAGAAATCTCATCGTCGTTGATTGACATTCGTCTACAACTCGTCCTTTTTTTTTCACTTTAATTTCAGGTAGCTGTAATTTGGCAATGCTGCTATCCTGCGCCGGATGCGACAAGCCGATACTCGACAAATTTTTATTCAATGTGCTCGACAGGGCCTGGCACGCGGACTGCGTGCGCTGCTGCGAATGCCGAACGCCGCTGCAAGAGAAATGCTTCTCCAGGGAGGCCAAGCTCTTTTGCCGAAATGACTTCTTCAAGTAAGTTTTTCAATTGATTTTCGCCATGAGATCGAAATCAATTTCAATCGTCGTAAATTAGATAATTTTGTTACAACAATTCACCACGTGCATATTACATTTATCATTCTGCAGGAGAATGTAAAAACAAGCGAGATACAAAGCGGAAAAGCGATTGATAATGAACTTTATCGAGCTGTAACTATTTTTCTCTCGATACTATGTAACGTTTATCTGATTATCTGAGAGCACCTGTGTCGAGTACCGTATAGATACCGGGCACACGTATCGATAGTGTCGATTTTTTGCGCGAAAAAAATTGTTGACGTTGATAGTTCGGGCACTCGATTAATTTTCCGCCCGCGAGCGTGTGTCGGTAGCGGCGGCTTTTCACTCGTCCGACGGACGAAAGTTCGCGAGTAATTAAGCTAATGATTCTCGCGACCGCCGTTGTTTCGCGAACTTTATTCAATGGATCGTCCGCTTATGAATCAATTGATGTTTCGATCTTTCTATCGATGGCATATTAATGCGATCGGCAATAGTATTAATTAAAATACGTAAAGTTGTATTAAACAAAAAAGTAAAATAATGCCATGGAATGCCATCCGATAGGTCTCGCTTTTTCTATCGTTGTTGTATCAACCACACGTTTTTTTTATTCAACTAATTGCAGACGATACGGGACAAAATGCGGTGGGTGTTCACAAGGCATCAATCCATCGGATCTCGTGCGGAAGGCCCGGGACAAAGTGTTTCATTTGAACTGTTTCACTTGTCTCGTGTGCCGAAAGCAGATGAGCACCGGCGAGGAATTATACGTTTTAGATAATAATATATTCGTTTGCAAAGAGGACTACTTGTCTGGAAAATCGGTGTCTATTACCAATTTCATGCATAATCGCCATAGTAAGTATCAATTAGCAACATTTTTTTCACACAACCCATTGAATTTTCCCAACGCCGAAGTCGAAGCTCCTCTTTAACGCGTAGGTAAATTTTTAACAGCCCTATTTATTTAAATCATTGAATTTCCCCGTAATTTCTGTAGCTCGTATACGCGCGTTAATATTATGTTAATTTTTACAAATAGCTTCATTATTGACCATTAGCCACAGCGTAAATACTTAATAAGTTACTTTGCATAACATGTTCGAACCCAACTACGCACAGATTTCAATCGTTGAAGTAAAAAAAAAAAAAACAATTTTAAAACGTTCTCCGAATGGAACGAGATCTATCCGGTGATAATTTCTTCTTTTTTTTTCATAGACCAGCTCGATAGCCCAATTTGTCAATGTTCTGTCAAATTTGTATAAAGTTCGAATCAGCGTGTACCAGCAGTAGTACACGGTACGCAGACTAAAGCATGGAAATTGCTGCGCTGTTCTCGACGGTAGCCGACGGAAGTGCTCGTTTCTACCTCGATCATAATTAGCAATTGCGAACGGAAAGTTTTGCATGTTTTGGAGCACCGTTGATTGTTTCGAAAAGTTTTTTTTATCAAATTATACCGATTGAAAGATCAAGGGTAAATTTATGATATTCGCAATATTTTAAATTTGCTCGAATATATAGTTTGGAAAGGTCGATTCTATACACAGGCGCCGATTAAGTTCATCAAACTAAAAGCGCATCATAAGTGGTTCTCGAATCGAGCGAGCGATTTTCAAGTACCCATTGTTGTAAATAATCGTTGAGCGTCTGTTTCTCGTCTAAATCGGATCTCATCAAACGCGTGATCCTGCAAAAACACGAAAATTATTTCAAACATACTTAATTCGCAATTTCACATGAAATTATGGCGAATCTCTTTTGCTTTTTTTTACCTTCAACCTCGCATAATCGATTAGACCCTATCTCCTTTTGACTGACGTAGCGCATTTCGTTCTTCGTCTTCTTCTTCTTTTTTTCTCCGCTGCTTGTATATTTCTTATACAGCTATTCGGTAGGATTATAAGGTGTATCGTCTACTACCACTACTACGCCTGTGCCGTATATAGCCTTGAAGTAAAACCACAATTCCCGCAGTCAAATGACCTTAGTCTTCATAAAATTGATGCGCCGCGCGGAGCACGTATATAGACACCCATATAGTCGTGTCGGCGCAGTCTGAGTTTCCAGTCGGTCATGCTTTGCTACTACTACTACTACTACAACTACAACATCATGACTACAACTATGGGCTTTGTTGCTGCTGCTGCTGCTGCCCGTAAAATCAGGCGTGTGGCAGGCTATCTGCTGCGCTTATAACTGCTGCTGCTGCTGCTGCGCGCCTATTGTAGAACATCTGTCGACGCGCGCGAAATAGTGGGCGAATTTTTTTTTTATGACGCGCTTCACAGGAGATGATGTACGAGCCGCGCTCCGACCTGTTTTGTTTTCTGCCGAACGCGCCGTTTCGTTCGGCTCTTTCGCTCGCTCGTTTCTTTCTCTCTCTCTCTTGTGTTTTATCGTTACTTATTTGATGAAAAAAAATTAGAAGAAATTAGCCTTCGGTGAAGCTTAAAAGAACCTGCTCCGAGAGAGAGAGAGAGTTCGAAAAATTCGAACAAATATCCATATCGTCAAAACTGTATAGATGCCCGTGTAGACAACAATTGCCCTTTGCCCCGTGGAATTGTTTGTACATCAAATATTAAAAATTTGTACAACAGCTTTGTTTCTGCTACTATAGCCGTGCACACACGGACATGTGTATAGCCGGCTATGTGCGTGTATGTATACACGCGTGCTTTTGAAAGCGTCCTTAAAGTCCCTATTCATTTTTGCCGCAGGCGGCCAACAGTACATTTTCGAATTTTGTTGGTCGTGTTTTATCCCATCGGCAATAGGGAGCCGTAAATCATTAATATGATAGAGAGTAGGAGGAGTTTTGACCTCTCGGAACTCACGCATAATCCTTGCTCTCTTTCGCTCTCTGTGTTTCTCGTCTAGAAAAATTCCATAAGAAAAGCTTCTTTTATTTTTATTTTTTTTTTTTGTATTTTTTATTTCTTTGCTCCCGTCGTACAGAACACAATATAATAATAATTATTACCTACATGTGCTGCAACGTTCGAAATATATCATTTGCAGATAGTGATGTCATTTGCTCGGGTTCAGAGGACGAGGACGAGGAAGGAAGCGGCCTGGCTAATCAGCATTCGGAAAACATCGGTATCTCGCACGTCGAGGTGCACAACATGAACTCGATCGATCGGGTTATTTGTGCGGGAAACGACATGAGTCTCGGCGATCCTTGCAAGCAGGAAGATTCCGAAGATCAAGGTGAGCGTTATTATTATATAGAACGTTATAGTTCGTGATGTAACTCGAGCTCGATGTTTTTACAATAAAAAAAAAAAAAGAGTATCGGTCTAGCAATCATTTTTTTTTTTTTACTTCACTATCGAATCTTCGAGGCAACTATTTAATACGAGCCTCAAAAAATACTCTCGACGATCGCGCGTATAATTTCATCAAAATTGCGCGACGATTAGAAACTAAAATTAGACGGTGTTATTTCTTTCTCTCCTGGTCAGGTTCCTTGGACGACGATCCCGAGTCCCACGACGGCCAGATGGAAAACAAGAGTCCGGACGGCGCGGTCGGCAGCGGGGACGGCGGCGCGGGCTCAAAGCGCCGAGGGCCCCGCACCACTATTAAGGCTAAACAATTAGAAATATTAAAGACTGCTTTCTCGCAAACGCCGAAGCCCACCAGACACATACGCGAGCAGCTTGCCAAGGAGACGGGTCTGCCTATGCGGGTCATACAGGTTGGTGTCATTATATTTTATTTGGTTTATTTCATTTGGTGTAATAATTAGCGGAACTCTTCGCTTACTACTTCTAATTATATTTTATTTGGTTGATTTCATTTGGTGTAATAATTAGCGGAACTCTTCGCTTACTACTTCTAATCCATTGTTTTTTCTAATTCGATTTTTCGACTTTTCTCTCTGCCCCCCCGCGCACAGGTTTGGTTCCAAAATAAGCGCAGCAAGGAGCGCCGACTGAAGCAACTGACATCGATGGGCCGAAGCCCGTTCTTCGGGGGATCGCGCAAGATCCGCGGCTTCCCGCTGAATCTCAATCACGGCGCGCTGACGAACGAGGACGGCCCGCCGCCCGGCTTCTCCTACTTCGCCGACAAGTTCGACTTCGGCTACGGCAATCCGGTGCCTTTTCATCACGAGTTTTTCCCCGGGCATCCGCCGCCCGGCGCGACGCACGGATCGCCGTTCGTGGGCCCTAGCAATACCTGTGAGTACACAGTCGAGGCTGACAAATACTTTTTTTACGAAACGGGGGGGCTAGTGCAAATAACAAAAAAAATGTATATCGATTGCACGAGACACGAGATAAGAGCCTGTTCAGCTCTCGAAAGCTCAAGATGATACAGTTTCCTTCTAAAAATACGTATATAATAAAGTGCGCGTATGTCTCGGGCTCTATACATAATGCCATACATAAATACACTTGGCTCTTTGCTCGTGTATAATATAAGCCGCGTCGAGGCACACACACACACTGCAGACTTCGAGGTCGATACGCGAATTAACTGGACCCCAAGTGGAGCGTGATCCACGCCCTCTCATATGTGTCATTATATTTCTCTAGACCACCTATCTTATCTAATTCGAAGTTTTTCGAATACTTTTGCGCATATGTGCCTCGGACGCCTATATTATATACATGTAGTACTACCACATGGCTGCGAACGTCTGAACGATTTCATTCGATATGTATCTGCAATATATTTGTTTCGAGATGAAAATTCGTAACAAGCTTATATCTATATTTTGCTTTTTGATTTGAAGTTGAAAATTATAAATCTTTCGAATTAGCAATTAGTAATTAGTTCTTTGATATCAAGTTGCATAAATCTATCAGTCGATTAGCCGAATATTATAAATCTCTTGAATCAGTAATATTTTGAATAAAAACAAGACAATAATTTACTTTCATTACTATTGCAGGATCGATCATGAATCAACAATACTAAAGAGGAATTTCAACGCATCAAACTGGCTGAATCTTTTTAAACAAAATATACTTCGATGTTATACTTCGCCTAAGGATTATCATAATGTATGAAAAATGTGGGGGAAGCTATATGAAAACAGAAAAAAAAAAACGATAAAATATTACACAACTTTTCAAATGCTGATTCGGGCATACGATCATTCAAAATAATCATAAATTACTTAGGAAAAAAAATGTTATGATTTTTTTTTTAAATCTTATAGAAAATAAATGTTTTGTAATCGATCTTTATGAGCTAAAAGAAAAGAAAGAAAAACGTCATAACCACACTAAGCTATAAATTGTAAATTGAAATTGTAAATAATAACTTATGGTGTAGAATGTAATACTCGTACAATTAAATATGAGCTTATAAGTTAACATATAAATGAACGTTGAATATATACCACTCTTTCTTTTTGATTATTATACACAAAAACTAATACAATTATTTTTTCCTTGTTACAACGTCGCTGTATATACGCATTCGGTAAGTATGTGTGTACTTGACTCAATTGTAGTTAAAGCACGAGAGCGATCGTGTTTTCTTCTACACATGATACCAAAATACTTGTCTGGAATCCTCCAGGGTGTGGGTGGTTGGCGCGCGGATTGTTCATGCAGGACTGCGTACGGAGCCGTTTATACAGCGGAGAGAAAATCGGGGGTGACACGCTCGCAGCAGCGGCAGCTCCACAGAGAGAGATAATATTATCTTTATGGACGCCAAGCCATCTCTCTGCGCCCCGTCAGCTCTATACTGATCAATGTGTATTGATATACGACGCTCGAGCAGCAGCAGCGGCGCATGGCATTGTTTAGGACTCACGAGGCAGGATAAGAAATTGTGACGGGGGTCGTTCGACGAAAGAGAAAGAGCGGGAGAGAAGCTTAGCGGGTAGATAAGGGACGAAAAAGTGAGGTTAGGAGTTCGCAAGGGATGTACGGGTTACTAGAGAGAGGGAGAGCGTATCGGCCTGTTGGTCGCGAGCTGATAAGGCTCTGTGCGATGAAATGCGGGGCTGAGAATTCGGGGGCAAAAGTTTGGGATAATAAAAAATGCGATAAGAAAAAGGATTTGAATAATTTGTGGGAGTGGAAGGAAATGTTAAAAAAATTCCTATCTACATTTATAATTTGTAACTCCAAATAACACATTTAAAAAATTTCTAAAAAATGATTTTTAGTTCTTAAAAAAAAAGTTTAATAGCAAAAAAATAATTATAAAACGAAAAAAATTTTTTATCGATTTGAAAAATAATTTTTTACACAACGAATTAATTATTTGATAAATTTTAAAATAATTTTTCATAAATTTCGACGTTGCAAAAACGTCGATATCCTCCAGCATGTAAGCTGCCCGAGTCCCACCGTGTATACGATTGCCAAATATCTATTTCGCATGTGAAGAAAACGCGCAAAGGAACACCATGGTCCGCTTGAAACGTCAACCCTCCTTGGTATACCCATATGATGCCTACCAGATAGATGTAGGCTTGAAAATTTACGTGCTCGTACCGCGTATAGCCCTTCGCTCTTAATTCTTATCATTGAACAATTACTTATCGAGGCCCTTTAAAGATAAATTTTATGAAATATGCGTAATTTATTCCAAAAATATCGATCCGGAAAAAATTTTTTTGCAAGCTGTTGAAAAAATTTTTTTTTCTCGAATTTTCGGCATGGTATTATATTAGATTATATTTTTTAAACAAAATTTCGTTCTGGAGTATCATTTTTTTATTACGTTTTGAAAATTTAGTTTTTTTTTTCTAGAGACGCAGCGCAATATTCTCCATCGTAAAGCTCTGCAAGTTTTTTTTACGAGAGCTGCAGTTGCATCATTAATGAGATATATTCTTCGCTTGCACCCCTCATTATTTTTTAAACAACTGATAGCTATTTGATTTGTAAATCATAATTAAAAAAAAAGGATTTTATTAAATCCTTTTTTTCATTCGATGAATTATTAAACAAATTATTTAAAAAATAATAGGTAATAAAAAAGTGGTATAATAAAATTACAACAATACCGAATTGTTTACTTTATATTGCTCGATCAAGTACCCGGCGCGATCAGCCTGTACAGCGTGTATACACGGTCGATCGTGTGCTCTCCCCAAACGCTCTGTTACTTTTATGATAATTGCTCTCCTATGCGTGGCATAAGCGCCCGTCGAGCGACGCATGTGCGTGTCTGTGGCGTGTGGCCGGTCTGACGCCGACGTGTTTGTTGCGTGTGGTGTCTGTATATATGTAGCTATATACAACCCATGTATACCACGTAGTGTACACGACGGCGACGGCGCGGGAGAAATAGTCTTCCGCATATGCAGGCGTGCACGAAAAAACAAATCCCGTAAGGCGTCGTCGTCGCTCCTCCACGTCGTAGTCGTCGTAGTCGTCGTCGTCGTTGGGGCAATTGGGGTTCGAAGAATTTCCTATGTGTTTGTGCACTGCTGCCGTATATCGGTGCAGCTCAATGTCAATGTTGCATTTAACCCAACGATGCGAAGATGATCCCCCTCGAACGCAGGCATATACAACACACACGCGAGGCATGGCCCGGACAGACGTGTGCAGAGACGCGCGTAGTACTTGCAGGGTATACGTCTATAAGCGCCGCGGGAGAAGTGGGACAGCCAACACAAAAAGAAAAATTAATGTTACGGAAAACTACGTGCGGTGCATTACGGGGCGAAATTTCACCCTTTAAAAGGCGATTATAATTTTTGGGAGCTTTTCGAGCGCGTCGACGGTGGCGCGTATCATTGCGCGGCTATTATTGCTAATCGAGTAAAATTAAACCAAGTTGAAACGTCGACCTTGTTCTCCGGTAAATCATTCGAGCCGGTCGGAATGGAACAAAAATAATAATAATAATGATAATATGCAATAATAAACTGTTATGCACCCACGGCAACGACCATAAACTATCTCAAGTGTGAACTTGAGACATGTGTGTTGTTTTTTTTTTTTTTTTTTTTCAGTACGTCATAAAAATCTCAAAGAATTATATTGCGGACGCGATGATGCACGTTGCTTCACTTTTCGAAGTTGTTTCTTTTTTTTCTTCTTCGGCTTTTTTTTCTTATGCTTCGTTTTATTTTATTATCTACGGTGCGTAAAGTTTACGGTCTGCGAAATAATGACGCTAAACTATATGTGCTTGAATATTTCGCTGATAGATAGCAGCAACAGATCATGAAATAGTTGTGGAGAGTCGAAGATTAACTCGTTTAGAGTCAATGAACGGTAAAACGAATATTTTTTAACAATTTACTCTTCGAAATGATAAGAAAAATATTTACATATCTGAACACTTCACCTTGGACAAAAAAATACTTTCATTTATCGAATGAAATAATATTTTATAAACTACAACAATTTGTTCAGAGAGGATCCTCTTTTTTGTACCCGACATAAGCCTAGCTATAAAAAAATTGTAGCTTGCGAGATTAATTCATAAGTCTCTATTTATCTTCAATCTCGGAATTATTGCTCGAGTCGAGTTGGGGTGATTTTAGTATCAGTGAGCTTTACATAAGTTATACCTTATACCCATTCATGAATTATTCTTGAAGCGTAAGCCGAATATTCATAATAAGTAAGCTCAAATAAAAACATTCACGTGTACCATTGTAATGTTTTGGATTTTTTTACGTCATATAACCGTTTTCTAATAATCTAATCATGCGAGTTGCGTAGAGTCAAAATTTGTAATCCGAATTCGAAGCATCGATTGTCGAGTAATAACAAAAAATAAAAAATAAGATGAATCATCGTATTACAGATACCGAAAAATTTCGAATGTTACGTATACGCGCATTATAAATGTGTACACACGCGTTTATACTAATACATTATCACGCTGAAATGTTATCGTCATGACTCGCGAGGCTAGTTTGCCTTTCGATAAAATGTTGTCGTCGGAGGAGAAGGGGAGAGAGACGCTGCTGCTACTGCTACTTGGCACTTGTCGATGGAAAACAGACTCGCAGCCAGTATACCTGGCTCTACAACTTTCAAGACAAAATTGTCTCGTTTAGTTGAAAAAAAAACAAACGAGCATCGCCCGCCGACAGGTACGAGACACTCTAACGTTTTTATTACATTTGTCCAAAAAAAATTTTATCGTGCGTTTAAAAATTTAATTGTAACTTTGCGGATTTGATCAAATTCAAAATAAATAAAAATCGAGTGTTTAGCTGATTAATATCAATATTATATTCTAATAATTATGTAATAGCTTGTTGTGATAAACGCGTGAACGATACGTAGCCGCGTGTGGTTACCGATTGTTGCCTATTCTCTTTTATTCTTTTATTAATATATCATAGAAATGTATCTTATTTCATTTTCTCCCATAAAAATTATTATCAAAAATAATTCAGTGCTTCCGACAACACAGATCTGACGAAGTAATAATTTTTGCAAAAAAAAAGCTCAAATGTTTAGTTAAAAATCTTCGCTGCACACACTTGCAAGCCTCGATTTAAACAGCAGATAACCCCCAGCAAAGATATAATTCCCATCGCTGCTCGGTTCTACGTAGACGAAGGCAAATCGTCGTCGTCGTGGCCGCGGAGAGCAGTGTTTATAAACTCGATTTAATTTACATATTTCATCATTCCGCGACTAGAAGTTACGCTATACGCGCGTGTGCTGATTGTGTAAAACGATCGCGTGAATTTTCCAAGTCTATCTATAATAATAAGTTTCTATTAGTTTTTTTTAGTAAAATAAAAAAACCAAAAGACGACAGACAAGATGAAGCTCGACGTGAAAAGTGTATTTATCAGTGATCGCGTGGGTCCAGGATGCGAGGCTCTATTCAAGGAGCGTCGAGGTGACGACCAAGTACGGATTGCCAAAAGACGAATTGATCACCGAGCTCAAGGTAAAGAGTTGTTTTTCGTAATGCGATATAACTATGTAATTATTGTTGTAAAAATTACTGACCGTGATTTTTTCTCTCTCTCCTCGTGCGTTACGCAGAAACACGACGCCGTCGTCGTAAGATCGGAGACGAAGATCACGGCCGACATCATCGAGGCCGTGCCGAATCTGAAGATGGTCGGCCGAGCCGGCACAGGCACCGACAACATCGACTTGACTGCAGCCACCAATAACGGAGTCGTCGTCCTCAAGTAAGTCTAAAAAAAATCCAATTTTTTTTTCGTCTTCAAATAACGAGACGTTTCAATTGATGACTCGTTGAAATGCGTAGCACTCCCGGCGGCAACAGCATCAGCGCGTGCGAGCTCACCTGCGGCATGATCTACGCCCTGTCGCGCAACATCGTCCCCGCCGGCCAATCCATGAAGGAGGGCCGCTGGGATCGCAAGCTCTACTCGGGCTTCGAGCTCTACGGCAAGACCCTGGGCGTGGTGGGCTTCGGCCGGATCGGTCGCGAGGTCGCCCAGCGCATGCTCGCCTGCGGCATGAAGGTCGTCGCCTACGATCCCTTCCTCACCCGCGACGAGGCCAAGAGGCTCGGCGTCGAGTTCGGCCACATCGACGACATCTGGAAGCTCTCCGACATGATCACCTTCCACACGCCCCTCATGCCCGAGACGAAGAATCTCCTGAACAAGGACACCCTGGCGCGCTGCAAGAAGGGCGTCTACGTGGTCAACGTCGCCCGGGGCGGTATCGTCGACGAGCAGGCCCTCCTCGACTCCCTCAAAGCCGGCCACTGCGGCGGAGCCGCTCTGGACGTGTTCAGCGAGGAGCCGATCAAGAGCGCCTACCTGCTGGAGCTCGTCAAGCACTCGCGAGTCGTCGCCACTCCCCATCTGGGCGCGAGCACGGCCGAGGCCCAGGAGCGCGTCGCCGTCGAGATAGCCGAGCAGATGCTCGTGCTCGGTGGCCACACCAATCGCTACCCCCTCACGGGCGTCGTCAACGCGCCCAGCATCAGAGCGGCTCGCAATCCCGAGCTGGCGCCCCGTCTCGATCTCGCGGTCAAACTCGGCGAGCTCCTCGGCCGTCAGCTGCCCACCATCGGCGAGGTCGACTTCGCCGTGACCCACTACCACGGCAAGCCCAGCAGCCAGGACGGCAACTGCGCGGCGGCTCTTCTGCAGGGTGTGCTGCAGTCGCGCGCCCAAACCGTGGCCAGCATCGGCGTCACTCCCAACCTGATCAACTCCGTTAAGTTGGGCGAGAAGCTGAAGTTGAAGGTGCGCGAGGCCGACTGCGACAAGCAGGGCCTCGAGCACGAGTACGCCGTCGAGGTCAGAGCCGGAGATCTCAGCGTCAGGGGCACCTGCGACAAAGCCACCAAGCTCAATTTCCTGCTGAACGTCAACGGCGCGGACGCAGCCAAGCCCATACCGATGGCCGATCAGGTGTCGCTGTACAAGATCGGCAAGGCCGAGGATCTGGCCCAGGTGGTGCAGGCCGTCGTCAAGACAGAGGCCAAGATCAGTTCGGTCGACAATCTGGCGGACAAGTTCGTGCTGGTGCAGACCAAGGAGCCGGTCGACTTGGCCAAGGTGCAGCTGCCGGCGGGCCTGCAGAAGTATTGAGCTACGATAAGACGCGCGAATCGAGTATTAATATTAAGTTTTCGATTGTAAACGATTTACGGAAATAATTTTATAATGAATAATAAGATATATTTTAACGTTTTTTTTTTTGTACCGTTGTTTGACAATTTATTATATAAATGTCTATTGTATCGTTGTTGATAACAATTGCTAGACGATGAGAAATATAGGATGCACTGCGAGCTGTTTTTTTCTTACAAACGTTTTTTCGTTCGTGTCATTGTACCCCCTAGTCTGGAAGAGATACGCGAAGCAAGCTGGGAGAGATGTGTGATTTTTTATACTCTTTGTTACGTTTCTTTTTTTATTTTAGCGATTGATGACAATATGTATTGACACGAGAAATGATAAATATTGTTTATTCAATTAATCTTCGAGCACATAGAGCCCAAAAAATGATTTGTGCGTGTATCGCAAAAATTTCTCGTTCATACGTTTCATTACGTGGGTAAACACATACGCACACCGGCATGCCGAGCGTGTAGTGGTGTCAAAAGCCACGTCTCAAACTCTCACGTGGAATAGAGAGAGAGAGCAGAGTACACGATTATGGCATTCGCGAATGATTTCGAGTACATTTTTTGAAGATCAGGCGACAAAAATCGACAGCTGATTAGTGGCCTGATATTACAATTTTCAGCTCGAGTATTCGTTATTTAAACGATCGCGTGTTGTACTTTTAATAATTATCAACAAACACGTGTGCTGTACGCAATAGCCGTTTGATTTCCACATTGACAAGAAGCGCCAACTGGCTTGCGAACTAGGCAAACTTGTACCTACTCTGCGAGTACAGCAGTACACCACACGTCACACACACACGCACACTTTTGCACGCTCGACGTATACGTATGAATGGATCCCACCCGTGGCACACTACTACTATAGTACGGGGACATAGGAACGTCTGCTGCGCAGAGTGTGTCGCGATCGAGCTGTGCGCGCGGCTTATGTACTGTATAGATATATAGGCTCTCTGCTGCTGGCGCTTAGTTGTTCTGCACGACATCCAACGACGACGACGACGAAACTTGACTCATTCGAAATAAGAGGGCCAACAATTGCTGCTCTGTGGTTTTTATTTTATTGTACAGAAATTCGCACGCGATAATCAATCACCATGCTACCACGTATGTTCAAATCCACCCTCACCATCGCCCAGACCGGGGCCAAGCAATTGTCCACCACATCCCAGGTAATAATATAGATATAAAGCACATAGTGGTAGCACTTGCGTGTATTACATATGATACGAATTTTTCGTACGTGTGTGAGAAAAATCTCGAATCGAGCGCGTGGTTCGTTACATAAAAAAATTGATAGCGATGCTTTTTGGATGCTCGTCCACGAGATTGATGATCGAGAGAGAATGGCTTTGCTCTGTTCCATCGTTGATGGAATATTATCAACTAATTGTTGCAAAATTTCGCATCCTGCTGGGTTAGTTATGTAATCTGACCTCGATCAGATTAATGCTACCTTTGAACAGAATCACTTTTCATGAATTAATCTTAAGATAGAATGAAGTGAATTCAATTGTTTAACAATTTTTCTGTATGATTCAAGAACCCATAGTCCAGCGGTTGGCAAACTTATGCCATGATAATGGCTTTTAATTTATTAATATTGTATTTTCTTTTGTTTTTAATAGAAGAACACTAGACATTTACTTAAAATGTAGAAATATTGCTCTGATTGCTCTGATCATATAAATAATTAATTTATTACTTTGTTCCAGCAAAATGCTAAAGTAGCTGTTATGGGAGCCAGTGGCGGCATTGGCCAGCCACTTTCTCTGCTCCTCAAGGAGTCTCCATTAGTTACCGAATTGTCTCTGTATGATATTGTTAATACTCCTGGAGTAGCAGCTGATCTTTCACATATTAACACTGGATCCAAAGTTAAGGGATACGCTGGACCAGACCAACTTCATGAGTCGTTGAAGGGAGTTCAGGTTTGTTGATATTATTTTTTTAATTTTTAATAAAATAACATTCTTTAAAATCAGTGTGAATCATCTAAATTATTTGTAAATTTTATATTTTTTTTGTACTCAAACCTTGAAAGTCATTGAATAGCCTAGGCTTATATAAAGTAAATAATAATGATGTTTCATAATCTTATGATAAAAGTTGAAGTTTAAATGATAACTTAAATTAGATTTAAAAAAAAAAGCTTATGTTATTCATACAAATAGGTAAATTTCTTAAATTTTTAATAATAAAATTATACCTTTATTTTTAGGTTGTTGTCATTCCCGCTGGTGTACCAAGAAAGCCAGGCATGACCCGTGATGACTTGTTCAACACAAATGCATCCATTGTTAGAGATCTTGCCCAAGCTGTTGCTGAAGTTTCACCAAAAGCCTTCATTGCAATCATCTCAAATCCAGTCAATAGCACAGTGCCAATTGCCAGCGAAGTCTTACACAAAGCTGGAGTCTATGACCCCAACAGGATATTTGGAGTGACAACTTTGGATGTTGTTCGTGCAAATGCTTTTGTTGGAGAGGCTAAGGTACATATCAAAATAACTTCTTATATAACAATCAAAATTATTATTAAAAAGATAATTCTTTATTTTTTTGAAATCTTTCATAAACATTTGAAAGCATCATGTAAAATTGATATGATTAATTATACCAAAAAAAAAAGAAAGTTTAAACGTGCTGGCTAAGTAGAAATTCGATTAAACGTAACTTTCGTTTAATTTTAATGCAACAATCAATCGTCAAAAATGAGTAGCTATTATGAATCTAACGCCCTCTTTGGTTTTTTATTCATAATAATAATTTCCTCGCGTTAAACCGGTTCGCGTGAGTTTTATTTTTTCTTCTCGATCATTTTTTCCTTTTCTCTTATAAGTTAATATCGACCGAAGAGAATCGCTTAATGAATCTCGGCTGCAGATACGAGAGACGGCTGCAGTGCGCAGTGCACATGGGGCTGCAGTAACAAACTGTGTGCGGGGTTGCATACTTTCGGCACACCCTGTATATACTCGACTCACGTGTCGCTGGCACACGCAGCATCTCTCGCTTTGCTCGCCGCGCGCACTGCGTACACGTATCGGGGGAGATGCATAAAAAATGATGACCAAACAAATGTTGAGCGCGCGCGCCCATGTACACTGCGAATAATAAATGTTATCGTACTTGCTCCGGCTTCCATCTATATATAGACGATTTTACTCAGCGTGTGTACTGATCTTTGATCGTTCCTTTTTTCTTTACTTTATTTTTTTTCTCCTTTCTTCTTTTGCAGGGACTCGACCCACAAAAAGTCAATATTCCAGTTATCGGAGGCCACAGCGGTATCACCATCATCCCGTTGATGTCCCAGGCGAGCCCATCTGTGTCGTTCCCGCAAGATCAATTAAAAGCCCTCACAGAAAGAATCCAAGAAGCTGGAACGGAAGTAGTTAAAGCCAAAGCCGGTACCGGATCAGCCACTCTGTCTATGGCCTACGCCGGAGCCCGCTTTGCATTCTCCCTAATTAAGGCCCTCAACGGAGAGTCGAACGTCGTCGAGTGCTCGTACGTTAGGTCCAATGTCACCGAAGCCAAATACTTCTCTACTCCAATTCTGCTGGGCGTAAGTTGAATTTCAGATCAATTTTTTAAAATTAAAATTAACGATAATACTAATAAACTTGTTTATTTGACAGAAAAACGGCGTAGAAAAGAATCTGGGTCTTGGAAAATTGAGCGAATTCGAATCGAAACTTTTGGAAGCCGCTATTCCAGAATTGAAGAAGAACATCCAGAAGGGAGAGGACTTCGTTAACAAGAAGTAGACGATGATTTCGTGAAATATTACGAAGTTATGAATTGCATTAATTATTAAAGATGTTAATTGATGAAGTTGAAATTTGAAATAATGTAATTGAAGAATTTAAAGAAAAAATTTCTAGAATATTTTCAAAACAAATTTCAAAAGCATCGTAGGAAATCATGAACGATGAGAAAAATATAAATAATCACATAGTGTATCATTGCCTTATTATTTGCGCTCTGCGCTGTGTACAAAAACGTAAAATGTATCGTTTGACATTCAAAATCGTCTTCTACGGTCACGTGTTATTGCGCAAATGTGTATATTACGTATCAGGTGCTCGATTCCGTTACCTCGCCGTGTTAAAGACCAATCGTTAATTCGCATTTAAATATTTTCTCAACCGTTGAGTGACAAAACTTGATTTCGAACTTTCACGCTAGAAAAAAAAATTATCATTCGTTTAGCGGAGAATAAAAGTGAAGTATAACGTATTTTCTTTAAAGAATTAAGATCACACGGAGCAAAATAATTTTTTTCTTCAATCTATAATTATATTCTATATTAAGAAATATATCGGATTCGTTATGTTGCGATGTGTTACTCGGTCTAGGGCTATGACGCTAATGGATGTCTGAACGGCAGGTCCGAACTCCGAAGTCTTAATAGCGCGGGGCAGCTCACGAACACACTCAACTATACTCTCCTATAAAACGTTCGGGTGCTTTCAAATTCGCACAATGCAAAACTCATATTATGATATCACCATAACGTTCCTTATAGGTGCGCGCCCAGTCTCGCGCGTTCCGTGAATTTTTTTTTCAAACCCGATCGCTTATCGTTGATTCGTCGAATTTCGCGGGATATCGCTGCGATATCGACAGTTTTCCAAGAACTTGCTGCGTGGCCTTCTTTTTTTGCGATTTTTCAACGTCCACCTTTGCTTACTTCGTCGAGCGCGCAATTGAAAGGGAACGTGTTTCGCGCTCAATCGGTACGTAAGTAAAAACGGAGTCGAAATTTTATCTCATCGAATGCAAGTAACGTTATTTTCTTTCTTTTTCCAAAATACATTTGTAGTTATTTTTATTGCTAAATTTTCTTACCCCTTTCGAATGATATTAAAACTTGTTAAATATAAGCTGAAAAGCCTGTTGCTTTCAGTTATAATTCGTTTAGTTTCTCGGTATTCTGTTTAAAAACCGTTGATCAAATTTTATTTGTAAACAAACATTTGTATACTTTGCCAACCAATTTGCTCCGAAATTTCAATAAACTCATCGGACGAGCGCAGAGCAGATCTTTCAAACCCAGCCTCCGAATTCGCGTTTCGCACGAAGCGACGAATAGCGCCCCGTTTTGGCGCTTAGCATCACAAAATGGCGTGTTATACATCCAATAGTTTTGCTTAGAGGCTATATTTCATATGTGGCTCTATGTTGCATCTCGCCACCTCGTGATCTCGACAGCGATTTTCTTTCGAAAAGACGGAAAGAAAATACGAGGAAAAAAAAATTTCTGACGTTTCACGTCGATCCGACTGCTCGGCGCACCACTACGTCACGCCATATGAGACGGTGAAGCAGCAGCAAAGCAAAGCAAAGCAATACACATGCTGCGCGCCACGGCTCATTGTGTATAGCCTCTCTTTCTCTCTCTCTCTATTCCCTTTCTAACAGCTCAGCACTCTGAGCACTGGCCTTAAAATCCTTCGTCTCTGCTCGTGTCTGTGTCTGAGGCTACTACACATCATGTCTGTGCTGCTGCTGTTGCTGTCGCTGTGACTGTGGCAGTCTCGCTCTCTCGCCAGCAGCTAAAGTAGTGCCTAGTGTCTGTAATTCTCGAATATATATAGTAGAGTGCTGTGCTGCCTTGCCTGCCTGCTGGCTGGCGCTCTCTCGGTCGCCTCGTAATATACTATAGTGCACGCACGAACTTGTTACGCATATCTTGTATGTAGAAAAGATTATATATTTATATATGTCTCTCTCTCCAGCGACACATAGGCGCGAGAGAGCCCCGGAGTCGATTTGGTGTATTTAATTGTAATTATTGTCCGCGAGAGCACAGAGCGTCGTCTATTTAAATCGAAATTCGGAGTCGTGTTGTTTTTTTTTCGTTTCGTGGGGCTCTCGAAGACATAGAGGAACTTGAGGCTATAGTGTATAATCGGAGTATCCGAGGGAGAGATGCTTTCTGCTGCCCAATCGCACAGGTCTCGCGAGAAAACAGTTACCGAGAAATCATTGCAAAGAATGTTTTTGTATTGTAGCCTGACTTAAATTCGCTGCATCTATATACTCGTAGTGCTTTTTAGACGTATATCTCCTCTATACAACACTTGCCTGCGTGCCGAGTTTTGTTGTGTATATTGGCCTGACTGGGCACCTTTCTCTAAACAAGTTCGCGGTGATTAAGGACTATTTAAGTTGGGTTCAGGCGGATCACGAAACCACTATTTACATTAATTTTCTCTCTCTTTCAAAATCCCGAAAGACACAATGGAACTACGCGTTGGAAACAAGTACAGGCTCGGTCGCAAGATTGGCAGCGGATCCTTTGGAGACATATACTTAGGTATGGAGAAGAAAGGGTTATTCTTTGTGTTTTGTGGCAAGTCATACACTTGCCCCTTCGAGTCGTTGATTCACATTTATTGATTATGTGTTGCAGGAACCAATATTTCGTCCGGAGAGGAAGTTGCAATAAAACTAGAATGTATAAAGACAAGGCATCCTCAGCTTCATCTAGAATCAAAATTTTACAGAATGATGCATGGGGGTGGTGAGTACGAACTTATGTAGTTACAACTTTATCAGTCATTTCCCTTTAACTTGGTATGGATCTCAAAGAATTTGTTGATCAGCTTCTTGAGCTACGATTTAAACTTTCAAAGGTGTTTGCATCGTAAGAGGATTGCGAGTAGAACGATTCATGAGTTCATTACGTTCTGTCAAGTTTTCACAGTTCCAATCTATATTCTCTTTCAGATATAACTTTCTTTATCTAATAGAATTGATAATTGGATTAATTACTTTCAAAAATTCATCTCATATAAATTATTTAAATCTCTTTGTAAAATAAAAAACACTTTGAAACAGATTCGGATGCACCGCTCACTATTTAAAAATTGACATTTGACCATTGCTACAAAAATTTCTGATATAGTGATGATAGATATCAACAATGCACAAATGATTTCTCATACTTCATATTTATTTTATAGTTGGAATACCATCCATAAAATGGTGTGGTTCTGAAGGTGACTACAATGTCATGGTCATGGAATTACTGGGTCCATCATTAGAAGATCTCTTTAATTTTTGTTCAAGACGTTTTTCCCTTAAAACAGTTCTGTTACTTGCAGACCAATTAGTGAGTACAACCTTTATCTCAATATACAATTTTACATTTTTATAATTTTATCCATTAAAATTAAAGCTTATTGGATTTTGAATATTCCAACAAAATTTTATTAGTATTTGCATGAAAAAACAATTTAATAATGTTAATATTTGATTGAGATAATCCATGTATCTTATCCCAGGGTTGATAATTTACTTATTTATTTTCAAGAACTTTGATATTCTTAACAACTTATCGTCATTATTACAACATTAGGACCTATTACAAAACTGAATTATTATTTATACATTTTAATTAATAATTATATATTCCAATAGTGATAATCTTATCAGGAATCCACTATTAGTTATGCACATTTAGTTCAGCCAGAATATACTGGATAACTTTTACTTTATGCATAACAAATAACTCATTTTTTGTTTTGTGTTAAATTTTTAAATTCAATGTTTTCTTTTAAAATATTTTAAAAATTCTGATATAAATTATAATTATAACAAAGGAAATCTAAGCAGATACTCAATTTATCTGTTACTTGCACTTTTTTCATAATTTATTTCTTCATGTGCAACTTCATTTTAAATTATTTTTTCATGTTTTGACTAAAATTTATTAATAATTTGTTAAATTTGTATACTGACAAAATTTAAAAATTTCCTTCAAAAATTTTTCGCAGATAAGCCGAATTGATTACATACATAGCCGCAATTTTATCCACCGAGATATCAAGCCAGATAACTTTCTCATGGGACTTGGGAAAAAGGGTAATTTAGTATATATAATTGATTTCGGTCTGGCCAAAAAATACCGCGATCACCGAACTGCCAAACATATTCCATATCGAGAAAATAAAAATTTAACGGGAACAGCAAGGTAATAATAATTTATGCAGATAAAAATAATCGATTCGTTGTTTGCAAAATCTCATAATTATCTTTGAATGAATTACAGATACGCTAGTGTAAATACTCATTTAGGAGTAGAACAGTCTCGCCGAGACGATCTTGAATCATTAGGATACGTTCTAATGTACTTCAACCGTGGAAGTTTGCCCTGGCAAGGTCTAAAAGCCGCGACTAAAAGACAAAAGTATGAACGTATATCAGAAAAGAAAATGTCCACTCCTATTGAAGATCTATGTAAAGGATATCCAGGTAAGAGATGACTTTCTTGTTTTTTTATTTTGAGATTTACTACAAATTTTTAATATTACTGAATCATTTTCAGCCGAATTTGCACACTATTTAAAATACTGTAAGGAATTACGCTTCGAGGATAAGCCAGATTATTCTCATCTCAGATATGCATTCAGAACATTATTCCATAGTCAAGGATTTACATATGATTATGTTTTTGACTGGAATATGCTGAAATTTGGAGGTACAAAACAAGCTGCTTTAACAGTGAGTGGACAGGCACCAGGTGTTGTATTTTCCCACTCGGTTAACAATCCAATGACTCAAGTAGCCAAGAATGACCAAGAACATCGCTCTAGGTTAGTAACTTTTTTATGCAGTGTTTTAAAGTATAATAATAACACATAAAATCGATTCAACATCCTAATGATAATTTTGATTTTCAGCGGTGGGCGTAGCAGACCAGGAACGAGAGGCCATCGGGAAGCGGACGCGACGCGGTAGCACGTTTAATAAGTGGACAATACAATATCCAAATTGAACTAAATATACAGTAATGATGTTCTATGGTAATTTACCATTAAACGTATCATCACAATAGATTTACAACTACGAATATAAGTATAAGCTTTTATATTGTACTGCATAATTAAACACTAATGACGTAGCACTATGACATGATACTTATATGCTTCATTTATATTTAAATTTTAATAAAAGAATGAACTGGAAACCGAACGTAATTATTATTTATCAAAAAATACTTACCACTATTAATTGCGATATATTGATAAAAAATGTTTATGCTTAATTTTTTAAGTATCCAACAATTTCGATTAAAAACAAAACAGGCATAAATAAAGAGAATACATATTTATAAATAGAAACTTCTATAATTATGAAATTTTCATTTTAAAAATTGAAGTAATTTCCCTTGAAAAAATATGAATTTCTATGAATACCAGAGACCTTTAATAATTTTTCAAATTTTTTTTAACCAGTAGAGCGACTTATGGTAATGATTTTTTTTTACAATTCCCGTATAATCGATTGTCATTTAATAATATTATGAAACTTTGATTGTTGAGTCATCATATATCAAATAAAACATCCTTCTCAAGAAAATAAATTTATAAATAGCATCAAATTAATAGGATAATTTTCAGTCGAAACAATCTTGAAACGCTATTTAAAAAAAAAAACCTCACGTATTTCCAGAATATTTGGTTTATGAACCTTATATAGTGAAAAACGGAATGAGGGAACTTTTCAAATATATGAATTGAATAAGTAAATAAAGAACTTACTCCGTACTAATAGGCTTAGCTATTTTTATCAAGTAAGATGGATCTATATTTACATACTTAGATCATTCCACTCTCGAGAGAGATTATGAGTTTGTGCATTGCAAATCCATTGCAAAATTGTGTAAAGATATCATGAAAATATATTAATTAAACGACTCAATTTTTAAACATTTAAAATACATATTAAAAATGTAAGAAAACAAAGTTATGTGCTGAATTATTACGTCCAAAATGAAGTTAGTATTTTCGAGTTTATTTTTTTTAAAGTTGCGATGGAGCTTTCGGATCACGATGAATTGAGTTAAACAAACAAAATGGTAATAATAACTCACCATTTATTTTGAAAAGTACGATAAAATAATTAGATTTTCAAATTTAGTTTCAGGTTATGACTCGTTAGTAATTAACTTATTCATTTTACAATTCGTGAGTGCATTATTTATTTTTTACGAAATATCGTCGTCTTAAATTTCTAATAGTTTAAATGTTTTTCATTGTGGTGTATTTATTCACAGATGAATATAACAACATGTGCAGAAGAATCATATTACTTTTTATTTTAATATTTCATTGTTTGTGTTTTGTTCAATGTAAAAGGATAATTGTTGGTATGTATTATTATGATTATTATTTTTCTCGAATAAAAAATCCGACAAGCGCATCGCGGCGATACTCAATTTTTCTACTTTGCTTTACTTTATCGAATTTCGTAAAAAATCCAGGATACGTCTCGGAGAAGGAAAATTCCGTGAAAAATGTCACTGCGCCAGGTTCATCGGACCCCGAAATGGAAAATCCATTGGAGCGGCTCAATTGGGCCCTCAAGTCCTATCAGGTATCCGACAACGTTTTGGATATTTTATCGACGGGTGAGTGACGTAAATATTTACATCAAAATTCGAATCCAGTCGCATAATACCTATACATCTTTTTTTTTACGATCGTTGCGTAAATATCGTTTTGCGTAATCGCTGTCTCTCCCTCCCTCCCTCCCTCCCCAAAAAAAGGCGAAATAAAGGAGTAAAAAAAAAACGCGCGTGCTTTCATTCAATTTGTTTTTTATCATTTCATTGCAGTCTGCAGCGCACTGGAAGGCGGCGCCGTGACAATCGTCGGCAATCTCAAAGAAGTGAACGCTTTTTACGTGCAGAACATATGCGACTCGATGGAAATACCCTACGTATCCGTGAACTCGGACACGCTTCGCGATTACGGCGACGCCTTGAACCTTTATCCGGACCTCGGCGTCCTTGGACAGGTAAATCGCAGAGGCGCAACTATTATTAGTTTTTCAAATGTGTGCAATATTAATGCGCGTAAGCCGCTGCCGCCGCCGCGCGCAAAAGCCGAGAGCCGAGGATGCGGATCGACGCCGAGCTTCTGCATGAATAAATTAACGATTGAACTTTCGATTGCGCATTTAATGTGGGTCATATGTGTGTGTATACGCAAGGCGCGCACAAACAAAGAGATATAATAGAGCAGCAGCGGCAGCGAGGGAGAAGAAAAAAAGATCTCCGATTGCGTTTCCCATGGAACTTCAACTCCATTTATCCGAGTATATTATAAGCAAAAAATGAGAGAGAGAGAGAGAGATAGATATAGAAACGCGAGGATTTTGGAGGGGAAGAGGCCAGGTGAAAGTGAGCTGTGCGAGGGTGCAGGTGTCAGATATACTCAAGCACACCTACACACCTACACATAGACATTGGCGTATTATATAGAAAAACGTCTGTGTGTGTGTGTGTGTAGGTAGTAAGGTAGTAAGGTACAGGTCGTTGCCTACATACATACGCATTAAAATCGGTGAGAGAGAGAGAGAGAGAGAGAGAGAGAAGAGGGGGAGAGTATCGACGAATTGCGTATGCTACGCAACGTGAGCCGAGAGACTCGTGAATTACGCACGTGCTATATACACGTATATAATAATAATCGTGATATATTTCACGATCTCATATAGGCGAGCCTACATAATGCAGCCTATAATATAATGCTCCGAATGAAACGAAGCGGAAATACGACGAAATGGGCTTTTAAAGGGGGTTGCGATACTTTTACGCACTAGTGGCCTAATGAAAACTTTTCCTCGCTCCTTTCGGGGCAGTTCTTCAACGAGCTGATCGACTCGATGGAATGGAAGACCTACACGATACTGTACGACAGCACCGAGAGCCTGGCCAACTTCAAGTTCAATCAGCTCTGGGAGAAGGACGAGCCCCTGGTGACGTTTCGCCTGCTCTCGACGACCCAGGACAATCGAGGAATCCTGAGGAAGATCAAGGAGTCCGGGGAGAAAAATTTCGTGATTATTTGTAAGCCTGAGGCGCTGAAGAGCATCTTGCATCAGTCGCTGGAAGTTGGCATTTTGGCGGATCATTATAATTTTATCATCACGTCGTTGGTAGGTTTATTCTCAACGAAATCCTACTCAAAGAACAATTTCAAGGGACTTTTTTAAATTGCAGGACTTCCAATCCGAGGATCTGAGCGAGTATTACTTTTCCGGCGTCAACGTGACCGGCATCAGACTGATCAACGTCGATCGGCTGAGTGGAACTTACCAAGTCGATCTCGCCCCGCTCGAGAACTACACGACCACGGAGTATCTGATCAACGATGCGGTCCTTTCATTCGCCAATGGCTTCCGTCGGCTCAAGTACAGCACTTCCGGTCTGCAAAAATCCATTTCTTGTAACATGAGCAATAACTGGGAGTACGGCATTAGTTTGAGCAATTTTATGAAATCCGTGAGTTGATCTCCAAAGAAGATTTTGATGTGAGTTTGGTCCATGACGTACGAACATGAATGGGTTTTATAGGTTCAAACGACGGGATTGACCGGTCTCATTCAGTACGACGGCATCGGCATCAGAAACAATTTCGAGGTGGAGATACTGACGCTGACGCGGTCGGGCTTGGCCAAAGTCGGAAACTGGAACTCGTCGAGAAAAATCGAGTGGATTCAATTGAACACGGGAAATCCCGACGCCGAGGTATCGTCGTTGCAGAACAAGACCTTCCGAGTACTCATCTCTATGGTAATTTTTTATCTCATCGATAATCCTTAGATGTAGAGACGATCGAATTTCATTCGAGCGATCTTTCTCTGTGCTATAAAAAAAAAAAAGTCGCCACCATACGGAATGCTGCGCGAGACGGTGTCCAAGATGTCGGGCAATGATCAGTACGAGGGCTTCGGCGTCGACATCATTCAGGAGATCAGCAAGATGCTGGGCTTCAATTACACGTTCTTCGTGCAGACGGACAACGTTTACGGTTCGCTGAATCCCGCCACAGGCGAGTGGAACGGAATGTTGAGAAAGATCATGGACGACGTAAGAGGATCATTATTTTTCTGCGTGTAAAACTTTCAAATGCCTACATTTCGTTTTAACTTCTTTCCTTTGCAGGAAGCGGATTTGGCCATTACCGATCTGACGATCACGGCCGAGAGGGAGACGGCCGTCGATTTTACCATGCCCTTCATGAATTTGGGTAACTTATCATTTTGGGCTTCCCCGAACCCCCCTTCATTTGTCGCTCACACAATTCGAAAACAATTATCAGAGCTTTTACTAATTTTGGAGAAATTAAGAAAATATTTTTTGATCGAAATTAAGTTCGTAATGCATGTTTGATTAATTCAGACTTGCATATCATTAGGTAATGTTTATCAAAAATCCAGCAGCCAACTAAATGTTCACCCCATTCACAACTCCAAAACATGTGTGGAAAAAATCTGTTCTGATAATTCAATGAAGAGCTACGAACTAAGTAGCCAGAAAATGAACAGATGGTAATTATTAGTAAATAGTACGCGAAATTTGGTTCAAAAATATAAAACATCACATCGAAAGTAAACAAGGATGTAATGATAGCTAATATGGGGCACAATGTTTATTGAAATTTTAGAAAAACATAAACTAAGAATAAACTAAGATAAAGCCCATTTTCGTCCAAATTTTTTTTCGCATTTATTGCATGCATAATCTTAACAACCCTCGTGGACTGTCTGTTGGTGTCTCATTAATTTCGATTTTTGTCCGAATTTCCTCTCGCATTTTTCGCATGTAAAACTTTGCGACTTTCGTGTATTCTCTTCAAGTGGACTAGCAAATTTGATTTTCTTCCAAATTTTTTCTCGCATTTGTCACATGAGAAATCTTTGCGACCTTCGTGGATTGTCTTTTGGTGGGTGAGCAAATTTGATTTGAGTCCGAATTTCTTCTTACATTTATCACATGCATAATCTTTGTGATCTTCATGAACGGTTGTTATGTGCATAAGCAAAGTTGATTTTCTTCCAAATTTTTTCTCGCATTTGTCACATGAGAAATCTTTGCGACCTTCGTGTACTGTCATTATGTGTGTGATTAAGTTCGATTTTTGTCCAAATTTCTTCTCGCATTTATTGCATGTGTAATCTTTGTGATCTTCATGTACCGTCTTTCGGTGGGTGAGCAAACTCTTTTTTTGTGTAAATTTATTCTCGCACTGGTCGCATGCGTAATTTTTCTGACCTGCGTGTACTGTCCTTTGGTGTAAAAGTAAATTATCTTTGCGTCCGAATTTCTTCTCGCACTGTTGGCATGCGTAATTTTTCTGACCTTCGTGTACTTTTTTTTGGTGTCTTAAAAAATTTCTTCGATCTCCAAATTTCTTCTCGCATTCGTTGCATGCAAAATCTTTGCGACCTTCATGTACCGTCTTTTGGTGTTTGATCAAATCTGATTTTATTCCAAATTTCTTCTCACACTTGTCGCATGCGAAATCTTTGCGATTTTCGTGGACTATTTTTCGGTGTTTGTTCAGATTGCTCTGATCTCCAAATTTCTTATCGCAATTGTGGCATGCGTAATCTTTCCGACCTTCGTGTACTGTTCTTTGGTGCTTCGACAAATCTGATTTAATTCCAAATTTCTTTTCACACCTGTCGCATGCATAATCTTTGCGACCTTCGTGTACTGTTTTTTGGTGTCTTAAAAAATTTCTTCGATCTCCAAATTTCTTCTCGCATTCGTTGCATGCAAAATCTTTGCGACCTTCATGGGCTGTTTTTTGATGTTGCATCAAAGTACCTCGTTCCCCAAATTTCTTTTCGCACTTGTTGCATGCGTAATCTTTGCGACCTTCGTGGACTGTCTTTTGGTGTAAAAGAAGAATATTTTTGTATCCAAATTTCTTCTCGCACTTGTCGCATGCATAATCTTTGCGACCTTCATGGACAGTTGTTATGTGCATTTGGAAGTGATGTCTATATCCGAATTTTTTCTCGCATTTGTCACATGTAAAATTTTTGCAACTTTCGTGGACTGTTTTTTTGTGTCTAATCAAAGTGCCTTGAGTCCCAAATTTTTTCTCGCACTTATCGCATGCGAAATTTTTGCAACCTTCGTGTACGGTTTTTTTATGTCTGATGAAATTTCTTCGATTCCCAAATTTTCTCTCGCACTTATCGCATGCGAAATTTTTGCAACCTTCGTGTACGGTTTTTTTATGTCTGATGAAATTTCTTCGATTCCCAAATTTTCTCTCGCATTTATCGCATGCGTAATCTTTCCGACCTTCACGGACTGTTTTTTGGTGCTTAATCAAATCTGATTTTTTTCTAACTTTCTTCTCGCGACTATCACAAGTGGAAACTTTATGATCGTCATGTACCTTCTTTATGTGCAAAAGCAAATTATATTTATTGTCATATCTTTTCGCGCATATTTCACATAAGTAATTTTTGAAAGCTTCGTGGAATATTTTTTTGTGTTTGAGTAAAGTTGATTTATTTTCAAATTTCTTCTCACACTTGTTGCATGTGAAATCTTCGCGATTTTTGTGTAATAATTTCTGGTGCGTAAACAAACTCGATTTTTTCTCAAATTTCTTCTCGCACCTATCGCATGCAAAATCGTTGTGACTTTTGTGTTCTGATATTTGGTGTCTACTCAAATGACCTCGAAACTCAAATTTCTTTTCGCACTTGTCGCATTCGTAGTTTTTTTGTTGATTGTGAATTGTATCTCGGTGTGTTATCATACTTGATTCTAGTGTAAATACCTCCTGACAAATATCACAAACACTCTTTTTGTCGTCTGTATCAACAAGGTCATGTTCATCTAAATTATCTTTCGAGGTAACTTCTTCGAATTTTTTCTCGCTTTTATCCATTTTTGTGCCTAAATTGAACGATGGATCCTTTAACTGAGTGCCGCAGAAAATAAATAAGTAAAATTTATCTTTTAGAATTAGGGCTTGCTTCTTCGGGGAAGATAACATTTGCTTTTAATGTAAACATGATCAGTGTGTCAAAATTATCTATGTTTACGATCATAATGTTTACAATTAAGTTACCGATTTATCTGCTTATACATTGTTCTTATAACATTTGAAACAATTTATAATTCTAACATGGCGACGATTCTATTAAGAAATCTTTAAATCTTCAAAAACTAAGTACTTTCAAAAAAAATTATGACAAACAACTTCAAGTTCACAAATGCTGATATTCACTCCCAAATCTGCCGCCCCCACGCCATGTCAAGATTGGCGTGCTCCACACCTCGCCACTGTTCGTACTCAACTCCTTTTTTTTACGCGCAGGTATCAGCATACTGTACCAGAAGCCCAAAGCAGCTCCACCGAGCCTCATGTCGTTTCTGTTGCCCTTCTCGGCCAAGGTCTGGCTCTACCTGATCGGCGTCTACGTCGTCATGTCGGCCCTGTTCTTCACGATCGGCCGCATGTGCCCCGACGAGTGGAACAACAACAATCCCTGCATCGAGAATCCCGAGTCCCTCGAGAATCAGTTCACGGCCAAGAACTCACTCTGGTTCACCCTCGGGGCTATTATGCAGCAGGGTTCCGAGATTGCTCCCATGTAAGACCTCGTTGAAAGAATCATCTTTTATATTTGAATCAACGTTCAACTCGCTCTCCATTTTTTGTTTTGATTTGTTTCAAGTGGAAACTCCACGAGGATGCTGGCCGGCTGCTGGTACTTCTTCTGCCTGATCATGGTCTCGTCCTACACGGCCAACTTGGCCGCTTTTCTGACCGTCGAGACGGTCGAGCGGCCGATCAAGAACGCCGACGACCTCGCCAATCAGGACGTGATCAAGTACGGCGCGAAAAAGGGCGGCTCGACACTGGGCTTCTTCAAGGACTCGAACTCGACGACCTACGCCAAAATGTACGAGTACATGGTGAACAATCCGAGCGTGCTGACGTCCAGCAACGACGAGGGCAAGTTCAAGGTCATGAGCGACAATTACGCCTTTCTGATGGAGTCGTCGTCGATCGAGTACATCTCGGAGCGCGAGTGCAATCTCACGCAGATCGGTGGCTTGTTGGACCAGAAGGGTTACGGCATAGCGATGAAAAAAAGTAAATTTTTGTTGGCTTTTCTATGCGCGTCGAAAGCGTTTTGTTGAACGCGATGAATGATCGAATGAAAATTGTTTGTCGATTCAGACGCTTCGTACAGAAACGAGCTGAGTAGAGCAGTCTTGAAATTGCAAGAGATGGGCGTACTTACCTCGTTGAAGAACAAGTGGTGGAAGGAAAAGGGTGGCGGAGGCAGATGCTCGGTAAGCACAACTATTCTTTTTTAAACTTTGAAACTTTCAATTTTTACCTATATGGCTCCTACCTTGCAGGAAGACGGAGGCAGCGGTCAAGCCGAGGAGTTGGGTCTGGCCAACGTCGGAGGTGTATTTCTCGTCCTCATCGTCGGCACCGTCATGTCCTTCTTCGGCACGATCTTCGAATTTTTGTTCGCCATATTTTTCGAACGAACCGATCCAAATGTACGCTATTATATACTAGCAATTGAGTTTTGCAAAGCTCATCTAACTACTTTAATTAAATATAAACTTTTTATTTGCTTGCATTCGTAGATAAGCGCAAAGAAAAAGCTGCAGGAGGAGGTCAAAATCATCGTCAAGTTTGGCGTGATGACCAAAGCGACGAAACCTGAAGAGGACGAAGATCACGAGGACGAGGAGGAAAATATCTGATGAAAATTATAGCGCCTCGTGCAAAGTTTTCAGATTTACGCATTGTTTATTGTTGATAGTTACAAGAAGAAACATAACTGTAAATCTTAATTGTTATCCTCAGTTTTTACGTTTTACGCGATATAATTGTATGTAAGAGATGACATGTACAATATTTGTTTAAATTTAAAGATAAATATAACAACAGGACTAATAACGAACTATAGTTTTTTTTTTTTAATAGAAGTCTACGTTATTTTGCGCGGGACGTTTATCTGCGACTTATTTTTTCCTTCAACTAATCGTCCGCGCCGCAAAAAATAGAGATTTATAATCTGATCAATATTTTTTGAAATATTTGGCATTATATATGGTTGATTCTCCCGAAGTCTGCTTTTTCGGGTGTGGAAAATGAAAAAATGGTGAAATTTTTTTTTTCATATTGAACGGCGCGAACTAGTTTACCCTTTTTTAAACCATAAAATATGAGTAATCATTGAATCTGGGGCTTTGAGATTTCGTTTTACGAAAACTATGTCCAATTTTATGCTTAAAATTGACTATTTTCGGTTACGGAGGTGACACACACGGAGGTGACAAATCGCTACTTTGATCAACTACGTTTGAAAAATAAGAAATGCACAAAATTTTCCGTACAACCCGAAATTCGGTCATGAAAAACGAGTCTTTTGACGGGGCGAGCGGTTCAAAAGAATGACCATAGCTCAAGATATTCATGTCCACGGAGGTGACAGTTTTTTTGAAACACGTGAATTTTCCAATAGAATAATTATCGCTGCGTAGCGAAAATGTAAAATTTGAACCCGCAACCTGCACTAATTGAAAGTTGGGTCATAATACTTGACAGTTATGTAGCCAGGAACATCAAAAATGAGTTAGCGACCCAAAGCAGGCGGTATATTTGAAATTATTCAGAAGCATGATTAAAATCCGAGACATTTTTCAATTGTCTGGGAAATTTTTTCAAAACATTTTTCAAGGCCCTACGATAGACTTAAACTTTACTTTGGATGTATAGATCGTGGTCTCGTATTTATTATAGGGCCAGGTGCTTATGAGAATGCATGGTATATGCAAACAGAGTTGATTTTGTGATCTAGACATGCCACGGAGGTGACATTTGGCATGTATATCTTCACGGCAAATTTAACTGGCACTAAAAAATTGAAATATTTATGTCCAATCATTAAGAATACAACAATATTGAATGAATCACCGATCCAGATTTGGCTCATCTTCTCTAGTTTAAGAACATGGCATGTAGACATGCAAAAAGCAGACTTCGGGAGAATCAACCATATAATAATATTGATGTATTTTATTTTTATAATATATAATATACTATATATATTGCTTTTAGAAATGAATTATTTGCGCCCGCAAATAGATCCGTATGTAAGTGTGTTTAGGTGTCTGTGATAATGTCGATCAATTAATGGTCGGTTGTTTTGTTTAAAATTTTTCTTAATTGAATCGAAAAATTGAATTAATTTTACGAGACAAAGAAAAAAACGAGACTCGACGCGTAATTGTCTTCTTTTTTTTTTTACTTCTTTTTTTTTTTTAGTTAAAATGTCTAGTAATCTTAATTATCGTAATAATTTGAAAATCTTCAAGTTTCGTAACCGCCACTACTTAAGCCAGCTTTGGGTTCTACGCGCGTCAGCTTGACGAAGCAATCCTCTAAGAACTGTATCATCGACAGGTACAGGTGCTCCTTGACGCCGGAAAGACTGTGATCTATGTCTGGATATATCTGCGAGAAAAAACAATGCGGAAATTTGAGAATCACAGACTCACGATGATAATAAAAATAGGTGGTACGTACCTGCTGCCTAAACAAAATGCCACTGTCGGTCAAGTGACGAGAGAGAACTAATGATTGCTGAAATTGTACGTTGCTATCTGCTGTGCCGTGAATGAGGAAAAACTTTTTACCCTTTAAATCCTTGACTTTTCTCGTAAGATCGGCCTCGAGGTAGCCCTGATAATTCGACGATACGTTCGGATAACCCATGTACTTTTCCGCGTAAGCCGAATCTATAGTCAAATTTTGACATTTAAAACATGTACTTATTATTTATTATTATTATTATTTTATTATAAAATCATACCGTGCAGATCCCAAGAGACGATGGGCGCCACGCTGATGCCGCAGGCGAAGACGTCCTGATCGGGCCTGAAGAGAGCGTGGGCCGCCACGAAGCCGCCGTAGCTCCAGCCCCAGATCGCGACCCGACGCTTGTCGACGAAGTGCAGCGAGTCGCGCAGGTACTCGGTGACCTCGAGCTGGTCCGCGACCTCGACGCTGCCCGCCCGATGATAGACCTCCTGGGTCATGCGGCAGCCCTGGCCGCCGCTGCCCCGGGCGTCGATCTGCGCCACGATCATGTTCATCTTGCCGGACAGGTAAGAATTGTAATCGAGCTTAAAAATATCAGTCACTAATTGCGATCCGGGTGCACCGTAACTGCGGGTGGAGGAGGAAGAAAAGAAAAATTATAATCAATGTGTAGAGTGATGATGAAAATTGTTAAGATCACTTACGCTTGAACTACGAGTGGATAGCGCGTGATCTCCTCGTCTCGCAGAGTCGGTGGTAAGTACAATTTAACTTGCGCCGAGTAGCCGCCACTTATTTGAACGGGGAATTTCTTGATTTGAGGAAGAGCTAGATTTGACATTTTTTCCTGTGTGTCGCAAATAAAAAATTTTTTTCATTCAAATTGTTGTTCGCAATAAATGCATAGAAATTAGATACAGAGTAAAAAATATTACCTCCAGTTCAGAATTACTTTCTAACATCAACAGAAAACGAGGCTTCGGTAATTCTGTCCTATAGAGTGCTACCAACGGGACACCTGGACCCAGACATTCCAATACGAAGTAATGTAGATTTGGTGAAAAAATAGTGTTATAGTATTGGCACGTTCGTACAGCTCCTGCGTATGGTAATTGAAAAAGAAGAAAAAGCGCGTCAGTTTTAATCAGGAAATCATTCGTTTCGACATGCTGATGCGAGTAGATTTCGGTAAATTATTTATATCTACGACTTTCGACGCTCTAAACTGTTACGATTTTTATATGCTTATTATGGAGCATTTGCCTAAATAGCAGCTATCAGCTAATATTGTAATGAATTTCTAAGTATGGCGTTGTCGGTTAGTTATCATGTTAGGATTCTAATGCTGTTACCTAGACGTTTTCTCATTGTGTTATGAGAGGTTTTACATCGCTACGAAGTCTCGTCGGTTTTGGAATCTTTACTATTGATGTATGCAATTACGTTATTTATCATGTGCGTGTGTGAGAAAGATTATTTCTATAGGATTTATGGCGTTGAAGCGTTTTTGGAGTTTACATTACAATGGGAACAGTGTAAAGCTCTGGACTAATTTCCTCGTTTTCTGAGTTTTTGAAGTTAACGATTGTTTTGAATTAATATACTCTTTTAAGGTGCTTACGTTCGCTCGAATAATCGACCGTTTTCTATAAAACATTACACTATAGTGCAACCACTTGGCCCTATTTTAACGTTAATGAAAAAAAAAAAATTCAACGATTTGTCGTGCCCATTCTGCGAGTGTGCTCATAGTTAGTGTTTTGCAGTTCGGCCGAGCAATTAAAAACAAAAATGAAAGAAAGTTTTGCCTCGTTACTCTTGCAATTTAATTGAAATAAATGTTGTACAAACTCGTTACCATTCTGGGCTATAGCAGCGAGAGCGTGTGTGTGTTTGTGTAACACCCCGAAACTCAAATATTAGAAATTTCCTGATTTATTTTGTTTTTTTTTTTTGATTGTAGCCTTCATTTATCGTGTGTCGTCCGATGTAATTCTATTGATCGTAGATACATTGAAAATATTTTAATTTTGAAAATGAACAATAAGTAATTAAAAAGAATCGAAGCTTCGAAGCTCGACTCCATGAAATAGCTGTTGAAAAAAACTTACGTAGCTGATTATGTTTGACATTATCTTTCTTGCTGCTTGCGCTGCTCTTAGTCGTGTTCGTCGAGTTGGTCGTCGTCCTGTCCGCGTCGGGGTTGCGATTCTTATTAGGTTCTCTACTGTACTCGTTAGCGAGCTTATTATCATCGGGAATGATTAATCCCGATATTTTTGAAGGCACATAATCTACAAATGGATAGTGGCTTTTGGCATTGATCAACGTACTGCAACTAATACACGTTATAGTATCGTCTTGATTGTTATTATTATTGTTAGACCGTATCACAGAACTGATACGATAGAGATGACGCTGGGAGGGATGAAGCGCCGGGGTTCCCATGAAGTAACTGCGCAGCGACAACGAAAAGCGAATTATAGAAAGATCGGTGTAAAGCAAATAAAAAGGTCGGTACTCACATGGTATTGTTAGCGTAATCCCAGCCGAGGATCTTGGTGACCTCGAGCTGGCCGTGCGTGAGCGGAAAGACCTGCTTCTTGGTCACGTCGACGATCACTATGTGGCGGAAGTTGCCGTGGGCGCCCTGCTTCACGGGCGCTATGGTGATGTAGTGCGAGCCGTTGAGGGTGAAGATGGGCGGCTCGCTGGGGCTGTCCAGCCAGGCGCCGTGCTCGTCGCCCTGTATCTGCTGCACCTCCTGGCACTTCCACAGCGGATTCTTGCAGATGGATATCACAGAGAGATTTTGCAGCCGATTCATCCACGTGATGCAGATCTCGTTCGGCGATATCCACGTGGCGCCGGTCAGATAATGATCTCTAAAACGAAGTACAAAAAAAAATTATCAATCACATCCTTTTAAAAATATCATTCAAAAAGACGCTCACGTTGCTTCGATGATTGGCGGTGGCTTCACGGACTTGACGTTGATGTTGTTGGGATCGGCCAGATCGGCGACGAACAGCGAGACCGTCGGATTCGGCGTTTCCGGCTTGGGATAACGCAACGATCGGATCTCCGGATAGACCAAGTGGCCGCCGTCGCCGTACCAGGTGTTGTGCTGCTCCTTGACCAGCGAGTCGTTGAAGCTGGCGTAGAGCAGCACCTGCGAGTCCTTCGACATCCAGATCGCGTCGCTGCTGTGCAGGATCTCCTCTGCGAAATCGTTCTCGGAGTTAGCGATGCCGAGAAGACAAGGAGGAAACGAATTCGCGATTCATTCGAAAACGTTGAACGATAAAACAGCGATAAAAGGTGAAAAAAATTATAACAACCGAAGTTCGATGAAGGTGCACCGAGGAAAGGATCTATCTACAGAGATAATCTACGGTCTGGCGAATGATTTTCTCGGAAGATAATCGCCGGTCACGTGTGTGTGTGCGTCGTGTCGAAGAGCCTTTTCAAAACCTGCACAAATTGGAGCTGCGAACTTTATCCGTATGCATAATAAATGTTGAAAAGCCTGTGTAGTATAAAATGATATGCTTGTGACGAAAAAAAAAAAGAAAATAAATAAATAAACAGGAAAAATTGACTCTATAATAGTAAATCTCCACACATCGTGCGGTAATCTCCCCCGCTGAGAGAGAGAGATCGAAGGGCGAAGAATTGTAATACAATATACAACACAATCCAATATATTATATTGACTTACCCTCGTAAAGCCAATCGGTCAGACCGTTGGATATTATTCCGGGCACGGCGTTATTGGTGACGCGGTAGCTCGTGCTCGAGTGCGGATCGAGCTTGTAATAGATGTCGTAATCGTGAACGATGACCAGCTTGTGGCCGCGGGGCGTCCAGCGGGCCGACAGCAGATACGGCTGGCCGCCGCCGCCGCCGGGCCCGTTCTCCTGGATCTTTATGGCGACGGTCGCTCTATATCGTACGCAGAGGAGTGACTTCCTTCATTTTTGGCGAGTGAGAACGAAATAAATTATTTTGCCGCACAATACTCACCCGGAAGCGAGATCGTAGACGGTGTACTGGGCCAGGTAAGAGTAGCGAAACAGCTGCTTCATATTGTGAGCGATCAGCAGAAACTTCTGATCCGGCGACAGCGAGAACTTGGCCGGAGTGAATCTCTTGAATACGTTGTCGTGGACCAGACTGATGGAGCTGAAGTTGGAGCTGGAGACGTCGAGCAGCGACACGCCGCCCCACGCGTCGCGGTAGCATATTTGCCTGTGATTCACCCACGTCCCGTTGAAGAGGAGAGGCGTCAAGTCTCCGTAAAGCACCTGATCGAGCCGAGGATTATGGTTTCGATAAAATTCATCGCTTCTTTTTTTTTACTTTTTACATTTACAGGAGCTCACTCACGTCCGATAATTTCAATCGTTGACCTTTGATCCTCGAGCTCTCGTCCGGGGGTGTGAGCAGCGCGACCGACGTTACGATCAGCGCCAGCACCGCTATGATGACCAGCAGAGCGATCAGTATACCCCGCCAGTTTCTCTGATTCGGATTCGTCGACACCAGCTCCTATTGGATTTATTTGCATGGAGGAAAAAAAATGGAGAAAAAAAATTGTATCGATCACGACGGAACAAAAGTCCATAAAGCCGTGCTTGCTGCACGCGCGCGAACGGCGCGAATAAAGCAAAACTCGGAATAATGAGATGCAAATAAAAGAGAGAGCGAGAGAGAGAGAGAGCTAGCTGGGGAAAATGTGTTAAGATTGCTTGAAACGACCCCCTTTTACTATACTATACCATGCTATGCCTGCTGCCCTCAGGATATAAAGCGCGAGAATATGACCTAGCGGATTAAGGCAAGCATGAAGCGCCTAGTTTATTAATATAAAACCAGCGCAGTTAATAACGTCATGTTTGTATTGCATTTCTCTCTCTCTCTCTCTATCTCATAGGTATATATGCGTATCCCGTTGTATACCGAGTGGACGAATCAATTGTATATTATGCGGAGAGACGTCCCACGTGCGATCCGCCTCGCTGCGCTGCTGCAGCGTGTATTATTCAAGTGTGGCGATATTTACGCCGAAAATTTCACAAAATGTTTCTCTCGTTCATATTTCATACGCGAGAACGGCATGCCGAACATTTTATCTATTTATAAGCGTATTCGAACACACGGGGCAATTGCGCCAAAGCTTCGCGGCTAAGCTCGCAAAATTCTATCGATCTCTCGCGTGCGCGCGGAACAACGCACGAAAAAAAAGAAAAGAGTTCACAAGGCCACCCACGCACTACTGCTCGACTAGACTCGCGTGCATAATGTTATGATATTTGCGCGCACTCGCGGATGCGTCGAACGAGTAGCTCCGAGTCTTATAGGTGTACGATGATACGATTACGTTACCTCATCGTCGTAAATATTATCGTCTGCCATTGGGCGATGTTGCGGTCCGACTTGCTTCTTCCTTCTTAGCTCGACTTAACTTATAAGCGCGGCCAATACGCAAAAATCTACACATCGAGCTGCTGCTGCTGAAATCTCGCTCTCGGCTCGTCCGCGATTATTGCAACGCTCGATGATGACAACATCGTGTACCACTACTGCTGCTATGTGCATCTATAGCTGCTGCTCGGCAACTTGACTCGAAACTCCGACAAAAAATTAATAATGCGTTTTGGAGCGCAGCACACGACGATTTTCTTCTCTCACCCACCACCACCACCACCACCAGTCAGTCGTAGTGGTGTGTGCTGCGCGAAAACTGCGATATGCGCGGTGGTGTGTGAGTGCGCGGAACTGTATATGTGCATATAGAGACTAGAGAGAGAGAGAAGCGAGAACTCCCCCCAAGAGAGAAGGAGAGAGATGATGAGGGAGTCTGCGCGCTTCGCTTATAAGCTCGCTGCGATATGTTACCCCTCGTCGACTCGGCGGTGCACACCACGGCACACACGGTTTGACGATGTGCGTCGCTAACTACTATACTTATCATTTATTTATTTATTTACATTTGCGTCATGCACATCGCAGGTGAAACGATCATCGAGGATATGCGGCGGCACACAAGATCGACACGTGGCGGCAGCAGCAATGATTTTTAGCGTCAATTTTATTATTTCAATAACTCGAGCTTGTATAATCCCGTGTGTTCAGGAGGAGCGCAGGAGCACACGAGCTTTTCATATACGCTGCAGCTGCTATACCTATATCTATATAGGCGAGCTTTTGTATCTCTATATATGCGTGTATCGCGAACTTTTCGGAGTTATATAGGTATAAAGGATTCGATAGTTGCAGTTTAACAGTTTTGGCCCGCGCGAACGTCATACGTACGAGGGGATGACCTTTTGACTTCTATCGACGATGGCTCGTCCGATTATGATTTTTTTATTCGTTTCAATCGAAGGGCAGTTCGTAATTTATGAATGGAAATGCGCGTTGAAATGACTTTGACGAGTTATTGAGGGCCAAATTTAGTAAAGGATTAAAATCGACCTCTAATTAGAATTCAATTTTGTTTTTATTTTTCAATAATTATACCTAAGCTCTGGATGACCCGAGAAGCTTACGGAGAGCGATAAATAAAATTGTTTTAATTCATGAAAAGAAATATATATTTGAATTAAAGACAATTCGATCGAGACGTAAGCCCTGCAATATACTGGACAAATGACGAGTTGTCAGAGTCATACCAATAATAGTAGCCGAGTCCGCGTAATCCCACCGCAAATAACATATGCGCTCGAATAAGAAAAAAAAACCCCATGCGCGCCCCATTTGTATTCATTTCAAAAGGCATCCGCCGAGGCAAATTGTCTTTTGCTCGCTGGCACAAGTCGAGTCGGTTCCGTGGATCTTTTGTGTTGCTATTGATTTCGCCGCCGTCGTTGCCGTTGCCGTTGCCGCTGCCACCGCGCGCGAAGTTATACTTGCGGTTTACATAGACACCCTCGTGCAGTCGAGCGGGCAAGTTTGTGCTTTTATCGGATAAGGGTAAAAAAGGCGAAAAGTTACCGGGATTCAGATATGAAATTACGATGTTTTTGTTGGGTAATTTTGACGACGAGCGCGGTATCGGCGGCTGCGGCGAGTGGTTTGGACTTCAATCGGTTTGGTATAATAATGATCGTTGTATAGAGAAAAGCCTTTGTGGTATTTTTGAATCGTGAGAATTTGCTTTGAAAAATTGTAATAATCGTTTTGTTGAATGCAGATAAAAAAATGAACGCGCTGGTGCGTTCGTTGAAGTTCATGGCCGAGAGGCCGGGTCAAATGAACGTGGATACCATTTTGGGAGTTACTTTTGTCGAAGGTGAGCACAATCTCGAAATAATTTTAAATGTATCCTTTGCTTTTTCATAAATTGCGATACATTTCGTTTTAGCGAACATAAAGGCGGCCCTAATGCACAAAAATCTCCTGTACGTCGATAATCACGGAAGGTCGATGCTGAAGGAGATACTAAAATTGGCGACGTACACGAGAAAACATCTTCTACGATCGTTGGCTCTGAACGAAGACATAAAGCAGGGTAAAATATAGGAATTTATTATCATCCATAGCGCACTTAAAAGTAAATTGCATTATTTTATATACGCTTACGCGCGCATAATATAGGAATGCCGCGATGCGCATTGCCACTTTACGATCCAATAAAGATTCAGCTGCACCGAGAGAGAGAGAGAGGAGCTTATATTTTCCACTCAAAATTATCTCTTTTTAAGTTATCAACGCTATCAACGATCCGGATTTATGGATCGAGCCCGTCGTCTGGAGAATAATGGAGAACAACCGCTCGACCAACGATAAAAGGAATTATTCCACTCGGGAGTTGCAGGATCACTCGCAGAGCCGTACGAGCGATCGTTGCATCGTCCGAGTGATCCAGAGCTGCGAGATCGACGACGCTTGTCGAGATTTCGCTCTGCGAGGCCACGACTCGGCGCAGGCATACACCTCGACGCACAAGCTCTTGCTGATCAAGCTCGCGTCCGCGGTAATGATAAGCTCCTTTATTTTATTTCCGAGTCGATCTGTTGCGTCGAAGAATATTTTCCTCTTTCTTTAGCTTCGCTGCGACGCAGAGATTTCCGATGTCTCGCCGTTCGTAAGGTACGCCCTGTGCGCCTCGATGAGGCGAGAATTGACGAGCTACGAGGCAGCCGGATTTCCGAATGTCAGCAAGGATCTGGCCACGGAGCAAAGTAACGTATTCTCGATTGCGCTAAATATTCATTCGCGTCAACTTCGTGTCACGCGTGTGATCGTAAAAAATTAATTCTCTCAGTACTTTTGTGCGGTATGGAAGGATACTTGGATTTTATCGGCAGACATTACGAGCAGCTGTTATTGGATTGGCAACACCCAAGTGGATGTTACAGCGGTGTCAAGTAAATCATTTTTGCTTAATTATATTTCCAATAACTTGGTATCGAATAAATCTCATCTTTTTCTTTTTCAGATATTCGCTGGATGAAACTTTAAAACGGAGATATTATCGACGATCCGGAAGCTTCGTGGATTACGGATGCGTTAATCATGCAACAGGCCTCGGAGCTGCCACACTCGCTCTCATGATTCGTAAAGACATCGAGACGTTTTCATCATAAATATAAAGTGAATGTCAATGAATAAATGAATTTGAAAATTACTTACGAATCCTGTGGTATTTTATAAAACACAAAGTTGATATTCGAAGCTGGATATCGTTTTCGGGATCAGGATGCCTTGGAGTGAGAAGGATTCCAACGAAAAAATCGTTCAATTTGCAGTATTATTATATTTCGAGTTTTTCTTTTTAATTCCAGTTCTTTTATCTTAAGTTAAGTTTAAACAGATGAACATGATTTCATCAAGTGACAAAAAAATATTAACAATACTAAACACTGGAAATATTAGCAAGACCGTTTCGATATACGCTTAATCGTTTATAGAAGTATGTATTTTTTTTATTATCAGGTAACATAATAATTATTACCGATAGAGATATACTTAAAGGTATACATATTTGTATATAGGTACAATACACATACGTTAATACATGTATATATATTGTATATTACACACAATATAATATGTATAGAAATTCATTAATTTACAACTTATACTGCAGTAATTACTTCTTAAAATTAAGATGAATCATTCTTATCATTTTTTTGTTTTCTTAATTGCTCCCAGTCCAGTAACTTGAAGTGTAAGAATTTTTGAGTGGTACTTTGTTTTGTGGATTGTTGTTGGATCTCTGTACAGTATTGCTACCACTGTCTTGGTGCAATGCTTGATGAAGTTGATGTGGTACAGTCGGAATGAACATGTGCGTTGGGTTGTATCCCCCGATTACTCCAGCAGTTTGATTATTTGTCATTCCAAATGGCGGTGGCGTAGCTGAGTGAAAATTTTGCTTTTCGTATGTCTACAATTTTTAATCGTTACATTTAGCATTCATATGCATCACTGTGAGTCTATTTAAATATTATTTATGATCATTTCGACGCTGTTAAGGAAGAGTAGCACGTTTCTATACATTTTTAAATGTAGACGTGTTAGTTTTCCTCACAACATCGATTTAATTCCTAACGAACCTTATTTAATTGAGTATGTCCTTTAGAATAAATTGTAGGACTAATATCACTTGGGTTAATAGTATTTGGACTGCAAGTCGCTGGAATATTTTTTCCAGTTTGGCTATACCCAGAACTGCTATTTTTGTAATCAGCTGCTGATCCAGCATTGGTTATAGCATCATAATTAGATCCAGTATTATAACCGGAGCTGTAATTTCCTGATTTCGATGGGTAAGTACTACTGTTGGATCCAGTTCCAGCAGTTGTAGGCATTTGCTATTTAAAGGACATTTATTAGTTAAACCGGGTTTGGTATCAAGATGAAATCGTCCTTTATTGAAAATTTGGATGTATTATACATACTGGATACATAGTTGGGGTATTGTACGGAAACCCGCTTGCAGGCATGATACTTCCTCCGTAAAAGTACGCATAGCCTGGTGGAATCGGATTCATAAGTGGTTGCTGATGCTGCTGCTGTTGTGATGTGTTCTGAAAATACAGAATTATTGTATTTATTCATTCAAGATTAATCTAAGAAACTACCGACTAAAGAAAAAACTATAATAATTGTAAGCATCAAACACACTTGTTGTGAAACAGTTGAAGAAACTGGAGATGAGTTTCCATCTGTTCTTGTAAATCGAGCATCATTCATGCTACTAAATTGGCCTTGCACATTTTGAACGGTTGATACCGAATCATTTCTACTATTGCCAAGACTTGTGACAGGACCTGATGTTTGGTATCCCAACGTGGCATCGTAATGATATGCACTGTTGGGCTAAAATTTAAAGGGTCACGTGTAAAACTATCGTGATAGTTATTTTAAAACTAAACATTAATAATGAGTCATTAATTAAGGCTCATTAAGAATGTTTCAATTTCTTATATACTAGATTCGTAATTAATGAAACCTACCATATGATTCAGTCTTTGCTGCAGCATTTGCAACTCTTCATAAGTGTAGACTGGCTGCTGCTGGAATGTTGCATAAGCAGGTATGGTCTGTCCGACTACGTACTGATGACCCAAGATGGGCGTAACATTTCCTGTAGATCCACTTCCAGTGGAACTGTTGGAGTTATTACCGGATCCGAGACCAACAGTTGTAGATTTAGGCATTGCTGTAACAATAATTTTTAAAATTTTAAAATCGTACAATTTGAATTATTAGCTATTGCGAACGAAACAATACCGCACCGCCTCCTATGTTTCCAACGTATTTTACCATAAGAAGTGAGGCAGACGAGTAAACCATTAATTTACTCATCTGCCTCAGTTCTTATGGGAAAATACATTAGGAACATAGTCATTGTGGTATTGTTTACTAACAAATTGACAAAATTTGTTTTCAGATTTGTATTAGAGATGAAATATGAGCATGTATTAAAAGTAATTCTTACCGTTAGTTGCAGTAGTCTTTGACAGGGTATTTACAGAGGAAGAAGCACTAATCCCCATGGTATTCGAAGTCGATACCGACACAGCGCTAGAATGAGATGAATCACCATCGAATTTGGAATTCACACTTGAAAGACCTTTGTTATCATTTTGTTCTTGAGCTGTATAAGTCGAGTAAGGCTTGGAATACACCGATTGCACTGAATTGGAGTACGATGCCGGACCGTGGTTCATCGACATTGCATACGTAGTTGTCGTTGGTTGATACGACTGAGCAGATTGAAACGATGTGGAGCTTGGATAACCAGTACTCATGAATGGTAGATTATTGCTCGAGGTACTAGTAGATGTGGATTGTGCTTGGTATTGAGATACAGACGCGGGGAATCCGCTAGATTGATACTCCTAAAATGAAGAAAGTTCAAGTTAATATTATTGGAATACTTGAAGAATCAAGTGATTTGTTTTTTCAAAAATCGATAAATACCTGCTTATTTGAGGCAGCTTGATTGTAAATGGCAGCGGTTGATGTAGGGGCCGTTTGACTGAATGTAGTTACATAGGACTGAGCATAAGATGAATTGTAATTAGTCAGAGAAGTTGAATTAATCGAACGGAAGTTCTTTGTCTCTTGCTTAGCTGGACCACCAAATGTTTCTTCCATAGGTTGTGGCTTAGACGTAAAATTGCTGTAGTTATTTCCAGAAGTTGGCATTTGATAAGACTTGGCTGACGGCTGATAATTTGTATTTGGTTTATAGTCTACAGTACTCATTGAACTTGAATTAATATTCTGATTGGGCATCTCAATATTTTGAGTTGAAGTCGGCGGTTTCATCAGGGAACCTTGCGAGTTGATGTGTACTTCATTAGGTACAGATATATCTTTTGTAACCTGAAATTGTGAAATTAGTATTTAGCCATTTTATCTAAGAAGTATTTTATCAAACAAAGAATATAGTTTTACTTACAATTTTTGGCGAAGTACCAAAATTCGTAGCACATGCTGGCTGCATAGGTTCCGTGGTGAAGGAACACAAATTCTTCAGTGTATTTTTAACTGACGCATGATCACCCGAAGACGTACTAGACTTGATACTGGATGTATCAACCTTATCTTGAGGAGGAGAAGCATCTAAAATACTGGAATCTGTTCCGAACTCCAAAGCACCAAATTGGACGTCTAGAAGGCCAATATTACTATTCAAAGTATCACCAGGCATTTCAACCGCAGATGAAGGAATCTTTTGACGGTGGCGGTTTTCGTGGACGAGGTTTGATACTCGCGGCTGTCTTTTGAGGCTAAAAGGTGCGAAAATTAAATTTAATAATTTACTTTATTTAATACAAAAATAAAAGCATAAAATATTCGAATTTACCATTTCTAATGTCTTTACAGCCGCTGGCTCTTCTGTTTCATTTGGTTTAGGAGGAGTTTCTACAAATGTACTTGGTATGAACACCTTTGAATCTGCTAAAGACCCAGTGTACTCTTCAGCATCCCAATCTTCAACAACTTCAGGAGTCTTCCATGAATCTATGAATAAAAAAATAAATTTAAGTTCCAATCATTCTGTAAGTGAAGAAATTATTATTTTTTTGTAAGTATTAACTCATTATTCTTACTTGTTGGGGGTTCAGTACTTTTCTCTGGTTTTTCTTCCTCAACACCGGTCCATGTTTCAATACGATTGGAAAAGACTTGAGAATTCGATTGTGAACGTGATCCTCTGTTTCCGTAGCTTCGGTTGGCGAAATTACGACCACCGCCGCGGCCTCCACGACTGGCTTTTCCAGAAAATCGTCCACGAACCCCGTGATTCGAGTTTCCCTCGTTCGTGGTATCGACATTCTTTTCATTTTCTTTATTTTCTTGTCGGCGCCCTAAATACATTAGTAGCAGAATTTAAAAAAAGCCCTACATTTAAAACAAGAAAGTGATTTTAATCGACATGATTTCTCAATGTCGTGGATTAAAAAGCAAGTTTTTAAGCCAAAAAAAATCATTCTCAATTACGACTAATTTCAATGTAAAAGCGATAAAATCCGCTGGAACACTTACAGCCTCTGTTGCCGTGATTGGCCCTTCCACCTCGACCACGAGCAGAACTATCAGCCTGATACTGGTGCTTGTAATCGCTGCCAGTATGATTGTCCAGAGGAGCGTCGTCGCTGGTCTGTTTTGCACCTGCGGCTGGGCGAGCTTTTTTCTTCTTTATCTCCCATTCGGGGCTGACGCCCTCGAGGAGGTCGTTGACAGCGCGATCAAGGTCGCCGTCCGCGACGTGCAGGGCCATTACGACCTCGTCCTCGGACTTGAGGGTCAAGTCCATCACGGCTTTGACATTTTCCGGCAGCGGCTCGCTTCTGGCGTTTGCACTTTTGTCCGTGGCGGCAGAATGAGCCGAATGGTCAGCCTTTTTCTATAACAAGAAAGAAAATTGGAAAATAAGTATAGGTTTCGGGGCGCACATCGTATCGAGTAATACGACTTTGCGACGTATTAAATTTTTTGGGAAGTGAGTCGGTAAAAAAAATTGCAGTGAGGTCAATATAGTTCGCGTGGAGTTGTATACAAACACTGTCTGCGTTGTCTACGGCATAAAAAAGAAAATAAACACGAATATTTGTATCTGTTCTAGTTACAAGTTGACTTTAAAGCGTCCTCCAAATTCGCAAATAAAAAAAGACAATTGTGATGCAATAAAATTTAGGTTTACTTTACATTTACCACACACGAGTCTTAAAATTCAGTAGCACTAGATAAGTCATTTCATTAGTTTCCTATAAAGATTACGTTAAAAGCTGATTCTTGCGTCAGACGCGTTACAAATTTCGTAGAATGGGAAGATGTTTTTGGTACTCGAAATAGAAAAAAAATAATACATTACCTCTGATTTATCACCGCTCATGTTGTCCGATGCCTTTGCTTTCCGATCATGCTTTTTGTTAGACTTTTTGCTTGTATTTTTCCAAGATGTAGATTCTGTTTCTACACTCATTTTGTGAATTTGATAGGTCTCAATTGATCTGCAACTCTAAACAAGTAGAAAAAAATGTTATTTCATTGATCAAAAAACTTCATCAGTTTTGAATGGTTATATATTTTATATATTTTTATGGAGAATTACGTATTTACGTTTTAATTAAAATAATTGATTTTTAGTTTTTTTTAAACCGAAAAGTCGTAATTACTGATAAAAAACTGAGCGTCATTTTTGTAAGTTTTTCTAATTTCACAGAATGAGATGAAAATCGGTAGTTATAAAATTTTCACATTTACTCAACATTAATGAAGTACATCTATTGAAAAAAATTCGTGTTCTTGTTAAAATTTTCACTTTTACCACCAATGATTTTTTGTTTTAATTTTATAATGAGCATTACTTTCAATTCTACTTTCCCCGAAATTAACTAAACTGGACAAAATATGAATTTTTGCGGTACATGCCGGTTTTTTTTCGTTAAAAAAATTTTTTTTCAATAAAAATAAACAACAGTTTTATAATCAACTACCTAAGAAATTCGCAATGTCTAAATTAGAGCAACGTTCTACAAAAAATTATTTTAAAAATGATCATTGCCAAGGTTAGGTTATAAACACTATGTTAATAGCCACCATTTTGAGATTTGTAATTCAGTTACCTAACCAATATATTTATATTAAAAAAAAGTTTAACCTAAGAAAAAGTTTACTTTGAAACATTAGTTTATCAAAAAATTCCAATTTCAGAATTTATAAAATACTATCAGAAAGTAATATACTTGGATTATAGCAGACAATTCCTAAAACGTAAGACAACTGAGATCGTAATGAATCATGAGATATTTTTAACAGCTTTCTGAAATAATCCCAAAATCAAATTGTCAACTAGCTTTTTGTCAAACGTCAGAATATGAATCTTTGTAATATTGCAAGAATAAAACAGTAACATCAGAAGTTGTTGACGTTACTTCAAGTATAAAGTGAAACCTCTAAGTTGTTTACAATACTTTTTGGTGAAAACAAATATGATGATTGTGTATTCATTGCAATGATAGATTAATTATACAAGTTTCAGATGATGAATTTTTCCAACAAATATGATAAAATGGCTTGGACGATGAGATTTAACGTTCTTGAAAGATTAGAGAATTGTAATTAAACGATTGTCACATTCACCCATGTGCTTTAAATTTATGATGATACAAGAGTGTATTGTGGTGTTATTTACTTGAACTAATGAAAAATCAATAATTAATGCAATGTTAGCTTATGTCTTTACTTGAAGCAGTTCCGGTTGAAAATGAAAAACAGAAGTTATGTCGAGTTAACTCGTACAAATCAGATTGATAACTTCTTACTTTTGATATTTATTATCTTACCGCCAAGATAAAGATCAATTTGCTACAATTATTGCTTGATCTTTGACGATAAGTTTAACAAACTGAGGAAATCTGACAGCTACCAGAAGCAAAAAGTAAGAAATTGTTTTCACAGAACCCACACTGTATAGTACAGCAGGATGAAATCATAACAAGCTTTCTCAATTCAATCAAATCATGTGCCACATGCACTTTCATTATAACCCCATTATGTAGTACTATTTTTAATTATGTCCCAAAATAATCAAAAACCATTGTTAGATCCCGCACTAGGTAGCTTGTGGTTTTGTTCTGCAATGATGCATCAAACGACGGAGAGGTTAAAAAACGTAAGGCCAGTCGTGGCACGAGATACACAAGTCATAATTGCTACCTTTTCAAAATATTTATATGGGTTGAAACACGCACGTGTAGTCAATTTCGGATTCGAACTCGACGATTGCAGGCGGTTTCGTGGCGAAAACGGCAATAAACAATGGTTAAACGGTAAAATAGTTTGGAGAATAGGCGCACTGCCCGTGCATAGGCACCAACGTTTAGCGAACTCCCTCGTTTTTTTACTCTACGTTCTCAGAATGCTGCCTGGGTTTCATAGACAAAAGACAAACTCTTACTCACGTGTACTGATGAGATCAATCGGCACTGACTGCGACTCGCTGATTATTTTTAATAAAACGCGACTGATTATTAATCTCAATTATCCGCAAATAGCATGTCAACATGAAAAACTATACATATAAATTGAAAGCTGAAAGGATGTTTTAAAGCTTGTATACAATACAAAGAACGAGGCGCAACGTGTCCGATTCGCTGTTCCGTATATTACCAAGTCGTGCGGTGGTAGGAGACTAGGAGGCTCGTTGAGGCTCGTCTTTCAATGATGTTCCGGTGGTGTGTCGAGCGCTCAGCTCTTGGCGAATGGTGGCGATGGGCACTGCATCGGGTGCCTGACTCTTCTCTACTGCGACGTTGTAACTCGTAACTCGCCGTTCGGGGGCAATTAGCTTCTATACGCCGTAGTGTTCGGCTGCGTGTGTGCGAGAGCCGGAAACGCGTGGAAATATAGTGTGCGTGGCGCAGCGCGTTACGCGCATCTCGCACGGCGCAGGGGGACGAGTTTTAAGACGCGAGATTCGAGACGAGTCGTAATTAAACGTCGTATACTTAAAAATTCCTTTGTGACATCGGGCCGATTCGATTGTTGCATTCGTTTGTTGCATGGAGGATCGCCGTAACTATTTTTCGAATTATCGATTATCCACAATAGTAACGAATTATATTTTCAAAAACGATCGTTAATTCTTTTGCTTCGTGAGAAAGCAATCCTCGGAATGACACGTAAAAAACGAATGGGATGTCTGGTCACGCGTACATTTCATTGACCCTTGCCGACGAGGTGGTAGTCGATTTGCTTTTTTATGAATTTCTTTGAATGCATTTCTCGCATGAGGACCGAAGGAAAAAAATAAAAAGGATGCGTGAATATTTGACACGAGATGGCGTGGCTTCGGATCAAAGTCCTTTTATTATAAATGCGCCTGGACATTTGATTCTAATTATTCACTACTTGATTCGACGTCCGAGGTGAAAAACTGATGAAAATATTTCAGGATATCAGGAAAATCTCCAGAATTAATACTGGAAATTAATTAATTATCCCTAGAATACTGACATATAATAGATATTTTAAATTATCTTCAATTATGTGTTAAAATCGAAATACCTTCTGTTACCAGTAATTTAAAATTACTGATTATACGTAGTTTTGGATAAATTGTTGTTCTTATTCGTGCAATGATCGTGACAGGGGACTCAAATAATATTCGATTTTCAAAAATCACGTAATTCGATTTGTTAGTTATTTTATGAATCCATTATCAAAATATTACACATTTTTATCTCGAAAAGGAATTATACATTTTTTACTTGAAAAAGATTATAATTAATATTATTATTTTATTTTTTGAAAAATTTTCAATTAAATACCTTTAAAAAAAATACTTTTTGTAATACGTTTACACAGTAACTTCAATACGTATAATGATACAAAGAAGAAAAATCAATTTCTTTATCTTGATCGGGAAAAGATCATTAAATTTTAATTACCATTACTAGTAATATTCTAAAAATGATTGTAAACGGAATTCGACGAACGATGAGTCATAATATAATTGGGATTTAAAAAATGTTTTCAAAAAGTAATGTGATGAGTTAAGGATAATCGACGAAATTTAAATTAAATGATTCTACAAATATCATTAAAAATTTTATTAAAGTTAGTTGGATTAATTTTCAACCTCGTTTATTTTACACGTACTCACTATATTTCAGAAAAAAAAGATTTCGAACTCAAATTCTCGTATTGAAAATATCTATTTAAATATCCTTCGTTCGAACAAAGACGTCAAAAGACTTTAAAAGAGATAAGATAAATCCAGTCAAAACAACTCACACGCTTTCCAAAAGAAAAATAACACCTGAGAATTTTTTGTTGCACTATTGTACATACGTCTAAAAATCATCAATCCGTCACGCAGCGCGTATCCAACAAAGGATTTCGGGATTATCGCGGGTCACCTTTTAATTCGCAATTCGCAGGCGGCGCAAAGCGTTCCTGCACCGTGGCACCACCGAAGGATTGCTCATATAATGACAATGACAGGTAGCAGAACTCGAAATGAAAGGCACACAAGTCAACCGTGTATACATGTATACAGCGCACAAATACATGTATATAAGTCCGTGTGTACTCCGTGCTATAGGGCAATGCACACGTTCGACTCCGATCTCTCGCTCGCTGGCTCGCTCGCTCTCTCACTGTACCTATATCTCTCTCCTGCTGTATCACAGCTCTCGCGTCGACTATCGCCTTTGTGAAAGAGCCTGAAAACTAGTTAAGCACTGTGCGCTCTTATACACGGAAGACGCCGTTTTCAGTCTTAATCTCTGCCAATGGTTTAATTGTTTATCGACGAGCATCGCCGTGAGCTCCTTGTAGCTGGTTTTCGCGTCGACGATCGAGACAGGACCTGGTCTCGCTTCGACTCCGGGTACGGTGTGTCGTCGCTCATTAATACGAGCTGTGCGGCTGTGTTTTTTCGCTGGCAAAAATACGACGACGACGACGACGACGACGACGATCCGCGAAGTGAAACAGCACCAGACGTGTATATATACTCAGCGCGGACTCGTGTATATAGTGTGCCATGTACCGTAGGATATCCACACGTACCACGATATCCTCGCAAGTTGATGCCGAATAAAGATCATGTAGCAATGATGGATGAAAAAATGTCTCCGACGAGTCGAGAAATACTATGCACAGGTAAATGCCTCGGCGCAATTGTGCGCCTCCTTCGGCTGAGAGATAATCGCTGCATTTAACATGAAGAGAGTATCGATACAGACCTTGAAATCACAGACTGTAGCAATTTTTTTCCTTTGTATATCTCGGCCGATGCTCGACGTTTCTGCCTGTCTTATCCTTTTAAGCGGCATTAAATGTTGATGCGGATGTTGAATTGCGTCGACGATGATTTCGAAACATGATTTGATTACGAAAAATGATGATTTAGTCATTGGGGAAAGTACAGTTATCTGAATACTTCCTATCATCTGTGTGATACATATGACATCTATGAATACGAGGTGTTCTTAATCAATTGTAAAGAAGTCTTTTCAAGTATACTTATGTTCAATGCAGTGATGAATCTCAATGATGATGCCTATTTTTAAGCTTCTTTAGAATATTATTGTGAAAGTTAATCTTTCTTTAATATCCTCATGTACAACTGGCTTAAAATCATTCAGTGTAAATGTGTCACCAAATAGTGGGCAATGCTTTTATCCTTGAGGTTTTAGGTTACTGATTTTTGCAATGTGTTAAAATATTAGAAATGTTGAATAATTTATGTTTAATGAGAATGCAAGTTATTTCAAAGTAATTTTTAGTATAAATCATCTCCAATATTGATAGTGCAATGCAATGCATTAGAAAACATATTTTTGATTAGCAAAAAAAAATTTCTTCAAAAAAGACTATATTATTCATTTTAATAAAAAATTTAATGGTGAATTCATCAAATATTGCTTTAGTAGTTATCAATTAAAAATTGAATCATTTTTCAACCATAATTTTGCATTTAAAAATTCATAGTTATTGATAGATTAAAGTGTCTTTACATTGTGTCCTTAAAAGCTAAAATGATTTTCAGGCTTTTTCACCAACAATGGGTATCCTAATCAAAAATAAATTAACTATAGATTTTGGAATTAGCCAACATTTTTCAAACAGAGCCTATCTTCTACAACATCTTTATAGAAAAGAGCATAAACATGTTTTTAGAGCAATTTCAAAGTATGTATTCAATTTGCCATATTTGATTAGTTAATAGTTGTCAGTGTAAAGTAGTGTAGGAATCAAAAGTACCATATCAGTGTATAAATTTTCTGTTACGAATACTGTAATGGCATCTTTGACTTCAAATATGATAATAATCACTGGATCAATTAGAAGTTTAATGCACATGTAAATCAACATTCTGGTTAATACTCAAAAACAATAAATAACAGCAATGAAACATATCATTTAATGTTATGAACAGTTTTTTAATATGAGCATAGGGGGCAATAAAAAATTTAAAAAACTGCCAAGACAGTTGGGAAATACAATTTTTGATCTTATATTCAATACTTTACTACTACTATTTACTGTACTACTATTATTTAATTAGCAAAGGGAGAAACATTAATCACTACAATCTTATTATTTTTTATCATTAATACAGTTAATAATGAGTCCTAATCAAAATATTCATGAAATGTTTTTCCATGAATTTTGTGCATAATCGCGTCGTTTCATTAATGAGTAAAAGTAAAAATTATAATTACCAAAGAATCACGCTAAAATAAGTACCTTTATCGCGACGATAATCGAAAGGATTTATCTTTTCTGTTTATCTAAAACTAATTTAATCCAATTACTGTTTCTAAAAATTTACGTAATTTCATTCGATTTCATATTATGTTATGTTATTTATAAATTTCTAATAACAATTTAATTTTTCAGCTATCATCAGTGAACAAAATAAATCATGGCGCTCAAAAGAAATAGACTCAATGAGCTCGTGATTTGTCTTATTTTTACAACTATATTTATGGACAATTGCTCTACCTTCGCTCGTAATTTAGGTGAGTACACTTTGATTTATCTCAAAAAAAAAAAAAATAATCACGATCCAATTAATTTCAATTTGTCATTCGAATTTTCAGAGCGATACGACACAGCTTACGAATGCGAAGGGAGAACTTTAAAAATTGAGTGCCCTCCAAATGAAGTCATTCGCTTGATTCGCGCGAATTATGGAAGATTTTCCATAACTATATGCAACGAGCATGGAGATACCGATTGGAGCGTCAATTGCATGTCTCCGAGATCATTCCGCGTGCTATATAACAAGTGAGTATTGTTTATTCATTAAATAATTAGTATAAGAACAAAATAACATTTTTAATACATTCAAAAGGATAAAAACATTTCGTTATTTCATAATTTAATTTAATTTTTAGATGCAACTCCAAACAAAATTGCAGTATTATAGCATCAACTTCACAGTTTGGGGACCCTTGCCCTAACACTCTGAAGTATCTTGAAGCACATTATCAGTGTGCACCTGGTATGTATCCAATCATTCTATTTTTATCTTTATATTCTGAGCAAAGCCAGGATTAACATTGAAATGAACTTTTAAAAGTTGAAAAATCAACTTTAAACACTTTTTCAGCCATGACAACCACAATCCGACCAAGTCAATCGTGGTTCATAAACCCACAATCATCTATTTTAGATGTTGATCCATATCCTACAAAAACTACAGTATCGACTTGGACAGCTGAAACTTCTACTATGATGACACACTCTGAGAGATCATCTATTGTGCTTCAGCCAACCACGACTATACCAAGGTCAGCTGAGAACATGTTCTTAATACAAATCAATTTTATCTTTTTTCATGTGATTTGAGACTAAAAGTTCATAAATTTATTATAGATTGTATAAAAAAGACTATCAAACTATAACTACATATGAGAAAGGTACGAATGTGATGGAACTAGAAGAGAAAACAGAAGAACCTAAAATTATATCCGAAGTTGATGAATCGCAAATATCAACTTTGCTGCAAGCAGTTTCTTCTCCTCCTCATAATAGGCAGCATTTGTTTCCCGTGACATCGAAAACGTTAGGGAAATCGAATGCTTCAACACTGAAATGTATGTATTAATGAATTATATCATTCTCTTTTATCTCTTATTAACATTTGTTTTTTTCTCTCTTTTAGGCAACCTAACGATTTGGTTATTTTGTATTTCAATTATATACCACCATCGGTGGCAATATCACTAAGCAGACTGTTATTTATCATAGTATCAAATAAAATGAAGAAAACTCAAGATTCAGGGGGCAGGAATTGATTGCTACATTTACTGTAAAAAAGTTATTTTCAAATTACTAGATAATATTTCCAGCAATTTCTCAGTATTATAACTTAAACATCTTTTGTAACAATTTTTTGATCGCTGTGCATTTAGTTATCAAGTATATTTATTAAAATGAGCGCGTACGAATGTATGAATGAATGTTTAAGAATGACTGATGATATTATGCAGCCCGGGTAAAAGGTCAAAGTGATTTTAGGTTTAAAATACAAAAGAGTTTGAACTGATCAATTATCTTAACATCAAAGATAATCCTGTAGAAATCAGAAACTGAAAATTTAACTTTTGTCTTGTAGGATACTTTGAATTACTAGAAATAAAGTTTTATAATCACACTTTATAAATGTATCGTACACATAATAAGGGGCTATTATAAGAAATATTTAAAACTGACGTAAATATAAAAAAAGTATTTGAATTATTATAGTTCTTAGATCTATGTCTAGTTCAGTATATAAGCACTTTTAACTTTTTAGAATAACTTCATTTACAACCTTAAAGGTCCTTCAAAAGCGTCTTTTTATTGTAAATGACTATATTGTACATGTTTATATGAATGAGTATCTGCAACAAGAATTTTGTAAATGTTAGTAATTTATTTAAATTTGAAATAATGTGACCGTAGAGTAATATATATCAAAGTTGTTGACAACAACAGATAAACAAAATTTACTTTATTATATGAATTATTGGTCAAGTTATATCAAGTTACTAAAACTTAGAATCAAAATTGTAAAAATATATTTTTTTATCAGGAATGATAAATTTTTTTTGTTAGACATTTGTTAATTAATTAACAGATGTTTAACTCAAGGTACATACTATTTATAAGTAAATAGAGCAATTTTTTTTACTATCTATTCAATTTTATACACTTTAATGACTACGAATACTGATAAAAAGCCAGAATTTCTATTATTCAACCATGACTTGTTATAAGTATATGAAATAAACTGTTGTATAAATAAAAAAAATTAATCATAAATCCTTCATTTCATTTTTATTTTCATTTATCGAAACCGAAATCTTCCTCAGGAAGATGTCTTGAAGATAAGATGCAGCTCATATAAGTACTGCATGTAGGGCACATAAAAAAAAATGGCATATGCTTGGGCAGGGGTAAAAAGGAAAGTCCAGCTCTATACTCCGTTGTGCAATTCGCATTCTTGCGGCTATGAGCTGTCCTGGCACTGACAGTGCGCTCCACAATTGAAAATACGCCATGTTCCCCGTGATTCGTTTGCCGCATACACAAACACATCGTTCGCATCACGCATTCCGACTCCAGTGAATTTTCGATTGCAGAAGTCTTTGCAGGTTAAGTAAAACATTGCAGACGAACGCCAATGAAAGATAATATATCGTGTCGGCGATCGACTCGGTGAATATATTTTCTTCTGCAAAAAGTTTTGATAAAGATCAAGATGCCTCTTAAGTATATCGGAAAAACCACAGATTTCAAAGGAAAATCGCTATGGGAAATTTTGGGAAATTTGAAAAACTTCGGCGAAGGTAGATTAATTCTTAGGAATAGGTTTCAACGGTATCCTGAACCTTGTTACTATAAAGTTCTTAAAGTGGAAGCTTTGCCAAATTATAAAGTTTCATCTTATGTAAGTAAACATTATTCTGTCTTTATATAAATTTGTTCATTTGTCTAATTATTTATTCTTTGTTGCAGGATAAAAGAAAGTGCATTGCTCTAGTCCAAAATACCTTCCGTGGTAACACAGACCCAAATCCAATCCAAAAAGAATCATCTACGTACAAATCTGATTACACTCTAGTACCAAAACACGAGGAGCATAAATATTTGAATTCAAAACTTGTTCATGAGAAAAGAAAAGAATTACCATTCTCAATTCCACTTCCACCTCTACTTCAAGAGACTTATAAAACTAAAGATAATAATGATCATTCAAACTTAGAAATGACAGTATTTTATAACCAGACAGTGAGGAGAGTTTTCCCTGACATAAATAGATTAGAAGGGTATGCATACAGAGTAAAAGAACAACAGAAAAAAAATAGTGCACGAAATTAAATAAATGGTCTTTACATATTTGAATTTTTTATGACTTTTTGGAATTGTTTATTTCTGGTCTATTCTGCATATATTTTCTTTATCATTTAAAGATTAAATATTAGAATGGCAAAAAATGTATTACAACCTACAGTTGTCTTCTAATACAATGTGTTTTCATTCATGTTAGACATGTTATGTATGAGTTAAGAAAGAAAAATTTATCCAATGATGCATTGTTAGAAAAGTTGTTGAAATTTTGAATGAATTATAGTTACTCATTTTTCAAACAAATTATTTTGTTTGAAATAAAAAATAAGAATGTACATAATAAAAATATCAAACAGATACATCAAATGTTTTGTCAATTAAAACCATTTAGGTACTCATTATTTACAAGTAGCTTTGAGTAATTTTTCTATATAAATTTTTATTAAAATTTATAATATTAAGCAAAAGGAAAAAGTCGGTTAATGCACAATTTTAAATTTTCGCAGAGGAAAATAAAAATTAAAGTCATAAATATCATTGTTAACTTATCCCTCTCTTATATTTTCGAGTACCGAATAATTTTTTTTTCAAAATTATTAATAATCTTGATAACTTTTGCGTAAAATGACTCGTTGTGACTCTGACCGCGCGAATTTCATTCCGTGTTACTAATTTCTTAAACGTTCGTACGCGGCGCTCGCGCCTTAGGGTCCGTTCATTTTGTGATTATTAAAACCTAGCCTCAAGCCTGTGAAGCTTTGCCGCAATGCAACGTGGTACAGCTGTAGCCTAGTAAAATTAAGATATTTAAACAAACTAAGTGGAAAAGACAAACTTACAACCATGTATAACGACGATTACGATCAGGTAAGTGTCGGAGACACATTGATAACTTTGATCTTACCTTATTTACATAAATATTCTTAACAGTACGACGCCTACGATGATTATGGTGCGGTTGAAGAAACTGCCGAGTTCTCCAGGAACTACCGGCAAATACCAGATTATGTTAAAAAAATCCTGGTTCATCTCCATACATGCATCAACGAAGGTATGATCTTCGAGATCCAGAATTTCTATGAGAATTCCTTCCCAAAGCTGTCGGAGATGTTTGACAAGTCTCCATGGCCCAATGACCAAGCCATCAGGCACCTTGTTGATGAAGATCATGTTTTCTTAATTTTGTACATGGAACTGTACTACCGTCACATCTATGCCAGATTACAGCCCAATTTGGAGCAACGCTTTAATTCTTTCTACAATTATTGCGAAATTTTCAACTACATCTTGAATTCTGAAGAGCCTGTCCCATTGGAATTGCCCGATCAATGGTTGTGGGAACTCATTGATGAATTTGTATATCAGTTCCAATCATTCACTCAATATAAGGCCCAAGTATCTTCAAAGACATCGGAGGAAATCAATACTCTGGCAACCAACAGTAAAGTTTGGGATGTTTTGTGCATCTTGAACGTATTGCACTATTTGATCGATAAGTCTAGAATTAAGCAACAGTTGGAAGAATATGCCAATGGAGGTAACCCAGATCATGTTGCTGGAGTATTCGGTAGACACTCATTGTACAAAATGATGGGATACTTCTCGTTAGTTGGACTTCTCCGAGTCCACTCTCTACTTGGTGATTACTACCAAGCTATTAAGGTGAGCATAATTATTGATCAAACATTGTATCGATAACTCTCAAAATTTATTTTTTATTTATTTTTTTATCATTTGCTTTTATTTTATATTATTTTAGAAACAACATTATGTGTTTAAGTAATTTCTCAGTTTTTAAATAAATTCATGACATAATATTCTTTACAGGTCATGGAAAATATTGAGCTTTACAAAAAGATTGCTTACTCTCATGTACCTGGATGCCAAATATCCACTGCCTACTATGTTGGATTCTCCTACATGATGATGAGAAGATACGCAGATGCTATCAGAACTTTCTCTACCATTTTGCTGTATGTTCAGCGCACAAAACAACTGTTTGCTTCAAGGAGTTACCAAAATGATCAAATCAACAAGCAAACAGAGCAAATGTATCATTTACTTGCAATTTGCTTGGTGCTACACCCACAGTGCATCGATGATGGACTTCAGCAGACTTTGAGGGACAAGAGCTATCATGAAAAAATGTACAAAATGCAATGTGGAGCCATGGAAGAATTTGAATCTTGCTTCCAATTCGCTTGCCCCAAATTCCTCTGTCTGCATCCACCAAATCCAGATAATCCCAATGAGGACTATGCTCGCGATGCTATCAAACATCAGACACAAATCTTCATGGAAGAGGTCATGCAACAGAAGATGTTGCCAACCATTCGATCATACTTGAAATTGTATACTACTCTTCCCTTGAGCAAACTCGCTACATTTTTGGACAGTACTCAACACGGTGATGCAGACAATTTGAGCGACTTGGTCTCCAAGCTCACCATCTGGCTTCTATGCTTCAAGCACAAGATGAAGAACGTTGTTTGGGTTAAAGGAACCTCAAGCCTCCAAGGCAAATTCGTTTCTGGATCCGAGGTAAATATACCTTCATCGATTAATTATTATCTTTGCATTTCTTAAAACTAAATGATTTCTAATTTTCTAACTCCTTTTTCAGCTTGATTTCTACATTGACGATAACATGATCCACATAGCCGACACCAAAGTGTCGCATCGTTACGGCGACTTCTTCATTAGGAAAATTTTGAAATTCGAGGATCTGAATCGCAAGTTGCATGCAATTAAATTGTAAAAAAAATAACAACAAACCTCTCAACAACACAATTATTAAATAAATGATTTTTAACTTAATTTAATTGTTTGGCCTTCAGAAGCAAGTCTTTAAAAACGCTATAATTACTAAGAAAATCATACTTTTATTATTTTGATAAAATTACAATAAACACAAGTTTGAGAAAAAAAAAAGTAAGGAATTCTATGTATGAAACCAGAAAAAAAGTTATTAACAATTGGAAATTTGATGCTGTCTCGATGAAAAGCTCCAAACGATCATCTTATTTCTCCTCGTTTTCTCCCTCGTCTTCGTCGAACTCTCCCTCCTCGTCGGCCGAGGCCTCCTGGTACTGCAGATACTCCGAGACGAGATCGTTCATGTTGCTCTCGGCCTCGGTGAACTCCATGTCGTCCATTCCTGTGCACATCAACAAAAAGACGAGTCAATAAATATTCGTAAAAATCATTTAATCTAACGGAGCAAAAAAATGTTGGACAACTCACCCTCGCCCGTGTACCAATGCAGGAAAGCCTTCCTCCTGAACATGGCGGTGAACTGCTCGCTCACGCGCTTGAACAGCTCCTGTATGGCCGTGGAGTTGCCGATGAAGGTGGCGGACATCTTCAAGCCGCGCGGCGGTATGTCGCACACGGCCGTCTTCACGTTGCTGGGTATCCACTCGACGAAGTACGAGCTGTTCTTGTTCGTATGTTGAGCATCTGCTCGTCGACCCCTTCATGGACATGCGCCCACGGAAGACCGCCGCCACGGTCAAGTAGCGTCCGTTGCGCGGATCGCAGGCGGCCATCATGTTCTTGGCGTCGAACATCTGCTGGGTGAGCTCGGGCACGGTCAGCGAGCGATACTGCTGCGATCCTCGCGAGGTCAGCGGAGCGAAGCCGGGTATGAAGAAGTGAAGCCGGGGGAACGGCACCATGTTGACGGCGAGCTTGCGCAGGTCGGCGTTCAGCTGGCCGGGGAATCGCAGACAGGTGGTGACGCCGCTCAGGGTGGCGCACACCAGATGATTGAGATCGCCGTAAGTGGGCGTGGTGAGCTTGAGGGTGCGGAAGCAGATGTCGTACAGGGCCTCGTTGTCGATGCAGTAGGACTCGTCGGTGTTCTCGACGAGCTGATGCACCGAGAGGGTGCAGTTGTAGGGCTCGACCACGGTGTCGGAGACTTTGGGCGAGGGCACGACGCTGAACGTCATCATGATGCGATCGGGATACTCCTCGCGGATTTTGGAGATGAGGAGGGTGCCCATGCCGGCACCGGTGCCACCGCCCAGCGAGTGTGTCAACTGGAAGCCCTGTGACAAACAAAATTTCGTTTAGCTTACCGATTTTTTTGCAAACTGATGAAATCTATCAACGAGTCATCCGTACCTGTAGGCAATCGCAGCTCTCGGCCTCCTTCCTCACGACGTCGAGAACAGAGTCGACCAGTTCGGCGCCCTCGGTGTAGTGGCCCTTGGCCCAGTTGTTGCCCGCGCCCGACTGCCCGAACACGAAGTTGTCCGGCCGGAAGATCTGTCCGAATGGTCCGGATCTGACGGCGTCCATGGTGCCGGGCTCCAAATCGACGAGGATCGCCCGGGGCACGTATTTACCGCCCGTCGCCTCGTTGTAGTAGACGTTGATGCGCTCCAGCTGGAGATCGGAGTCGCCGTGGTAGGCGCCGGTCGGGTCGATGCCATGCTCGTCGGATATCACCTCCCAGAACTGCGCGTACGATCGAGTATGAGGACAAAGAGATCGGTACGAGATACCGATTCTCGAGCGTGTTGCGCGGAAAATTTAGTAGAAATTTGAAGTAGAAATAAAGATCGGTACGAGGTACCGATTCTTCCGAACGTTTCGCGGAAAATTTGACTGAAATTTGAAGAGGAAATAAAGGGGCGGCTTACTTTTGCACCAATCTGGTTGCCACATTGTCCGGCTTGAAGATGCACGATCTCCCTCATGGTTTATGGAATTGTGTGAGTATTCGTTTACAATTCTAACTAAATTTTCCTAGCGGCCTATCGGTTGCCTTTCCTCCTCGTTGCTTCTTTTTATTACGAAAAAATGTCGAAATGAAAAACAATCAACACTACTGCGGCTCTTTAAACTTTTTCTTTTTAATCTATTCAAAAATCCGACGATGGAGTTCTATCCGGCGATCTTATATTACGTGCTCTGCAACCGATCTTCAACAGCACTAACGCTGATTGACTCTTTGTTAACAACGATCTGTCGCCCCGACAACGCCCTGCCGATCTTTTTCAATTGCATAAATCGATAAATAAATGACTATTCAAAAGTTCGATCGGGCTCGCGTCTTGACTATATATATCTTTTCAAAAATTTTAGATTAATTATGGTAAACGTTTAATGGAGCAAAATAATTTCTCGTATTGTAAATACATAAACTAAAAAAGTAAGAAAATTTCCTATTGAATTTATGTGTTTGAAAATTTTTTCCTGGTAATGAGTAAACCACTACGTCACGCTACATATGTAGCAATTTTCATTAAGTGTTCGGAAACCAGCAGGTCTACGCATAACATTGACAATAAAAAATCATTAATGAAAACATCATTTCGCGGAATAAGTTACGACAAAATTGTCACAGTAGGCTCGCATGAGTAATAAAAGTCAATAATTCATTCAGTCGAGAAATTTAAAATACACGGTATACATAAATCACGGTAGAAAAAGATAGCTCCGAAATCGATTCATTCATTCATTCTTTGTTCTTTTTCACGCTTGTCTGTGTGTGCGTGTAGGTGCTTCAGTCTGCTCCGCGCTCTCGACGTCGCGACGGCTTACGTTCTATTCATCTCTACTCACACAGAGACGAGCATCGTAGAAGTGTGAGTGCGTAGGAGGAGTGCGCGGCACCGCCGTGCGCCGCAGACACGACTACAACAGACCCCCCGAGTGTATAGTGTAGGAAAGAGAGAGAGAGAATGAGACGGATGGACCGTCCCTTATGTTCCTTTTTACGCGTAGCGCGATGATGTCATATCGCAACGCTTCTTTGCCATTGGTTTAGAAGCCAAAATACAACGCGCTGTCAATACACGGAGTCACCGACAACGTACATTATACAGCGCGCTCACTCATACATACATTCGTGCGAAGAGAGAGAGAGAGAGAGAGAGAAAGAGAGAAGATAAAACGGAGCGAGCGAATGACTCGTTCACGGTGTCTATATATCTGTGTTTATACTGCTAAAGCTTTTTCAGCTATACATTTGTTTGTATACACGCAGCGCAGCACACGAATTTCCCTCCGCATCTGCTGCTGCTGCTGCTGTCTCGTCGCGCGCGGAGTTTATTGAACGCGCGGCGCGGACCGCCGAGTTCTCTCTGTGTGTGCGTGCGTTGTGCAGCAGCTACAACACAGTAGCTTTACAACACCGAGTGCACCGCGCTCGCTTCAATACTCCAGCATACCGAGTATACACAACACATCGATTCTTATCCACGCGAAGTAGAAGAGGCTGTGCAGCAGCAGCAGCTGCACAACGCGTTTTTATAACTTCGTGTGTGTGTGTGTGTATCTATTAGTGTATAGCAGGCCTCGCGCGTATCATCCGCTGCCGCCGCGCCGACGACGACGACGACGACGACAATTCCAGTTTCGAGGAACACGTAGTACAATATATATACGCGATCTCCTCTCCAAAATATGCAGTTTCGATGGACGCGTCATTGTAAGATGTTGTCTTCTGCCAGTAGTTGTGCGTGCTGCTGCTGCTGCTGCTACGTTATACGCCGAGTTTAAAGGGGGAAAAAAAGTTCTCTCTCTCGGATTCTTGTATACATTGATAAAACTCGATATATCTTCTCTCTTTCCCGACGACTATACATGCGTGTGTGCGTAGAGGGTTAAATGGTGCGTAAGTGAGAAGGAAGAGAAAGAAAAAAGAGCTGACCCCCAGCTTCTGCACGAGCTAATTGTCGAGAGCCTTCGTCTAAATATGACAGATTTTATTTGTAAAATGACGGGGCAATCTAGCTTTTCAAAGGTAATTCGATCATAGCATCGAACAACAACAACTCGATATTATTTGTTTGGGAAGAAGGAAAAGAATAGTAATGAGTTCTTTGTTCTTGATTCAATAGAGTTCGTCTCTTTGCAACTCGATCGCTTCGTTTTATTTTTCTTTGTGGTTTAGTTTTTCAACTGATTAAAGTGTTTTAATGAATCGGAGCTTACATTATCAATGGCAAAATGTCAAATTTTATTCTTTGATTTGAGTGCATCTCAGTGTATAATCTAAACCTAATTTCAAATGATTAATAGGCAACTGATGATATCAGTTAGATAAAAATACTTTAACGTGCTATTTGTTATAATCAGCTACGTATGACTCAATGTATTTGGAATGACAATGATAGACAGTCATCACATGTTTTTTTTTACTTTTTTTAACATATCTTTTAGGATTTTAGTAAAATTTATAGATTAGTGATTATATTTCCCAATGATTGTATCATTTCTTTATGGAATGTGTTGTTCAATAAATAATATACTTCACATTATTTATAATGTGTTTTTTATAAAGTTAATTTAAAAGATTTGTACTGCTGATTAATAACTGTAGTAATGTGAATCCTAGCTTGAGTTTACCTCAAGTCATTTAAAGGTATTTGTTATGATTTTTTCAATATGACCAAAAATATCTAAGTTGTTTTGAATGATGAATTTGATGAATTCTGTAAATTTTATAGATTTAAATTTTACTTTGGTTTAACATGTTTATTGGTATCTCAAACATTTATTGTCAATTGATAGTGCTGGCATTTACTGATTTTTATTTAGTCCTGATTTTCAAATTAAACAAATAAGAGTGATTAATACAGTTTCCATCTAAAACATAATAGAGATATCATAAGTTTCTGAATTTTATCTGTTACAGATTGACTTTAATAAAAGAACTAGTTCTACAGACGATGATTCCAGTGAAGATGACAAACTTCCTGAACCACAAGATCCTGAGAACGATCCAGATTTGTTCTTTGATATCGGTGCTAGAGAACACAATCCACAATCAGAAGACACAGTTGATGATGTTTGTTTGACTGCCCCACCTGAAAATCAGTAAATATATGATTTTTTTTAATTGAAAAACTTGTCTAACATTCAGGATAAAATTATGTGTAACTGAGTTATTCATTTACTTTTTCATTTTAAGTTCCTCACAAATTTAATATCCACATATTAGGTACTGCGTTATTCACCGATACTCTAATGTTCATATGTAAAATACTTCTTAGACATCTACATAAAGACTAAAAATTTTGTATCGCTCATTTAAAAAAAAAAACCATTTAAAATATCATCTTCACATATGAATGAGTTAATTACTAACGTAAATAAAATCAAACTCAAATCTTTTTCTTAAATTCCTCAATGAAAAAAAATTTGAATAGTTCCAGGAAAGATGAGAATGAAAAGAAAAGGTACGTTTTAAAGTCTCGACGATAGCCAAAGAAGATACTTGGACGTCCCTTCAAATTTTTCTCTTTCTGGACCGATTACCGGGGACCCAATGAAGAAGCTCGTACCGAGTTAACTTTCATTTTTATCATTTTTCATAACGCAGTACACAAATAACTCAATAATCTATTTGATTTACGAAAATAACGTGGAATATTTATTTTGTTTTCTTGATCATGTAATTAAAACATAATTTTATTGTTTTCTTACGAATTGCATGCCGAGAAAATTCAAATCTAATCTTTATTTCTAAAACTATCTTTAATATAATATTCTTACAAAAAAACTTAGAAACGTAAAACGAAAAGTAATCCAAAGAAGCGGGATACGATTAAACCGTAAAAATTAAATGCATAATTCAATATTAAATTTGAAATCGACGTAAAAAAGTAACCACTGATTAATAACACGTAAAATTATTACTCTAGGTCGTTGGTTTATTGCGTTTTTTTGAAAACTTTCATCGCATCAAAATCAAATAATTCGCATTGCATGATAGAATTTAAATAACGCACGTTTCTTTAGATGGTATCACGGGCGACTAGATCGCTTCACTGCGGAGGAGCGACTATGGGACGCCAGCAAAATCGGAAGCTACCTGGTGCGAGAGAGCGACCGAAAACCAGGAAGCTATGTGCTCTCTTATTTAGGCAGAACGGGAATAAATCATTTTCGCGTGGCTGCCGTTTGTGGAGATTATTATATAGGTAAACATTTTTTATACGTCCAAATTTAAAAATTTAACACCGCACTAAAATTAACACCCACGTTGAAATTGAATTTTTCAGGAGGACGTCAATTCAATAGTTTAACCGATCTGGTGGCGTACTACACGAATTGCTCGGATCTGCTGAAACGCGAGCGTCTGTTGTATCCGTCGCCACCGCCGGAGCCCGTCAACGACAAGAAACGCATGGTCGCCATTCTGCCCTACACCAAGATGCCCGACACCGACGAGCTGAGCTTCAAGAAGGGCGACATCTTCTTCGTGCACAACGACATGGGCGAGGGCTGGCTCTGGGTCACGGCCCACAGGACCGGCGAGCAGGGCCTGATATTCTGCGAGCTGGTCGAGGATCTCGACGACTCGATCGACCCGAACACGGTGTTCTCGTGGTTTCATCCGAACGTCACCAAGAGCGAGGCCGTAGATATGCTCGTCAAAGCTGGCCCTGGAAGTTTTTTGGTGAGTGATTGACCGACAAAAAAAGTTACCATAAAGTTATACGTGGTGATATTAAATTTTCATTTTTCGTTTAAAGGTGCGACCTTCGGACAACAGCCCCGGAGATTATTCTTTATTTTTCCACATCAACAATCAAATACAAAGATTTAGAATTGAAAAGAAAGGCGTTAGATATTTGATGGGAGGGCGAACATTCGAGTGTCTGGATGCAGTTATCAACAGGTACCTCGCATATTTCGTATCACCTGTACTCCATCCCCCTCCTCTCTCTTGAACATCTTTCTCCCACCACTTTCTGATATTGCGTAAGACCAACTGCACGATTTTTCATCGTGATTTTTAAAATTTCCGATCTAATAAAATCGTTCAACTCACTTTTTTTCAGATATCGAAAGGAACAAATCGTCGAAGGACATACGCTGGTTCAACCGATGACAAACGATACGGAAGACTCGTCGAGAATAACCAGCTTTCAACAGGCTGAAAAGATTTACGCCACTCTGAGGGAATGCAGAGAACAGTCGGGCGTGAAAAAGAACAAAGGGATAAAAATGCAGGGATACCTGGACAAGAAGTCGGAAAAAATCAAAAAATGGAAAGCGCTATATTTCGTGCTATTGGTCGACGGTACCGACACGCATCTTTATCTATATGAAAATCCAAAGAGAACAAAGCCAAAGGGACTGATAGATTTGAGCTGTGCCTACATATATCAGGTTCGTACGTTGTATGAAATTATCGTCACTCGACGGATCACTTGTGCACCATAAACGTTCACGAAAACGTACCGATTTTTGTGTATTCATGTCCGTGTGTGGCGAACATTTTTTTTGTTTTGTTCAGGTTCACGAAAGTATTTTCGATCGACCTCATTGTTTTCAATTAGTTGAACGAGCACTGCCATGCTTAGCCACGATTACTTATTTATCGGCTCCTAATTCCGAAGTAGCTATGGACTGGATCAACGCACTTAAACCTTTATGCGTCTCTCAGCTCACGAGAACACCAAAAGTTGCACGCCTCCAAGAGCTGCGCTCCTTACATTTGTCAATAATAGATGCTCACATGCTACCGTACAAATTAGTACCCAATCCGTTTATCATGGTCTCGCTGAACAATGTTAAAGTTGCTCGCACAAAAGTCAAGATGAGCCCGCACGTACCTTGGGACGAGGAGTTCGTTTTGGAGTACGTATCTACGACGATCGTTAACGAAACTCGTCGAGGCGAGCTTTTTTCCATTTTTTTTTTAATGGGCATTTTGAATTCCACAGTGACTTGCCACCCGATGTCATGTCGTTTACGTTATCGCTGTGCAATAAAGGAAAACGAGGAAAAGATACCGAGGCTGCCGAGTTGACCGTTGAACTGTGCAATCTCGCTAATGGCGAAGAAATAGACGAGTGGTATCCTCTGGCCGGTATAACGCCGATTGGGGATTGGGGAGCTTTGCGGCTAAAATTAAGGTAACAGCTCGATTTTATCATATTTTATCAAACTTAACGTTTCATTGCATTACCAACATGGGCTCGTGAATTTTCAGATATCAGCACGATCTTGCTATGCCTCCCGAAGAGTATAGCCCTCTGCAGCAGCTACTTCTGGATTCCGATTTGCAAGTGGTAAAAGCATTGTCAGATATCTGTCATCTTGACAGAGTTCCGCTTGCCAATAGCTTGTTGAAGATTTTCAGGCAAGTAAAATAATATTTTAGAATTGATACGTTTCTCGTAGATTGCGCTGTATGAAAATTCGATCCGTTATTTTCATATAAAATGATTAAATTATACAAATGAATCTTTTTCGTTATCGAGATATGCACGAGGCACATAAAATTGTTCTTTTCATTACAAGGTTCTGATGGAAACCAAATTTTTTAAAATACTTTCGAGCTTACGAGATTCAAAAACATTGTTTTCTCTCAAAACTGGCTTTATAACGCTTAACGGGTTTTCGAACTTAGTTTTCAATTTTGAATAGTTTTATCACATTGAATTTATTTTACTTTACCGTTAAGCTGTTTATTTTGAAAGGAGCTTGTTGTGATTTCATTAAAAGTTATTTTGTAGTTGAGTTGAAACTTTGTTACAGCTCAGGATTAATGGGTTAGCTATATATTTTTGCATTGCAGTGTAAGTTGTTTATTGGGATAAGGGAAAGTGTTAAAACAAAAATTCCATCAGGTTTCGAAGCATTAAATCACGCGCGACACTTTTAATGAAAAAGTTGAAACGTTTCGATTACGTTAGTTGACGCTCTCAGGCAGAATTTTCCTCATTTCAATTTTATAAACACTCTGATATATTTTTATTTGAAGTATATCTATAATTAAATTTGCACCGTCGATGCGTGATGATTAAAAAACGAATCAATAATCATTCACTTCACTTGTCTTGAGCAAAACTTTGATGAATTTTAGCACATATCTCACTAACTTTATAAAGTCTAGACTAGATGTGTGGAAAAGAAAATTTTACGAAAATCCCTCTTAATTCTCTACTAAACTCCAATTACTTTCAGGCATGAGAATAGAGAGACTGACCTTTTACGATCGCTCAATAAAGCAGAGGTAAGAACTTTTAAAAGTATCTACCAATTATTACTTACTGAAATGAAATTCTCGTAAAATTCTTTTACCTCTTCATCTTCGTCGTTCGAGCTTCATATAATATTACTTTAGTCGACGAAGCTTAAATTACTGAAGACTATCAAGTCGTGGATACCGTATAAGTGCATTGAAATGCTTTTCACGTGAAGAAGCTTTTTATGCCAAATACTTTTAAAAAAAGATTTATGATTTTCTGATGCTTAATATTTTTTAAATAAATCAAATTTTTAAATAAATTTTATAATTTATATTTTCATGCATGTAGTAAATGTATTTTTTAATGGGTTTTACGGGATCCGCAAAATGCAGAATAATTAATTTGAACATACATTTTTAATGGACTTCGTAATTTCGTTTCAAGTAGTTGATTTAAAGGTCATTGTTTTCTAGTGAATTGACTGATGAAATTTTCCTCTCATTCAGTGAAAAAAACTTTTTCTAAATTTAACACGAATCTTATTTTAGATTGATAAAGAAAATGATACTTCCACACTATTCCGGGCTGCAAATTTAACTACAACTCTGATGGATTTGTATATGAAATCAATTTGCACAGTATTTTTAAAATCCGCTCTGCGTGACACAATCACAAAATTGATCGAAAGCAAACAAAGCTGTGAATTGAATCCAACAAAAATGGATTCACCCGAGGACGCCTGCAACAATGCAGAGTACCTTTTACAAGTAAGATTTTTTTTAATGAGTTTTTTTTTCGTGATAAGTTTCTATCCTTTGATCAACAATTGAAATATTTTTAATTTAGATTTTAGACGAAGTGACTTTGAGCATTTTCACGAGCTCTGAAAAATGCCCAAAAAGCTTACGATACATATTCTCTTGCCTTCAACGCGCAGTTTTAACGAAATGGCCTCATGAAAGATTGGTGCGCACGAGGGTCGTAAGTGGATTCATATTTTTGCGGTTGCTCTGTCCCGCAATTTTGAATCCAAAATCTTTTAATTTAATTGAAGAATCACCATCGCCGATGGCAACGAGGTACATTATTATTAATTCTTAAATAGTACTAATAATAGAGATAACTAATATGCATTCGAAATTTCAGATCACTGGTTATGGTGGCAAAATGTTTACAAAATTTAGCTAATCTTGTGGAATTCGGAGGTAAAGAACCCTACATGGAAGTTGTTAATCCATTTATTCTGAAGAATAAGGAACGCATGGTCGTATTTTTAGATCAACTTTCGGTAAGCGTATATTTTTAATAAATTATAAATAAACTTGAAAATTATAATATCGCAATTCTTTTACAGAATGTTAATGAAAAACCAGAAGCTGAAAGCACTATAATACGAGACAAAACGCTATTTGATATTGCTAAAGATCTTGCTAGTTTACATCAAATATGCCTTCATCATACAAAAGAGTTGCAAGTCTTATCGAAGCATCAGGTAAGATATTTTCATTATAGTCCTTAAAGTTTCATGTTCTCTTCAAAGCTTGAATGTAAATAAAAGTAAAGAATGACGGTAGAAGCTTAGGCCAGAACAATAGATATATGTAACTTGATTGCAATAAACTCTTGAGTACAAGTAGTTATATAGGGATTTATGCAAGTTTTAATCTCCGACTTTTTTATGTTCACAGCCTATAATCAAACAACTAGTTACAGTTACCGAAATGTTAAACAAGCATAAACAGAAATATGAAGAAATGTTACGTTAAAGTAAATAAAATTAATAGGCATTAGCAGCCATCAACAGTCTTCAGATATTTAATATTACATAAAATACATAAAAAATAAAAATCTACCTTCTCATACTATGAAATAAATATTTGTTAATTACTGATTCGCCTATCCTACATTTATCCTTAAACATTTAAGACTTTCCGAAATGAAAAGTTTACTTGATTCCGATAATTCAATGATATATCTCAATTAACGAAACAAGTAATTCGTGCTAATTTCGTTTTGCAAACTAAATGAAGTAAAATGACATCGTCGTTGAAGACATGCAATATTATTACGTCCCTCAATAATAAATACAAGTACAATTTTCGTAAAAATGAAGAAAATCGGAAAATAGTCCTGAAAGCGCGATTGCATACATCATTTGCCGCTGTCGATTCGCTCAATTCTCCTCGCTTTCCACTGTGCTTGCGCCTGCTTTTCTGCATATGAAATAAGCGCACACGGCAGTAGCGTCGTCGTCGTCGACGTCCCTTTCTCTCTCGCGAGCGCGCTCGTAAGAAAAGTACTACTTACCACTCGATACATGAGGTAAAAACTGACATTTCCATATGCTCCCCCCCCCCGTCCCCCCGACTACTGCATATATACACCGCGATGATGTGTACGTGTACAGTATAAACTTTTACGTGTGCAGGTAACGTGCAAAGGTACATACGTGCATGAATAAAAAAATGCAGGTCACGAGAGAGATGCGGATTGCAAAACGTTATGAGCTTTTATATATGCACGCTCGGCTAATTACAAAGAGAAAAAAAAAGACGACTTGTATCAGGGTTTTCCTGAAAAGATTAATAAACTCGATGTTTGGCTTTTGGTTTCCTGAAAGTGTAATACTCTCGCGATTTAGTAAACTTGTAAATTTGTTTGACGAGAAAACAATTTTCATACGGGAGTAATAATTTCATGAATCATATTTGGCTGTAATTTTGATTTTAATATGAATAATCTTGTACTAAGAGAGCTGAGCTAACTATTATTCACTGCGATAAGACACGATAGATAATTTATTCAAGCTTTTCCCGTTAAAGCTCGCTAATAATCTTATTTTTCAAAAAAGCTCTAAACATTCAAAATTTACCAAATTAAAATTGTTTAGCATCAATCCGCTAGAATTCATCATTTACTGGCAACTATAAAGTTGATGCTCGTTTTAATCTACTCGTGTTCCTATCGTTTGCCTGAAACATCACCTTCAAAGACCAAAAAAGCTCCCACAGCATCAATTATAAATAACAAATTCGAAACTCATCGTGGTCCACGTGTATCCACTCCCTCGGTTTTCCAGCCCAAATCACCCCCCGGGAAAAGCTCCGCGTATTTTTCCCAAAATCCGCCAAATTTTCCAGTCCCACAGTGCCGCTCCCCAAAATTCGAAACCCATGTCTTTCGCATTTTTAAAAATAAAAAAGTCTCTCTCTCTCTTTCTCTCTCGCGTCTTCGTCTCGTTTTGCCTCGGCTACTGTAATATCCATCGAAAGCTCGGCTCTCTGTTTTTTTCGGGGGGATACATCGATCGATGCGCCGTAGTTAGTGTGCTGTAAAGCTGCCTGCCTGCCTGCCTTTGCCTGCCTCTGCCTGCGGGAAGCGAAGGCACAGCAATCGGGTGGGGCAAGAGGGCGCTAACGGCGGTTCGATTCTGTCTCTCTCGCTGAAGCGCTGCCGTTTCGCCTGTGCACTGTCACAGCGCTAGAAGCGAGAGCCTATGTACTTTATATGAAAATCCTGTCGTGTGTGTAGTTTTTTATTCCGGAGTTTATTGTGTGTCTCTTTTGCGGCGGGTATCCTGTGCGATTTTTTTCGCGGGCATAAACAGTGGTCGATTGTCTACGACTCGTGGGTGTCTTTTAAGTGCTTCGTCAACGCCGAGAGAGCTTGAGGTTCGTAGAAAGTACAGACGAAGAATCGTATCGAATTCGCGTTCCTCGATCGCGCTTTATACAGAGCAGAGCCCGAGGACGGACGGACGGGCTTTCATGGCAATTAAGTGCGAGGAAAGAGAGGAGAGAGAGAGAGAGAGAGAGAGAGAGATGATCTCGTGTATTGACTGACTGGCCGCGAGCTTGCGTGTATAATGGTACTACGTGTGCTATATATACACACGTACGTTTTGTACAAGAGTGACTATTCCGTGTTATATATGTAATATACAGTTTTGCTCTTGGGCGATGTAAAAAATTCGAACGAGACGAGTTGACTCTCGCTCTGCAAGCATTAATTCGTAACGAGGCTTTCGTCGTGCTTTTTTTTCTCGCAAGCCAATGCTACAATTATTATTACTCGTTCGAGGAAGGAACGACGACTCTCCGCCGAGTTGTTGCGTTGCCGTACGTTTGAATTTTTTTTTTTTCATCTGTGGGGGCCAAATAATGGCCATCGCTCGCCCGTCTCTCTCTCTCGAGCACCCGAGCAAATATACACAATATGAGTAATAATTCTATCCGTGATAGCTTAACGCACGATGAAGCTTAGGATGATATAAATCGATTTCTCCCCGCGCCAACTCTCTGCTCTCATCATACTAACTTCGCTGTCGTGTTGGTTTATATATACGATATTGATTGATATAATGGTGAAATTTCGGCCACCACCGTTGGTCATCGTGGTTGCCGCAAATAAAGGCAAGCACTCGACTCGCGCGATATAAAAATCATTGCCAGCCCACGGTCTTATTGTTATGGCGTGTGTCTCTCTCTCTCTCTCGGGAGCTCTTGGGCAGCAACATTATATTATTGATTAAAAATCGAACGAAAAGCTCGCACACGCTCGCTCGCGCGCTGTTCTCTCTCTCTCTTTCTCTGCAGCTTTCGCCATTAGGCTTATATGTACACTAGATGTGTTATGTTGTATTACGGTGTGCCGTTGTACATTACGCGCTCGCCCGAGCTTTTTTTCGATTCAAATCGTTTTTTCATTTTAAATATAATAAGGAAAGAAATATAAAGTTAATGTTGTGAATTTGTTTGTGGGTTTTTTTGTGTGTTTTTCTCGCAGGACTGCTGCTGCTGCTACCTCGCCACAGGAAATAAAACAGGATAAGGTTTTTCCTTCGCCTATATATCGAACGCAGTACACGTCGGTGTTCGCTCCTTCTCTCTCTTTCACGCTAGGCTCTCTCTCCGATCAACAACCAAATACACCCTGTGTTTTCGCCCCCGCACACGGACATATATACCAAAGACACAGTGCCAGTTTGTGTGTGTGTGTGTGTGCGCGCGCGTTGTTTAATAAAGAATGGAAATTGTAACACGTAATTGTGCTAGGGCAAAGTTGAACTCTCGCCTCGTCTGAGATATATCATTATCCTATTCCGTGGCTACTACTACTGCTACTGCTGTGTTGGGGCTGCGACTCGTACTCCGCCACAGAAAAAGGGTTTATAAATCAGATTATCATCAAGTATGAATTACAATGACAAGATTCAAAAGGTTAGTTGCTGCACTTTTATCGAAATTTTGTTAATTTATTCCGAACGAGTGTAAACACTCGGGCGACGAGTACATATTCGAACACGAGAGATACTTGTGGCTTTTACGGTTAAAAACACTTTGGCATTCTGCCGTGTTATCGATAAACAGGGAGTAACTCTCCACGTATCCTAGCGTGTACGTAACTAGTATGCTCTCTCTCTTGGAGTTTAGAACAAAAAAGGGAGTTATTGCGCAAGTATATACATTTAAAATATATTCGTCGTCGAGTGTTGCAAAAAAGCAAAAAAATGTGCCCCTCGCTCGAATATATATTCGCTGTTTACGTTACATGAAAAATGTCAAAAGCTGTCACCTTGACCCCTTCATAAGAGTTAGTTCCGAAATGGACGTGAACTTACATTTGCATATTTGAACTATTTTTCTTTTTGCTCTCCTGCTCTCGAGTAAATCGAAATGTGTAACTCAAAGAAAAAGTCGCTGTTTAAAAATTTATGGAAAAGAAAAATTTGCGTTAATCTCGAAAATCGTTGTTATTATTATTGTCGTAATTACTAGAAACCTTCGTTTGGTGAATTTCAAGACGAGACTCGTGACTTACTCAATATTATACATTTTTTTCATTTTATATACCACGGACGGTCGGAGTAATTTGTTATAATTTCTAAATAAACAAAATAAAAAATTATTTCCATTTGAAATTCAAACACTACTAAAACATAGCTGATTTTTTGCTAGGTCTTATGACAATTGACGAGAGCTGCTGCGGAAAAAAATTCTAAAGTAAACATATTTATTTTCAAATTACTTTTTAGACTTTAACGTGTTCATAATATTGATGACAAAAAAAATTTTTTTATCCTTGGTGTATTGAAACTTTTTTCATACGATAATCTGGATTGAGCTTTAACGTGTGACTTTTTAATATCTTGTGTTCTTCTAGAGCCTTAAAGTTGTAAGAGCTGCCATACATTGATTCGTGACGAACAGGTGTATGATAAAACTGCAAAAATTAATTTGTTAAAAATGGGATGTGCTATGTCAGCGGAAGAGCGGGCTGCTTTAGCTCGCAGTAAGCAGATAGAAAAGAACCTGAAGGAAGATGGGATTCAGGCAGCTAAGGATATTAAACTCCTTTTACTGGGTAAAAATTTTCTTTTTTTCCTTTAAAAAATAGAAGCTATATGTCACTTAATCGGCTTATTTTGCAAATTTCATTTGTTTCGAATTTGCTAAAAAGAAAAAAAAATATCGATTGGAAATTATTAAATTTATGTTGGATTTCATTACAGGTGCCGGGGAGTCAGGAAAGAGTACCATCGTAAAGCAAATGAAGTGAGTAAATGGGTTTATTTTTTAAAATAATTATTATTATTTTGGCAGCCACAGATTTCAATTTCGAGAGTGTAATTGACTTGTATTAACGCGATGACTTAGTTATTAAAAGATAAACCGTGCGGTCATTATTTCAATACCGAAATTGTACTTTTAACTTTTTTTAAATGAATCACTGCTACTGAAGAAGCTTATTAATACTCTTCCTTTGCTATATATTACGATTAGTATAATTTTTAGTTTTCATCCGTGTTCATTTTAAGAATAATGCAATTACGAACAATAAAAAAGCTTCAGTACTTTTGTTTTAAAAATTAGCTTAACTAGTATCTGTATTAAAATATAGAAAATACAATCGAAACTAACATTATTGTTAAATTACAGAATTATTCATGAGAGTGGATTTACACCAGAAGATTTTAAGCAATATAGGCCTGTAGTTTACAGTAACACAATTCAATCATTAGTAGCTATTTTAAGAGCCATGCCAACTCTCGGCATTACATTTACATCTTCTGAAAGAGAGGTAAGTTTTGCGTTTGTTTTTGAATGATTCATTCCTTCCTTTTTATTTCTCTCGCGCACGAGTTTAAACAGAGCGATTTCTCATGCGATTTTTAAAATAAATAATGGCTCGCTTTTCAAGGCGCGATTGACGAATCGATTCGAATTTTTGCAATAATGGTGCCCTTATCCTTTTTTTTCCCCCCCACCAGGTCGATGCTAAAATGGTGTACGACGTCATCCAAAGAATGGAGGACACGGAGCCCTTCAGCGAAGAACTACTGGTCGCCATGAAGAGACTCTGGCTGGATTCCGGCGTACAGGACTGCTTCGGCCGAAGTAACGAGTATCAGTTGAACGACTCCGCGAAGTAGTGAGTTACATTGGAAAATATCATTCGTAATTTTGAACATTTTCCTCCGCGCGAAACCTCCTCCCGGCTCTTTCGCCGCGCGCGCGAGATCGTGATTTGGAATTTCGGAAGAAACGTACGGCTCCTATCCGACTGCGCCGCACGCGCGCATAGCACGCATTCTAGGCAGCATCAATTATAAGTAGTTTATATCGTAAATATTGATACGATCAATCATCGCTGTTTATTTGAAAAATATAAGAGATAGAGGCGATAAATAGGCGCGGCGTAAAAATAGTCGTAAAACCTATTATTTTTAGCTTCGAAATTAAGCGCTCGTGTGTACATCGGGCTCGTGTGTATATACGAGCGCGGGATTACTCTTATAAGCCGTCGCGTCGCGTCCAAGACATATAGTAAGACAAAAAGAGCCTTCCTGGATGATAGGTTGATTGGCTTGATTGTATCGGGCGTGAATCGAGATTGCGTTTGCACACGTAAGAAGAGAGCCGAGCGAGAAAAAAAAACAATACCGACGGTCCGCCGCCGCCGCTGCTGCTGCTGCTTCTGTCACTATATGCGCGCGGCATATAAAGATTGATAAGATTCATCAATTAAGAGATGCGGATGAGTGGTGGGAGGCCGTTTGCAGCTTCTATCTCTCTCTCTCTCTCTCTCTCTCTCTCTCTCTCTCTCTCTCTCTCTCTCTCTCTCTCTCTCTCTCTCGTTTAAAAGAGAGACGACTATATAGAGAGAGAGAGTAGGCCTTAGGTCACGTTGTCCCTACCGAGAACAATTAGCGTAAACTGCGGTCGATTTTTTTTTATTGGCTCTCGGCTCGAGTCACTTCGGGTTGATTGATTTAATTTTTTTTTTCCTTTTTTTTTAAGACAAAAAATGTTATGGCACTGATTCACTCCGATCCTTCGAAACCGATCTTTCGAAACCCAATGATAAAAAAGAAAAAAACATGTGATTTCTTTTTTATTCTTATAGTTTCTTAGACGATTTAGACCGCTTGGGCGGTAAGGATTATCAGCCCACGGAGCAGGATATACTTCGAACCCGTGTCAAGACAACAGGGATCGTCGAAGTACATTTCTCCTTCAAAAATCTTAATTTTAAGTGAGTCACAAAAGATGCGATACGGCTTACCTTTTTTTCCAATTTATGTCCAATCTTGTATGAAACGTAAATCGTGTTTGTGTGTGCCCTCCACAGGTTATTTGACGTCGGAGGTCAAAGAAGCGAGCGAAAGAAGTGGATCCATTGCTTCGAAGACGTTACCGCTATAATATTCTGCGTGGCGATGTCCGAGTACGATCAAGTGCTCCACGAGGATGAGACCACGGTAAAATATATAAAACGAAGCAAAGCAAAAAAAAAAAAAACAATTGACTTTGACTCTCTTGTTTTGCTTTTGCAATTGTCTCGAGCGAGGAAATTTCGTGCACATGCACTACTCTACTTTTTCTTCTTTTTTTTACAGAACCGTATGCAAGAGAGTCTCAAGCTGTTCGACTCCATTTGCAACAATAAATGGTTTACCGATACTTCGATCATTCTCTTCTTGAACAAGAAAGACTTGTTTGAAGAAAAAATAAGAAAATCTCCTCTTACAATTTGCTTTCCGGAATACGCAGGTAAGACTCGATTTTACGTACTGGCACACATGAGTTTAAAAAAAAAGAGCTTATAGCTGGCTTTTTATTCGCAAACGGTGACACGAAATTCTGGTAAAAAATGCACTTGGAACTATTATAACTCCTCTGAATAAATTTGTCCGTAGTCTTATAATTTTCTCTTCAAAAGTCGCAATCTTTAGAGTAAAAGTTACCATTATTGTTTTTGCACAAGAGTCACGTCGAATTTAAAACTTGAGATGGCTTGCGATCCAAGACTTGCCGTCAAAAGTGAAAACTTGTACGACTTCAATGAAAAATGTAGATTCAACGTTTTATTTTGTACAAAAGCTTCGATGTGCATGTTTCCGGCGTTACAATGCATGAATTGTGTAGTTGTTGCACCTATGGAAAATCAAAAATCAAAAAAAGTCCCGCTAAGAGCAAACCGTAGTACTTTTACATTTTTTTTATTCAAAAAAATGTAGCTTCTTTGTAAGGATAAAATGCAGTTTCTTAATGACAGCTTATTGAACAATTAAAATTTCGAGCGGAACCCGAAATTCGAGCTAAATTAAAAAAAAAAACTCAAATGTTATAGGTGCCCAAGAGTATGGGGAAGCTGCAGCATATATACAGGCCCAATTTGAAGCTAAAAACAAATCTACAACCAAAGAGATTTACTGCCATATGACTTGTGCTACAGATACCAATAACATTCAGTTTGTATTCGATGCTGTCACGGATGTTATAATTGCAAATAATTTGCGTGGCTGTGGACTATATTAAAGTAATACATCATTTCTGCTTGAGTAGTTGATTTGTGTAACCATTTTTCATAACCTGAAACATCTAATAAAGTATATAATCTCGAATTTATTATCTAAAGTAATAAATGTATAACGTTTATATCATGTTATTTTAATCACTCTTTCGAATACCTCAATAAAATATCAAAAAAACTGTAACAACTTAGACTTTAAATTGTGTGCTTTGTCTTTATACAATTATACGTAGACGAATATTTTAAATTAGTTTGGAAAAATGTTAACTAATTTAGAAATCCCCCAACCAGCACAATATAATTTGGTTTCATTTAAAAAAGCACTAATTGCAGAAATTTTTAAAATTACTGTACGCATTATGTAGGTTAAGTGGTTTAGAATGAAAGTTAGACTTACCCAGGAGCCCGGCGATTTCAGTTCGATCGATACTCTTTCTTTTGGCTTCTAACGGACAAGCCGTCAGCTTTTCTAATTATCCGAGTTTTTAAAACCGAAGACAGCACATACCATGGGGGTTGTTACATGAAAATGATCTTTGAATTTACGAGGATAAAAATTTTGTAAAAGTCTGATTATTATTTTTGCACTTAGCACACCATACACTTAATTGTTAATATTGAATTATAGGAATAAAAAAAAGCTCATACTTTTTTACGTATCATACAAGATATATTTAAAAATAATATTGATTATAAAAAAATATATTCTTATTACGTTAAATTATTCATATGAAATAGAAATTCAACACAAATAAGGTTACATCAACTATATTACACTATTGAAAAGTTCAACAAATTTTTTTGTTATATTACCTCGATTTTCATTCCAATGTATATTTTAAAGTATGTTTTGCACTCTAATCACGACGATAGATCTTTAATTTACAAAAAAATTAACTTATAATTATAAAAAGTAAATCAGATTTACTACGAATATGGATTACTGCACTTTAAAAATAAAGATAATTAAAATCAAAATCTATAAATCTATAAATCTAATAAATTCTCGAGTATCAGAATTCAAGGCAAATGCATTCGTAAAAAAATAAAGTATTTTTTGAAAAATACTATCATTTCCTCCTGTTCCTCAAACTTCGAGCTGAAATAGATGGGGTGGGTTTGGGTGAAGGCTGTGGAACAAAAAATGTTATATTTACGTAAGTTTAACGAATTAACATGAAATAGTAAAAGATATTCAAATTGATTCTTACTCCACTTTGGTCAACATCAACAAATGATTCATCAACACCATTAAATAATTTCTTTCTCCTTGTCTTTTTAGTTGATACAGTTTCTTTAGATGCTGTTTTTACGGTTTTAGGTGAGAGTCTAAAAATAAATTATTCATTTAGTTTACGTCATTTGACAATAAAGCCACATAAAACATATAATATTACATATGATCAGAATCTGATGAATTAAGATCGTGAAGAGTCGTATCAGGTTCTTTTTTAATTTGAGTTTTATTTGCCTGAAAAACGTAAAATGTAATCTTCTTTATCTACTTAATTTATTTAATTTTTCTATCAGGTTCGCTCCATGATGTTGAACAATTGCATAATTTATTTTACCATTTTTTCAAGTTGTGTTTATAATTCCCTACTTACTTTTTGTTTAGTTGCACTCTCTTTGGTATCCTTGCGTCTTCTTGTATTGTAATTATTTTCTTCAGTTGATATTTGATTATATCTTATAAGATATTCGCCCAATCTTTCAACCTAAAAAGTGATTTAATTTAGCATAAATATTTCGAGAAATTTAATAAGAAAAAATTTCGTCCTTACTTCTTTTTTAAGTTTATCCAATTCTTGAGATTGAACTTGGACCAGGTTCTCGTATTTGGTAACTGTTTCATTGCGATTAGTGGAGAATGTTTTGAATTCTTCTTCTTGATTTTGAATAGCATTTTCTAATGCACTATTCTTCATTTGTAATTCTTCAATAATCTCATGTTTTCCTTTTATCGTTGCATCAAGAGAACCCATTCTCAATTCCAAAATGTGAATAACTTGCCTGTATTCAACGTCCATTTTCTCACATTTATCTTTATAATTTTGTACTTCAAGATTTGCTGCTACTATGTCTTGCAGAACTTTTTTCAACTCCAGTTCCATTTTTGTTATTGTTGCTTCATTCTCTTTCAAAATTTTTTTTTAATGCTAAAAAGAATTTTTTTTATAAATAAAATATACAATAGAATTATCATGAAAAAATTGAAAAATCAATGTTTTTACCAATATTTAGGCTTTGAATTTCATCATCTTTTTCTCTTTCGCGATTAATAGCTTCGTCCAATCTATCCATTAGCTTTTTATTTTGCTCATTTTTTTCTTCTATTAATTGCGTAAGATCGTAAACTTCATTTTCTAATTTCAATAAGGAAGCTTTCAATTCTAAAAAAAATGCGTGTACATTAATAATATTTAAAATATTTTTACATCAATTAATCTAAAAGTTTAACACACCTTTTTCTAAGTTAGATCTGTTTAATTCTTCCAATTTTGCTTCTTCATTCTTCAATTCTAATTCAATTTTATCAACATCTTCGATAACATGCTGTTTTTCATTATCAACTTGGGTCTCTTTCATGTTAGTATCATGAACCTGAAATTCATTTTAATTTTTAATTGGAAAATTTTTTAACGTTTTACATAAAATTTTTGCAAAATTATCAAACTTAATATTTACCTCGGATGAGTTATCTGACGATAAACGAACACTTTCACAAAGCAGAGAATCACTGGTTTGTGTTGACATTATTACTGTATTTTTGACGCAAGCTAATTTTTCGTTCAATTCTGTGTTTTCTTTCATCAATGATTCAAACTGCATTCTAACTTCTTTCAAGTAATGTTTTGATTTTTCAAAATCTCTGAGTTCACTTTCATTACCCTATAAGCAAAAAAGTTTCGTTATTTATTTTTCAAACGAGAAGTTCGGCAGTAATACTTACGTTTGAAGTATTGATTTTTTCGGGTACATGATCTTTATCAAGCTTCACATTAACTCCTAATTGTATGACTAATTCATACATTTCATGCAGTCTTTTTGTTTGATTTTCCAAGTCCTCCTCAAGCGTTTCAATAGTTTTACTTTGTTCAGCTGAATATGCATTTGCCTGATTAAGTTGTTCCTCTAAATCATTGATATGCTCTTCATTCTCTATAAGTAATTCCTCTTGTTTTTTTACTTTTTCTTCTAATTTCTCAGCCTCACCAGTAATGGTAATGTACTCTTCTTTAGCTTCATTTAAGAACGTTTTCATTGTCTGTAAAAAATATTAGTAATTTATTAGATAATTAAATAATAAAATTAAAAAGTTTCGACAGTTAGAGAAAATATTAAAAGTGACGCCATCAGTCGTATGTCACCTAGATAATTGTTACAGATAACGTTGAAATATAGCTTCTGTCGCCACTTACAATTCACCCTCGTTTGAATTGACCAACTCATAATCCAGCGCAAACTCAAACTACGCAATAAGATTTGAATACAGATATCAAACTTACTTGTATTCTGTCATTCTTTTTGCGTATAACTTCTTGTAGCTCTTTTATTTGATCGTCTGAGCTTTTGTCATTGCCGTTATAACTATCATCCAATAATGAAGCATCCATCATTGATTTCATTAATGACTCCAGTCGACCGTCGGAAGTATCTTTTTTCTCATTCGCTTCATCATCTTTTTCGTTAAACGATGTAGATAAGGCTCTTTTCGAACGATTTGAGCCTGCTTTTTTAAGCTTAGCTTGATAAAATCCTTCGATGCGTTCAACAGCTAATTCTCTTAAATCTTCTTGCTGTTCTTCCATATCATTCAAGCGAGATCTGAAAAATAAAATGATAATTAAAGTACTGTTTTTATCTAAAATTATATTTTATAACAATATACGTACTTCCAATCATTTTCAATTTGCTTTATCATTTCAGTATACATATCCGTCATCTCCTGTCGAGTTTGCAAATCTCTCTGGAAAGCTGTAGCTTTGAGCTCTTCAATTTCAGTTTTTAACTTTTTATTTTCAAGTAATAGATTCGTATACATTTCATCATTCTCTTCATCTTCACTGTTTTCATCCTCCTCGTCGTCGTCTTCATCTACTGCTTATTATAAAATACAATAATTAAATGAATGAAGGTTTTTTTGTGGAAATATAAAATTTATGACAAAGAAGAACGTACACGTATCGGCAGCATCAGACAGCTCAGTGTTTTCCCAATCCATGTGATTCTTTTTACTTTGAGTAACTATTCTTGAAAAACGTGACAACGATTGTCTACGTTTGGAAATTGGAACTCTTTCGATCACAATTTTTTTCGCAATCGCCGAGAATTTGAGTACGTTTTGTGTTTCCTCGTACAGATTGGGAACGGGATTAACATTAACAATCATAGACATTTGTTCTTTTCCCGATAACGCTCTTTGGAAGAGCCTTGTTAATTTTGATTCTCTAAATGGACCGATAGACTCGTGCTTTTGTGGTTTCGCGGACGATTGAGCTGTATAGATGGTTTGCAAACATCTTCCTAGGACTAATAAACTCGTGTTAATGTTTTGAGCCTCTTTCAGACGCTCTCCAACGTTTAACGTTTTCTTCAGTCGTTCTGAACCAGCCAGATCGCAGAATGAAAATCTGAACGAGAAATAGAAAAGTCCAAGAATATATAAGATAAATATTTTTTCGAAAGTCATTTCAAATTTAACAAAAAATTTAATACTTACATGCTGACGTCGACCGAATTAGGATCGTTCTGGGAATAATATTTCAGCAATTTGATAGTGAAAATGCAGTGGGACCTCGAGCTTTTCGAATTTAGGGCAGTAGCGGCGACTTTCAAATTATACTGCCCAGTCATTAAAACTTGATAAGCTTCGGACCCGGAAGCGACGCACACGCTTCGCAAGCCTTTGATATAGGCTCTACCTTTGCTGTCCGTGGCCAGCTTTAACGAGGGCCTCTTCTTCTGACAACCGTTCCACAAGAGATCGTAGATCGTCTCGTTGTATATTTCCGCGAACGATACCCAGACCGAGTATCGGGCATTGGTGGCGATGATCGAGGACATCGACGCTTCTTGCTTCAGCAACTGTTGCATTTGTCGGTAAGTATTGATGTGGCAGTTCTTATCGATCGAATAAAAACTGAGCAGCTTCGTCTTCTGATCGGCCTCCAGTAGCCTCTCGTGCGCGTGCAGAGCCATGACCTCGCAATGACCGACCGGTTTGTAATGAGGGGTGCTGTCGGGCTCGATGTGGCTGAATACGAATTCGATACCGCGCGGAATGATACCGGGGGATTCCGAGGTACCTTGAAGCGTATACGTTTTGCCCGAATTCGTTGTACCTAATTTTGAAAAAATAAATGCAAGAAAATTGAGCGATGTTTTTCTGTACGACGCTTTCATCAACATTAAAAATAAAAAGCTCATTTACCGTAGGACATAACAGCTGAATTTTGTCCAGATATGAAGTCCAACATTTGGGGCTTGACAGCTTCCTCGAACAGCTGCAGTTGCGACGTTTCGGGCCCGAAAGTCTGCGTGAAGGTAAAATTTCGGCAAACGATCTCGTTTGGTTTCATTTTTTTGAGACAGCTCGCATTGTTGTCGAGCGAGGGCATTTTCGTCAGCAGTGTGGTGGAGTCGATGATGGTGTAGGCCTCGGCCTGCTCCTTGGTCAGTGTGATCCTCGTCGGGAACGGCTTCATGCGCAAGAATACCTTGACGGTCTGCAGGCCGATTTTTTCCGAGCAACTGGTCACGCGGTCCGAGCTTTCGATCGACTCGGTCTCCTCTTTTTCCTCCTCCAACAGCGAGTAGAGATTTTTCTTCAGCTCTTGCGACGGGAAGGGCCTTTGACCGTACGCCAATATACTGGGATCTCTGCCATATAAATATGACATATCGCCGCCCGAAGTCAACGAAGCCTCGGTGTCCGAGGGTCTGTTTGAGATACTCATCTGCAAGATAATCGAGCGAATGGTCGATTAAATAAGCATTGTCCAATATACGATACATTTTAATATTTTTCTAGTTTTTCTTAAAATACAAATCGTAAAATAGAAAGTCATTATTAAAATAAAATTCATTAATTGTATCGAACCGTATGACATTAGTCATTAATTGTTTGCGTTAGTTATATTGTTAAAAAGGTAAAGTCGAGCATAGTATTTTTTTGTTATCATGTGACCAAACCCGCGCAGCAAGTGTAAACGTACGCGCATTTCATGTTATCATCATTGCATTATTTTTAAATGATCTTATTTTTTAATTCCCTAGAAGATATTTTAAATTTAATTTCTGTACTTATATTTTCATTTAAGTTGATTGGATTTTATAAAAAGTTGATTAAGGATAATTTTTGATTTGTGTTAATAAGCAGTTTAATAAATTAACAATGAAAAAGATAATATTGTAAAGGGGATTTGAAATTGTAAATAATAAAGAGAGAGCATTGTAAAGTAGATTTTAAATTTTTCTGCTTAAAGTGAAAATAAAAATAGTTTTGCTTCAAGCGGTCGGGCATGATACCAAATGTCAATTAAGAAGGTTTTCATGAACTTCAAGCTCAAATCATCAAAAGATAATTTTAAATACTACAATATTGTCCACATTATATAGATATTTATAAAAGTAGTGCAGATAGCAAATAAAAATCTCTAAAGCTGGGAAATGCAAACAACTTTTGAAAGCGACTGATACGTTAATATACTTTGAAAAAAGACTGATACATTCACAGAATTCACATAAATAAAAACCATTGTAATAGGAAAGTAAATTAAATAACTGTTATGAAGATATCAATAAACACATCAACTGTCCAATGGTAAGCTACTTGCGATGAAGCATATACATTATTTAAAAATGTCTCAATCTCGATGCTGACTGAACGCACAATAGCAATGACAAAAGAAAATTTCTATAAACCTTCAGAAATAATATAACTTTGAGCTCTAAGTATTTAAAAATGTCCATTAGTGAATATCAGAACTAGAACATTGTACTATTGTACTATAATACAATCAATCCCCTAGCAATCATTTTTCTACATTCATAAAATTGAATTGATATATTGTCATTTTTCATTCATGGGATGAATTAGATAAAGAAAACTGCAATAGAAAAAAATCATTCATTTCTACTATATCAAATTTATTGGACCCAAATATCTCGAAATCCCGGTATCAATGCTATGTAATCAGCAGTTACAATAACAGAGAGAATGCAATTACGATGCTGCACGAAGCACAGGTCTGAACAAGTCGAAAAAGCAGTTGGTCGGTGGTCGGAACACATGAAACTGCCCCACGAGGATCACTGAACAATGCTACCGGCTTAATAAAAGATTTTTGTTTTTATACTGCAGTAAAACATGAAAAACTCACCTTTGACAAGTTTGTGGATTCTTGATGTTCATAAAACTGAAACACGGTTATGGCAAAATCTCGCACAACATTTGATTTACAATGTTATTGTCGAGAAAACAAACCATTCGCACGAAATGTATACTTTCAAATGACGTTTGGCAAAAGGTCGCGCGACGGTTGGAATATTTGAATTCTCAGTTCTTATATGTATAGATATACTTGCTCAGCTGAGAGGTATGAGGCAACTTTTACATCGACTTTGCGGTGCAAAATTCGAGCGCCTGGTCACTGAACGTACTCGGTGTTTTCATTTAGCGTGAGGGCGAAAAAGACAGACTTACGTAGCAGTCACACTGACGATTGATCTGCAATGTTTACGCTAGTTCGTTCGAAGAAAAAACAAACAATGAAGCATTTTCAACAGTGAAAACTCATAGAAAATATGCATCGAGTGCCTGACACGATTTCGATCAACTTTGCATCGCATTATAGTCCAAATCTCACAGATCTAAACAATTTTGCGCGCCGATTGTACGTCGAGCATTGTGGGACGTGGCTTCATGCAGAAGAGATACTAGTTGGCAGTGACGTGTATAATAATACACGAATTGTCGCCTGATAAGTGCCTGTGTGTCCACGGTATACTGCAAAAATCATGATCCATGTGTAATGTCGAAGAAGTACTGTTGTTGAAAGTTTATTAAAGGTCCCGGAAGAGAGATCAAGCCCAGCCAGTATGTTGACCAAGTTCGAAACCAAGTCGGCTCGCGTGAAAGGCCTGTCCTTTCATTGCAAAAGGCCGTGGATTCTAGCCAGGTTATTAAATTTTCCGAACATTACATATTGAATGATTTTTCGATCGATAATACGTCAAATTGCATTGTGTAAAGGGCCTCGTAGCGTGAACAATACATTTTTTTTACTTTTTGGTTCATTCGAGAGTGACCCGCGTGCAACGGTGATTAATAGTTATGGTTACGGCAAATGTTTACACCCAAGACAGTTTGAGTCATTGGGTTGAATTCGAAATTTTTTTGGAGCAGCATATGTCATTCCATTTATTTATTTTTTTTTGACTTAGTAAATATGCATTAGTTTTCACCTTTTATTTAATTGTTGAGGAAACAATATTTTATCATCATATTCAGTGTAATAACATATGTTGTGACAACAAGTATGGGAGTTATTTAAATTCTTATTTGAATTTCATTGCTATTTAGAAACTCATTAAGAAGTTTCATATTATGCTTGGTGATAATTAATGTTTATACAAATTGAATGAAATCAAGTGCGATTGTTGTTTTTAATTTTTACTGCAATTAAATTTTAAATATAAAAACTTTAAATATTTTTATGTTAACAGTTTACACAATGGAATCATTCAGTTATGGGATTACCGTATGTGTGCTTTATTGGACAAATTTGATGAGCACGATGGACCCGTCAGAGGCATATGTTTCCACAATCAACAACCGTTATTTGTGTCTGGAGGAGATGATTATAAAATAAAGATTTGGAATTATAAGTTACGTAGATGTATATTCACTTTACTTGGTCATTTAGATTATATTAGAACTACACAGTTCCATCATGAATACCCATGGATCTTGAGTGCATCAGATGATCAAACAATAAGGATATGGAATTGGCAGAGCCGTACGTGCATAGCAGTATTAACTGGACATAATCACTATGTTATGTGTGCTCAGTTTCATCCATCTGAAGATATGATAGTATCTGCTTCGCTGGATCAAACAGTCAGAGTTTGGGATATATCAGGTCTGAGAAAAAAAAATGTTGCTCCTGGTCCAAATGGATTGGATGAGCATCTTAAAAATCCTGGTGCTACTGACTTATTTGGACAGGCTGATGCTGTTGTTAAACATGTTCTCGAAGGTCATGATAGAGGCGTAAACTGGGCTACCTTCCATCCAACCCTACCACTTATTGTTACTGGAGCTGATGACAGACAAATTAAAATATGGCGTATGAATGATTCAAAGGCTTGGGAAATAGATACTTGCAGAGGGCATTACAACAATGTGTCTTGTGTCCTTTTCCATCAAAAACAAGATCTTATTTTATCAAATTCAGAAGACAAAAGCATTCGAGTTTGGGACATGACCAAACGAACTTGTCTTCATACTTTTAGACGAGAACATGAACGATTTTGGGTGCTCACTGCTCATCCCACTATGAATCTATTTGCTGCTGGACACGATTCGGGGATGATTATTTTCAAACTAGAGCGAGAAAGACCTGCCTACACAGTCCACAAGAATATTTTGTATTACATCAAGGAACGCTACCTTCGCAAACTTGACTTTAATACTTCGAAAGATGTCTCTGTGATGCCAATCAAAGGAAACAGTAGAACTCCTCCTCATAGTATTTCTTATAATCAAGCTGAACACTCTATTCTGGTGTGCTTTAGAAATGCAACTAATCTGGAAAACAGCACTTATGACTTGTATACATTGCCAAAAGAGGACGAGCATTCAGAATCTGATTCCAAACGAGCTTCAGGAATGACTGCCATATGGGTGGCGAGAAATAGATTCGCCGTTCTCGACAGACATATGAGTACTCAATCAGTAAGTAAAGACCGTGTCCTTGTGGCACGTACACGTACGGTGAGTTTCGCTCATTGCTTTACTCTCATCAAACATCATACAAACGGAAACACACTGATGAATTTACTTGGTTTAAGGACTTTTTTACAATAAGTTGAATGGGATATGGAAAAATTAACGATGACAAAATAACACCATTTCTTAGGGAATCCCGCGCTTAACATCATAACATATTCATTCATTTCACAATTTAAAAAGTTTTAATTGTCATCACTCATGTCGATTTTTCCTTGTCAATTGCAGGTACAATTGAAAAATTTGAAGAACGAGACGCTGAAAAAAATCTCGATGCCCAACTGCGACGAGATTTATTATTCCGGCACGGGCTTGCTCCTCGTCCAGGATCACGATATCATTTCCCAGTACGACATTCAACAGAAGAAGTATGTGGCCGACGTGAAGGTATCGAAGTGCCGCTACGTCGTTTGGTCTTCGGACATGGCCTACGTCGCTTTCCTCTCCAAACATTCCATGGTAGTATGCAACAAGAAATTAGAAACTATCTACACGATCCACGAGAACACCAGAATCAAATCGGCCGTCTGGACCGACGATTACGTGCTGATCTACACGACCAGCAATCACATCAAGTACGCCATCATAAACGGCGATTACGGTATCATCCGCACGCTCGACCTGCCGATCTACCTCACCAAAGTCAAGGGCGAGCAGGTCTACTGTCTGGATCGCGAGTGCAAACCGCGCATCCTCAGGATCGACCAGACCGAGTTCAAGTTCAAGCTGTCGCTCATTCACAAGAAGTACGAGGACGTGCTGCACATGGTGCAGTCGGCGAATCTCGTCGGCCAGTCCATCATCTCGTACTTGCAGCAGAAGGGCTTCCCCGAGGTCGCGCTGCACTTCGTCAAGGACGAAAAGACGAGATTCAGCCTGGCGCTGGAGTGCGGCAACATTCAGATCGCGCTCGAGGCCGCGCGCGTTCTGGACAGCACCGCCTGCTGGGAGCGCCTGTCGCAGGCCGCCCTGCAGCAGGGCAATCATCAGATAGCCGAGATGTGCTATCAGAGAATCAAGCATTTCGAAAAGTTGGCCTTTTTATACTTAATCACGGGAAATCTGGATAAACTGAAGAAGATGACTAAAATTGCCGAAATCCGTAAGGACGTTTCCGGACAGTATCAAGGAAGCGTCGTGTTGGGAGATATGGCAGATGTTGTTAAAATATTGCAGGTATGAAAATAATCGAATTATGTCATTTTTAAGAAACTTATTTGAGCTCCGAGATTAATTGTTTTTCTTTTGCTAATTACAGAGTGCAGGCCAAAAGTGTCTTAGTCAATCGGCAAGTGCAGCTTACAAATGCGATTCCGACGAGCAATCCGGTGATGTTACCGTAGCGCCCAACGCCACCTACCTACGCCCACCAGTTCCAGTCTACTCGTTCGAAAACAACTGGCCACTGCTGACGGTATCGAAAGGATTCTTCGACAATCCAATCAAGACCAGCAAGAACGATCATCTGAGCGCCGCAGCGCCACAGGATGAGAATCTCATTCAAGACGGCTGGCTCAGTGACGAGGAGGACGCCAACGCCAAGGACGGCCGCGACGAGAACGACGAGAAAAACAGCTCGAACGGCAGCGAGAACGGCCCCGAGGCCGGCTGGGACGTCGGTGACCTCGACCTGCCGGCCGACACCGAGTTCGCCATGCCCTCGGAGGAGTACTTCACTCCGCCGATCGCTGGACGCCCGGTATCCGCAGCTTTCTCCGGCTCCGGCTACCTGCACGATCACGCCGCCGGTGGAGCATACGAGACGGCGTTCAACAAGCTTTTCAAGGATATCAGCGTAGCGTCGTTCGGCAAATTGAAGCCCACGGCTATGCGTTTGTACCTCAGCTCGAGAATGATGGCGCCATTCAACGCCAACGCCGGCTCCCTGTATTATTATCCCGCGCGTAACTGGAAAGTGGACACCCTTACGAAAGCGCCGATGCCCGCCTTCATTTTGAAAGTGCCCCAATTGTCGAAGATTCTTCAGGTGGGTTACAACTTGACAACCAGTGCTAAACTGGACGAAGCCGTGGAGAAGTTCCAAAAGATTCTACATACCATTCCGTTCATCATTGTCGACACAAAAGCAGAAATCGCCGAGATCGATCAGTTAATCAAGATTTGCAAGGAATACACGGTGGGTTTGAATGTGGAAATCGAGAGAAGAAATATTTCCAACAGCAAGGAACCCGATATAAAGAGGATTTGTGAATTGGCCGCATATTTCACCCACAGTGAATTGCAACCGATTCATCAGATCTTGTCGATAAGGTGCGCCGTCAATACCATGTTCAAGTATAAGTACTACAAATCGGCCAAGCTGTTCGCGAGACGCCTCCTGGAATTGGGACCGAGACCCGAGATAGTGCAGAAAATCAAGAAGATCATGCAGGTAATGTCGCTATTTTTTAAAATCACGTATTTTTATCGATCCATGAACACAACACTGTAAAATGTTTTCTTTTTTTTTTTTTGTTACTTCAGGCCTGCGACGCTAATCCCACGGACGCGACGCCACTGGAATACGACGAGTACAATCCCTTCCATACTTGTGCCGCCTCCTACAAGCCCATCTACAAAGGCTCGCCGATCGTGCATTGCAATTACTGCGACGCGGCTTATCAAATGTCGTTCGCCGACGAGGTATGCAGAGTCTGTGAATTGGCTCTGATAAATCACAGGGAAAATGTGCCCGCCGGCGGTAAATCTTAGGAAACACCTGCATGAAGTATTTCTATGAAATTGTGAATGCTCACAAAAAGAAAAATGTTTTATTATTATCATGTAATCTTTAAAGCATTATATGTTTCGTCATTGAATATGTTTATTATTTAACTTAATATTTTTAATAAAATAATTATATAACAATGTACGTATTATTTCGATTATGTAATTAAAAAAAAGTGAGTTCCCGAGCTAATTTAAACATGGATAGAAAAATCGCGTATGTATAGCACAAAAATTGTAAGTATTCTTCGAATTTATAAAAAAAAAAAATGAAATATCACAGCGAAGTTTGTATTGCAATATAAGAAAGTTTCTTTTTTATTATTATTAAATTTAAATAAAATCACTTTCTCTCTCTCTCTCGCTCTTTTTCTCTCTGTCTCTCTTTCTGTCTATTTTCTACACCCGCGCCTGTGCGTGTTTTATAAAACAACAACAACAACAACATTAACAACAAACAACCGATCCATCAAATGCCCAGCGCGATGGGCCAATTGAAGCTGCTACCGCTGAGCAGCATGTCCCTGATCAGAGTCTCGATCGGGGTCTTGCCCACCAGTCGCACGAAGAACAGCTTCTCGATGACGCGCGACGGCACAGTCCTGAGCGAGGGCAGCCTCAGCAGCAGCTTGCCGAACCTCGTCGGCTGGTTCGGATACTGTATGCGGCAGTACTCCTCCAGGGCGCTTTGGCACTTCTCTTGGAAATTCTCGATGTGCACCATGTCGGACAGGCCGCAAGCGTCTGGTAAAAATGAAAAAAAATGATGAGTATTTTATAAGGCAACGATCAAGGGTTGATCAACTTACCCGAAGTGAAGAGAACGATGGCCTTGAGGCAGCTGTACTCGGCCAGATCCACCTGGAGCGTCTTCAACTTCTCCACCTGCTCCTGAAATATCCTTATGTGATCCATGAAGGCGACCACGCGATCGGCGGCCATGGGCGAGACGTCGAGGCCCGCAGCCGCCAGGATCGAGTCGACGTGCAGCGGCATCGACCACTGGCTCGCGTTGAGGACGAACAGCTCGCTCCAGACCAGAGTGAGCAGGGCCACCTGATCGGTGATGTTCAGCTCCGAGAAGAAGCTGATGTTCTTGGCCCACTCGACGGCGGAGAAGAGCAGCCGGGCGGCGATCTCGCTGATGTTGTCGATGGCCGTGAGGCTCGTCGACTGCTGCATGCAGTGGCTGAAGCGCGTCTCGGAGTACGGCTCGGCGCGCAGCAGCAGACTGATGTGCGACGAGTAATACACGTGGGTATTGTTGGCGTGGCCGCACGACATGGCCGGGTCCAGGCCGCCACCGCCGGCGCCACCCCCCATGCCGCCCACGGAGTTGAGCCCACCGGCTGCAGTGGCGGCGGCTGCGGCTGCCGCAGCCGCAGCCGCGGCCCCGCCGATTCCGCCGTTCTCCATCGGGAAGCGATCGCTCATCGACAGGCTCATCTGGCCCGGGGGTACTCGTCCTCTTTGAACGGCTGAAAACGAAAGGCGCGTTGTTATCGGTGTGTACGGTACATAAGAACTGAGTAATCATCGGTATTTGTACCCTCTTTACGCATGCCCATTTTGAAGCACTTCCTCAGCCGGCAGAACTGGCATTGGTTCCTGTGGTGCTGGTCTATCGCGCAGCTGCGATTGCTACGGCACGAGTAGGTGAGGTTTCTCCTGACGCTCCTCTTGAAGAAACTCTTGCACCCTGAGGATCATGAAACGATATAATCATTCATCATTTTTTTTTTTTTTCATGTCGATCAAATCTGGCGAGCTTTGAAAAAAATCGGCAAAACTCCCGTACCGATCAAAACTCAAGGTAGTTATGTATTCTTCTTTTTATTTTTTTTTTTGCGATCATAATGTCTCGCGCGTTTACGAAGCCTTGAAATGTACACGTATAGTATTTTCTTTTTTTCCATTCTTCGGCCGGAAAAAGCGAGTTCCGCGACGTATGTAACAGACACCAGTATATTAGAAACATATACAATAGAGACCATAATGATCGGCCATTCGTAAGCAGAAGCGTAAACGATTCTCTCTCGCTGGCTCTGGCTCGCTCTCTCATTAGCAATTAAAATTTCGCTGTACTACTGGCCGCCACTGCCGCTTATATTATAATATACACATATATATATATACACGCCACCGCATGCGCGCGCGAGCCAACGATAATAAGCCCATTTCAATTTCGGGATTTATTATTCCGGCTTCGCTCGGCCCGCGTGTGCACGCAATATTATTTCTTCTACTTCTTCTTCTTCTTCTTTTTTTTTTCTTTTTCCAATGTTTCCGAATCGTGTCGAGCGCGCGATAACGCGAACGAGAGCTTACGCGCGCGCGTCTTTCGGAACTTTTAGAGCGTGTTATATACACTGTTTTACGTAAGATTTCTTCGGCAAAAACTATTTTCGATCTCGTTTTATCAGCTCGAGAGAGATGCTGCTGCGCGCGCGGCTTCATTTACAAGAAAATAAAACGCGATAACGCGACGACGACGACGTCGGCGAGCTCCCGACAACGCACATATAAATCATGGAATCGTTATAACGCCGAACGATTCTTCTTTTTTTTTCATAATCGCCTCCTCTCGTATATATGTTGGACATACGATATAACGTTTAATTATGGATCGAATTGAAAAAGGGAAAATTATTGATCATTGCAATTGTACCTTCGCAAGTGAACTGTCCATAGTGCTTGCCGCTGCTCTTGTCGCCGCAAACGACGCACTCGATGTTCACCGTCTTCTCCACTTGGATCTTCTCGGTCTGATTGTAGCAATTATTATTGTTGTGCTGCGCGGCTACGACTGACGACGGTGACGATTGATCGCTGTTGTTATTGTTGTTGTTGTTGTTTTGATTGTTTTGGCTGTTGTTGTTGTTGATGCTGGTACCGTTTTTGATGATCTCCTCTTGATGATGATGATGATGCTGCTGATGCTGTTGCTGCTGTTGCTGTTGCTGATGATGATGATGATGCTGCTGCAGAAGATCGCGGGATATCGATATGGACGAAGTGACTAGACACGTAATATCTTTCGTGACCGTATACGTAGACGATTGTGTCGATGTCATTGACCCACAAATAATTATAACTTATACTACGGGCAGCAAACTGCAAAAAAGATCCGAGAGTATGACCACACACACACACAGAGAGACACAAATACAAACACGCGCACACACTGACTGATTCTTCTTTTTCTTTTTTATTCTTCGAGTAATCGTTCACGATTGTTCTGCCATAAGTTCAAGAGTTTTTTGTTTTTTTTTTCTTTCAGTACTTGCCGCTATTAATCACATTATTATTCACATGCACATTCGTATAATATAAACTGGAACTTGAGAATTGCTGCTGCACTACGGCCACTAATGCTCGATTATTCGCACGAAGATATACACGATCGTCTCATCGTCACATAATAATTTTAATTCAATATTACAATATTCATTGACATTTATATATTATTTCAGCAACAAGTTTCAGCAACACAAGCACACAATTCACACGCGCAGGCACTTTCTGTCCAAAGGGACATTTAAAATTACAATAAAAAGATAGAAAATTAAGATTACGTAGAAAAAGCCACGACGACAACAACAAAAAACGAAAAAATAAAAATAAAAGCTTAAAAAGTTCGTCGACGGAACGAGAGCGATTCGATGCCACACCACGATGCTGAATTACATATTTAAAAGAAAAGAAGAAGAAGAAGAAAAAAAAAACATAAATTGTTCTCGCAGTTTATTTTTAGTATATAATACACGAGTTGCCTCTAATGAGCAAAATATGTTGTCTTGATACTGTCTAAATATGCACTGAAAAACTATTCGACCTTTGAACTTGCATCGCTCTCTTCGTTAAAACTTGTTTCTATGGTAACTATTGGTGGGGACAATGATTAGTCCAAGTCTTATTCTTCGCCTTTCGCGCTCGGACACACACTTATATGCGTATATATTTCTCGCTGATTATACATTCATTACCGAAACTGTATCAAATGCTTCTTTTTATTTTATTTTATTTTTCTTGCTTGCGAGAATTTGTCGTCTTCGAAGATTTTTTTTTTCTCTCTCTCTTACCGATTACGAAATGATAATTGATTCTTTTTTTTCGGCTGCGTAAAGTAAGAGTTTGAAAATTGATCGAAAAAGCTAGCGATTTCAGCAATTTATTTTTTACAATCGTGTGAATTTTCGTAATTTTTTAAAAAGATAATCTAACGTAAAATTAAAAAAAAATCGTTGCAGTCAGATTTCAAAACGCAACGTGAGCTTGTAAATACATTTTGTAATTCGATAAAGCATAATGTTGATAACGGACGTTTCGAATAATCTGCCGATTTTGGGGAGAAAAATTCGCACAATCACAATTACTATTCTGCAGAAGATTGCAGTCCTTGATCTTCAGGAATTTTTCAATTATCTCTGGAACCCTCGAAGAGTTCGGTCGACTTTATATCCTGGCCTGATTCTTATCTCGTTATAAATGCTTACATAATAAACGAGCGTCAGGCCAGAATAACGCGAATGAAAGGCCCGGGGACTTTTTGAATTATCGAGCGTTGACGATTTTTCCGCGCTTTTCAATTTTTTTTTCAACTGAGCTCCAACTTTTTGGAAAAAGTTAACTCATTCATGAGTTCATTTATTACAAGGATCTTTAATGAATGTTTTAACAAAATAACTTCAATTTTTTTAGAAAAAAATGTAAAAAATTATAAATTATGACAATCAACCAACAAAGGAAGAGGAATATAATTAATTCCATTAGTGATAAACAATATAATAATTAAAACCATTCTTTTGTATTTATTTCCAGGTTATTGAAATAATATTCAAACTTTACATTCATTTTACTTTAGTAGATGAATTATTGTGAATAAAAATGAGAAAATATTTTCTCCTTGTTTTAAAACTAATTAAATTTTATCGTATTAATTTTGACTCATAATTAAGTGAAAAAATTAAAGTTCTTCGCATACGTGTAGCGCACGTGTTCAAAGGGACATACATTTCGTTTCAAAAAATTGAGGGCAGCACGTGTTATAATTTACAATTAATTTTACACAATATGCATCGCTTAGCCCAAAGCCCGTATCGCTGCCAGCTGCGCGAGCAATTCGACTTCCGGGAGCTTCGTATAATGCATCGTTATTTCTAAGTAATAATAATCGGGCTTTATGTTGGCGAAATTCATTGAATGGAATGCGCGAGTCGGATTCATTCAATTTTCCGCTCGGCCATCGTATATAACATATTATAATAGCGTCGTCGCGTGTGCAAGCAGCAGCAGCAGCAGCGCAAGATTCGCTGCATCCGAGCGACATCTAACGGTCGTCGAGGCGATAGAATTTCTGCCCATGTGTGCAGCGTTCTGCGATCATATTAGCAGCGAGCCTTACACGTTCGAACGTACGCGGTCTTTAAACTCTACCTTGAAAATCATACAGTCGGCTAGCGTGTATATAAGCAACTCCAGCAAGTTGTTTTAGGTTATAGCGTTTGGTACCAGTTGTGCCCCTCAGAATACACAAAAATAAGGGAAATATATTTAACGTAAAATTTACCCTTGAAAACAACTCGTGCAATCGAACCGCGGCGTTCGATCAGCCTGATTATTTTGTGAGGTTTTGTTGTAAATGCACAGTGTAAAAATGTGTTGAGTTAAAATGTCATAGCAGCTAATCACAAATAATCAGAATGGAAACTAAGAAAAAGTTATTTACATCTACCTTAATAGAATATCAAGATGATCTTGAAGATGTAAGTAATTGTTCATTAAAGATATTTGCTTATGAATCTTTAAATGTACATGTAAATAAGTGGATCAAGAGAATTTTAGGACTCGTCGTAACAGTTTGATATGATACGTTACAAGAATTCTTGCTTGAACTCACTTTTACAGTCTGTTTTTATATTCAAATTTGAGTAAAATACTTACAACTGTTTACTGTTTAATAATTTCTTTTTATAATAACTGTTCATACAAATTTATTGTGCTTTTCTATTTTTATATTTTTATTCATTTCTCTTTTCTTTCATAAAAGTTTGCTCAAGTAATAAGTTTGAAGATATCAAGTTTTAGTTATCCCTTGAACAATTATTTATTATATTTAGATTTCAAAATAACTTAGTTCTTCCTTTAATCATTATTCAATATCTTATTGATTGGTTTTCAAATTAGTAATTTAAAATCATCCGATATCTTCAATCTTAAAAAAAAAGTTCTCTTTTGAAAGTAAAATGTCAAAAATATCTGAATTAATTAGTTACTTTTTGAGGATTCTAAAGGATTTTTAAACAATTTGATTTGTAATATTTTTGTAAATATTTGATACCATTCAAATTCATCAAAAAAAGTTGAATTTGAATTAAACTACCATCACTCATGAATTACTTTAAAACTTGTTACAGAGACTGTTGCACTGCGCAAATATTGTGCACAACTTGGCCCACGGACTATCGGATACAGAAAGACACGACGCCTACAATAAACGGGGATGCTCGGATACAAATCACGAGGAAGTATGCCTCGGTCTGCTCATGAACATGCTGTCGGACCAGCCGGAGGCAGCCAAGTCCTACAGAGATCTGACGTTCCTCAGTCGAGACGGCTTTGCGATCGTGATCAACACTCTCAATGTGATCGTGCTGGAAAAGTACGGGAAACTGACCGAAGACTCCAGGACCCAGGTGCTCTGGCTCGTCCGAGAGATGATCAGGAGCAAGGTGGTTGGGGTCGAGATTGTGTGCTCGAATCTGTTGCGTCACGCGGCCGGCGGCGACATCTCGCCCAAGAACATTTACTTGATCGAGGCACTGCTCAACATTTTCACGGAGCACAGAATCTGGCTGGAGCAGACCCCGCACATGATACCGCTGGTTGTATATACGTATCTTCGTCTACTCGAGGATCACGCGTGTAACAATGCTTTGGTTGCTCTTAAAAATAAAGAAGTTAATTTTATTGTCACCCTGATCAGGGAAAGGTTTAACGACTGTTTGATGATTGGAAGGTAATGAATTTGTACCTGAACACGTGGTTTTTACAGAAATTTAATGTCAATTTATTTACAATTCATATTTTTTGCCCCTTCAGAGATTTTGTTAGATTATTACAAAACGTCGCTCGAATACCTGAAATCGAGCAGGTCTGGAAGGACATGCTGCACAAGCCAACGTCACTGATGTCTAATTTCTCTGGTGTGCTACAAATCCTAACGACGCGGACTTCCAGACGATTTTTGCAATCTCGACTCACGCCCGACATGGAAAAGAAGCTTGTCTTTCTTACAAGTTCCGTGCGTTTCGGCAATCACAAGAAGTATCAAGACTGGTTTCAACGACAGTATCTCTCGACGGCCGAGTCGCAAACCCTGAGGAGCGACCTGATCAGATTCATCATCGGGGTCATTCACCCGTCCAACGAGCTGCTCTGCTCGGACATCATTCCGCGCTGGGCCGTTCTGGGCTGGCTGTTTACGACTTGCACGTCGGCTTGTGCCATGAGCAACGCCAAACTCGCTCTGTTCTACGACTGGCTGTTTTTCGACCCCGAAAAGGACAACATCATGAACATAGAGCCGGCGATATTGTTGATGCACAACTCGATGAAACCACATCCTGCTATAACGGCGACGACGCTTGATTTCTTGTGCAAGGTAAGCAACACGATAACATTTTTGAGACCGTTCCATGTACTTAAATGTAATATTTTAACATTTTTAGATAATACCGAATTTTTATCCACCTTTTGAGGAAAGAATAAAATTAGGTATATACACGTCGCTGAGACATATTTTGGATAAGAAGGTTTTGCCAACCTTACACCCACTATTTGACAGTCCGAAATTGGATCAGGAATTACGAATAACCATCAGGGAAACTTTTAAGGAGTTTTGCTTACCGAGCACTGTAGAATTGGGTATGCTTAAGCGATTGAAAAAATAACTTTTAAGAACGATTGAGATAATCATTTTTTTATTTTTAAACTTTTCACTCCAATAGATCGTCAGGATGCCGCACCTAGAGAAACAAATAATCGCATTCAACACGTACAGTCTCCGGAATCACATGTAGACGTTTATTTCGACAACGTAAGTCCACCTGTATCCGCAGACTATTCGTCATTGAATGAAAATAAAAGGTACGGGAAACATGAGTCTATAACAATTTTTTTTTGTAGCGAGGTAGAAAATATATTGGATTACAACTATTGAACGTTGCTCTCGTATCATTTTTAGAAAAAGCGATCATACGTTTGAAGACGGCGAGACGAATAAATCCAAAAACTTCCACGAAGATTCGGTAAAAACAGAAGAAACTTCGAGCGAATTATCCATGTTGGAAAGCTCAGAGTTGAAAGATACATTAGAAGAATTACAGAAGGAAGCTGACAAGGAAAGAAAATGTCAGCTCATGGAAAAAATTGTACAAATCATATTAGAGGATGACTTAGATCCTGAAACAATAAACGTATTGGCAATATGCCTCACGAATTTCCTAACCGACCAAATAAATGACGATAACATATATCCTCCAAAGGATCCGGATGCCGAAGATGCTCTTATAGACAGTATAAGTATACCCTTATTTATTATGTTTAGGAATCAGTATCAACTAAGTAAGGATGACGATGATCGTAGCCGACTCCTTATGACAGTAATAGTTGAAATGTATACGATTCAAAACAGAATTGGATACCTCTTACTGTACTTCCTAAAAGTTTATGGATTGGAGGTTGAAAAAAGTGAAAATGATTCCAGGTAAGCACAAACGATTTGCAAAATTTGAACTTCACAAATTCGAAAAGGAAATTATTATACACAATGCCAGCTGACATTACTATATATTAGCGTAACTTTAAAGTAATTCCAAGCAATTTTTTTCTGCAAAATTTTTACTCAAAATTCAGACAAAATTAATTCAGCCACGATAAAAAAATTTTTACTTTTTTTTCATTCACTTATTTTATTTTTCTAAATCTTCTAATAATATATGTTGTTATATATTTTTCAATGGTTATTTAACTATGATTTTTTCATCAAATTTTATCAATATCAAATTTTAATTCGCGACCAAACTAGTCTTTATCGGTTTTGAAGTCGAAGTTTTTCGGAAATTGATAACGCTACCATGTTTTTATACAAAATATATATAGACACTCACAGCCGACATTAATATGATGCAGACGCGTGCCACACCCCGATGTCTGCGCATCTCGGAGTGCTAACTTTTCATATCTACATAGGAGACTACTTACTTCTTGTATATAGGGACGCTGGGAGGAATGAGCCTTCTTGAAAGAAAAAGAAAATTGCGAGAAAAGAGAGGCATACAGCGCTCGTAGCTAGGCTACGGCCAGCCCTTATTTCTGATCAATCTTTGAAGATGAATGAAACGAGAATAAGAAAATGCCAAGAATAACAATGAATTGATTCGTTTTTAATGGAATTTAATCGATTTTTTTTTCTCTATTTCAGTACAATTATAAACTCTGTAAAAACGAACGTGTACAAGGATTTTTGCGCTCAGAGGGACGATGAGTTTAAAATTTGTTTAATGACAGATTTAAAAGTGAGTATTTGCCGAGAACGAATTGAATTCTCTTTTTTTACGTAAATCAATTTTTTCTTTTCACTTCGTTCCAGCTATGTCATAGGGACAACGTCCTGCTACTTTGTTACCTCATTACCGACGTTTATGCGCTATTCGAGAGCATTGCCGTGGGAAATGTGGACATTTTTCATCTGGTGGCGCAGTCGATCGATCCGAACCAATTACAGGACATCGTTTACCAAATTATGCAGAGTCGCCTGAAAATGTTGAAGAAAGAGTCGATTCAAGATTTTATCGAAAAAACCTTAGAGTGGGAGAGTTTCGGTCAGTTTTGCTTCTGGCAGATATTTTTCGTGCACAATATCCGTTTGGAATCAATATTACCAATTGTAACGAAATTAAATACAACGGATCACGCAGAAGCATTAACATCAATCATGTTTCTGCTGAAGCACGAAAAGTAAGAACTCATATTTTTAAAGCGCAGAATTTTCGTCAATTTTCAAAGTAATGATTTGTACCTTGTTACAAGATCATAACTTGCGAAAATAGTATGACATTATTTATGATTATTTCTGAGTAAATATTGTAGATATTATTTAAAATTATGTATGCAAATTTTATAGTATACATTGTGAATCACAATTAATAATCTTTTTTTTTTTATAAATTCAAGGCCTACCGACAAAATCCTGGAATTCTTGTTGTGTAGGGATTGTAATGATGAGGAGGAGGAGGATACGTTCGTTGTTAGTATTTTAAAATATTGGATAAAAGAGTATGAGCAGGAGATGACCGAGCTTCTGGCTACATTTTTGACCTCTCGATTTCCTTCGAAGCGGAAGCGTTCAGGCGGGAAACAGTACAAAGTTCCGAAAGAGTTGCTCTTAATGCATTTGAATCAGCTACGCAAAAACTGCATCGATACGTCCGAACTGGTGCTATTTAACTCGAATGCCATGCAAAATGGACTACAAATGGCGGCAGCTGGAAGTAACGATAATACGAAGAAATGTTACAGTGATTTGTTCGCGATGGTTGAAACCAACGCTGAGCCAACAACAACGTCAACAACGACAAAAACAACTAACAATGCTAAAAAACCCCCACCAAGCTCAAATAATAATTCACACAAGGGAAGTAAAAGAATAGCGCATAATTCAAAAGATAGAGTTGCTAAAAGACCCAAGAAAGATGAAAGCGACGTTGAAAGCGATGAAGTAAGTAGAAGCAATTAAAAATATAGTGAAAGCTTTGTAACAATTCTTATTAATTAAATGAAATATTAATTTTCAGAGCATTGAATTGTTAAAACCTAAGCGAGTGAAGAAGCAAAAAAAAATCCTTGAATCTGACTCGGAATAACTGATCAACAGAATATTCCTATATTTTTCGTGGCAGATTGCTCGGAAAGTTTTAATCAAGCGTTACGTTCTTAAATTTGTAAAAGTTAACCTACGAAGGTATAAACTATTTTTTTAAAAACAAGAAAAATTTCTGAAAATGTCTTATAAAATATAAATGTAAACGAACGTTAAGATATGACGACATTCACACTCAGTGAAAGGGTATCAAAATATTTATCAAAGATATTTTTTGACGTCATTGTAAAAATTTGGTAATCTCTATAAATATAATTCTGTTGTGAAAATTTCGATTTTTTTATCAAGGCTTTTTACTAGTCTTGAAAATTGCATTTACAAAATGATAATTTTGAAAAATTTCAATTTTTAATAATGCCACTGTAAAAATCTCAAATAAAATCATGAAAGTTTTAAGGTATGAATAGTTTTTGATGCGGAGAGATGATTTGAGGAGCTAGATACACTTGAATAAATTGTATCATTCGTAGGTCTTAAGGGAAAATTCGCCTGTTAAATTTCGCACGATGTGCTATTGTTTGTTACTTACCTCAAGTAAATTAAATACTTTTATGAGAATTTAAAGCTAGTTTAAAAAGAACATGTAAGAAAACGATAAATTATATTTTTACCTGTAATTAACTATGAAATGGAGCACTGAGTTGTTCGTTGAAATCAACCATAATCATTCAGAAAATAAAAAAAAATTAATTAAAATATTTTAACGATTTGATCAATTATATCTTTCCTGATTTCCAACGATCACGAAAAATCCATAAAATATTTTTTCAATATAAATTTTATAGTTTCTTTATTTTATAACTTGCAATTTATTTTACTTCAAATCAAGATGAAAGATGGATAAATTATATTATTAGTAGACCAGACTTTTGTTTAATGAGGTTAAAAACGAGAATCTTTTCGAAAAATATTTGAAGAAGTCATATATCAATAATTATGGCTCGTGAAACTTTCCATTTTCATGAACTCTAAAGAAACCATACAAGGGTTTCCTTTTCAACCATTTTGATTGATCAGCCATCTTGAGTGTGCATCGGTAGCGATAGCATTTCACGGAAGCTCCATTTTGATAACCGGAAAGCCACGTAAATTTTAAATTTTGTTTGCATGCAAATGATTGTCATAGTAAGCAACATTTATAATTTATAATATTATTTATTAAAATTAGAAATAATTGACTCATGATTACTTAAAAACGGAGTTATATTTCCTAGTATATAAACATGAACATGCGAGGTATGTAGAGTGATCTTTATAAATAGTTACGTTAGGAAAACTGTATAAAACGAAGATCACATACTCTTTATACTTACAATATTTTTGGATTCTTAATATTTGAACAAAAAATATGCTAGTATGCCTTGATCGATGAGATTTGCATAAATTGATTAAAATACAGTCTATAGATTGTTCATTTTCCATACATAATTTGAAAAAGTTCAAATCGAAGAATCGAATCGTTAAACATGATTGATTATCAAATAAAGGAATGATATAACTAAAAATATGAATATATATAGTCTTCACTGTACATAAAAACATAATTTGGACATTGTGTTCAATAAAATATCATTGTATAATACAAATGAAATCATTTCATCCGTCTTAATATTCAGGAATCAGACATTTCTTTTCTTATTTATCGTATTTTTCGTTTTTGAACTATTCTTTTACTACTTCGTTTTTATCAATTTCAATAGTTCTTATATTATAATAGTCATTTGAATAGGAACTTTCAGTATTGCCTAGCACTGGATATAATATTCGCGCGCTACATAAAGATATTTTTGAACCTACGTAGTTAAATCGCAGTTTCTTATGGCCCTTTTACCATTATCACACGGACCATTTTTAAAATATGTTTACAAGTGACCTACATTAGTACAACATATAAATTAATTTTCACGCTATCATGATTTTCAAATATAGTAAATTTCACCTTTATTTTTGTCGTGTTTTGCAAAAAAATTGATTATCAAATTCACTACGTTTATTAGTAATTTTTTTTCCATTTTTTTTCCATTATGTCAATTAATATCTTAATTCGCTTACATAATTTTTATTTTTTAATTTTTTCATTAAATATTCTTTTTTTTTTAATCATGATAGCATGAGTTTAGGAATCTAAAAGGTCGCCTAAGCACTCTCTACCGGTTGTGGTGATAGTGTTAGAGTCGACGTTTCCCGTATGTTGCTGTTGCGGCTGCTGCTGCGACTGAAACATTGCAGTGGGATGAAGGAACAACGATCCGTACATGAAATTTTCTTCAGTCTGTGGGCGAACGCCATGCAAGTTATTATTCGTAGTATTGTTCGCGCCACCACTACTCATAATGGTATTATTCTCTCGCGTTATGGGAGCCCCGGGTGTCGGCGGTATGAGGGTGCCGTCGTTCACGGCCTGTCTCACCGATTCAATATGCTGATGAGAAAATATATGCTCTTGTAATGGCAACTTCGAAGAATAATGTATAGAACACAGTTTACACTCTTCTGGGCCAGTCAGACTACGGTGTATGAGAATACCATCGGCTGATAATCCTGCGGCCAATCTGGCTTTCTTCTCTTTTGCACGTGCATTTTGGAACCAAACCTGAAATCACGCATTAGATAGCCGATTACTTCCCTCGTGTTTATATTCTCTATCTCTCTTTTTTTGATCGTCGTCGTCCGGGCGCGGACTCGTCTTATTGCTCGGCCGTTTGAAACTGCGAAAACACAGTAAAAAATGGTGTTCGGACTTGTAAAGTGTATGATGAAGTCAATTTGCACATGGTTAGTATTTTGGATGAACCAAATAAAAAAAATTGAAAAAATATAATTGAGTTTAATAACCGATCCAAATACCGCGACACTATTATCATTAAAATTTTTCAATTATAAGTGCAAAAAAACAAGAGAAAAAAATTATCAATGATTCGAATTTGGTTAAGAATGAGCTTCGATTTGGGGCCTTTGAGTTTTAAGTTACGAGTTTAAAATTGATATGGAAAATTACCTGAACCACTCTTTTCGGAAGGGCGATCTCCTTTCCAAGCACTTCGCATTCGGACATTGTCGGTGTTTTGTAGTCGGAGAACAAGGACTTCATAACTTTCACTTGTGTTGTCGTCATTTGGGTTCTGTATCGCTTGTTATTGCCTTGGGACATGCTGTTGTTGCCGGAGTACATGACGACGTTATTGCCGGTGCCACCGCCGCCGCTTCCACCGCTACCATTGCCGCCGCTGCCGCCACCGCCGCCGCCGCTGATGGCCTGCTTGAAATTCTGCGGACTGATGGGGCAGTCGTCGTCGATGAAGTCGGTGATCTCGCTCATGTTGTCGTCGTCGCCGCACAAGCTCTTCTCCGAGCACTCGCCCGTGGCCTGGCAGGCCTCGGCGTTCAATCTGATCGCCTGCAAGTGATTGACCGCGGCCTCGTTGAACAGGCCCTGGCTAAGATCGATCTTGCCACCGAGCACCGGCTTGCTGAGATCGAGCGGCGACTCGTTGCCGGTGGTGAAAAAATTCGAGGAGCTCTCCGGCTGCTTGTTCTTGCTGTTGCTCGAGTTGATTTGTAATTCGTTGATGTAACGCTTCATCGACTCCTCGTAATACTTCTTGAGAGACGCCTCGACCTCGGCTTGGCCGGTGAACAGGGGCGACATTATGTTCGGGGTGCTAGAATTCGATGGCGAAGATTCGAGCGATAGCTCCTCGTCGGGAATGTTGTCGATGTTGATCTCGATTTTGCCCATGTGGTCGGCGTGCTTGCTATTTAAATGGGACTCGAGGGCCGACTTGACCTTAAACAGGGCTGGACAGAAGGGGCATCGTTTGTTGATCACCTGACTGTGGGCGCGAAACTGTCCCTTGCGCTCGCGCGCGCGCGTGTTCTGAAACCAGACCTGCACAACGCGCTTTTTCAGGCCCACCTCCTTGGCTATCGTCTCGAGCATCTTGCGCGACGGATTCGACTCGATTTGGTACTTTTGATAAAGATAATCCAACTGCTCCGGCAGTATGGTCGTGCGCAGGCGCTTGTCCTTCGGCTGCTCGCTCTGCTCCTGGCTCATCTTGTCCGAGGACTGCATGTCCTCGAAATCATCGTAGGAACGTTTTTTGTCTTTCATTATGGCCGGCAGGAGATTTGGAAGATCGTTCGACACGCTGCCCGTGCCCTTGAACGCCTGCTGCTGTAATATGCCGAAGGCCGACTCGGGCGAGTAATTGGACGAGAACAGCGTGGGATTCATGATGTGCACGAGCTGATGCTCGCGCCAGAGCTCGAAGCGACTAAAGACCAGGTTACACTTTTCGCACTGAAAGTCATCGCTTTTCATATCGGATTGCATGCAGGGGAGATTGAGGTTGGGCGGCTGCGAGGTATTATGCTGCGACAGGGAAATTTGATTAGGATTCACGGACGACTCGGACATGGTGGACGTGTTCATGGACACCGATAGTAGCGTGTTACTCGTCGTGTTGGAGCTGCTGTTGCTGTCCTCGGAGCTCAGCACGGCGGCGATCTGCGCGGCCGCCGCCTGCGCCTGGGCGCTGCGCTTCGCGTCCTCCTCCTTGAAGCAGTGCGTCTTCTGATGGCGAATGAGCTCGTAGTAACGCTGGAAGACCAGCAGACACTTTTTGCACTGATAATTCAGGCCCGGGGTGCGCTGAAAGCGGCCGGTGTTGTCCTCGGCCTCGCCGCGGCCGCCTGTCACCACGGGCTCGGCCAGCGGCTGATTCTCGTACACCTTGCGCGCCTTCTGACGAGCATTCTGAAACCAGACGACGATGACTCGCGGGCTCAAGCCCAGCAATTTGCTCAGATACTCGAGATCGTCGTCCTTGGGATAGGCGTTATTCTCGAAAAATTCTTGAAGTACCTTGATCTGATAGTCGGTGAATCTGGTCCTGTTGGCTCGCTTCCCCGAATTCGAGGAGTTCGCGTTGTTGGAGTTGCTACCGTTGCCGCTCATCGAGTAATCGGACAATCTTGTCGGACTGTTGCACTGCTGGTTCTGCATGCTGCCCGAGGACGTCACGGACAGATTAGCGATGGACTGAAAGCTCTGCACGGAATTCTGCGAGGTCGACTTGGGCGGCAGCATGGAGGAGGCGTCGATGTTCATCGAGCCGAGCGTCGCCGCCGACGGCGTGTCCTGATTCGGCGAGGTAAATATGGGCGACTGCGGCCGCGACTGCTGCTCGCCGGAGCTCTCGCCCGAGTGGCGGGCGTCCTCCTGCATCTGCTGCATGAGATTCTGGCCCATGAACATTTGCTTGTTCAACTCCTGCTGGATCATCTGGCTCTGGGCGGCGGCCATGAGCTGCGAGGCCGCGTCGTTGCTGATCTTTTCCTCATTCTTCTCGTCCATGCTCTTGTTGCTCGAGATGTTGCCGAGTGACGTGACTTTGGCTTCTCCAGTCTTTTCGTACTCTTCCAGATTCAGGGTGGTACTGGGTGGATTATTGAAGTTGTATGGACTGTCTTTGTTTCTTTGTCGCTCTTTGAACAATGTATTGCGGAACCAGTGTTTGATGACTTTCGGAGGCAAGCCACTCTGGGAGGCCATCTCTGTTATTTGCTCCTCACCGGGTGAATTGTTAATGTCAAAGTGTGCTCTTAGAATTTTCAATTGATCGTCCGTGATTCTTGTACGAGCCCGTTTTTGTGACGAAACAGCGTTTGTCTGAAAAAAGAAAAAAGGGAAGCATTGCAATGAAATGTTAAACTCGTTAACCAAAATAATTTAGAAGGCTCGAGAGCGAGTATACTTACAGCTGCAGCTGCAGCCTGTTGTTGCTGTTGACACAGGGCTATGTTCTGCTTGGCGAGCAGCTCGTTTTGTGCGTCAATCGACTGATAAGTACTGTTATTCCCGTCGAATTGCGACGGCAGCATGACCGGCACCAGCGGCGGTTGAAGATTCATGGCCGCGATGGCGGGCACGTTGAGACCTAGCGGCAGGCCCATCATGCTCATGATCAAGCTCGGATATTGATGGAGCTGATGTTGAAATTGAGTTGCGGCCATCGCGCTCAGCGCGACCTGCATCTCGGTCATGTGCTGCGCCAATAATTGCTGCTGTTGCTGTTGACTTTGTTGGCTATGCTGCTGCTGTTGCTGCTGCTGATAGAGATTTTGCACATTGGACTGAATTGCCGCTGCCGTGGAGTCGGTGCTCGATACGGGGGTGCTGCTCAACACCGGCGTCGAGGCCGAAGTGGTCGGTGTCGTCGTTGTCGGAGTCGTCGAGCTCGGCTCGGTGGCCTTGTTGTTATCCTTATTGTTTTCAGTGGTATTGTTCTTTTCCTTCGACTCGCTCGTATTGTTGTTTTCGTTCTGCAGCGACGACGAGTTCATCTGGGACGATGGTGTGGTGTTGACCGGTCCCGAATTAGTGGATGACGACGTGGCAGCCGTCACAACGACCACTTTCTTCTCGTATTCGTACTTGAATTGTTGAGCATACTTTTCCAAAAATTCCTGAGGCACGACGTCTTTGTGCACCTCCTCGCAATGAGCCTTCAGTACCCAGACGCTGCTGAATTCTTTGCTGCAATGCTGACACTTGCTCTTCTTGATCTCCGGGATGATCTTTTCCTCGGCGAGCTCGTCGAAGGACTGCTCGCGATCCTGCATCAGTACGCTCAAGTCGTGGCCCTGCTTACCATTCATGGAGAACTTGGAATCGGGCGAGTAGTCCGACTCCAGGTCGTCCGCGCCGTCCTTCATTCTCTGCTTGCGCTCGTGATTCTCGTTGAACTGCATCACCAAGTCGAAGCCAAAGCTCTCCAAAAGATGCTTGTAAATTTGCGAGGATTTCGGTTTTGTTTGATATGTCAAATCTTGCGACGCTAGGGTCTGCTGTAGGCTGAGTGCTTTGTCCTGCATCTCGGACGACGACACGGACGGCGAGGGAGTTTTCGGCAGGGCCAGCACCTGCTGCTGATTGCTCTGCGCAGCCAACTTCTTGAATATCGATAGCGGACTGTTGAAGATGCAGTAGAGCTCCTGATGTTGAGTGAGCTGCTCCTGGCTGTTGAAGGAGGCGTTGCAATTGCCGCAGATGTTGATGTGCCCACCGGCCTCGGCGCTCTTCTGATACACGGCCGAATTGTTGGCGAACGGCTGCTCGAGGAACTGGCGTTGCGCGTCCTGTTCGAGCTTGCTCGCGCGTGTCTGATGCAGCACGCTGCGCTTGTGTATGTCGAGAGTGCTGCCTTGCGAGTACGACACCTTGCAGATGTTACACTTGTAGGGCTTCTTGTCCTGGTCGTTCTGCTCATCGGTAGAGTCGTTCGGGCTGAGCGGAGATACTTGAGTCATGTACGAGCCAGCGCTGTTGTTGCCCTGATCCTGCATGGCTCGTTTAAGTTTGTGCAAATGACTGACGCTGTTGTAGTGCACCAGCAGTATGTTCTTTTGAGTAAAACTCTCCTTGCACACGTCGCACTTGTAGGGTCTGTTAGGATCCAAATACTTCTCGATGGAGTAGGGCATCTTGTCGCCCTTGCGATGGACGATGCTCTTGTTGTGGCTCGACAGATAGGACTGACGGGTGAAGGCGACCTTGCAGCGGTGACACTTGTACTTGCGGCTGGGATCGCTGTAAAAGTCCTCGGCAACCGAGTGGCTGTTCAGATAGTTCTCGAGCAGTCGCTGCTCTTTCATCAAGGCGCTGGTGTCGTTGCCGTCGCCGTCCTCGTCGTCGTTCTTCTCGTCCTCGTCGAGGTAGAGCTCGTTGGGCAGGTCGTCCTGCTGCTGCTGCTGCTGCTGTTGGCGCAGCTGCTCTTCGCTCATGGCGCGTTGGAACAACGAACCGGGTGACATCATCTGAGCGGCGAGGTGCTTGTTGAAGGGCGACGTCGAGGCTGCAGAGGCCAGCTCGTCGTCTATGGGCAGCTCTGCGTGACATGTCTCAAGGTGGCGATTGAGCGATTGGATCGAGCGAAAGGAACGAAAGCAGGTGCCGCACTTGGTGGCGTCGCGTATCGCGTGATACTGGGAGTGCTGCTGCAGCTTGTCGAAGGTCTTGAAAGCCAAGGAACACTGACCGCAGCGATACTTGTAGACGTGCTTCTCGCTCACCGCGAGAGTGGGCACGACCGTCGCCGAGGAGTGGGCCTCGCGCTGATGCTGCTGCAGCTCCTCGGGCGTGCGGTACTCGCTCTGGCAATAATTGCACTTGAGAAAGTGCGAATCGCTGTTGATGTCGTCCGTGGCCATTATCATGTCGACGGCCTTGACGTCTTCCTCGCTGCCGCCGCTCGTCTTCTGAGCCGCGCTGGCGGCAGCGGTGGTGGGTGTGCTGCACGGCGACTCGCCCACGCCGCCGCCGCCGCCGGCGCTGCTGCTCTCGTTGCTGGTGTTGCGCGGATTGATGTTCAGCCAGTGGCTCTGATTGACCAGGGCCAGCAGACGCTGCAGCCCGTCGGTGTTGACCGAGTGGATCTGCATGACGTGCTTCTCGAGCAGCGCGCGATGCTTGAAATTATCTTGGCACAGGGGACACACGAGCTCGGAATCGTAATTGTCTTTGTATTGACTTATGTCTTCGTTGCTGTCTTCGCGCTGGGTCATGAGGAAGTTGCGCGTAAGGTCGGCTGACGTCTGCGGCGGGAATGCGTAATTGGAGCACTTCTCGTCCTCCGTGTCGTTATCTTGGTCATTGTCATTGTCTTGCTCCATTTCTCGCTTTATATCGCTACTCCCGTCTAAAAAACTTTCGCATCTTTCTGTAATTATAATAAGGTACGAAAAAACGTTACAGACGAACTTGTGCATTTCATCCGCGATCGGTTAAATTTTGAAAGTGAGTTGATTTTCTCGAGAATTTGAAAATTATGATTTATCACTAAAGTTTCTATTCATCAAGGGTCATTTACTTATCAAGTTTTATAAAAATAGATTATTACTCAACATGCAAATCAATTTCTCTCAATAATGCTTTACCGGAACAGGGGGCTTGAACGCGCTTCTCGATCGACATTGACATTACAATATGTCGGACGGAAGGCCAAGATGGCGGGAAATTCGACACAATGAGTTGAAATTTTGAAGAAAGAAATGATATCTAAAGACACACCCAAATCATGCTGAATGACTGACTTACCGGTATTTTTTGGAGTGGTCTGCTGCATGTCCTCGTTGGCGTCGATGTTCATGCCGCGCGCCTCGTCCGGATCGGGCAGCACCTGAAAGATCTCGGCGATGTCCGTCTGCAGGCAGTCGGACTCCTTCATCTCGGACCTGGCCTGCAGCTGGCGTATCTGCTCCATCTGCAGATGCTTCATGGACTTGACGTGCTGGAGAAGATAGAGGCGGGACTTGGCGTTGAAGCCGCACAGCGTGCACTGATAGATCTTGGAGTTGGAGCCGACCGTGGTGCCGGCCTCGAGCAGATGCTGCAGCAGCATCGTCGAGGCCTCGTGCTTGGGCGACGAGGCGTGTAAAGCTAATTTATGAATACTATTCGTGTAATAGTCGCAGGCGTGACAGCGTATTTGTGCGGAAATGGTCGGGGCCGAGAGGTACTTGAGCTTCCATTCGTTGCGCGGCCCGCCCTCCTTGACGTGATTCAGGTGCTGGAGTCGCTGCAGGTGCTTGTCCGTCTTGCAGTGCAGCTGAAAGTTGGCCTTGAGATTGGTCTTGTACGAGCACAGCTTGCAGATGAAGTAACCGGCGATGTTGTTGAGAATCTCCGTCTCGGGGATCTTCGTGCGGTCCTGGGTCAGATGGATGCCCAGCTCCTCGAGCGAGTCCGTCTCGAACTTGTTGCAGATGCAGCACTGATAGGTGTGGCCGGGATTCGGGTCCGAGGGCTCGGGCGGTGGCTCCATGCTCTCGGGCAGAATGCCGATGTCCGGATTGCCGAGGCCCGCGAGGGCGTTGAGATTGAGACTGCCGACGAGGTCGTTGCCGAGGTGCGGCAGAGTGCCGCCCGTCATCAGCTGGATCAGCAGGGCCTGATTGTAGGCCATGTCGGCGAGGGCGGCCTCCGTCGGCTGGGCTGCTTTGCCAAAACCACCGCTCATTATCTGGTCGAATTGCTGCTGTTGAAGCTGGGCTTGACTCGGTTGACTGGGTGACTTCTTCTGGTGCGACTGTTGTTGCTGCTGCTGTTGTTGTTGCTGCTGTTGCTGTTGTTGCTGTTGTTGTTGTTGTTGCTGCTGTTGCTGCTGCTGCAACACGGAGAGCGACTGCATGTGCTTGATGTTCTGCTGCAGTATCAGCATGTGATGGGTGTGCTTCTCGCTGGTCATGTGAATACGTAAATTGCGCGCGACGTTGGTCTCGTAATTGCAGGCGTCGCAACGAAACATGGGCTTGGGTTTCATGTGATTGGCAACCTGATTGGCCATCATGGAGTTCTGCTGCTGCTGATGGCCACCGGGGGACTGCATGTGCGGCGAGTCCTGCTGCGGCGACTGGCTCATCACGTTGCTGTTGCCCTGCTGCAGCTCTTGCATGTTGTTCAGATGCTTGTCGCTCTGCATGTGTATGCTGAGATTGCCCTTGGTCGTGGTGGAGTAGTTGCAGACCTCGCAGCGATAGGGCTTGTAGCCGCAGGTGTAGGTCTCGCCGCGGGCCAGGCGCGGATGGGGCTGACCCGCGATGCAGTAGATGCACGAGGTCTCCGCTTCGGGGTGCTTCTCCTTCATGTGTATCTCCAGGGTCTCCTGGTACTTGTAGTGCCAGTTGCACTTGGGGCACTTGAGGGTCTTGCAGGAGTTGCGCGAGTGGATGCCGGTGAGCGAGCCGCTCACGGTGGGCAGCCGCGAGTTCGCCAGGATGATCTCGCACTTGGAGCACTCGATGCCCGAGGGCCGACCCTGCATGTGCTCCGGGCAGACGCCGATCGTCGTGCCGCTGATGAAGTTCGGTGGGGCGATGCTCGCGTAGCCGCTCTGCGTGGCGGCCTTCATCAGCGAGGCTTGCATCTGCTGCTGCTGCGCCTGCGAGACGGCCGTGGGCGAGTTGCCCAGGACGCTCGACGCGAGCTTATCAGGAACCATTGACCACGAGGACCCGACGCCCAGGCCCTCGTTCGAATAACCTTGCTGTTGATTCTGCTTCAGTTTCTTATGATAGGAATCGTCTCTATTGGCTAAATTAGTAGTAATAGTAGTAGTAGTAGTTGCATTAATCATAGACTTATTCTGCGACGCGTGAGACTTGTTCTCGGATTCGTAAAATTTTGACTTCTTCTCGCTCTGGTCCATCGCCATGGCTGCCGCTGCTGCCATCTTCTTTGCCGATTGCTGCTGCTGCTGCTGTTGTTGGAGCTGTTGCAGCTGCTGCTGCTCGTTACTGTCGTTGGAGTTGGGCATCGACAAGCTCGGCTGTCTCAGCTCCTGATTGCACTGGGGTGAGACGACCGGCTCGAGAAAGCTGACGATCGCCTGCTTGTTCTTGCCGACGGGCTGTATGATGGCCGACGTGGTGGAGCCCGCGAGCGTCTTGCGCTCGTCGTCGAGCAGCGTGATCTCGTGGTCGCTTTGTGCGTGGGCGACGAAGCTCTTCGCGTGGCCGAAGCTCAGCTTGCAGATGAAACACATGAGGATGGGCTTGACCGGCACGGAAGAGGCCTTAGTGGGTGACGACGACGACGACGCCGAGGCGGCAGCCGCTTGCGCCGCCGCAGCCGCCGCGGCCTGCACGTACGAGTTTCTCTCGCGATTTCTAAAGTTAATAACACGATAACTATACATAACAGGAAGTTCGGAGTTTGAGATTGGTGACGCTTTGTTGCTGGATTGCTGATTGTTCTGGCCCTGGCCGACGCCTCCGCCGCCGCCGCTCAAATGGTGTGCGTAAAACCGAGATACGTAATAGGCATTGGCAATTTGTGGAATGACTAGTGAGTGTGAAATGGAAGTACCCTGGCCGTCGACGATGCAGCCGTCCGGCAAGGACTCATCCTCGCTCAACTCACTCTCCCCCTCGATAATGTAAGCTGAACCATCGGAATTATAAACTATTTTACCGTCGAACTTTTCAACATCGTTTTCGGACAATGGTTGCCCTAATTGTTGCTCAGGAACTATATTTTCTGCTTGACGCTGCTGAAGCTGCTGCTGCTGCGGCGATTGCTGCTGCTGCTGCTGTTGAGTATTATCGAGTCCGCGGGAACGACGTTGCTGCCACTGGTGCTGCCGCTACCGCCACTGCTCATGGCTGTGGTCGTCTGCGTCGTCGTCGTTCCCGCAGTCGTCGTTATCGTCTGCGTCGTCGTCGCCGTCGTCGTGTCCGCCGTAGCCGTCGTCGGCGTCGACAACGCGCTGCCGCGCAGACAGAGCTCCGAACCGGGCGAGGGGCTTACGGTCAGTGGATAATTCGGATTGTTGAATACTGTGCCCACAGCAGTCGGAGAGCTATCTCCCCGGTCTTTTTCCTCTTCCGGACTCATAGTATACACGATAATAATTGTATATAATAATTTTTTTTTCTTTCTAACTTATTTTTAGGTTTTTTTTTTTTTTACTTTATGCTTTATTGGAAATTAAGGTGTATAATCGTGTGTCGATGTGTGTTTCTGTGTGTGAGAGAGTAGAGAGGAATGGTGTGTTGTGTCTTTGTTTTGTATGATTATTTCAAAACTGAAACATCAACATTGAAGTCTGGTTGCTGCAGACATTCTGTCAATAATGCTAATGGAAAGTTTTTTCGTTATTGTACTCTTGCGACTCATTTTCGTCAACGTCGGAGGAAAGTCTGTTAGTCGTACAAGAACTTCGGGTGTTGATGCTTTATAGCAAATTTGAAGTAAGAGTAACTTTTGAAATACTGGGCTGATGATGTTGACGCTACGTCCTCTGCAACAGAAAGCAAAAAAAAACAAAACATTTTTTTTTATCCAATTTCAATCTCGATCGAGAAACATGATTGTTCGGTATGATGATGATGATGATAATAATAATGATAAATGAATGCATTTGTAAAAGAATTCTCCATTAGCACGTGACGCTAATGCCGGCCTTTTATAATCAGTATAACTCCGGACGTATTAGAGTGAATAATTTAAGGCAGGGATAAAAATGCTGTAGTGCCTACATTGCAGCTGTGAGTGTGTTTCACGTACATATAAAACCCTTGTCAACCGCAAGCGTAATATTTAATTGCGTAATTAGAGCTTCAAGCTGCTAATTCAGTCTCACACTACTTATAGAGTTCCCTCCTCCTCCCACCCGGCGCGCGATATTACTTCTTGGCTTTTTCAAGTGCTGCCCCGTGTTGGCTCCATTGTTTGAAGATTGTCGCGCGAGCTCGTTTCGTAATTAAAAAAAAAACGAACGTTTATAAAATTATCAACGAGTGGAATTATTAGGTGGCATTAATAATCCTTGAGATATTTTCAATTTTACATAATAGTGCAACAAATATTTATTAAACTTTACAGTTAATTAAACTGTCAGAGTATGCACACAAATTTTTCAATCATATAGTCTCCTCTCTCGTTCGTAGACGCGGCACGGCGTACTACGCCACTTGAGCAATTTTTTGTTGCCATGATTATCGGAGAGTCTTATATTGCCCGAGTACTATAATGTATCGATCGGTCTGCCAGCATACATATAGGTACTTTAAGATAGAAGACAACACTATTAGGACCTTCCGAATCGATATGAATTCATATTTTTTTTCTTGCCGAGGGTACAGAGAAGCAATCATTTTTTCATGAAAAAAAAATTGAAAAATAAAAAACGGTTAATGCAAATGATGAAACGAAAACGCACACGTTTACGTGGAAATAAACATTTTTATTATTTTCGTGTGTGCCTTTTATACGAGTATTTACGTTTAATACTCCAGTTGAATTATGAAAATGAAAAGCAGTAGTAGTGCGTTGAACAAAGGGGGTTGGGTGGGGAGAAGAAGTGTCGACGCCATCTTTATTAACATTGACAATCAATTGAATAATTAACGATGTATATCGCTTGTTTTGCGTAGCGTTGAAAAATGAATATTGTCAAGCGACTATAAACTTTTATTCATTCCAACATCGATTCGAAACGAAGGCTTCTTCTATTTAAACTTAAATAGATCAACAATTTGAATACAAAATTTAAAAATTAAAAATTGTCGCAGCTTATTTTTCAACGAACAAAGACGTTTTTATCTTTTATTCTAATGAAATCGATAGCATTCGTTTCACACCCGAAGCATTAGTCGACAATGACAGAGCGAAATTGCACATTTTTTACTAGAAAAAAAAGAACGAGAAAATGGTTCAAAGTTACGCGAATTGCAAATTATAAAAGTAATCCCCCGCAACAGCGAACCGAATGATTTTTTTCTAATGAGATAGTCCGGGCGAGCGCAACGCTGCGGTATAAGGTTCAACTTAGATTATGAGTCAGAGATTCATTATTTATTTTTCTTCGTTCTTTTTTTCTCTTTTTTGTTGCCTGCGCTCGTGCAAGTTTCAAATTAACTTTTTCAGTAATAACAAGATAATGAGCAACTTTCGTTAGCCGATTCGTCATTAGTCAATGCGCGCATCGTGTGGCTCTTGCCTTAAAAACAAGTTTTCTTAACGACAAACAAAAAAAAACTCTTGTTTTATTAATTTCGTTACTATTGAAAGTAAAAAAATAAAAGGTTTTGAATTTTTAAGAAATACTGTGAATAATTTACATGAGTTATAAGCATCAAATATAATGAAAAACACGAGCAAAGAGCAATGAATTTTCACTTTAGTCAGAAGGGAATAAAATTAAACAGTAAACAGTAAACAAATTTTCAAGTTCAAATTTAAATTTACTCGAGCGAAACGAAGCTTTCAATAATTTCATTACGAGCGAGTTAAAAGCAAAATGTCACTTTACGAAAAAATAAGTTTTTTTTCTCCTTATAATCTATTCAAGCATTTAAATTATAATGACTGTAATGTGCGTCATAAAGTAGAGGTTTCACACTTTGTACACAATCTTGGAAACAAAAAAGTTTTGATTCAACAGTTATAACTACGCTTAATTGTCTTTCACGCATAATTGGAATGAGTTATTAATTTTATAAGAAAAGTAGTTACGAAGTCAAAGGCATGAAAGTCAAACGGCTTCACGGAAAAAGGTCGCGGCGCGTGGAGTTACGACCATTATACACACAGCTTTACTTCTTTTCTTTTTTCAAGAAGCATTAATAATTATTTCGAATAAAAGATTGTACATTAATTGCATTGAAAACGCTCATTTGAATAATTCACAAGTGACTCGAAAGAAAGAAAAAGAGGGGAAAAAAAAGTAGGCGAACGATTTTCGTTCCGTTTTAACGTGTATGCAGAAAGCAAAGTTCGCGTGTGTGCACAGCGCAATTACGATTACACCGACAGGCTAATTATTCTCGTTATATGCAAAAATTCATGTAGTCGTGAATGCCTAAAATTCCGATTCGAAATGTGTTCACAATGCGCATTACACGTTGTCATTTATGACAGCGCGTGCCGCTGTATAGCCGCTGCTGTTTTTTATGCGCTATCACGAGGCGACGGGAACCACACCCAAATAGTCTATCGCTGGAAATCGAACGCGGCATACAGACACACGTACTACGAGCACACACGAACTCATATAGGAGAAGACGCGACTTGTCACGATCGTTTCGAGCTAATTTGAATAGTCGACATTATTGCCATTGTTATGCTGCGTGCAGAATTAACAACATTGATTCCGATTGGATCATTATTTGCATTATGAAATAAACGAGGGAATCTGAGAAAAGCCTCTCGACTGAAATATCAGCAGCGAGTCATAACTCGAATTTATAATTTTTCATTCTTATTTCGTATTTTAATTCCTGACGATTCGTCTAGTAATAATAAAATAACACCGATAACGCAATCATCATCCGGATGGCACTTGGGCGATGCCAATCGGTAATACACAAACAATAAGTCTTTTTAATCGTTTGCATAATTAATGAACGAGTTTCGTCCGGCACTGATCTATAAATGTATACATCTCGCGCTAATAATAGCACTTTGAAACATGGATTTTTCAAGAAAAAAAAAGAAACAGAACGTGATTTTTTTTATTATATCGATGCTCTCTGGCTATAATAGTGCTGCTGCTGCTCGCTCGAGAGAAATATTTTCCCTTTTCTCTTTTTCAATAATTTATTCGTTCATTACTGCGCAGGAGGGTAAGAAAGAAGAAGAAGCAGCAGGAGTAGCAGCAGCAGCAGCAGCGCAGTGGAAGAAGAAGAAGAGAAAGAAAATTCATATAATAAGAATCGACGAACGCGCAGGAGCATCAGCCAGCAGCATCGAACTGAGCGCCTACATATACCCCAAGCAGCACACATATCGAAGGAGAGAGAGAGAGGAGAGAGAGAAGAAGTACTAAAAGCTAAAGAATGAATTGGAATATAGACACACACGTACATGCACACACACATACAAATGTAAGAAGTAACACACAATGTTTGTATGTGCATCGAGGTGGTGATGGTGTTGGTGGATGATGGTGGTGGTGGTGGTGGCGGCGATGTGTCTCTGTGTAGAGTCTATATATAATGTATAAATGCGCGCCTCGATGTGTGCGTGTATTATACATACGATATGTACCCTAAAAGTTGGCGTTAAGAATGCTACATTAGAAGAAGACGGAAGATCGTGTGCGCCTATGTGTGCTCTCGCGCCGCGTCTTTTTTTCTCCTTTTTTGCTCTCTGTCTCTTACTCTCACGTGCGCGTGCAAAAGAGAGTCGCCAAATAATCAGCATCGTCGAGGTATAAATCAAAATTCGTAAACTGCTTGTATTTCTTCTTTCTTTTTTCTCTCTCTCTCTCTCTCTCTCACTCTTTCCTCTCTTTTGCTCATCATCGTCGTTAACGCAGATATATTACACGCACACACATATACGCACACAGGCGCGATAATATGCGCGAAATATATGCAAGTGACCGGACAACCGATATACAGCCGCATACACGGAAAAGTTTGCGTAAAGAGTAAAAGTGCGAGAGGTAGAGCGAGAATGAGAGAAAGAAAAAAAGAGCATGTATAATATTATAAGAGCAAAAAAAAAACTCTCTCATTTTTTCTTGCACATCCGTTCTCTGTCTCTTTCATTCTCGCACTCGTGGTCGTCGTCGTCGTCGCCGCGATCCGCGCGTCCTTTAGGAGAAAGAAAGAAAGAAAGAAAGAAAGAGAGAAAAGAGAAAGAAAGAGATAGAGAGGGGACTTCACTGTTCTTGTTACATTTTCTGCATTGTATATGTACTGGGTAGGCCGTGCCGCGCGCAGAACTCTCCGGCATAAGCTTCTATATAACTGCGCGCTGCCGCTGCTGCGAGTTTCGTAGATTCAAAATGTATTTTCATAGGTATTTGTACGTAGAAAGTAATGGTTGAGGGTGAAAAGAAATGACGCTACACACACATTTACATTGGCATCGCGCAGTACACAAGCGCAGGCAGTGCGCCACGGCCCTGCACACATACATACATACACGTACACTTACACCCAAAGATCGGAGCAGAAAAGCGGCAGGCAGCATATGTGACGGATTGTTTAAACACCTTACAACGTCGAGCGAGAGAAAGAGAGAGAGAGAGAAAGAATGAGATGATCGCTGATTATTGGAAACTTTTGAAGATTTTGTTATGATTATAATGCGACGTCTTAGGGCTTATTGTTGGAAAAAAAACAAGGGAAAGAGAGCGGAGTATTTCGAACGTGCGTATGCGAGTGTGCGTTGTATGCATAACCTAGCAATTCGCTGTAAAAAAAAAGAATACTGTACTGCCAGATCTACGCTAAGACGATGCCAATACATTTCATTCAATCGCAGCAGTAGTATTTCAATCCGAAGCGCAATATCCTAAAACTAATTGCAAATTTATTCGCGCAGCTGTTAAACGTCATAAACGCGTATGCAATTACCGTTGTAGTGCACGGAGCATTAGTTAGACGCGAATTTTTTAAACTGCAAAAAAATCATTATTTTTTTTTTTTTTAGAAAGTCTGCTCGCGAACGAGGTGTTAATGAACCAATTGAACATACGGACAGAAACGCTAAGTTACAAGAGCGAGAGAAAGATACTTCAATTTTTTCTCTCTTTCTCTCTCTCTCTCTCTCTCTCTCCCTTTTCTTTCTTTTTTACATTTCCGAATAGATGCTGTGCTGCTGTTGCAGCTCCTCGCGCGTCTCGAACTCCCGGATGGGCGTTGTTTAGAGTGGGGTGAGTGAGTGCGAGAGAGAGAGAGAATTTGTGTATACAATACACCTTCGTCAATGTAAAATATGAAATGTCTCGAGAAATTCTTCAATTTATTCGCGCAGCGCGAAACGATGATGCGCACCGTGCACGCAGCAAAACTACAACAGCTTGTCGTCGTCGAAAGTACAAAGCATTGTAACGCGCCCCGTCCGTCCACTGCTGCCTGCTTGCCTTTTAATTTAGGTTAGAATTTCATTCGCAGCGCGTTAGAAGAGAGACGTACGGGGCGCGATCGTTACATCGCAAAAATTTGACATTAATTCCGTAATGAAGAAATGGCAGGAAATAAAAAAAACACGATTTCGCGAATATCATTACGGAGAGGTCGAAATGAGTTTTAACGAACACGGCCAACTCTCTCTTCGGGTATATGGAGAGGCAGGCAACAACACAAAACGCGTCGATATAAGTAATAATTTTCACCTGAATATGAATCCTTTAATCGGGGAGAATTCGATGAATTTTTTCGCCAAATGGAATGGCCGCGTTCTCGCGCGTTATATTACTTTTTGCCTTTGCCTGAATACATATACAAGATTCCTTTCTCCCTCCCTTCCCTCCCTCGCACACCGTCCGCGTGAAAATGTGTGTGCAACGCAAAAAATGAAAAAAAAGAAAAGAAAGAGAATTGTAAAAAAGAAAAAACAGAACGCGAGCCGTGTGCAGAAAGAGTGAGAGAGAGAGAGGTTCCGTGAAAAACAGCACCTAATTAATCGAGTTGGTTGTGTTTTTTTCCTTTTTTTACAACTATACTTTTTTGTTGCAGCATCGAAGAATGTGTGTATCTACCTCACACCCTCGTGTACAGTAATAGAATACTTTTGCTACGCATACACACATGCTTACACACACGCATATACACTGATCAGTCGCAGTAGTAGCTTGACCCATCTGTTCGTCTAACCCCAGCGTTTATTAGTTTCCATGCTGCCCAGGCATTGATGTTCTTTAATTGCTCCGAAACGAGTCGGGAGAGTCTTAATTTCGCGCGCGTCGCTGTTACTGCCGCTGCTGTTGCTGCTGCTGCCGCTGCTGCTGCGAGAGAGGCGTTTGTCAGAATGTTATAAACATGACGTCAGCCCCAATGCCAATATGCATACATTAACAGCTTAAAATTATAACGCAAAAATGAATCGATGAATATTCAAATTGACGAGCGAATGAGAGGAGACAAATGAACGTCGGATGAGAGCTTCTACGAACGAATATTCCTTTGTTGTTTTTTTTCTACTGTTTTATTATTTCGAAATTAATGATCGCGGCTTTAGAGCAGCAGGTATAATATACAACGCACACTGCGTTAGTTGATAACTTAAAAATTTCGCGTTCGAAAAGCCAGTCCGATTCGTGGAATCGTGTATCGCGCGCAGAGAGCATTTTGCAATTAATTCTTTATTGCATATATTCGTCACACGAGCGCGGCAGCAGCAGCAGCAAATTGCTAATTTAAAATGAGTTTAAAAATAAAAATAAAAACAACTAAAAACCGGCATCGTCAAAACAATAACAAATCACTCGCTATCGCAAAATTAACGCCGAAATTTCGCCAAAAATCGAGCTAATTATTTGCGCTTTAAAGCCGTTTGAAAAGCCGAAACATTGCACAGTACGAGGAGAGAGAGCGCGAGCGGCGAGAGAGACTCGGATCTGCATGGCAGCCCGAAACGCGCAGACATTTTCGTGCGAAATAAATCAATACGCGATGCCTCCTCAACCCACGCCTCGTCGTTTTCAGAATGTATATGAGCGTCTTGAATGTGTATACTAACGCGAAGGGAAAAAAAGAGGATCGTTGAACGCTACTACGAGGGGGGCTGCTTTTATAGTATAAAAACGAAGATTTTCGACGATTAAAGCTGGAATTAATTGCAGTCTACTCGTTTGTTACTTTATAGTCAAAATTGAAGTGCACGATTTGCGTATGAAAATTTTGCGATTAAAGCACCGATAGTGCATTACTCCGAAATATGTTTTGACAAGCTCTCCGCGTGTTATAACAATCCTCGCGACTCGTCTCCGTGTAATACACGTAATTTATTTGCAGTGAAAATTTTAAAGCGTCAACACTCTCGCGTTGCTTACAACTTGACGCCGAGACACGGGAGGTACACACAACATCACGGTAGCAGCAACTCCACACAGTCACACACAGATAGACACACGCACACACACACACACACACATACACACGTTTAACGTCGTGTATAGCTCGTTTCGCGTCCTATGCTTTTAGCTCGTGTATAGAGCACAAGCAGCAGCTCGTGCTAAAACACAGCTCTCGCTCTCGCCTCGGTCTACTCGGCTCGCGCGCGCGCGAGCGAGCGAGAGAAGGTAAATAAAAAACAAACGGCAACAATTAGCCGCTTGGCGGCTTGATACCGATTCGTGTCGAGAGATTAATGCCTCACGCACATGTATATACGCCTATAACGAGGCACGAGGCATTCATTGCTCGAGCTTTTGGCGAGTTTAAATCTCTGAGTGATTTCAACGCGTGGCTCCGTGCAGCTCGCTGGCCGTCGCATAGCGGCAAGGCAGGCAGGCAGGCAGGCAAGTCAGGCTCTACGCAGGCCGGGCGCTGAAGCGGCAGCAAAGGCAATGGCAGTAGCAGCAAAAGCAGGCAAGGCACAAGCGAAAATTGGGTGATATGATTGCACACACAGGAGGCTGCTGTGTTATGTTGAAGCAGTACACATATAGTAGAAGCACAGTAGCAGTATCAGCAGAGAGCAAAGGCGAGTTATATGCTGGCTTAGAGGCGGAAACGATACCGAACGAACGGCTACCACTGCTTTTACACATGTATAAACACAGAGATACGCACACGGACACACTCGTGTCGATACACAGACGCGTGTGTCGAGCAGGGCAGTTCACGGTAGTTGTATTATATAGTAGTATGTAGTATGCAGTAGTTACATATGTATACAGCAGTGCTAATGAATTAATGGGTTTTTAGCGGGAACGACGACGATGAGATGCGACAAGAGTATAAGCGCAGCGAATAGTGGTGGTGTATAGCAGTCATACATACACTCGCTCGCATTACTTCGTTTCGATCGTTATTATACATTTGCTGCTTTGATTTTTCATGCCTCTGTCTTCGTCTGTCGTATATTAACAGTGTCAGAGAGCTGAGTACTGTATGTGTGTGCGTTAATGCCGTTTCATACTGTGTGCACAATTTAACGAATGAATATGACGAACCGTTGATTCTTCTTGCCTGCGCGATGCATCCTCGAATGATTTTTATGGAACTTTTTTTTCATCAGCCGCAGCACACAACCACTCGAGACAGAGCACAGAGAAGACACTGCAGGACACAGGATATACACTCACGCGCGCATACACTTTTTACATTTTTTCGCGACACTAATAATCGCGTTCGATCCCTTTGTTTTTAAACAATTTTCCGAAGATATCGGCGAGGCGCACACGTACGGAAGGTTCGCATGGCTGAGATTTAACACTACATTGCCAGCAGCAATTTTAAACCATGATATATGCACCTCTCAAAGTGTGGTGGGAGGTGCATAGCTCAGGATACACATACACGCGCGCACACACGGACACAGGGCACAGAGAGATACAGACACTCGCATACACACACACACACACACACACCAACACACACACACACTGATTCGCCACTCAAGTGTCTGGGTATAATACGTAGTACTGTATATGTATGCTGTGTGCAGCAACGCGACCATTGCACATTCGACAAAACGTTACATATTAGCCAGATATAATAAACTAATTAGATTTTATATGCTATAGATTCGTTCGAAAAATAAAAAGACGAGAGCGAGCGAGGAGAATGATATAATACCGTGTGTAACAATGGCCCCTTCTAGAGTGAGATAGAGAGAGAGAGAGAGAGAGAGAGGAGCCCTTTGTTCAACTGTGTTTCAGAGAAAATCGACGTTTTGCAAAAATATAAAAACTTCGAAGCGAGGCGAAGAGCCTCTAATGCAACGAGGCAACGATCGATCGTTATGGACGTTTGTTTTCTTCGATACACACACACGGACACACACACACACACGAGTACGAAATAATTTAACGACAGTGGTAGTCGCTCTTTTCGTCAAACGGTCTCACTTTGCTGTCTCTCTCTCTCTCTCTCTCGCTCTTATTTAAACAAATGAATGAACGAATGAATGATTTATCAAAGCTTTAAATGTATAATAGAAAACTTACTGCGAGGACGTCGGCTTAATGACTGAATATCGTTGAGCGAGCAAGAATATCTCAGTGCCTTTGATATCTTCAACATCTTTAGGAACGATTTTTTCATATTAGAATCGGTGGCTGACTGCTGCGGATCCTGGCGTAATTTATGCATATGTACATATACATTTAGTATGTCGTTGAGTAGTTAACTTTTTTCCTTTTTCTTGCACAAGCACAGAGACGATTTTTTATTAAATATATCGGATGTATAACTATATCTATATAATGAAGAGAATACACACACGCACGGATACATACATATGCTTGTGTATATATCTAAATATATATATAATGCTCCTTTTTCTTTTCTTCTCTTTCTTTCTTTCTTCTCTTTTTAATCTGCACGCTGATATATTTTCCTTAAATAATATATATATATTTGTATATAGATATATATTGATTGAATGGCTTTCACTTTGTAAATTTCACAATAAGGAACATTCAAATCACTATTTTGTCGTGCGGCCACCGCGGCTCATTTCTTTCTTCCTATATTAAAGCTTTCTTCGTTTACTTTTTTTACTTCTGTCTCTCTCTCGGTTGATATCGTGCGTAGGAGCGAGAGAGATACCAGAGAGACAGAGAGAGAGGCGAGTTGCAATTGATAATCGGACAACGCGTGTGTATAACACAGTCGAGGTACTATATGTATTATAGATATATACACAATATAATATCGTCGTATGTGTCCTCGCTGTAGTACTGCTGCTGCTGTAGTAGTAGTAGTAGTAGTAGTACTCGCTCTCTCTCTCTCGCTTTGCGCGTTTTTTTTTGATTATATATATATACTTTGTCTATATATATAATAGTTGTAGTGGTTTGTAGTAAAAATGCGGGGCTCGGCCGAGCAAAATTGGTGGACGACGACGAACGAACGAACGAAGAAACAATCAACAATCAACGAGGAACGTAACGAACAAAAACTTTTTTTTTTTCTTGCAGTAGTATTATAGTTGTATTACAAGTGTCGTGTGGTCTTCACAGGATCATTTACTATTTAGGCGCGCGCCATAATATAATTATTAATTATGATACAATATTTTTTTTAGTTTTTTATACTTAAAAAAAGAAAACAAATAATATTTTTAATTATAAAATGACAGACAACGAAGTGCCCACATCGAGTTGGGTTGCCGAACTGTTCGTTTACCGCCCCTCCTGTAGTCGATCGCGCACCCCACCCCGCCAGCCGTTCGCTCGCTCGCTCGCTGCTTGCGAGTTGCGCCGCCACTACTGCTGCTGCCGCCGCGCGCCCCCGTGGCCGTGCACATACACACGCACACAGACACACACACACACACACACAGTGTTTCTGCCTTGTGCTCGTCAGTGCGAATATGTATAAGCGCACGAGATAAAGCGAGCGAGCGAGTGAGAGAGAGAGCTCTGCCGCGCGCGTCCTCTCTTCCCCTCGCTCGTACGTGTGTGTATGCGTGTCTTGTAAATGTGTACGTGTGTAAGTGTATACGCTTGTGGCATGGATGTGTTTTCTAGTGTCAGAGAGTCGAGCCGAGGCACAAGCGAGAGCACAGCGGCGAGCGAGCAAGCAAACGCGCGCGTCGCGGTGCAGAAAAGGCTGGCCATCGTCGCCGCGCCACCACCAGTAGGGGCACCAAGTGGGCGTCACCTGGCGAGGCCTACGTCTCCTCTTGGGCGGGGCTTACTCCTGTGCCGCTGCTGCTGCTGCTGCTGGGCGATCGTCGTCGCGAGTATAAGGTAGAGCAGCAGCAGCATAGTGGAGTAGTGTGCGAGTGTGTGAGAGAGAGAGAGAGAGAGAGAGAGAGAAACGAAACCCGCGGCACACAGCCGACGAAAACTTTCGAGGCATACACTAACTAACCAACACCAATACATGGACACGGACGCACATCGACGTAGACGACGACGAAGCTCGAAGCGTTGCCCTTCTATATATATACACGCGCGCATATATACATTTATATGCATGTACTGTATGGATACACACACACACACTTATACACGGACACAGAGAGAGAAGAGATGGGTATACACATAAGCGCGAGCGCGCGCGGCGGAGCGGCGTGCGGGGAGAGAAGAGAGAGAGAGAGAGAGAGAGAGCGACTCACGCCTTTGTTCCTTACTTACGCATACCTAAGGCAGCTCTCATAAAGGACAGATAGTTGGTAGCGCGCGCGGTGCGGTGCGGGGCATAATATAAGCACACCACCACACCAAGCGAGAAAGAAAGAGAGCGCAAGGAATGAGAGTGAGAGAGAGAGGAAGACTCTTTTTCGAAAGATTTGGATATCACCGATTATTTTTCAATTTTAATGCGAGAAAAAGGAGGAAAAATAAGAAGTAACGAATCTTGATGATGCTTTTCTTTCTCTCTCTCTCTCTCTCTCTCTCTCTCTCTTTTTTTGCAGCCCAGCAACACACAACCGCGCTCGCGCGCGGAGTTGCATGTATAATTTCCCCTCCGTCGTCGTCGTCGTCGTCGTCGCGTTGCCCGTTACCGCTGCTGCCGCTGCCGCTGCTGCTGCTGCTTATCGAATTTTTCACACCTCGCAAAAAGGAGTCTTCATTTCTCGACTTGTGCAGCGCACCGTCTGTCTGTCTCTCGCTGTGTGTATGTGTGTATTATAATATTACTACACATTCGCGAATCCTTATGGCTTGTAATATACGAGAGACGAGGAAGAAGAGGGACCAGGCTCGCGCGCGCGGATTTTTTAATGACTATCGCGTTCTCCTTTTTTTTTTTATGAATAATTAATAACGAAGCGAAGACAAAAAAAAATGTTTTTCTTTTCCTTTTTTGAAGTAGAACGAAGAAGTAGAGGACGACGAAGAAGAAGCAAAGGAATAAAAAACTCGTAACGCGAGCGAGGATAGTGTATTATAAAAGATAGTTATAATATACCGTGTCGTTCGAGCTCGATGCCTTCGCGAGGAAGAAGGCACCCAACACGTACCGAGACAGCAGCAGCAGCAGCAGCGGAGACACACGCGCATATTGAGAGCGAGTACAAATACTGGTTATATATGTGAGTGTCCCTGCGTGTGTAAGTATGTGTATGCCGTTCGTGTGCATATACAGAAAACGAGCGAGAGCCAGGGCCCTCGGTGTAAAAAATTGAAATTGATTCCTTATAGTCCCTTATTTAGATTTTGTTTCCAAGACTCGTATTTTTACTGAATAATGCATTTCTCGTTTCTCTCAATCGACGAGTGAGAGAGAGAGAGAGAAACGACGACGACGAGAGAGGAAAGAAGGAGGATATCTCCTCGGAGCAGCGGCTCTTTCGACTTCGTCCCCGCTGCAGCCAACAGCTAACAGCATCAGCAGCATCGGCTTTATTATCAAAAATTTAAATTTTTAAAGATTAAAAAAAAAAAAGGAAAAACAAAGGGACGTTGTCTTGTCCGAGGATTGTCAAAGAATCTCCTGCAGTTAGAAAACGCGCGTTTGTTAAAAAAAATAATAAGAGTATCATTTAAGAGGGACGGAGGGACGTACCACGAACATGGCGCTGGTATTAATTATCCAAAAAAAAGCGTCCACTCCCCCGTGCTTACACTCTCTCTCTCTCTCTCTCTTGCTCGATACACATTGGGTATCAAACTACGTGCAGTGTGTAGAGTGGTAGTACTACGAAACCGAACGGGGTTCTCTCTCTCTCTCTACTCTACTCCGCAGCACAACGATGGCGGAATTTTGGAAATAAAAGCAATGCCAGGCGTTGAAATCTTCCAGACGAATTACCCATCAAGCCACCGTAATTAAGCGGCGGGGGTAAAATTATACCGAGAAGCAGCAGCAGCAGCACAGAGCAGAGCGGCTCGGCAGAGTCGCCCGGCACTGTGCGCGCCGCCAGAGAAAGAGACTTGCTCTGCGCTACGAGCTGCATAAAGCATGCGTATATAAAACCCCGAAAGGAAAGGAGAACTTGGAAATCGTTATACATTGTTTTTGGTGATAATTCGACGGAGAGAGAGAGGCAGGGAGAGAGAGAGAGAGCGAGAAGGAGAGCCTGATTTGAACAGTAAAATTTCATTCCTTCTTTGCTTTTTTTTTTATATTATGCTTGTATGCTGCACCGAGAAAGAGACTCCAAGAGAAGCTATATAAGCATCGGATCTGCGCCATGAAGAGAGAGAGAGAGAGAGAGAGAGAGAGAGAAAGAAAGAGAGTCCCCCTGAAAGTCATTCTTTTAAATCGATTAGTGAACATCGCAGAGGCATACAATACACACACGTATACGTATATGGGTATTATGTGTTAGTGTCGATTCGAGTCTCCGTGTTCGTCTCTCTTTCTGCACATACGAGCGCGCGCGCGCGAGCCTGTGCAGCACGAGTATTAATATTTCTGTGTGCAGTTATTTTATTTTACCTTTTTTTTTTTAAACTTTTTTTTCGAGCGCGAACTTTTACCGCGAAAAACTCCGCGTGTCTTTTTTTTTTGCATGGTTGCTCCGATCATTGTTCATCCGCACGTTTTGTTTTCGCGATTCCGACGACGACAACGACGACCACGACCACGACGACAAAGCTCGAAATGAAATTTATATTCGCGTATGTGTGTAGGACGACGACGCGTTACAGTATTATAAGCTGCAAAATCAGAGAGAGAGAGAGACACGAGAAAGATAAAAATATATATATCATCCATGCTTGGCTTTAATTGAACTATTGAATCCGCGTCACAGTTTATACGACGTTGGTTTCATTCAAATGATTTAGCTTCGTTGCCAATGTGCAGCAGCAGCGAAGAGCCGAGAGTGTGCAACAGAGAGACAGAGACCGAGAGCGAGAGAAAGAGCGACAAATAATAAAAGCAACAAACGAGATCGCGTAAAAATCATATACGAATCCTTTATTTTTCTCTCGCGCGCTGTCCGTCTCTCGCTCTCTCCTCTTCTCGTTGCGTCCAACACCCGGAGGTGTGCTCTGCTGCGTGACTTGGAAGAAAACAAAAAAAAAATTTTTTTTGAAGAAGACGAAGAAGCATTAGAGAGAGATGACCTTAGCCCCATAGATAAATAGCAAATGAGGCTTAACCCTGTGATTTTTGTTAATGATTAAGAAGAATATGAATAAACGAGTTTTTTCTTTCTCTCAAGAAGCTATTTACCGAGGCAGAGATCTTATATTTAATGTACAAAGCACATATAGTGTAACGCCGCGAAGAGAGATACATATACACACGTATTTGTGCGTATAGATATGTATATAATATGTATAGCATCTTTCACGGCTCTCTAACAATGAGTCTCCTGTAGTACCTATACAGTATATATAGTGTATATAATACACGTCCCCGGGATCGTGCAAATATTCCGGGGCCTTTGTTTCCTATATTTTTCGACTCGCGCGCGCTCACAACTCGGAGCTCATACCCGGCAGAGTTGATTTCATTATTTTTCAGTCATTCTCTCCTCTCCTCTCTCTCCTCTCTCTCTCATTCTTCCTAACTTTTTTTGTTTGTTCCTCGGCTGCTTAAAAATATGCCGTGCGGCTCGCGCGAGAACCTGTAAATTTTCCCCGAGACTATGTATCCAGACGTATGTACGTATACGCGCATCTAATATCGCGTTGTTAGTACATATATGAATATCTACGAGGATTGACCCGAGACTGCGCGCGAACGTGTGTATGTATGCATGTATGCATGTATGCATGTATATGTATGCGCCGTCGTGTGCACACACACACACACACACTTGCAAACTCGCATATCTATATAATGCGCCGGACTGCCGGAGCTCTCCGAGTGGAGTGTTGCTGTGCTGTGCCTGCCCTGTACTGCCGCTACTTTGCCGCTGTTGCAGTCTCTCTGTGTCTGCGGCGAGGCTGACCTTTTTTACAGCGCGTATAGATATATATATATATATATATATATGAGCCGAGAGCCGAACGACGACGAGATCAACGAGAGGAAAGAAAAAGCTCCCTGATATAACACGCCCCCGCAGCTCACACACACACACACACACACATATACACACATACACACGAGAGCCGATGAATGACTTTTCTCGCGAATTTTTGGCATAAATAATGTAATAATAATGACGATGATAATAATGAAAAATGAAAAATTGAGAAGACAAGACTTTTTAATAAAAAGTTTTGTAATGTACGGAAAAAGTTGACGACGATTCGCGCGGGGCGAGCTGCGCGAACAAGTTAAAGAAATGCTCTTCTTCGAGTCAGCTCCCGACGTCGTCGTCGAGTTAGTAGTGTAGTATATAAAAATACATGTATATAGTGCGGAACGATATGCGCACGCGGGCGTACGTCTGTATGTGTGTGCGAGTGTAAACGCGAATCGTCTCTTTTATAAATTAAGGAGTGCAACAGCGCGCCCCGGCCGTATTGATATTTTCTCGACGCGCGTTATAGGTATACCATACAGCGTGTGTGCTATGTGCGTGGGTACTTTTTATAATATACAAACTACGTAACGTGTTTACAAAACATTTTGCTCATTTAAAAATTAATCTTTATTATTATCGTTATTATTATTATGATAATTTTTTCTTTACATGGAAAATGACTAGCGACTCTTTTTTTTTAACGATTAGGATGTATAGGCGGAGTATGCCATAGGATAGGAGCGCGAAATTAGGCAGTACGGGTGAGGAACAACGAGCCAGCGAGCGAGCGAGAGCCCCTTTTTTTTACAGCGGTCTAAAAGCAAAGCGAAAAATGTGGCGTACGCGAAAAAAAATCGATGTTATTTACATCGAGCCCTATGCAGCTCTCATTGTTAGTGCGAAGCAGCGATGCGATGTTACATATGAAAATCATGTTGATGATGATGATGATGATGATGATGATGATAAGCTTTATGCGCGGAATTTAATGTAAATGGAAAATTTCGTCGACTTACCGGCACGGAATAATGCGTTCATTATTGTTAACGCTGAATATTGTCTCCTTATCGTGTATGCGTGTACGTGCGAGTACGTGTGTGGCAAATATTGCATTAGTATAATCGATCGTCGCATATGTATGGGAGACGCAATGACGATATCGATTCGTTCGTCGCCTATGCGTAATGAAAAATTTCGACGTATAATCGTAAAAAACGCACACATCGTTATATCGACGAAGACGGTGGCGGCGGGGGGGTTGCTTGCGTCGTCGTCGTCGTCGCGAGCGTCGAGAATCTAAGGCTGCGTAGCTCACTCTCCTCTTGAGTGGTAGTTTTGCACACCCCTACTACTACCCCAAGAGATGACTGGCGAAATATAGATATATACGCGCACACAAATGATACGCAATCAGCATCCGAAAAAAACCTGGATTCGTTGGGAGAGAGAAAAAAAAAGTATCATCAGTGCAAGGAACGAATGCTTATACGTATTGTAGTAGTAGGTAGTACGCGCGATAGACAAAAAAAAAAGATGGAAAACGGGAAAATAAAAAGATTACGTATGTATACGCATATACAATCCTAGGGAGAGAGAGGAGAGGAGAGAGCCTCGAAGGCGAGCTGCTGGCGGCAATCGCGCATAGCCCCGGTTCTCGCATTTAAGATTTGATTCTTAAAATGTCGATAACACGAGGCGTGTAGGTGCATGCGTGCTCGTTCGTTCGCTTAGCTCGCGTTGCTCTGGCTTGTGCTCTGCGCGCGTGTGTGTGGGTGGGTGGGTGGCGATGTGCTGCTGCTGCTGGCTGGCTGGCTGGCTCAAGCTAGATGTAGCTGTAGCTCCCCGCTTGTGTAAGACGAAGACGACGACGGTAACTTACTTCGAGAGCGTCGCCCGCTGCCGCTGCCACCACCGCCGTAGCCGCCGCCGCCGCGTCTCTAAAAAACTCTCCTCTACTCGGGATGGAGATTTTCTTGATTGCTGAAAAAGAAGAGAGCGTGTGTACGAAATTCGCCATAGCGCTTTCCTTACGGATTTTATATATTTCTTTTTCGTTCGCTCGTGACGTTGTTTGCCGAGGGTTGTGTGAGATGAAATAACGGAGACACTGTGACACATGTGGATTTCTGAGTTGATTAACGATAAAAAAGTTTTTTTTTTTTTAATGATCCGTTGAACACATCCATTGAAGAATGAATTACACACATCTACAAAATGAAATAAAACGACCAACAATATTTATAACTTTTTTTTTATATAATATGGTTAGTGATAACGGGAGCTTTAGAACCACAATTTTTTATTACAGCTATATACAATAAAATGTGTATTCAAAAAGCCTGGGTATATTTATTTCTTAGATTTCAATTTTTCGGAGAGGTCGTCGAACGTCGAGTCCTGGATGTTCAACATCAGGCTGTTGCCGCTCAAGTATACTCGGTTTTGAGAGTGGGAGATCTGTAAAAATTATAATTAATTACATTAATTTTGCGGAGCTCTCGTGATCCTGCGTAAACGTTAAAATATGAATATTTCATGACTTTAATTGCTTCGCGTCTTACAGCGAGGATAAATCGACTCCGAAGTTTTTAATCTCATTTCGTCGTAAGTACTAATGAGCCCGAGTCTCTCTCCGAATCCTTGTATATACCCGCGATACAGTGACAGGTACTACTGTGTGTAGGCAGCACATGGAGCTTCTGTCATGACTGGGCAGCGAACAACGCGAGCCACACACGAGTTGTGGGTGTGACTATGTCCACTTTATACGTGTGTGTGTAGGGTGGGTCAATATAGATAGAGAAAGTATTTTCGGCTCCGGATGCCCGGCAATGCTTGATGACTTTTGTTTAGAGAGAGAAAGAAAACACGTGGTATTTCCCTCCCCGATGGCGTTCCTTTTTTTTTCGAAAAACGAAAGAGAGAGTGACTTCGACTTCGGCGCAAAAATTCTCTTCTCTTTCGAAAAATGACTCAGTCTTCGTGGGTCGTCCGTCGTAAACGTACGAGTTTCGGGCGATACACCTCTCGGCGCTGCTCGGATAAGCGTTTATATTATAATTTTTGAGCTATAGTTTTAAAAAAAAAGCTAGGGTAATTTTCGTAAAAAAGTTTAAAATAATATTCGAAATTTTTTAGAATATTTGACGAGGTGCTTTGTGGGTGGACTCTCGACGGTGCTCGCGCAGAGGAATCACTATTGAAATTATATATGTAGCGGCACCGCAACAATCCGACTTTAAAGGCCGCCATGATAGAGGACATGCACTCAGTAGCGGCGAGCGCCATTTACATCCCGACGTAATTGATCGTCGAAACGAGAAGAAAATTCAAACGTAACTGGAAAATGTCGATGTTTCGCGATGAAGTAACGAAACTTCGTCTTGATTATTAATATCAAGCTCGAATTTAATTAAAACTACGCGTTAATAATTTTTTTTCTACTTTAAATTTAAGCCATTGTTAGTTTGAAATAAATTCAGTCTTACCGTTCGTGAGATATTTTGAGCGGCACGGATCTTCCTCAGCTTCAGGTAACCTGGATTTTGGCTGACAGCTAAACCTAAGTAAGCATTATTAAGGAAAAAATACGGGAATTGTGCATTCATCAATTATAAACAATACAAGTATTTTTGTATGAACAAAAAGGATATCATCTTTGCGGCCTCGGCTTCACCCTCGGCTTGGACGATCTTCTGCTGTTTCTCCTGCTTGGCGCGCTCGACGACGAAGGCGGCGCGCTGGGCCTCCTGCTGGGCGACCTGCTTGGCCTCGACGGCAGCGGTGTACTCCTTGCCGAAGCTCAGCTCCGTGATGGAGACGTCGTCGAGGATGATGTTGAAGTCGCGCGCGCGCTCCGTGAGCTCCTTGCGCACCATCATGGAGACTTGTTGACGCTGCGTGATCAGCTGCGACGCGTTGAACTTGGCGACGACGGACTTGAGTACCTCGTTACAGATACTGGGCAGGACCTGAGAGAGAGAGAGAGAGAGAGAGACAGACAGGACAGAGAGATAAAATTTAGACGATTGGTAAAAAAAAATTATCGCGAGGACGATAATAATGGTTATTGTTATACCTTCTCGTCGTAATCCAAACCGAGTTGACGGTACATGACGGGCAGGGTGGAGGCGTCTGGCCTGGAGAGCACCCTGAGAGAGATGTTGACCATTTGCAAGTCTTTGGAACCGGTGGGCGACGAGATCTTCCTTGGTCTGCTGCGAATGTCGTAGATGATGGGATAATGGAACCAGGGTACGCGGAAGTGCAAGCCCTCTGTCATGATGTCCTTCTGGACGCCGCCAAGCCGCGAGAAGATGATGGCACGGTGACCACCGTCGACTGTACAGACACACGTGACAAATTCATCATGACTTGTACATTTTTTTATGCAGAGTTAAATTTTCGATAATTTATTATTCTCGCATCGATTCGAATATTCGTCGCAAAGATGCGAGAGATGCCAGTTTCAGTTTCGCTTAATTACATTGCTGGAATCATAATTATTTGAATGTAGAACGCATATCAGAAAGTTCGGTCAATCGATGCAACCGCCCAATGGTTCAGAGTTCTTAATTCAATCTCGCACACTTTTGATTTTATACACGCATTCATTTTATGATGAACCAATAATTGCGTGTCTCAGTATGCAGAGCGAGAGATGCGCCGTAAAAAATTAAACAGCGTCGCCATCTGTAGTTCTCGGCCGGCTGCCACCGCGCGAGTGCTGGCATTAAAAAACGCGGAGGAGGCGCGCGCGCGCGCGCCCGTGACCCGCGCGCCGCTGCAGTAGCGATAAAAATTATATCCGAATGAAAACAAAATAAAATGAAAAAAAAAAAAAAAATGAATAGATGCGATTCGTTGCGCAGCGATGAAAATCGTATGTAACTTATATGAAAATCATTATCTTCGTTACGTGCAGCGGTATATATGCGAGAGAGACATCGTCGCGTGTTAAAAGTACGAAAATACACTAAGCCGATGCCGCTGAATGATACCCCGAGTTATACGATTATTTTTAATGACATCGCGTTATAAGAGCCAATGCCTCGTATCGGAAATAGAATTTGCATATTACGGTGCAGTTAACAAATTCATTGGAATAATATAAAATATATTTTTTTTAGCTTCTTCCACTTTTTACATTTGACAATTGATATTATATTTTTCAGGGCTCAATAGTAAGAAATAACATTTTTAAACAAAACTGTTTGATGTTTATCGAATTTGATATTTGGATTATTCAGAGTTTGATAATTGTATGTGTTCGAAATGAGTAATCAATCGATTGTCTGTGTCTCCGGCAACATATATCTGACTTACGTAAATTCCTAACCTAAGTTTACAAATTGTATGTAATTGCTTCCAAAAAAATGAAATGGTATTACACAAATTTACGTTAAAAAATGAAGAGTTATTTCAAAGTATTTACATCAGAATTAAAAGTTGTCAATGAAAACTGGACAAAAATGAATTACTAACAATAAGATATATTGTTAATTATCTTCATTTGTTTGAAAAAAATAATTTTGTTTGGTCATTAAAAATTATGATTAACTAACAATATTTATGCTATTATGATTGTTCACATTTCATCATGTGTTATTATTTATTGCATGGAACTAGAAATCTGCACATCAAATTTAAATTTCAAGGTCTGTTAAATTGTTTGATTGGTTTCAATTCATACAGCGTACGGCTATTACTCTATTTTCAATGCAAAGGAACTAATATAGCCTGTTTTTCATCAACTAATTTTGTTGGATTTAAAAATGGCATTTATATGTAATGCATCTTATTATAAAAAGATAATGTAGTAAATTTTATTACAATCATTCAATTAAACTTAATTTGTGAAATAGCTCAATGCAATAGTTTTCAGTTTGCCATTCGCAAGGTATGAAATTAAATCTTAATAAATGCTTCATAGTACATGCTAACAGTGGATGAATTATTTTTTTTTTGATGTAACGCAATGAAATGCAATGATTGTTTCAATTCACATTGCTATCTAAATAATCAGTCATTATCCTTGACTAATTACAAAGTTTGCTTCATGAAGACAGGTGACCTTAGATGAGTTTCATAAAAATTAATAAAACTCTTAAAATTTCCTGCAATTTTTGTACTTATATAAACTTTTATGAATATCTGATTCTAAAACTAGATTAGCACGTTGTAAAGCTGTCAATTAATTTTGTTAAACAGAGTGTTTGTCCTGAAGACATAATCATGGTAGCGATACAGCCACTGACTAAGGCCAGTCATTGAAAGATAAAAATGTACTTATTTACTATTATAGTGTTTTAATTACAGAAAATTGCTATGGTCTTAGTTATGAATGATCTAAATCAAATGAATAAACTTGAAAATGTAGGTATCGTTGGTTATCTAAAATTTTTGCACCCTAATGCGCAATTATGCAACATTACGTCAAATCATTTTGAGAAACTTGCAGCGTTTTTATCGAAATTTTCTCGTGAGCATTCCGGTGCTGGCTCGGCACGCGAGACACGAGGTCGTTCATGCTCATCGCTGCACTTGGCGTCCACTTAAAAATACATCGTATTCGCTAATGATACCACAATAATTGCATTTTATTACGTACCGGTGTACATGGATTGGTTAACTCCATAGACAGCGGCTCCAGCGACAGCCAGCAATTTTATGCCGACATTCAGGCCTTTCGGTGCTCCCTTGCCCAAACTGTTGGCGAAGTCGTTCAATTTGCTCTGAGACATTTTGTTTGTAAGCTTAAGACCTTAATTAACGAATAATGATGACTCGATCGACGGTTCAACGATCCTCTTCTCGAACTTGTAACAGAAAAAAAAGTACTCTCGGCCGTGTTATCGTACGATGAAAAAATCCGCCTCAGAGCATAATATATCTCACGTGTAACAAAATGAGTGCGGTTAAAGGTTTGCGAGACTCGCAATACGCAGCCGCGAGGAACGACGACTTTTAAGGTCTCATCACTTGAATGGAACGTCGTACGCCGGTTGGTATTTGCCAATTTTGCTCGCAAGAAGGCGCAACTTGACGGTCGCTGCTCTTGCCTCTTCGGACGATCGACGAGTGACGATAACAGCGACCACTCCCATGGCTTTCTCTCGCTTTAAATTGACCATATATGATAAAGCAGAGGGACTTACGTGTTCTCATTATGCGAATTATGTGAGCTGCAAAAATGATGCATGAATTATGAAGAGGGGGGGGGAAGTAACAAGCTTACGACATATTTGAATTTTCGAATATTTAACAGAATTTTTGCCAAGATTTTACCGTTGTTGTTCCATGACAATTTTCACATCGCATTCGGCAAGTACGAAAATTCAAAAAGCCGGTGTTCTCTACATTCGAGCCTTTTTGAATGAACACATACGCACTGCCGCGAGATCTACGCGGCGCGGAACGCAGGAATTCGCGAGACTCGCCTCCTTATGTTTTTGCAGATGTGGACAACTCTGCGTGTTTTCTTAGTGTGCGTGCGAGTATGTATGTATACGCAGCGGAATCCGACAGCCGACATAGACAACACTACAACAGAAAATTAGTCACCCGTGTGTATGAGGCACCTGATGTGTTCGAACGTCAGGCCTTGTACTTGAATTTATACGATTGTTACGATTAAACAGAATCCCGTAGAATAATAGATGAGCTCGGACATTACGGTCTGATGTCGAGCGGTGAATTTTTCCAGTGGTAGATTTTGCATTTACCCGCGATCATCATGAGCGATTCGCTGGATTACGGGCTCTCCGAGTCCACCCCGGAGCCACAGAATGTGATAACGGTCGATTTTATGGCCTTTGTGGATTACCTGAAGAAGATCGTCTTCGTGCTACATCCCGACGATGAGTTCAACGTGCCGATGGCCTTTGGCACGGCTGTCGAGGATAAAACCAATCAAGAGTGCATCAAGAAATTCTTGACTGATTCACAAGTTTGGGCTCTCTATATCCAACGTATATCAAGTAAATGTCGTTTTTACCCACTAAATATTTGTTTTGAAGTCATTTAATTGACTCCATTAACTTGGCTACTTATTTTTATAAACACAGAAATAATTAAGATGAATTTTTCCTTTGCAGATGATGACGTTAGTGAGGCAGACGATGAGAAAGAAAGTATTTCTTATTTCATATCAAATGAAATATTTTTTGCTAATCCTAAAATGATATCTATTGCATTCACCAAGAGAGGTGCTGTCATTGAAGCTGACAAATCTATACATTCACAATTGCGTATAGTATATTTTTCTGATGGTTCTCCGTATGAAACTTTGCACGCCATAAGTAAAACTATGGCTCCGTACTTTAAAAGTTATGTGAGGGAGAAGGGTAAAATTGACCGAGATGGAGACAAAATGGCTCCGTCAGTAGAAAAAAAGATTGCAGAATTGGAAATGGGACTATTGCACTTGCAACAGAATATTGATATTCCAGAAATTAGTTTACCAATTCATCCTGTTGTTCAGCAAGTAATTAAACAATGCACCGATGAGGGTAGAAAACCCAAAGTAGCAGATTTTGGGGCCAAAGCAGAAGATAGCTCCTTTTTGAATCAATTGCAAAATGGAGTTAATAGATGGATAAAAGAAATTCAAAAAGTATGTTATATGGTTTTATTAAGTATTAATTTATGATTTCATTTATGAAGAAGTTAATTAACCACCATTAATTTTTAATGAATTTTTCTACAGGTCACAAAATTGAATAGAGATCCAGAATCTGGAACAGCTTTGCAAGAAATTTCATTTTGGCTGAATCTTGAAAGAGCTCTGTATCGAGTTCAAGAAAAAAGAGAAAGCTTAGAAATTAGCTTGACACTGGAAATTTTGAAATATGGAAAACGTTTTCATGCTACAGTTAGTTTTGATACTGACACTGGATTGAAAGAAGCATTATCAACTGTGTATGATTACAATCTTTTAATGAAAGATTTTCCAATCAATGATTTACTATCAGCTACTGAATTAGATAAAATTCGCTATGCTATTCAGCAAATATTCATTCACCTAAGAAAAATAAGGAATACAAAATATCCAATTCAAAGAGCATTGAGATTAGTAGAAGCCATTTCTCGAGATTTGGGAATGCAATTATTGAAAGTTTTGGGAACAAGAAGATTAATGCATATAACATTCGATGATTTTGAAAAAGTAATGTCTCAATGCTTTGAACTTTTTAACGCTTGGGATGATGAATACGACAAATTGACGCAATTACTTAGGGACGTTGTTAAGAGAAAACGCGACGAGCACATGAAAATGGTCTGGCGCGTGTCTCCAGCTCACAAAAAATTGCAAACAAGAATGGAACAGATGAGACGTTTCCGTCGACAACATGAGCAGCTTAGAACTGTCATCGTTCGAGTACTGAGACCAACACGACGAAACAGTCCGATAAACGAGAAAAATAGCAACGATAAAGTTGAATTTGCTTTTGACGCGGCCGATGCCGATGCGATCAGCGAAGTCAACTTGGCCTACGAGAATGTCAAAGAGGTAGATTGCTTGGACATCACGAAAGAGGGATTGGAATCCTGGGAAGCCGCTGTCGATAGATACGAGGAGAGAATCGAGCGTGTAGAGGCCAGAATAACTGCTCATCTCAGAGATCAATTGGGAACCGCCAAGAATGCCAATGAAATGTTCCGAATTTTCTCGAGATTCAATGCCCTTTTCGTAAGACCTCATATAAGAGGTGCCATTCGAGAATATCAAACGCAATTGATACAAAGAGTCAAAGATGATATTGAAACTTTACACGAAAAGTTTAAGGTAAATACAGCATCTGGGACTTCATATTAATTTTCGAAATTTTGAGTATCTAATCATTCTTTATTTATTCAGGTTCAATATGCTCCAAGTAAATGTTGCAAAATGAGCACTGTAAGAGATTTACCACCCATTGCTGGATCAATCATCTGGGTAAAACAAATTGACTTTCAGTTAACGATGTATCTCAGACGCGTCGAGGATGTACTCGGTAAAATGAATTTCCACAAGAATTATTCACTCTTAAACATTTTCTCTTTTGTTGATTTTCTAATGTCAAACTTTGTACAGGCAAAGGATGGGAAAATCATATCGAAGGCCAAAAATTGAAAGCCGACGGCGATAGTTTTCGCACGAAACTCTCGACTCAAGAAATATTTGACGATTGGGCTCGTAAAGTGCAACAACGTAACATCGGGGTGACCGGCCGCATATTTACGATAGAGTCGATACGCTCCCGTGTAGGTAGAGGAAATATTCTCAAGCTGAAGGTCAATTTTCTGCCGGAAATCATAACTTTGTCAAAAGAAGTGAGAAATTTGAAAAATTTAGGATTTCGCGTGCCTATTGCTATTGTTAACAAAGCTCATCAAGCCAATTTACTCTATCCATTCGCAATTAGTCTAATCGAAAGTATCAGAACGTACGAGAGAACGCTAGAAAAGGTAACTTCAGTTTTATACTTGGTAATTTTGAAAAATTGAAATACTTTATTTACTCTTGTTTGTTTTCTTTTTAATGCAGATTGAGGACAAGTCCAGTATCATACCATTGATTGCTGGTCTTCGTAGAGACGTCCTAACACTTATCACCGAAGGCATAACTCTCATTTGGGAGAGCTACAAATTAGATTCTTATGTACAGCGACTGTCGGATGCGGTTCTGTCGTTCCAAGAGAAGGTCGAAGATCTTCTGGTTGTCGAAGAGCAACTCGATGTTGACGTACGTTCCCTTGAAACGTGCCCGTACTCCGCCAATACGTTCGCCGATATATTAATCAAAATTCAAAAATCAGTCGATGAGCTCTGTTTGAAGAACTTTTCGAATCTGCATTTATGGGTGTCACGATTGAATGACGAGGTAGAGAAGAGCTTAGCATTCCGACTAGAAGCTGGCATCAAAGCTTGGACAGATGCTCTTATGGGCAGGAAAAAGGTCGATTTGAGCATGGACACTGATGCACCGATGCTACCCGCGCACAAGCTAGGTGGTGATCCCAAGATACAGAATCAATTCCACGAAGTTCGCATTACCAACCAAACGATGTATCTGTATCCAAGCATAGAAGATGCTAGATTCCAAATAATGCAGCAGCTTTTTGCCTGGCAAGCGATCGTGACTTCGCAGACTCGAATCCAAAGTTCTAGATACCAGGTGGGCCTGGACAAACAGGAATCGAGTACTTACCGAAATCTATTGACCAAATTGCCCTTAGGCAAAAATGCACTGGAGATGTCCTATGACGCGATCGAGCAGAAAATGCTCGACATCAACAACTACGTCGATCAGTGGCTTCGTTATCAATCGCTCTGGGATCTGCAGCCAGAAAATCTCTACGGCAAATTGGGCGAAGATATTACGCTGTGGATCAAGTGCCTGAACGACATCAAGAAAACTAGGGCAACTTTCGATACATCCGACACGAGGAAAGAATTTGGTCCCGTCATCATCGACTTCGCCAAAGTCCAAAGCAAGGTGTCTCTGAAATACGACTCCTGGCACAAAGAGACGCTCGGAAAGTTCGGCTCTCTGCTCGCCAACGAGATAGCCAGCTTCCACTCGCAAATATCGCGATCGAGATGCGACCTCGAGCAGCACTCGATCGAGACGGCCAGCACGACCGAGGCAGTCACCTTCATCACCTACGTGCAGTCGCTGAAGAGAAAGATGAAGCCTTGGGAGAAGAAGGTCGACATTTATCGCGAGAGTCAGAGGATCCTCGAGAGGCAGCGATTCCAGTTCCCCTCGAACTGGCTGCACGTTGACAACATCGAAGGCGAGTGGGGAGCTTTCAATGAGATTATGAAACGCAAGGACATGACCATTCAAACGCAAATATCTTCGCTGCAGCTCAAGATCGTGGCCGAGAACAAGGCCATCGAGGTCAGAACGTCGGACTTCCTCAACGATTGGGAGCAAGAAAAACCGGTGGAGGGACATCTGCGTCCGGACGATGCTCTTCAGCAAATCTGTACCTTCGAGAGCAAATTCGCTCGCATCAAAGAGGAGCGAGACAACGTTAGCAAAGCCAAAGAAGCTTTGGAACTTACCGAAACAGGTGGAAGTTCGGATAACGAGGCTCGAATGCAGGTGGTATTCGAGGAGCTTCAGGACCTCAAAGGAGTCTGGTCGGAGTTGCTGAAGATTTGGACGCAGATCGATGAGATTCGCGAGAAGCCTTGGCTCTCGGTACAGCCAAGAAAGCTGCGCATACAATTGGATGCCATGCTGACCCAATTGAAGGAACTGCCCGCGCGACTGAGACAGTACTCGTCGTACGAGTACGTAAAAAAGCTACTGCAGAATCATCTGAAAGTCAACATGCTTATCATCGAACTGAAATCGGACGCGTTGAAAGAACGGCATTGGAAGCGTCTCATGAAGCAGCTCAAGGTCAATTGGTCATTGAACGAGTTGACTCTTGGTCAGGTCTGGGACGTCAACCTGCAGAAAAACGAAGGTATCGTCAAGGACATCATACTTGTTGCTCAAGGAGAAATGGCGCTTGAAGAATTCTTGAAACAAGTTCGCGAGGCTTGGCAGAATTACGAGTTGGATTTGATTCATTATCAGAACAAGTGCCGCTTGATTCGCGGATGGGACGATTTGTTTAACAAAGTCAAGGAACACATCAATTCCGTGGCAGCCATGAAATTATCTCCGTACTACAAGGTATTCGAAGAAGAGACCATAAGTTGGGAGGAAAAACTCAACAGAATCAATGCTCTCTTCGACGTTTGGATCGACGTTCAACGAAGATGGGTGTATTTGGAAGGCATCTTTTCTGGCAGCGCAGATATCAAAACTTTGTTACCAGTTGAAACATCACGTTTTCACAGTATAAGTTCTGAATTTTTGGGACTCATGAAAAAGGTTTCAAAGTCTCCCATGATAATGGACATCTTGAACATTCCTGGCGTTCAAAGATCTCTCGAGCGTCTAGCCGACTTGCTCGGAAAGATTCAGAAGGCTCTGGGCGAGTATCTGGAAAGAGAAAGAACGTCGTTCCCTCGATTCTATTTTGTCGGTGACGAAGATTTGCTCGAAATCATCGGCAACAGTAAGAATCTGACGAGGCTCCAGAAGCACTTCAAAAAAATGTTTGCCGGCGTCGCGACCATCATACTCAACGAGGAAAACGACATTATTTTGGGTATCGCCTCTCGCGAAGGTGAAGAAGTCATCTTCCAGAATCCTGTGTCGACCGTGATCCACCCCAAGATCAATGAGTGGCTGTCATTAATTGAAAACGAGATGCGAGTGACTCTCGCCTCGAGCCTAGCCAGAGCAGTCGAAGACATCAAGAAATTCCGTCAGAACTTCTCATCGCAATATCTCATGAGCTGGTGTGACAAGTATCAAGCTCAAATCGTCATTCTGGCGGTACAGATAATCTGGTCGGAAGACGTTGAGAACGCCCTGCAGGAGGCGCAAGACAATCAGAAGACCAATCCGCTCGAGCGCGTGCTGTCCAATGTCGAGAGCACCCTGAACATCCTCGCGGATTCCGTATTGCAAGAACAGCCGGCTCTGCGCCGCAAAAAGCTCGAGCACCTTATCAACGAGTTCGTGCACAAGCGTACCGTGACGAGGCGACTGATCGCCAACAACGTCACCAGCCCCAAGGCTTTCGAATGGCTGTGTGAGATGAGATTTTACTTCGACCCGCGGCATCCCGACGTGTTGCAGCAACTTACCATCCACATGGCCAATTCGAAATTCTTCTACGGCTTCGAGTATCTCGGCGTGCAGGATCGACTCGTGCAGACACCGCTTACCGACAGGTGTTACTTGACCATGACGCAGGCGCTCGAGTCGCGCTTGGGTGGCTCGCCCTTCGGACCCGCGGGTACGGGAAAGACCGAATCGGTCAAAGCTTTGGGACATCAGCTCGGCCGATTCGTATTGGTATTCAATTGTGACGAGACCTTTGACTTCCAGGTGAGATTTTTTTCAACATGCAGCTTCACGATTTTCGATCTTTTACATTTATTTACATTTATTTAATATTTTTCTCCAGGCTATGGGTCGTATATTCGTTGGTCTGTGCCAAGTAGGAGCTTGGGGTTGTTTCGATGAATTTAATCGTTTAGAAGAGCGCATGCTCTCAGCTGTATCGCAGCAAGTCCAGACAATTCAAGAAGCCTTGAAAAATCAAATAGAGGGTAAAAAGGAAGATGCCCTCTGCGTCGAATTGGTTGGTAAACAAGTCAAAGTATCACCCGACATGGCTATCTTCATCACAATGAATCCTGGATACGCTGGCAGATCGAACTTACCTGACAACTTGAAAAAACTGTTCAGATCTTTAGCTATGACTTCACCAGATAGACAGTTGATTGCTGAAGTCATGTTATTCAGTCAAGGTTTCCGAAAGGCCGAAAAACTAGCTTGTAAAATTGTTCCATTCTTCAGGTGAGCATCGAAATTTATAATTACTTTCAAATAATTTTTGAAATAGTCTTAAACATTTAAATTTGTTTACAGATTATGTGATGAGCAATTGTCCAATCAATCTCATTACGACTTCGGTCTGAGAGCTCTGAAATCAGTTTTAATATCCGCGGGTAATGTCAAGCGCGATCGAATTCAAAAGATCAAAGAAACCCTGCAAAGTGAATCCGACAGTACCATCGATGAAGCATCTATAGCAGAAAATCTACCAGAACAAGAAATATTGATTCAATCCGTATGTGAAACTATGGTCCCGAAACTCGTTGCTGAGGATATACCGCTTTTGTTCAGCCTATTGAACGACGTTTTCCCTAATGTCAACTATACTCGGGCTGAAATGAAAGGTAAAATTTTATTCAATGTCTTAGCTAATAAAATTGTCTAAATGTAATAATATTCCATGTTAACATTTTTTTTTCAGGCCTCAAAGATCAGATTAGAAAGGTATGTGCCGAAGAGTATCTCATTTTCGGTGAAAGCGGCGAAATTGGAGCAGCTTGGCAGGAAAAAGTCCTTCAGCTTTATCAAATCTGCAACCTTAATCACGGTTTAATGATGGTTGGACCCAGTGGCTCCGGAAAAACGAGCGCTTGGAAAGTTTTATTGAAATCTCTCGAAAGATTAGACGGCATGGAGAGTGTTGCGCATGTAATTGATCCCAAAGCAATCAGCAAAGAATCTCTGTATGGTGTGCTCGATCCAAACACTCGTGAATGGACTGACGGTCTTTTCACGCACATTTTGAGAAAAATTATTGACAATGTACGAGGAGAAATCAACAAAAGGCAATGGATTATCTTCGACGGTGACGTCGATCCTGAATGGGTAGAAAATTTGAATTCAGTGCTTGATGACAATAAATTGTTAACTTTGCCGAATGGTGAAAGATTGAGTCTTCCACCGAATGTTCGAATAATGTTCGAAGTTCAAGACTTGAAATACGCGACACTTGCCACCGTATCGCGTTGCGGTATGATTTGGTTCTCCGAGGATATTTTATCCACCGAAATGATTTTCGATAATTACATGTTGCGCTTGAAGAATATAGCTCTTGATGAAGGCGAGGACGAAATCGTTGTGTCTAAAAAAGTCGAAAGAGACGAGAACAGCACACCAGCTTTAACTGTTCAAAATCACGCGGCTAATGTATTGGCCAGTTTCTTCCAACCGGAGGGTCTTGTGGTGAGATGTTTAGAATACGCGATGAAACAGGAGCACATAATGGATTTCACACGACTCAGAGCTCTAAACTCTCTGTTTTCAATGCTCAACCAATCCATTAGAAATATCATACAATACAATCACTCTCATCCAGATTTCCCATTGTCCAATGAAAAACTGGAACATTATTTGACAAAGTCATTGATTTACGCTTTGCTATGGAGTTTCACTGGCGATGCCAAATTGAAAACCCGTTCGGACTTTGGTGATTTTATACGATCCATCACTACAATACACTTACCTGCCCAGGCAAACATTCCAATTGTAGATTATAAGGTTGATATCACTGGAGAGTGGCAACCTTGGAGCAACAAAGTACCGCAAATCGAAGTTGAAACACACAAAGTAGCATGCCCAGATGTTGTAGTACCCACTCTTGATACAGTTAGACACGAAAGTCTTCTGTACACATGGTTGGCAGAACATAAACCTTTAGGTAAGAAAATAATTTTTGTAATTATTTGAAGTAAAGATTACGGCAATTTTTAACACGATTTATTTTTCAGTTCTTTGCGGCCCACCTGGATCAGGAAAAACCATGACTCTATTTTCGGCACTTAGAGCTCTACCCGAAATGGAAGTCGTTGGTCTTAATTTCTCCTCGGCCACGACACCAGAACTACTTCTGAAAACTTTCGATCACTACTGCGAATATCGTAAGACTCCGAACGGTGTCATTTTGTCGCCGGTTCAACTTGGAAAATGGCTTGTGTTGTTCTGCGACGAAATAAATTTGCCCGAAATGGACTCGTATGGAACTCAACGAGTAATTTCATTTTTGAGGCAGCTCGTGGAGCACAAGGGATTCTACCGTTCCTCAGATCAGGCTTGGGTTTCCATCGAAAGGATCCAGTTCGTCGGAGCTTGTAATCCGCCCACCGATCCCGGCAGAAAGCCACTGAGTCATCGATTTTTGCGACACGTGCCTGTCATCTATGTCGATTACCCCGGAGAAATATCTCTGAAACAAATTTACGGAACATTCGTACGCGCAATGTTGAGATTGGTACCGGCGCTGAGGAGTTACGCAGAACCACTCACAAACTCAATGGTCGAGTTCTATTTAACATCTCAAGAACACTTTACCCAGGACATGCAGCCTCATTACATCTATTCTCCTAGAGAAATGACTCGATGGGTCCGTGGCATATGCGAAGCCGTAAGACCTTTGGAAACTCTGAGTCCCGAGGGTCTCGTACGTCTCTGGGCTCACGAAGCTCTACGATTGTTCCAAGATCGTTTGGTCGAAGACGCGGAAAGAATCTGGACCAACAAGATGATTGACGCCGTCGCTCTGAAACACTTCCCCAGCATCGACGGACAAACCGCTCTCAAGCGACCTATACTGTACAGTAATTGGTTGACCAAAGATTACGTGCCTGTAAGTAGATCGGAACTGCGTGACTATGTGAAAGCTAGACTGAAGGTATTTTACGAGGAAGAATTGGACGTGCATCTCGTATTGTTCGACGAAGTTCTGGAACACGTGCTACGAATCGATCGAATCTTCCGTCAACCGCAGGGACATTTGCTGCTCATCGGTGTTTCCGGAGCTGGAAAAACGACCTTGTCCAGATTCGTAGCCTGGATGAACGGACTGACCGTGTTCCAGATCAAAGTTCACAACAAGTATACCGCCGAAGACTTCGACGAAGATTTGCGTCAAGTACTGCGACGCTCGGGTTGCAAAGACGAGAAGATAGCCTTCATCTTGGACGAGTCGAACGTCCTGGATTCGAGTTTCTTGGAGCGAATGAACACGCTCCTCGCCAACGGCGAAGTACCCGGTCTATTCGAGGGCGACGAGTACTCGACTTTGATGACACAATGCAAGGAAGGCGCCCAGCGAGAGGGATTGATGCTCGATTCCAACGAAGAGCTTTACAAGTGGTTCACTGGCCAGGTGATGAAAAATCTCCACGTTGTCTTCACCATGAACCCCAGCACTGCAGAACTGAAGAGTCGTGCCGCTACATCACCCGCTCTGTTCAATCGTTGCGTGCTCAATTGGTTCGGTGATTGGTCCGACAATGCACTGTTCCAAGTTGGTAAAGAATTCACCGGCCGCATCGATTTAGACAATCCGCACTGGATCTGTCCGGACTATTTCCCGTCGAGTTGCTCGATGGTGAACGATAAGATAACCCATCGTGAGGCCGTGGTCAACGCCTTTGTATACGTGCATCAGACGCTTTACAAGGCCAACTCGAAATTGGCCAAGAGAGGCTACAGGACAATGTCGATAACACCACGACATTATTTGGACTTCATCAACCACTTCGTAAAATTGTACCAAGAGAAGCGCAGCGATCTGGAAGAGCAACAGCTGCATCTGAACGTCGGTTTGAGCAAAATAGCCGAAACCGTCGAACAAGTCGAAGAGATGCAGAAGAGCCTCGCCGTCAAGTCACAAGAACTGCAGGCTAAGAACGAGGCAGCCAACGCCAAGCTGAAACAGATGGTCAAAGATCAGCAGGAGGCTGAACGTAAAAAGGTTCAAAGTCAAGATATTCAGCAACAATTGGCCGTACAAACCGTGGCTATCAACCAGAAGAGGGACGACGTGATGGCCGATCTGGCGCAAGTCGAGCCAGCCGTCATCGACGCCCAGAACGCCGTGAAATCCATCAAGAAGCAACATCTAGTCGAGGTAAGATCGATGGCCAATCCACCGGCCATCGTCAAGGTAGCACTGGAGTCTATATGTCTGCTCCTCGGCGAGAACGCCAACGATTGGAAATCCATTCGTGCCGTCATCATGCGCGACAACTTCATCAACACGATCGTGTCGAACTTCAGCACCGAGAACATCACCGACGACGTGCGCGAAAAAATGAAGAGCCGCTACCTGGTCAATCCGGATTACAACTTCGAGAAGGTGAATCGCGCCAGTATGGCTTGCGGACCGTTGGTCAAATGGGCCATCGCCCAGATCGAGTACGCGGACATGCTGAAACGCGTCGAGCCGCTGCGCGAGGAACTGTTCTCGCTGGAGCAGCAGGCCGAGACGAACAAGAACAAGGGCGAGGAAGTGAAGAACCTGATCTCGCAGCTGGAGCTGAGTATCGCCTCGTACAAGGAGGAATACGCCCAGCTCATATCCCAGGCGCAGGCCATCAAGACCGACCTGGAGAACGTGCAGGGCAAGGTCGACCGATCGATCGCCCTTCTCAAGTCGCTGGTGATCGAGCGAGAGAGATGGGAGTTGACCAGCGAGACGTTCAGAAGCCAGATGTCGACCATTGTGGGCGACGTGCTGCTGTCATCCGCATTCCTGGCTTACGCCGGATACTTCGATCAACACTATCGGCAGAGCCTCTTCTCCACTTGGTGTCAGCATCTGCACAACGCCAAGCTGCAGTTCCGTATGGACATCGCCCGCACGGAATACTTGTCCAATCCGGACGAGCGTCTCAGGTGGCAGGCCAACGCCCTGCCGACCGATGAGCTGTGCATGGAGAACGCTATTATGCTGAAACGCTTCAACCGCTATCCACTCATCATCGATCCCTCGGGTCAGGCCACGGAATTCCTGCTCAACGAGTTCAAATCGCGCAAGATCACCAAGACCAGTTTCCTGGACGACTCGTTCAGAAAGAACTTGGAGAGCGCCTTGAGATTCGGAAATCCTCTGCTCGTGCAAGACGTGGAAAATTACGATCCTATACTGAATCCAGTCTTGAACAGAGAACTGAGGCGCACCGGTGGGCGTGTTCTGATCACGCTCGGCGACCAAGACATCGATTTGTCGCCGTCGTTTGTCATTTTCCTGTCGACCAGGGACCCTACTGTCGAATTCCCACCGGACATCTGCTCGAGAGTGACCTTCGTGAATTTCACGGTCACGCGCAGCTCGCTGCAGAGCCAGTGCTTGAATCAAGTGCTCAAGGCCGAGCGACCCGATATCGATGAGAAACGATCCGACTTGTTGAAGCTCCAGGGTGAGTTCCATCTGCGTTTGAGGCAGCTAGAAAAATCTTTGCTGCAGGCCCTGAACGACGCCAAGGGTAAGATCCTTGATGACGACTCCATAATCACGACTCTGGAAACGCTGAAGCAAGAAGCCGCCGACATCAGCAAGAAGGTCGAGGAAACCGACAAAGTCATATCCGAGATCGAGAACGTGTCCCATCAATATCTGCCGCTGTCTCAAGCTTGCTCTAACATCTATTTCACGATGGACAGCTTGAACCAGATTCACTTCTTGTATCAGTACTCGTTGAAGATGTTCCTCGACATATTTACCTCCGTGCTGACGAAGAGCCCGGAACTCTCGAAGCTGTCCGGCTATACCGAGCGATTGAACCACATCACCAAAGACCTCTTCTCCGTCTGTTACGAGAGAGTCGCGAGAGGCATGCTGTATCACGATCGACTCACCTTTGCCTTGCTCCTCTGTCGCATCCAACTCAAGGGAATGCTGCCCGGAGCCAGCTACGACAAGGAGTTCTCGTTCTTCTTGCGTGGCAAAGAGGGCGTGCTGAAGGAGATCTCGCTTAACATTCCTTACCTCAGCTCGGAACAGGTCGAAGCCATGGTTCGACTGAGCTCCAAATTACCGCAATTCTTGAAGCTGCGCGACGACGTGCAAGACAGCGCTGACTTCAATGCCTGGCTACAGTGCCAGACGCCCGAAACTTGCGTGCCGAAACTTTGGAACGAAGAGAAGGTGACGTCGAAACTTGGTGTATCGATCAACCAACTGTTGATCATACAAGCTTTCAGGTAAGAATATTGAGCTTTTTTTTCATGATAATTGTTCCCTCTGAATTTCGTGTTTTTACATAAATTTATATTTTTACGCAGACCCGATCGCGTCATTGCCTCCGCATCATTGGTCGTCGATTCCATTCTCGGCGAATCGTTCATGAGCTCGGCAGAGAGCGAGCTGAACTTTGTCAACGTCGTCGAAAACGAGCTGAAATCGTCGGTACCGGCTCTGCTGTGCTCGGCGCTTGGATTCGATGCCTCCAGTCGCGTCGACGATTTGGCAGCCGAGTTGGGCAAACAGATCGTCAGCATAGCCATCGGTTCCGCAGAAGGTTTCAGCCAGGCTGACAAGGCCATTAATCATGCAGTAAAGACAGGCAGATGGGTACTCTTGAAGAACGTACATTTGGCACCCCAATGGCTCCAGCTGGAAAAGAAGTTGCACAGTCTGCAGCCACATCAAAACTTCCGGTTATTCTTGACCATGGAGATCAACTCGAAGGTGCCGGTCAATTTGCTGAGAGCCGGTCGCATATTTGTGTTTGAGCCACCGCCAGGCATAAGGGCCAATCTGCTGAGGACGTTTAACACCGTGCCGGCAGCGAGAATGATGAAACAGCCGAACGAAAGAGCTCGCCTGTACTTCCTTCTTGCGTGGTTCCATGCCATCGTCCAAGAGCGTTTGCGATACGTACCTCTTGGTTGGGCCAAAATATTACGAGTTTAACGAGAGCGATCTGAGAGTGGCATGTGACACCCTGGACACTTGGATCGACTCTACGGCCATGGGCAGGACGAATTTGCCACCAGAAAAGGTGCCATGGGACGCCATCATCACACTGCTCTCTCAGTGCATTTACGGCGGTAAGATCGACAACGACTTCGATCAGCGTCTGCTCACCTCGTTTCTGAGGAAGCTCTTCACGCCGAGATCGTTCGACGCGGACTTCGCCCTCGTGGCCAACGTCGATGGCAATGTGAATAATCAGCGTCACATTACCATGCCCGAGGGCACGAGGCGCGATCACTTCCTCAAGTGGATCGAGTCGCTATCGGACAAGCAGACACCGAGCTGGCTCGGATTGCCGAACAACGCCGAGAAGGTGCTGTTGACCAACAAGGGCACGGATTTGATTTCCAAGCTGCTGAAGATGCAGCTGCTCGAGGACGAGGACGAATTGGCTTACAGTAACGACGAGTCGCTGGATACGACACACGAAGCGGAGACCGACGGTCGTCCGGTTTGGATGAAGACCCTCTTCAATTCGGCCTCAACTTGGCTGCAATTGCTACCGAAGAACTTGGAAACTTTGAAGAGAACCGCGGAGAATATCAAAGATCCTCTGTACAGATACTTCGAGAGAGAAGTCAAAATTGGCTCTCAAATTCTCAAGGACGTAATAAACGATTTGGAAGATGTCGTGTCGATATGTCAAGTAAGCCCATGTTTATTATTTTTCAAGTATTTTTCTTACTTTTATCTATCTTCATAATCAACTGTATTTTTCTAGGGCGAGAAAAAGCAGAACAATCACCATCGCACCATGTTATCGGATCTTCTGAAAGGTATTTTACCATCAAACTGGAGAAGATATACCGTGCCATTCGGATGTACAGTCATACAATGGATTACTGACTTCAGTCATAGAATTTCACAGCTGCAAGAAGTGTCGCGATTAGTTTTACAATTAGGAGCCAAAGAGTTGAAGGTATTATTATTTAGGAATTTTTAAAGTATTAATACTTGAGACTTTATTTTTTGTATTTATCAAATTTTATATTTTTTTCTATAGAATTTCCCTGTATGGCTCGGTGGTTTATTCAATCCCGAAGCTTACATCACGGCAACCCGCCAATGCGTCGCCCAAGCGAACTGCTGGCCTCTTGAGGAATTGAATTTGGAAGTCAACGTAAGCAACAACGAGCACAGCGAGAGCAGCGATTGCTCGTTCTCCATAACCGGATTGAAGCTTCAAGGCGCCCAATGTAAAAATAATCAGCTATTCTTAACATCGACCATTATGACGGATTTGCACAAAGTAACTCTGCGCTGGATTCGCATCACGTCAGGAAAAACGAATTATTGCAAGCTGACGCTTCCGGTCTACTTGAACAGCACGCGTACTGATTTGTTGTTTACTATTAATTTGAACATAGCGCCCAATCAGGATCCGCACAGCTTCTACGAGAGAGGCGTAGCTATTATTAGTTCTACGGCATTAAATTAAACAAATAATAAGTTACATTTATTATGCATTTGAAAAATATATATATTTTGTTTTTTTCTACTAATGCGGATGATTTTGCATTCGGTGTTAGCCTGATGTATTAAAACAATTTTTATTTTGAATAAATTCAAACATTACTAATATTATATTTGTCATGATGAATATTTACTAAATATCCATCTCTTTCATAATCATAAAACTCCAAAAAATTTCGATGATTCACAAATAAGTATATTTGTTTCTAGTGAATAAAAATGTTGAAATATACATAATCCAGCTCAATTATTTAAATAATAGACAAAACATGGAGTGATATTAATAAGAGTCACAACTTTTTTCTTATTGAGAAAGTAATTTAAAAGTTAATAAAAAAATGGTTCTTAAAGTAATAAATACTGAGATAGTTTTTAAGTGCGTTTTTTTCATCTTTACTTTTTTGAAAATGAGATTTAACTTAAGCTAATTCTTTTTCTTCAGAAAGTATTAATATATTGAAATGGTACATAAGGATCTAATTCTTACATATGAAACATTACAAGAAAACAATTCATTATAATTTTCAAGATATTTCGATAAAAACGTTAAGTATTTATTACAATCACATGCCTCGTCTAGAAGCACTTGGTAAAAGTAATTGAACTTCTGCTACAGCGTCTGGGAAAAGCGAATGATAATTCGCGACAGGAACGTAAGCAGCAGTGATGACGCGCCCAGCAAACCATCTACCGTGTAACGAATTTACAGCTGCAACAGCCGTGACGATAGATGGGCACTTGACGTAAACATTTCCTTGTGGCGATGCTTGATCAACATAAATGTGCAGAACACCACCGTGCTTATTACACTCTTCAATAACATCGTCTTGTATTTCTTTAGCCCACGTCGGATTTGTTTCACTGAAAGGATTGAAATTATTGTAGTAAACAGTATATATTAACTTAAATTTAAATTTAATAACTTACTTTTGTGGGTCAAACATATTAGATAGCATAAAACACTGAGTTGCTATTGGTGGTGCAGTTTGTGGAGCTGGAGCTGGATTAGATGTTGGTATATTTAAAGCATTGGCAGCAGCAGCAGGAATTTCCAATCCTGTACCTTCTGCCAACTTGAACATCAACTGCAGCCTGCCACTAGCTCCAAGATCAATTCCTGTTCTGTCAAGTTCATCGTTGTCTAATATCGAAGAACCTTGCATTAAATCAGCACGTTCCGTGACATTGCCTACTTTCATTGGTCGTCCTGCTAATTCAAATCCATTTAACTGTTCTAGAGCTTTTTTAGCATCTTCAGCGTTTCTAAACTGAAATTGTTAAAATATAATTTAATATTAATATACTAGAGTTACTTTTAATTGGCAAGAGTTAATTAGAATTGAAATAGTTACCGTTAAAAAGCCGTAGCCTTTACTCCTTCCAGTTTCAGGATCCATCATTAATTGTATATTTTCAATTTTGCCAAAAGGTTCAAAAATGCCTCTTAACATATCTTCAGTTATATTAAAGTGTAAAGAGCCAACATAAAGCCGCATTGGACCAGTTTGACCTTTGGGCATAAGGTTTGGCATTGAATTACCCATTCGATTTTTTTCCGCTTGAGTGTGTTGAACTACAATGGGAATTCCCAATATTTTTTGACCAGATAATCCAAGAGCCTAAAAATAGAGTTAAATTTAAATAGATTTATGTTGTGTATATTCATTTGAATAAGAAAAAGTTAATTACTTACAAGTGTTACACTTTCAGGATCTTTGAATTCAACATAGGCAATGCCTTTGAAACGCCTCGTTTTATTACAAGTTATCAATCGAACGTCTTGTACTTTGCCGACGCTTGAAAAGAATTCTTCTAAATCCCGACCTCGAATTCGCTGATTTAATTGCATGCAGAAGATTGTCCTAGCATCTCGTTCTTCGGGTGTTAATTCATCGCCTTTGCTAAAATAAAAAAATATTTTTCAATTTTGATTGATCAATGAATATTTTCAATTTTTTAAATAGACCAGATAGATTGAAGATAAAAACTTACGCAGCAAGTGGACTTCCGCCTTTTTTCAAGTGTCGAGGGGCTCTAGGGAGTGAAATAGGTGTTAGTGATCTTTTTCTTCTTTTATCATAGTCCCTGTCTCTATCTCCTCTGTCACCTCTATCTCCTCTGTCTCCTCTTTCTCCTCGGTCGCGTTCCCTTTCTCTATCCCTATCCCTATCTCTGTCTCTGTCCCGGCCATCACGAATTTTGTCACTTTCTTTGTCTCGTCTATCTTTAGAATGTGATTTGTGCCTTCTTTCCGAATCTCTGTGTCTGTCACTTCTGTCACGCTTACTTTTGTCTTTTTGACGATCTCGGGATTTTGATCGCGATCGAGATCTATGTTTGTCTTTTCTAAAAAACAATAATTATAATTTTATTAATTTTTCAATACTCTATGAAAATAAAACGTAAAAAGATTAAAAATTACCCAGAAGATGACTTTTTGCTGGAGCCATTTTCTTTGTATGATTTATCCTTGGTAGAATCACGTTCCTAAAATAATAAAGTTTTAATAAGTTCATTTGCTTGTAAATATAAAATATAATAAGTATCAATTGTAGTTATTGGAGACGTTCAATTAAATTAAACTTAAAAAAAAGTTGACTCTTATTTACTAACTTTAATAGTTTTCTAGTTATTAATTATTAAATTTTAACTGGGACAAAATCCATAAAAAATTGTATTATGCTGTTTTTATAATCAACATTACTAAAAATGTCAAAAGTTCTCGACTGCAGCTTACATTGCTTATTATTATAACTAATTTCTTGGGTGTAGCTCTTATGGTGATAATTTATATGGTGTGTAACAGTGGTGAAATCCTAGTATGCCAACAAGGGTCAGGAACAATGAAGCCGTTTTTTGTTTATGATTCGATTGATGGAAAATCCTTTCATAGACAACATCTTCATTCTAATGTAATAATACCGTAAAAATTTCGAATAAATAAATGTGCTGACAAATGTAGAAAGATTAAACTCATAAAATATAATTTTTTTACACATGGAACATTTATCAGTTACTAGATAGTCAAGCTATTTTAAGGATTCAGGGTAGATATTTTTCAATAATAGTTATGTATTAATAAGTGTTAGTAAATATATTAATTAACTACTGTAGTTAAAAAATGTTATGATGTGTATTTAATAAGAATAATAATTATTTATCACATGGCTTATTTGAAGTTTCTAAACGAATGGTTGAACCAGGTAAGTCGCATGCAGGCTTTACTGTAAAAAACATGAAAAATGGATTCTAAGCATTTAAAGTGCACAAATAAGTTACGTACCCCTTTTTTGTACGATGCCTCTAGCATCTCTTCAACATCTGAATCCTCCGCCATTTTCTGTAATAAAATAAAGTAAAATTAATCATTTATAAGAATTCATATTTATAAGAATGAATAAGCAATATCAGAAGCTATTAACAATATAAGTTTTCTTAGTAAACATGTTTGGAGCATATTCTTAGTCGCTAACCTCATCTTCAAGCATGCCTCTTTAGCACATATTTAAACATGAACAGTTAAACATTAGTTAAAAGACAATATTCAAAAATATTGAAAAGGTATCATTGTTCAACACAAACTCACTAATGAGGAATTATGAATGAAACCGCTATCCGGTTTCAGCGTTACAATACATCAAGTCATAGTTCATTCTTACCTTCAATGTGGTTATTGATCAAAACAAGTCGAGAATAATTTATGCACCGATTTTTAAAAACATCATAAGTTTCTATCGTGCGTTAGGTTGCGTTTGTTGCCTCTTTCGGCTCGGCAACGACCAAACAGTCCGCTCGATTCTCGTCCCTACGATGAAATTCTGATTTTATTTCTAAAAATGTTTTTAGCCTACTCTTATAGATTAATTTTGTAACAATTACACATTGACACTTTTTTTCCCGAAGTCAGGTGTTAACTTTATCAATGTTGCAGGTTATAAACAATCACAAACTACACAGTGAACCAAGAACGGCGCCCGTTTGTACCGCACGTAGGTTACGCGGTAACTTGGGTGTTAGGATATATGTCGTAGTGTAATGGCACGTTCAGTTTCGCACCGTCTCCGCTTTATATATTTCGCAACTATATTTCGAACCGCACGCACGGCATCAGAGCAAATTCGTATGCGGTGGATCACCCAGAGCGCGCGGAAATTCTTCGCTTATTACAATGCACACACCGCCAGTTTATCGCGAACCAACGTGGCACAGCCAATTCGAGAGCGCGCCGAGGCGTCCAATTTTTTCTGACGTTTGTTTGTCTCGCTCTGATCCAAAAAGCCGCCAAAAGGTGGATTCTAATCTCTCAGGGGTATAGTGGAAAAAGCGGCGGGGCCACTCTACGTGATATTCCGTATGTCTCGGTTTGGTCAATTTCCACTACGGCCTACGGGTTTACGGAGTTCGACTCCGAAATCTATGCCTTCTTTATTATCGCGGTCTAAATATAAAAATGTGTCACCGCGAGCGTTGTGAGCTTTCTACAATTTCACGTGCAGTGAGTTTTTCATCGATGACGGTTACGAGACCGTCGATTTATGTGCACCTTGACGATTACTCACTTTTTGAATTCTCGTGATTCATGATCGAAAAATGTTTCGAACTTTGATATGAAGAAAAAGAATTTTAGATTACTTTCTATTAATCATTTTCATAATCTATATTATACAGCATACGCTTATTGTGCATGCATGCAATGATAACATTTCTTCGTTCAAATTAAAATGATTAAAAAAAAAAGAACCGAAACAGAAAAACTATCTTCTCACGGAGTATTTTTCTCATAGCTCCTCAACTAGCTTACGAACGTCCGTTTTAGCGATCCTCCTCGTGTTTTCTCGAGAGATCCACAAACCTACATGCTCGGAGGCCGTAAATGCGTCACGATTAATTTCAGCTCGTCACTTAATTAAGATAAGAGTCGTATAAAGCCGCACCGCCGCAGCGACTCAGCAGGAAGCGAAACAATCAAACGTAATGAGGCTTTACAATTGAACTGTTGGGCACTTGGCAGCTGAAACACATTTAATTATCCTGGCCGATGATCTTGCATCTTGAATTATTTTTAAACATTTTGCTGGATCCGAAGTTTGCACACCAGCGATGTAACATTCGAATCAATCTAGGAAAATCGCCGTTATAATTTTTTGCACCTTTTCAAAATTGAGATAAACGTGTTTATCTCAATTTTTAATCGACGTATAAGATTGTATTCTTACGATGGTTGTATAATTGCTTAATCGTTATCATCAAACGACACTTAACAATTTATCGCTTAAGTTTCGCGCGTTACACTTGGAAGTTCCGATAAGTAATGCGAAGTAGGTAGCACAGCTTGCGAATGTGTGCTTGCATCATCATAGTTCCTAAATAGCCGTAGGGAACCGGTTTTTCAGCGTGACTTTAAGTACTCTCACGCCGTTGATAGAGCGCAAATTATATGTTTACAGTAGCGATCAAATATTTTGCGTAGGTGTAGTTCTGAGTTCAAGAAAGTTGTATGCACGAATGTGCATCATCATATTATATACAAAATACTCTGCGGTCTGCTGTGTACAGTAGCGATTCGATAATTTAGACGCACAAAGAGCCACTGGAATCTTGAGAATTCGGGAGAAAGCACATGCGGGGAGAAACCCCGTGCCTGCCAGACGGATTATAATCGGCGCTCGCTCCTCGACAGCAGCAGCAGCAGCAGCAGTAGCAGTAGGGGGGCCATGAAAGGCCAGACAGTCGCCACACACGCAGCTCCGCACATTTCGCGCTGGATAGTGACTCCATCTGCTTGCACGGATTAAAAAGCAGAATCTTGACACTGCTGCTGTATATTCTCGCAGCGCAGCAGCAGCAGGAGCACGCATATTGTGTGCACTGTAGCAGCAGCAGTAGTGCTTTTTAACGCAAAAATATTCCAATAGTCGAGGCAATTCCATCTGCGGAGTCTCGCGCGACGTTTCACATTACGCACGGCGTTCGCTGGGACAATACATACACACATTTTCACCGTGCGTTGCGCGCCGCGACACGACTGTGCCTCATTAAATATTCATCCCGCTGTATACTAGACAGTGGACACACAGCAGCAGCAGCAGCACACACGATGGTGTACGACGACGTGAGAAAAGCGGCCAGCTGCGATCGTCGTTGTTATGTTTAACGTCAAATTTATCAGCGTACACGCGACGACGACGAGGGCACACTTTCCAATATGTAAACAGTCTGCATCGCTCCGGTGGACGACGAAATCTCGCAATCTCGCTCATTAACGAAAAAAAGGAGCCAGCAGAGCTTTTCTTATGTGTGAGATTATAATTTGCAATTTTTTTTACTGATCTGTGATAATCGAGCGTGAAATGAATGAGCAGCACTTCTGCAAGGTTCATTCTAAATTTAAAAAGAAAGTTCATTAGTGTCATCCTTCTTGATAAAAAAGTCAGTGGGATCTAAGTTTGGAAGTGAGAAGACAAGCAAGGAGAAGGAAGAAGTTGGAAAGAAGAGTATCATTTTAATAGTTGAATTTTTTGATAATTTAAGAAGCGTTTAGAAAAATATTTAATTCAAAATGGCAGCTGGTGGAGACGTCTTTGGTCCTGGAGTGATTTTGCCCAATTATCAGAGATACTTTGGTGCCAACCAAAGCCAATACACACAGCGAAGAGCTTTCAGGACTCGAGAGAAATATTTAATTATATTAGTTCTAATGACATTTAGTCTTGTTTGCTTTGGAGCATTCTTTTATCTGCCAGAAGACATGCGACCAAATAGTCGTTTAGTTTATCGTTCAGTTTATCAGAGTATGAAGAAAGCTGGTCCAGAGCTATTAATACCAGTAATGCCTCAAATCCATAACCTCAACACAAGTAAACTGTCAATTGTTCATCATGATCCAAGGGCTGAAGATATTTATTTATTAAAAGATAAACAAAAGCTTCAGGTAATTACTCCAAATATTCTAAAATCATATCTATTCGTATAAATTTTGTATACTTCACCGGTTGTTCGTCAGTTAGTATGCTCCTTCGAACCAGCATCAAATATAGATATAATATTTATGGACACTCAGACAAGAGTTCTATTTATATGTCCTGCATAATAGACTCCATTCATTAAATATAAGTTCCATCTGTCTTTATTGCTAAAATTCAGATCTTTTGAGTCATTCAAATTCAACTGAAACCAAAAAAAAAATTCACTCAATACATTTAATCAAAAAGGATTTTTAATATGTTACATCATTCAAAATTCTATAGATAATAATTTTTTTGAAATTTTAAAATTACAAGCAACAAGTAATTCACGTAATTGATCATTTTTAATTGAAAGAAAAAAAATTAGTCGAATAAATTTCTTAAACAAGAAAAACGTAGGTGACGCGTTTGCAATGTATGTCAAAAAATTATTAACCGTCGAGCGAGTTGATACAAAATAACATTTAAAATCGTTGATAAATTCGCTCGATAATAACATCGATAATATGAGGTGGTAATAATATCCACGTCACCTTACAAATCGCTAATCAGTTATGCACGCGCGCAATATGACATAATTATAGCTGCGTCCCATATTGTATTCATCGTGTGAATTTTCGCAACTATGAATGTTCGAATACGCCGACGATATTTACCTTGCATCATCATAGAATATTTAATTTAAATGCAACACTCGACGTGTACTTTTTTTCGATTTATTGAAAAACTCATCTAACACGAATGAAAAAAAGTCTAAAACTAGAACTCGTAAAAATGTTTAAAAACACGATCGTTGAATGACGGTTGAAATAATTTCATTCGCTAGTTTTTGCATTTATGCAATATCCTGTTACGTATCATTTTTCACGAACAAAAATATTCAGCCCGATCGAGTTTTATTTACGAGCTTGCGACAAGAAAAGTCGAGTTTTTTTCGTCGCGCATGTTATGCTTACTTTTGTCGGTTCTTCGATTAGATTCTCTCGGCCGTGACACTTTGAACTTTGTACATTAATAAACCGTAATGAATTTGAGATGTTTCATTGTTGTTAAAAAAAAAGTTTATCTCACCGGGAACATTCGTCTGTGTCGCAGGCTAAGATCGATGAAGATGACATGAATCAGAAGGTCCTGGATAAGCCCGAAACGATGAAACAGACCAGATCGGAAAAGTCGAATCTGTCGACCACGCAGATGTATCAGAGCTGGAACGATATTCCGAAAGCTCAGTACTCCAGATCAGCCGACGATTCGCCGAAGGTCACCGGTGGCGAGGATTCGGATCCCGTGACGCGCCAGAGGGAGGGAAAAAGTCAAAGAGGTGAGCTTCTTCGTCCCTTCAACATTCCATATAGTCAACCTTGAATTTTTTTCCATTTATTCATTAATTTTTTCTTCTCCGAGCACAGATGATGAAGCACGGCTGGAACAATTACGTGAGATACGCCTGGGGCAAGAACGAGCTCAGGCCCATCTCGAAGCGGGCCCACAGCGCCAGCATATTTGGCAGCTCGATGATCGGCGCGACTATCGTGGACGGCCTCGATACCCTGTATATCATGGGCCTGCACGAGGAGTTCAAGAACGGCCGCGACTGGATCGAGAAGAATCTCAACTTCGACATCGACTCGGACATGTCGCTGTTCGAGCTCAACATACGCTTCCTGGGCAGTCTCTTGGCCAATTACGCGCTGACCGGCGACGAGATGTTCAAGGAGAAGGCGAGGCAGCTCGGGGAACGAATGTTGCCGGCGTTCAAGACGGAAACGGGAATTCCCCATTCTCTCATTAATCTCCATACGGGGGTAAGGCGTCATTACCATAATTGATACGGAGCAAAGCTGTGCTATGATACTAATGACAATGTGTGTTTTTTCAGAGGAGTAAAAATTACGCGTGGGCCAGCAATGGCTGTAGTATTTTATCAGAAATAGGTACGATGCATTTGGAATTTATTTACCTTAGTGACATTACTGGAAATCCAATATACAGAGAGAAAGTAATGCAAATCCGAAGGACGTTGAATAATCTAGACAAGCCAAATGGATTATATCCTAATTATATTAATCCGAGGACCGGAACCTGGGGCCGACGTAAGTTTATTTTTCAAATTATTAACAGCGTTTGAAAATCTATAGACACTTTTTTACCTTACCACAAACAATTTGCAGATCACATGTCGCTCGGTGGTTTGGGCGATAGTTTTTACGAGTATTTATTGAAAGCCTGGATCCAGTCGGGCAAAACCGACAGGGAGGCGCGACAAATGTACGACGAGGCGATGGACGCAATCATGACGCACATGATCCTGAAATCCCCCGGTGGACTGCTCTACGCGTCGGACATACAGTACGAGAGGGTCGAGCACAAAATGGGCCATCTCGCCTGTTTCGCGGGCGGTATGTTCGGTCTGGGAGCCAAGAACGACAACGAGGTCAACGACAGGCACATGGAAGTGGCCAGCGGCTTGACCAATACGTGCCACGAGTCCTACATCAGGACGCCGACCAAGCTGGGTCCAGAGGCTTTTCACTTTATCGAAGGCAGCGAAGCTAAGAGTCTGAAAAACGGTGAAAAATACTATATTTTACGACCAGAGGTGAGCACGACAACAAATAATAAATAAAATGACGATAATATTATGAGTTTGAACAATTTTAACTTCTTCCTTTAATCGCTTTTCTGCAGACTTTCGAGTCTTACTTTGTCATGTGGCGGCTAACAAAAGACCCCAAGTACCGTGAATGGGGCTGGGACGCGGTTCAGGCTTTAGAAAAACACTGTCGAGTGCCGGGAGGATACACGGGTCTTCACAACGTGTACCAAGAAGATTCCCCGAAAGACGACGTGCAACAAAGCTACTTTTTCGCCGAAACTCTCAAGGTACGTGTCGAGCCGTATACAAAACGAATCAAAATATTGTGTGAATTAATTTTTCATTTCTATCATTTTGCAGTATTTGTACTTGCTGTTCAGCGACGATGACTTAATTAGCCTCGATCAGTGGGTCTTCAATTCGGAAGCTCACGCGTTTCCGGTAAGGGGGAAAAACACTTTGTATCGATCTGCTCCTGTCGATAGTGATCGTTGAATGCAAATTAATTTGACCAAAATGTTTCATACTTACACAAATTGACGCATTTTTCATTTTGTTTCATGTATCGTGTAATTGTAATGTCTCATGTGTTTTTAGAATATATAAAAAAATAGTGCATTGTTCAATGAATTTTTGAGTAAATTTGTATAATATCGTGACGTATTGTATGAATTTATTTATTTTAAATATAAATTTATGTAAGGAAAACTTTTTTTTAAAACTCAAGTTGTATATACAATGAACTTGTCTGATACTTATATACAATTAGTAAGTGTGTATGTAAAATGTCTTGACTTCCGTTTTATAGGTAAACCAAAAAAAAATTATATCGTTTATTAAAATTAGGCTTGTACCTTATAAAAAAACAAGAAATTATGTACGTGACATCTTTTTATTAAAAAACAAAATATATCTATCCAATTTGTACAGAATACCAAAGGAGTCGAATTTAATTTTTATCCTCTCACAGACATTCGATACGTCGCAAGTTGAAAGGTACACATATAGTGTACAGCAGATGGAACTCTACGATAACGTGAATAGTCTTCGACACTTTTTTTCAGAAAGTCTCAGATTGTTATCGGCCGCGATGGGGTATGCTCCGATTCGGTACTAAAATTCTTTTTATTGATCGTAATTATTTACGCGACATAAGGAATTCTAATCGTGTCAATTTCATTGTGCTCCTCGACAAAACATTTAATTATTCAATTTTTCTACCGAAGAATTTGAAAATAATGCAAAAGTAAATCTTTGCATTGTTTTAAACGTTGAACGCGCTCTTTGAAATAATATTTCTTACGCGCAATATTATTATGACTCCGAAGCTAAAATATCAAGATTATACTTTCACTGCCCCTTTGGTTTCGCGCAAATAGTTATTTATGCACGCGAAGCCTTAGTAGGGGATGTCTATATAGTCACGACTGCGGCATGTGCCTACTTACAGGCGCGATACACATGTGTGTACTTGCATGGAGTCTCTCTTGTTGGTCAGCATCGCGAAGGCTGCCCACAGCCGAGCTTCTTCGACGTCGATTCTCATCAAAAGGGTCGACGATTTAAAAAAAAAAAATACTCCGCTCTCGTTATATCGTCATTGTCGTCTTTTTTATTAAATCGCGACTGATGTTGACGTACTTTCGAACAATAAAGACGATGATAAAAGTATAATAATATTGTTATTATGCGTATTATATTATATTTTATCGCGGCGTCAGAAACTAAAACCGAATTTCCCTTTTTCCAAGCTCTTTCTCTCTCTCTGTATACTCGCGCGAGCGCGCGTTTTCCGCACACATAAAAAACAGCGGCAGCAGCGCAGAAAGGGTTCGTAGTCGGCGGGTGCTGCTGCGGCGCATGTACTACCACCATCCTATATAGGTATACGTCCGATATAGCACGAATCCGCGTTGTGTGCCTGAGAAGCTATCGTCGTAATTGATTCAATCGACGAAAAACACGAGGAATACGACACCGCAGCCGGGGCGCGCTTTATACGCTCGTCGTATATGCCGCATATACAGTCTGCGGGGCTATGTGTGTATGTGTGTGTGTGTGTGTGTGTGTGTATAACTACACTGTATACCGTTGCAATGTACCAACTAACGCGTAATGAGGTGCTAAAAGTTGGCTCAATAAAAAAGTAAAAAAAAAGAAGCGAGAGAAAGAACGACGATGAAAGAATCGTTGTTATATACGGGAGTATCTTTTGAAAATTTATATATGTATTTTTCAAATTAGATTAATCACTTCTGTCATTCATCATCGTTTTTTTCTCTTTCAAAGTCGTTATTATGTACACGGGGATGAAACGAGAGAGAAAGAACGCGCAAAACAGAAAACGCGTTCATTATTGTGTACGCGCGCGCGAGGTGATCATTTTTATTGTGCTTTTTTGAACGAAAATTTTTTTATCTCTGAATTTATTAAAATGCGCAAAGTTTGTGGAAACAAATGATGACTGACAATACGTAAACAGGTTTAATTGAAAATTCTAAATGTGATTGAACGTTGGCGATATCGTTATCAAATTTGATATACAATGCGTTATCGATGTTTAAAAATTATAAATCGGTACAATGTTTGATACATTTGTACACCTTTACAACCAAAAGTACAGCTTAAAATAATAATATCAAACTCATTATACCAAAATTTTTACCGAGTATTATTTTAAAAATATATACGTAAATGCGTATGTTTTATTGTTTTTTTTGGTATTCACATGCATTGTACAGAAAAATATTCGGTTATAAAATGTCAGAAAACGTGTTTGGCGAATTTTTGTCACCCCGGCTTCGGCATCCCCTTCATTATTACGCAAAAAAATATTCGGAAATGAGACTTTTTTTATTGAATAGCAGATTTTATTAAAACATTTTTTTGACAAATACGTTGATACTATGGAACAATTAAACAACTGTATAAGGAAAACTGCAATGTGTAAAATTGATTTACGCTTTTGTGAATAAAACTGAATTAAAGTTAAAATACAAAATAAGATCAATTATTTTTTGATTTATTTATTTGAAACATATGAAATAGCAGCAAAATTTAATACAAACTAGATATTTCAAAAATACTCCAAATATGCTCATCACCATCAGAGATGTTGGCTTCAAGTCGCCAAGAAAATACGCGACAGATCCTCGTTCTTCAGATTCCCAATGATTATTTCACAGCAAAGGATTGGCCATTAGTAGCGCGTCAGCTCCATAAAAGAATCCAGTGTCCGTTGCCAGCAAAATCTTTTCAAAATTATCTCACACAGGTGTGCTGCACAAGTATACGTCTCGTGCCATTGATTGATTTTCCAGGGCTTGTTCACGAAGTCGTTGTGTGTCCGTATATGAGAGTCGATTTCTTGCCTCTACGGGTGGTAACTGGATCAGGTCGTGAAGCGAAAGATTCGGTTTTATCATCGATGCTTTGGCTTTACTCACAAACTCCTCGTCGTTGTACCAACGTTCTTCGCGATCCACCGATTTTTCAAACAATTTGTACTTGGCGAAGAATGCCAAAATTGTCCGGACGCCGCTTCGATCCAGTTCATATCCTTGTTTCTCAAGGCGCTCGACGATGGTCAGAACACTAGTTGCAAGTCTCAATAGATTATAAGGGCAGTCATCTGGTCCGTACATTTTCCATGGCTCGCCAAAGTAATTCTCAGTGGGAAAAATAAAATTTGATAAGTCGGCACCGTGATTCAAGAGTGCATCGAGCGTATTTGGCTTGAGATTAGCCACGGCCAATTGAAGCGAGCGTTTGGCACTCGATAACGCTCTCGTTAGTCGAAAAATAACACCGCCTCGTCCGCGTCATTAAGATTACGCATGCAACATTTGTGAGAAAAAATTCAGACAAAAAGCTCAATGGCTTTGCCATAAAAAAATGAGGACAAAAAGAATTAAATTCGAAGCAAATAAATGAATTCATACATTTTTTTATTTATTTATTCGAAACATATGAAAAATCGGCTAAATTTAATAAAAGTCAGAAATTACAAAAATACTGCCAACATACTCATCGCCATCATGAACTCTGGATTGTAGCTGCCAAACAAACATTACACAAGTCTTGGTTCGTCAAATCCTCGAGGATCATATCACAGCACTCCATTGGCACCCGGTATCGTACCAGCTTCCAGAAAGAGTCCTTTGCCCAGCGCCAGCAAAATCCTTTCAACATCATCTCGCACAAGTGTGCCGCGCAAGCCTTCGTGTACCGACGGGGGAGATCCCACAGTCCATAGGTGATCGCGAAGTTGTAGTACTCCGTATACGAGAATTGGTTTGTTGCCTCCACGGGCCGTAACCGGATCAGGTCATGAAGCGAAAGATTCGGTTTCATCATCAGTTTTTTCGACCTGTCCACGAACTCATGGTCGTCGTACCAACGTTCTCTGAGATTCACCAATTTCTCGAACAATTTATATTTGGCAAAAAATGCCACGATTGTCTGGGCGCCGCGTAGCTCCAATTCGTATCCTCGTTTCTCGAGGCGTTCGACGACGGTCAGAGCGCTAGATGCAAGTTTCAATTGAGTACTAGGCGATTTGTCAAGCTTTTCTGGCTTCAATTGTTTCCATATGTCGCCGAAGTAACTGTCAGTGGGAAAAGTGAATTTTGATACATCGGCACCATGGTTAAAAAGTACATCGACCGCATTTGGCTTGAGATTAGCCACAGCCAATTGAAGCGGCGTCCGGCCCAATTTGTCCCGGGCGTCGATTAGTACAGTTTGAAATTGCTCGTATGCAATCTTTAACAACATCTTCGCCAACTTGTCAAATTGATATCCGCGTTTCTTCGATGTAATGTGGAGAGGAGTCGAACCGTCCTTGTTGGTTAAATCAGGATCGGCGCCGGCTCTTAAAAGCAACTCAACCACGTGTTCTTGTCCGTATCGTAGCGCCAAATGTAGCGGTGGATCAATGGATGGACGAGGAAAATAATTGGGATCCAGTCCGTGATCGAGGAATTTGTCCACGATGACTTGGAGGCCAAAAATGCAAGCTACGTGGAAATGCGTCAATCCAGATTCGTCGACGTAATTCGCGTCGAATCTGTCGTATATTTTATACAACCCGTTGACGATTTCCCCACATTGACTGTGTCTAGCCGCATGATGCAAAGCTGTAGTGTGACGTAATGACAATAGTTTGCCATCTTTATCAACTTTTGGCTGGTGTTTGTAGCCGAATTTGTAAATCATGGCCCTGATGAATAACTGTCCTTCCAAATCAACATTAAGCTTCCGTCCATTCCCGTATTTAACTGAGTCTATGAGAAGACGTTCAATTTCTTCGGGCTGAAAAATATCTCGGATACTTGGAAGTCTTCCCTTCATTTGTATCAATACGTGAGCACTCCTAGAAATAAATTCGCGTCGTTCTTCTTCGTTATCAAAATCGACATTTTCTCGTAAACTTTTTAATGTTTTTATGTTTTTGATGGACATTATGCACTCGCTTAAGCACACACAAAATCACTTATAATTAAAGGTATTTTTAACTTTGCGAAAAACACTTTCTGCATGAGTCGATGCGATTAGATGTTTTCTTGCTGTTAGCGCTGCGGCGTCGTAAGGTGTACTGAATTCAATCGCGTGCACGAACACGCACGGCGCGAGCGGGACGGACTTACACGACGCTGCAGACTAGAGACGTTACAAACTGACAAGAGCGTCGAGTAGTTCTGCTGAATCGCGCCTCCGGGACTAAAGAACGCTATCCTCGATCGTGTTATGTTTTTCGAGTCAACTCTTCGTCTGCACCGCGCAAAGACGTTTCACTTTTAAAATGGCAGTGTTCCTGTAAGCTATAAAGAGTTGGTTTTTCTTTCTATTGATACATGTTTTCTTTTTTTTTTAACTTTTATTGTTCGTTAACCCTATTTGGGTATGTAGAGTTAACATATTTCGAAAATAAACAAAAAAAACATGTAAGCATCGATTGATACATGTAATAACCGAAATTCGATAACCGCTTTTTTATTCTTATTTTCTGATAACTTCTGATTTTCGTCGATGGCTACTTGTTTAAAAAAATTTTATTCGAGAATAATTGACAATTTTGTGCCGTTACCGTTTCTAAGGTTACGGATAAAACTATCAATCGTCATTCGGGGTTTTCTCGAAAAAAAATTTGATCGATCATTCACGTTAAATTTCGCACCATTCAAAAGGGCTACACTTTAACATCAATTTATGTAAGTTTCAGATTATTCTACATGATTTTCTATAACTCGCTAGTGTCACCTTAATATCACGATATTTTTGTTCTAAATCGAAACTCGCTACAATTCGATGCAATAAGAAAACGAACTTCAAAGAAAGTACGCATCAAGTGTATCAGATCGCGTGCGGCAGTAAATTGTACACGAGCGCATCTTTTCAATTTTTCATCTTTTACGCTTGCGTTTCGTACCTTTTGACAATAATATCGTGCGAGTTTTTTTTCTAACTCAACAATTACAGAGGGCTTTACATACGTATAAATACTCTTGCATTACGCAACTGAATAAATGAGCAAAGAAGAAGCGCAAAGAAGGAGAGAGGAGGAGGAAGAAAAAAGTAAAAAAAAAAAGGCTCACGCCCACGCTCGAGCAACGACACATAAATGTTTACACTTGGCGCGCGCGTGTGCATTTAAAAGACACACACAAAACACGGATACAGCTGTAATGAGGCGTGATACGGTCGCCAAAAAAAAAGGAAAGGAAAAATAACACTTACACACCGCCTCGTGCGCTTCATTAAATGACTGTTAAGGAGAGCCGCGTGCGCGTCGTGTTATAGTCGAGCGCACGAGCGTCTAAGCAGTCGTATTTTCACGTTTCACGCGCGGTCTGACTTATTGAGCCGAAAAGGTTCCCCGCTGGGTGGGTATATACGTATGTATATGTACGCGGCAAAAAAAAGAGAGAGAGAGAGAGAAAGAGAATCATCCCTTGGCTACGAAAATCTGGTACGTGCCTACGGCACGTTTAACGCCCGCACGCCTACATGCATGGCAATACAGTACCATACATATATATAGGCACCCACTGCACACGGGCCTCTTCAGATCCCGGGAACGTGTAAATATTATAACGCGTCTAGGCAGCGATGTGCTTTATACTACACGTGTATGTATGTATAATAAAATCTCTTTATATACATACAAAATATTATATAATACGTGTACGAGTGCTGCTGCTGCTGTGTACGCAACACACGTCGAGAGCCGGTGTATAATCAAATATTTTCGTTCGCTTTGCGCGCTCATCGTCGCGCATGATATACTCCTAATTGTACATAACAATTTAGTGCAGCGCCATACTACTACTACTACTACTACTACCACGCGGGGGGGTGCAGCAGCAGATCCGCGCGCACCGTCATATACTTTTCGGCGCACTGGGAGGATCGTTAACGCTCATTAGTAAATGTATAATACAACGGCGCGCGCGCGTTTTATTATATTATAATAGCGTAAACGTGACGTTGTACGTAGCGCGCAGAGAGTCAGAAAATAATGCACGATCAGCAGCCGAAGCAGTTTCGAGGATCGTATCGAATTCGAGGCATACCTATATTGCGATTTGACGATGTTGTAATCGTCGCGTTTTTCTCATTCGGGTGCGTATAGTTATTTCTGAATAATCCGAGCGTAATGGTTTACAATGAAAGTATTGATTACTAGACGGGAATTAAAGGAACTTAGAAAATGAAACTAAAAACAGATAATCATCACGATTAACGCTATTTTTAAAATGTTGAAGATGACAGTATTAAAGGATTGTAATTTAACGCAACTGACAGCATGTTAGACACAATTTTACAACTAGTAATTGATGTAAATTGTTAATATTAAGTCATGAGTTTCGATGTGAAATATTCCTGGAAGACAGTGACGCTTTATGGAGTACGGCAGTATAGGGGTGGAAAATTTTAGAATGAATACATGTGTATAAAGATCTATGAGGTTTTTTGTGTTAATGCGATAATGTCAGTCTGAAGTTTATTTGGAAGTACTTAGTTATGGAATGCCAAACAATTCCTCGAAGCAATCGTCGCCAAGTTGGAGTTTTAAATTGTTTTAAATATTCTAAAGACAATTTATAAACAGATGAATCGGAAACTTATTTGTAAACAATACGCTCATAAACGATTTTCACATCGTCTCTCGACATAGTGATCATGTTTACAGGATAAACAAATTAGTTTGAATATTGTCGTTCTCGACAAAACAAGCCATATTACCAACAGATAAATTTTATTTATTCGATTTCCGGGGCACTAGATAGAAGAATTTTTATCGTTTATTTTAAGTCCCAAAATGGATCAAAGTGAGGAGAAATCCGAGGAGGTTGTCTCAGAGATTAATTTAAGTGAACACCACATTATTGTTTCAAACGACAAAAAATATGTTAGTGATATTTGTCAGAAGGCATTTGAACTAGAATCAAGCACGATAACGCACCAAGACTCAATTCACAGTGAAAAAAAAGATTTCTCGTGCGACAAGGGCGAGAGGAAGTTCGAGTTCCGAAGTCATTTGAGTAGACACCGAGTATCAGGCCGTGACGATTTTGCATGCGACAGATGCGAAAAGAAATTTGTGAAAAAATCGAGTTTGTATACGCATCAAAAATTAGTACACAAACAAGAAGATTTTACGTGCAACAAATGCAGGAAGAAATTTGAAAATAAATCAGCTTTACTTAAACACAAAAAAATATTCCACGAAGTTTTAAAAGATTACTTATGTGAAAAGTGCGCCAAGAGATTTGAAAATAAAAGAAGTTTGCTCCTGCACATCACGAGAATCCACGAAGATCGCAAAGATTACGCATGTAACAATCGCGAAAAAAAATTATCAAAATTTAATCAAAAAAGTCATTTGCTCATCCACCAAAAGACAGTTCACGAAGGTCGCAAAGATTTTCCATGCGACAAATGTGAGAAAAAATTCAGATTAAAAGCGACTTTGCTCATTCACCGAAATACAGTTCACGAAGGTCGAAAAGATTGCGCATGTGATAAATGCGAAAAAAAATTTGGACAACCATCGCATTTGATCCGCCACCAAAAGACAGTACACGAAAGTTGCAAAGATTACACATGCAATAAATGCGAGAAGAAATTTGGACAAAAATCGAACTTAATCACACACATAATGACAGTACACGAAGGTCGCAAAGATTTCGCATGCGATAAGTGCGAAAAGAAATTTGGACACAAAAAATAGATTTGTTCAAACACCAAAAAATTATCCATGAAGGTCGTAAAGATTTCCCATGTAATCAGTGTGAGAAGAAATTTGGATATAAATCAGATATGGTTAAGCACCAAAAGATGATCCACGAAGGTCGCAAAGATTACGAATGCGACAAGTGTGAGAAGAAATTTATCTATAAATGTCATTTGCTTTTGCACCAAAGGACAGTACACGAAGGTCGCCAAGATTACTTATGTGATCATTGTGGGAAGAAATTTAGCTATAAATGTCATTTGCTTTTGCACCAAAGGAGAGTACACGAAGGTCGCAAAGATTACGCATGCGATAAGTGCGAGAAGAAATTTGGGGTTCAAAGCAATTTAATCGTACACCAAAAGGTAGTCCATGAAGGTCGCAAAGATTACGAATGCAAGAATTGTGAGAAGAAATTTGGATTTAATAAAGATTTATTATGTCACCAAAGAACAGTTCACGATGGGTAAATTTCGCAAGTAACTGTCGCAAGAAAAAATTTAGAGAAAAATCGAAATGGATCAGTTACCAAAAAACAATCAACGACGGTTGCAGCGATTTTGCTTGCAGCAAATGCTATAAGAAATGATGATTGACAATTGTAAATGTGTATGGATGTTTATACATATGTTTTTCTAAAATTTTAATAAAAATTATGCCGAAACGATTGCGCATTATACTACCTGAACCTCGGGCTTTCATCTGTCTTTACATGTACATTGCTGTCGTGGTGGTGCTTTATTGTTAAACTAAACAAAATTTCACAAACTTTTAATTACTACTCTCTATAAATTTTTCGCTACTTGGTTCCAGCAGCTATTCATTAGATCAGCAAAAAGGAGTAAACTTTTAGACTATATGCTATTTTAGATTATATGCTGAATTGATCAATCATACGCTATTGAAAGACTTGAGCTTGCGGACAGACTAATTATTTCTGCTATAAGAGACGTGATCGATAACAACAATATGTTTTTACCGAAAAACTAAAGAGAAAACCATTTATTAATTTAATTTGACCAAAAAATGTTTTCTCTTCAAATTTTGTGAAAAATCTCGAAATTGTTTTAACTTTTTCTTAGTAATTTTATCAATTCAAAATCTTATATGAATGCTTTTCTGTGAAAAAGTTGCGTGGAAGCGGCACTTTTTCTAATTCGCCACTGCTGGTAAAAATGTCCAACATTTTATCGCTAGTTTTGGCCCAACACAACAGTTTCTCGGACTTGAAAGAACTATCAGAATTGGAGATCCAACTATTCTATCATTTTTTTCAACCTCTTATGGCCATTTAAATGCAGTAGGATTCAATCAAAGTAAGATCATAATATCATATTTTCTGCAAACCACTTATACACTTATTTTGACTTTGTTACTTGCAGGTTTACACATAAAGGTACTCACCATCTAGTAGTAGAGTCTTCAAGTACTATCGTAGTATTTCACTTAGTTGAAAATAGATCTAAACTTGTTCGGAAAAATTAGATTGTTATTTTTAGGTCAGTAGAAAGACGAAAAATTGTCAAATCAAGCTGATTCATGGGAATGTATTTGAAAATATTTTAAATGGTTATTTCTTGATTAAAAATATTATGGAATGGGTAAATAAACATAACTAAATTAGGTGTATTTAACATGCATTCTCATAATTTCATGAGATTAAACATTTAAACTGTAATATTTTCGATTCATTAAGATGACAGCAAGGTGTGATAAAATTTACGGACTCAATCTCATTTTTTCATCGAACATTGACATGAATAAAACATAACAAAAATTCGTTCAATGATCATGGTAAAAATTGTAATTTTAAAAATTGTCATATTCACATCGGTTGCAGTACTTATTCCTACGAAAGATTGGTTTTTTTCTTATTGATCGCACGATAAGCAGTCGATCGTACAAGAATTTCGATTCGAATTTCTCAAGGTGTTAATATCGAATGCCGCTCTATTGTACTGCACTTATGGGCAATTTCAATGCTCGATCCTCCGCACAAACGCAGGCATTAGCGCACCTCCTCCAATTTGTTTCCTGATATTGTGTAGACAAGATAGACAGACACGCCGCGACGATTATTGCTTCCGACTTGCGGAATATAGTAAAAAAAAAAGAAGAAAAAAAATATCACCAAGTATTAACGTGCTCAAGTACCAATAAAATTCGCATTGTAAGCAACAACAGGCCTAACACAAAACCATTAAGCGGCCGCTTATATATATACACGGTGTATGGCGCGAGGCTCTAGCTAGCTATAGCGCACGGATGTAACCCAATATTTTCACCTTCTCTTCCTTTTTGGATTGGGCATATCAAGTGTATCGAATGTTGAAAAAACGGAAGTAACCACTATATACTCGCCTCAGTTTCAATAGTCGTATCGTATTTATGTGTACAATGCGCCGCCGCATACACTCTGCATACGCTCAATGTGTATATTAAAAAGCTGCCTTTTATAAAAGTGTATTCGAAGTGAGAGAAGGCAGAAAAGTTGTATCTCTCTCTTAAACTACTCCCTCGCCTGGAGAGATGCGCGAAATTTCACCTCGATCCATGAATTCGTCAATGATTTTCTCGATATACGAAATAATCCTATCCATTCATCTCTTCATATAAAACTCGATATTTTTCACATATTTCTCGAAAAATTTCGTACAAGTACATAATTCTCACGGCCGCGCGTTAAAACCTTTAGATACTTACTTACGCGGTATTAACGAGAATTTTCTTCAGGTGTATAACACAATGGGTATAGCAAGTCGAAGAAAAAGGAACGTATTTCGGTAGCGCTTAAGGTCTTGATAATCTCGACAAGGGTTTTTATATTTTCTCTCCTTTACTCGGCTCTTCGCGCCTTTAGGTGAGAAAAAAAAAGGAGAAAAATAGAAGAAGAAGACGAGAAGGAGAGAAAAAAAAAAGTTGACGCGCTCGCGCATGTAACGCGACAAAGTGCTCAATTTCTATTATGTTTAATTTGATAAAAAAAGAAGCGGTCGTACGCACAGTGTACCCACACACACACACACACAGTGAGAGAGACGCGAGAAACTGTATATAATTCCCAACGTATGAAACGAAATTGCATTACGAGATTTCGTCCGTAAGATTACTCAGCGACCGACTCAGAGTACACATAGAGGAGTTATAGTAGCCTATTTGACTGGAGGGTTTTTATTCGATTAATAAGATTTTCCATCCGACAGCATAAACGGCGTAATTCGAGTATATATATGTGCGCGGGCATTGAGGCTCTAGTCGTACATACAACGCACACCAACTGATCGCATTATATATTATTGTAACACACTTCGCACACAGAGAGTGAGAGAAGAGATGCGTTCGCATGTTGTAGTACATGTCTCTGATTCATCGTACAAAAACTTTCTTGTAAGTTAGCAGTAACATATGCCCTTTCAATTCCAAGGTGTGCTGCTGCTGCTGCTGCTGCCGCCGCTGTGCTGAGGGCTCGTTGGTGTCGTACCTCGAGGTGTAATTTTTCTCAATCTTTCTTTTTTTTACACCACCACTCGAGGGTCCAACCAATCGTGTCGCGCAATAATAATTGCCAGAATTACGCGGAGTGTGTAAAGTTCGTAACATCGTAGGCCGATGATGCGTCTGTGCTGCTGCACTCGAGCGCGAAAAGCTGAGAGGTTCGATCGAAGAAAATTTACTTATGTACTTTTTTTTTGACGAGGGTTCAATGAAACGTGCTACCATTGGACTATATATATATATCTTGTATAATAGCCACTCGGCCCAATTATTAAATATATATTCTCTCGTCGAGTGATTTTGACTTTGACCGAGGCGCTCGCGCGACAACCACGACGTCTTCTTCATCTTCTTATTCTTCGTCTACTTCTTCCTCTTCTTCTTCTTCTTTTTTTTGTTCCCCTCTATGCATACACACAACACATGCTGCATGTATACATTTGTACCCGAAGACGCGATGAATCAAGGGCTGGTCATGTATTATAATATATCCGCACTGACCAAAAGTTTTTATTATTCTGTATAGAGATGTATAACGGCAATGACTCGCGCGCGACAAACGATTCGGTGTATATTATTATTAAAGTGTGCCGCGTAATTTTCACGGAATCGTGTGTGTGTGTGTGCTGCGACGACGACATAATTATTATATTATTTAAACGTATGTATGATACGACGACTTAGGAGTCAAGCGCGCGCGAGGCACTTGTCGTGTTTTCAAATGTTTAATTTCCGCACGATTATTAAATTTATTAAATCGCGAGCGCGCATACGACGGAATTTAGCTTTTTGCTATTGTACGCGTGATACGAGGCATGAGTGTGCACGACTTTGATATAAAGGAGTGAGAGAGAGATCTATTTTCGTCGGAGGGATTTTTACTTGTCGAGCTGTAAATTCAATTGTATATCAATTGAGGGTTTATTTCAGATACTAAATTAGGTATTTATTGGCCGGTACGGGAGTGTGAGTAATAGAAATATTCCAACAAGTCACTCGTGTAAAAATGTAAATTGAAATTATAGTTGTATGTCGTTCGGGACAAATTTGTTTGCTTCCACATTGTGAAATGGATAATTTTTTTATATTGTTTTACTCATTTTGTATAAGTGTAATTTTGATTATACTGGCATACCCTTATTTCATTAAAAATAATAATTAATTATGCCCAATGCGTTTGTATGAACCAACGATTCAGCTAGGGTTTATCTTTATATTTACGGGTTGATGAAATTTAAAGAGCTACCAAAGCCACCGTAAAATTAAAATTTTCAACAAAATTTTCTTGGATTTCAGCTGATTTTTTTAAAATTCAATTTATGTTTTTCTATCAACCTCTGCACGAACAAGAAAAATTGAAATTGGTAAATTTGCTACTTGCGTTTCAGGAAATGTGAATTGAACTTCAATTTCAATTCATTTAAAGCCGTGATGACTTTCTTCGGTTGCAGAGTATTACGTGAACATTTTCATTTTGTTGCTTTTTAGATATTTACCAAGCTTTTAAGACAAATATCTAGTGCATATTTCAGAAAACAAATTTGAAATTTTTCATTTATACCGTGGTTTTGGCAGCTCTTTAATTTTCGTTTTCAGTCGTAGTTGATTTTGTCGTTGATTGAGTCTAGTTAGTTGTGATTGAAAAGATGTGAAATATTATTTATTAAATTGATATTGAAACGAGGATTCAAATAAAGATACCAAAGTACATCCAGATTTTAGCTGAATATTTCTCTTCGATTAATATCCAAGAAATAACAAAAAAATGTCAATTCACGAATATTATTTAAAAAAATTAGAAATGTGGAAAACGTATTAGATATTATTTTTTCCCCGATCACGGTACACCCTTAAAATTATATTTTCTCATTGTGAATCAAAAAAATCCCATGCTACCTCCAATACTTGAAATTGATATTCTACGTTGGTAAAAAAAAAAAATTTGCCGTCAATTTTTCAGTAATATATTTCGGTATGTACCCACCCTGTCCCAAAAATAACACCTCGACAGAGGCGACAACGATTCAGGATATAAACGATTGCGATAGACTCCCCCCATATGCCGTGTACCTTTCGAAACCAGTAGCCATGTTTACTTTTTTTTTTTTTGGATGGAGCAACCGGAACGTTTAATACAGTGTGTGGCACGATGTATGTAGTAGGAAGTCGGACGTATATATATGTGTATATTATAAACCCTCGTATTACCGTTTCATCGTCAAAATGGAATCACTGCATCGCACATACTGTATGGGATACGCACGCAGACCGCACATATGGGAAAGGATCGGCCAAAATGAGAGAATCGAGACAGCATTAATGTATATAAATTTATAACAGAATCTATTATTTCAATTGAATCTTATACATTATACAATTTACAAGTTTCGCTAGATTTATGTACAACATTATTATAACGATATAGCTCACAGTTTTTTTTTATTATTGTTCTCTTCGTCTTATCATTAATTCTTTTCTTTTTTTTTTGCTTTTTCCGAGCGCGATACAAAAAAAAATTACACTTATTATTTATACACGTATATAAAGCTTGTTACAGCCGGATCGTTATACAATTAGTTCTTGACGTATGAGCTGAGACGCTTAGGATTCGCTGCGCTGCTGCTGTTATACGACATCGTTTATTTATCTTATTATTATAATTTATATTATTATTATTATTATTATTATTGAAACGTCGATGCGAACGCGCAAATAATTTATTTATTCATTTATTTACATATGATACGACGATGTTCGCTGTTTTTTTACATAAAAATTTAAATGTATAGATATTTACAATAATTTTTTCGGAGGAAGAAGTGTGTGTAATCGTACGAGTTAATATTTTTCCGATACGATGAAAGAAATTACGCACGAATTATCGATTGTTTATTGCGAGTACGTATGTGTATGTATTGTATAGTTGAGACAACAAACTCTCTTCCTCTCTTCCTCTTTCTCTCTCCTCTCAACGTCTCATTGTCTTTGTCATTTTATTTTCTTACTTTTTGCCGCTGACTCGCACCACCACGACGCAGCACGAGAAAGAGAGAAAGAGAGAGAAAGACGACGTCGACGACGACGAGAGATAATTGCTGGCACACGACATATGTAGTTAGCTCTGATGAGTCGCCAGCGCGGCAAAAGGTTTAACGAGGAATGACGAGGATTTGTCGTCAATTTGTGTCTGTTGCTGCTGATGCTCGGCCGGACTCGACTTGGGCGACTGTGACTCAGGACTGCTGCAGCTCTCGGTTCTCGACGTCGATGCGGTCGTCGTCGTCGTTGGCGTTGGCGTTTGTTTGCTACTGTTTCGCTGCTGCTGTTGAATCATTTGATGTTGCTGCTGTTGCTGATGATGATGGTGCATAAAGGTCTGCTGCTGATGAAAGGCCAGATTCCTCAGCGTCGCGTAATAATCCTCGGCGGCGAAGACCGATGAGTTGACGCTCGGTGGAAACGACGCCTGATGCCGATGATTATTCGTCGTCGTGCCCGTCGTCGTGGTACTCTGCAACAGCCTCTCGACGGAAAAAGCCGAACTCGTCGGAGTTGCAGCTGCTGCTGCCGCCGAAGGAGCTGTCGGTGGCGGTGGTGGTGCCAGCTGAGCTTGCGGCTTGAACGGTAGCGAACTCGCCGCCGTGGTGGGACACCCGAACGGCGAATTTCCACCAGCACCAGCAGGCCTCGATTGTTGCTGCTGCTGCTGCTGCTGAAGGTACTGCAGATTGAAGCTGTGCCAGGCCGGTACCACGGGCACCGTAGCTGCGGCCGCAGCCGCAGCAGCAGCTACAGCCGCCTGATGCATCGCCACCGCGGCAGCGGCAGCCGCGGCCGTCGCCGGTACCGGTGCTCCGTGATGATGATGATGCGGATGGTGCGGATGATGATGCGGATGATGCGGGTGATGATGCGGATGATGGTGAGGATGATGATACTGCGTGCCGTACAGATTTCCCAGCAGCGCCGTGCGCTTGAAGGCGGCCAGTCGCGATCTCGAGGCTGCGGGGGTGCGCCGCCTCAGTTTGCCCGTGGTGCCGCCGATGAAGACGTCCTCGCTGCTCGGATCCAGCATCCAGTAATTGCCCTTGCCCGGATCGTCGTAGTGTCGCGGCACCTTCACGAAGCACTTGTTCAGGCTCAGATTGTGCCTGATCGAATTCTGCCAGCCCTGCTTGTTGTTCTCGTAGTACGGAAAGTTGCGCATTATGAACTCGTAGATGCCGTTGAGGGTCAGCCGCTTCTCCGGACTGTGGCGTATGGCCATCATGATGAGGGCGTTGTAGCTGTAGGGCGGTTTCTGCTGCGACGGCGACGAGGTAGACGTGGACGTGGAAGTCGTGGAGGTGGCCGTCGTCGCCGTCGAGGAGCTTCCAACGTCGATCGGCTTCTTCTTCGCCTTGCCGAAATCGTGATGGTTGCGACTGTCCTCGTCGTCCTCGTCCGCTTCGTCGTCGTCCACGTCGACGTCCGCTTCGTCGTCGTCGACGACGATCATCTTGTTGTTGGCCTTGGAGCTGCAGTCGAGCGGCGGCGGCGTGGCCACCGGCGAACTGCAGCCGCCGGTTATGTCGAGATCCAGGCTCGACGACTCGCCGCCGTCGTCGTCGGGGCTCTCGAGCTCGGGCGACGAGCTACAGCCGCTCATGCGCGATCTACGTCGTTGACGTCGATGATGATGATGATGATGATGATTGTGTAACGACCTATCAACCCCGTTATAACTGTCGTTATGATTATTGTTGCTGTTGCCGATGCTGTTGTTGTTGTTATGGTGGTGGTGGTGGTGATCATCGACGCTGGCGGTTACAGCCGCAGCTGCGTTATCGGCGGTCGAGGCATTGGTATTGGCGCAGGCCTCGGGGACGAGGTCGCGTATGCTGAAGTTGCTCTTGAAGCCGCTTCTGCGCTGAAGCACCAGTGTCGTAGTAGTCGTCGTCGCGCCATTACCAGAGATTGGCTGTTGCTGCTGCTGCTGTTGTGCGGTCAATTGATCACCGCCGCTGGGTAATGCCATGTTGAGCATATTTCGCGCGTTTATATATAATTCACGAAACGCGCGAGTTTATATCGATCGATATATTAATATATATAATTGGTAGCGATGATATAACGGATGCACTCGCGCGCACGTACACACTCACACTTGGGGGGTGTTTTATACGCACGAAATATCACATAATCACAAAATCATTTTGGGGAGGTGAACGACTCCGTTTTTCTCTCCCTCATTTTTTCGAACTATTAATTGCACGCCACATTGACATTAATTATTTGCATTTTAATCTGCTACTACTACCTCTCGAGCACACTTTATATCACACTCTTTCGGTACTACTGCATGCACTTTCCTCTCGTAAGAATTTATGGCCTCTCTCTCTCTCTCGCCGCTCAGCATCGAGCAGCGGCGCGTCGAGTTTATATGATGAATGAACGAGAAGAACTGAGCATCGTCGGCTGGCTGAGCAGCAGCAGCAGCAGCAGCAGCAACAAAACAGCGCACGCAGCGCGCGACGATCCAGAAAACTGGGCTGGTCTCGCGTGCGCAAGCTTTTATCGCATCGCAGTAGCACGCACACGGTACAGTACGACGGGTATACAGCATATACACACATATGTATATGATCGCGCTCGTTGGGCGGTAGCGGCGAGCTCCGCCCCTTCGAGGGTGGGCCCCCAGTGCGAGCGTAGCGACGCGGCGCCGACTACTCGGGCCAATGGTCGGGCTGGGCGGCTTGGCGGCCTGGATCGACTCGCGGCCCGGCAATGGTCGGATGCGAATCGTTACCGTTGCCGATGCATAAGGCCAACTGGCCAATGACACGGCCGGCCCAGCCGAGAGACCAGAGAGTCTTCGCTGCACGTTGCTATATTTATATGTATATGTATAATCGAATGTCGTAGTAGGCCTTATATATACACACGAACACGCGAAAAAGGTATACACACATGCGCGACGAGGAGGTACTATATCACATGTCGCCCAGTGTGAGACGCACTCGGCGTGCAACCAATCTCTCGATAAACGTCTATGTATGTGTATGCGTGTGTAATCGTTTATATATGTCTCAATAATACTTATACGTGTTTGTATGTATATATATATGCTTTATTACGGGGCCCATACGTGTGCATTCGACTGCGCGGCACGCATACACACATATATACCGAAATGATTTTTTTTTTTTTTTACTTTTTAAACCGAGTCACTACGCATGAATAGAGATCATACGGAGAAAGAGAGTACGTGTGTGTATGTGTGTGTGCAAAAAAAAAAGGAGCCAATGTATATAAAGATGTACACGCATACAGACCAACAACAACAACGGCTGCTGCTGTTGGCTTTTACTGTACTGCGCTATATACACAACAAACAAATATTTCCCATCATCCGCATTGAACCTTGCGGTCTATAGAGTGGTAACAGTTTAATGAACATGTTACAGATGCTCGATTCAACTGCTGCTGCTGCTGCTGCTGCTGTTTTCTCTTCTTTTGCGCGCTGGCCCTTCGTTTTATACATGTGTGAATGTGTACTCGCGCGTGTGTATGTATAACATGACTTTTAACGCGCGGCGGCGGTGGCGGTGGCGGCACAACGGCAGCAGTCATCGCGCGCATTGAAAAGGCAACAGTCAGCAGCGGCGGCCACTGCCTTTTATAATACTTACAACAAGCTGCAGCAGCAGCACGTCGTCGCGCGTAGGGCATACATAATCGTGTAATCCCACTGTTTACACCGTTTCGGGCTCTGCTCCGATCTCTCTCTACTCGGTCATAATCTGCTTCCTGTCCTAATATTTTCCGTCCTTCTTCGCTTATAAACTTTATATCTTCTTCCTTTCTCTCTTTCTTTTATTTTCGGGGCGAGCGAATTTAAGGAATGCAAATAAAAATGTGTACACGCAATCATCATCATCATCATACATGTGCAGCCCAACTCTTCTCTTCTCTCTTTTTTATTGCCTGCGACGATCATCATCCGGATGATCTAATATTTTCGTCGCGCGCGCCACGCCACGCACTACATAAGGTTTAATTGTCGCGGATGGGGATTCGTCATTTGTACACTGCTGTGTGTATAGCGCATACACACCAACGATGATTGTCACATATACTACTACTTACTTGCTTGCTTGCTTACTTCTTCGTCGTCGTCTCTTTATCGTTCGTCGAGTCTCGTGGACTTGGTATTTAATCGAGGGCCCTGCTGTAGCATAAAGCAGCTCGTATATATACACACTCAGCTGTATAATCAAGTAAAAATGCGTGCCGAATGAATCATGAATTTCCGAATACGCATTATATACATATAGGTTCGTGGCAGTACTGGACTGTTGAGCTTATTATTATACGCACAACGTCATATACGTATGAATGTACTGTATACGTGTACTCCCTGCAGCGTGCGCAGAGCACGTATTAAATATCGGATGACCGCGTCCTTCTGTTTTTGTTCATCATCCTTTTTTTCTCTCTCTCTCTCTCTCTCGCTCACTTTTTTTTTACATGAGCGCATAATCTCTTTAAGGTGTATAGGTACACACACATACGTATATCCGAGGATATTCTAGACTTCGTATAAGCTTCTCGCTTGCACCACTAAATACTCTTAAGACCGGGCAATGCGCCCGATAAACACGCGCTAGTCCCGGTGTTTCGTGCTCTCTTATAATAAACTTCGAAAAAATTAGCAATCGATCGATATAATCCCCTTTACCGAGTATCAAAAAAAATAAGAAGAAAAAATTTCGATCAACCCTTAAAATATTATAGAGACGTATATGTATTCGTCGATTCCTGCAGCCGCATTACATATATTATTGGCTCTCTTACTGTCGCACCGCACCGCTGCTACTGCTGCTGCTGTTTGTCATTTATAGCATAGTAGTACATCTCTATTCCAGAAGCGGCAAACGACTTTTGAGAATTCGAGAATAAAAAGCCAAAAAAAAAAAGGTACAACTTTACGTCTTCATTCGTTTTGATTGTTCGCACATTTACGCACATGTGTGTATACACCTATATGTATAATAATAACACGGCAGCAGCAGCAGCAGCAACATCACACGCAGCGGCTCTTTTTCTCTCTCTCTCTCTCTCTTTCGGTCTTTTTTTTCCGTTGGATGCGCTTGTAAAAGGTAGCGTATACACAAATATATATATACATACACAAACGTGCGTTTTACAAGGGTGTGGCGATGTTATGTATAGGCAGGCAGGCAGCACACCACACCACGGCATGCTTCAATAAGTATTGGAGAACGCGCGCCGCGCTTAGCTTTGCCCGCGGAGCTTTTACAACGCGTATAGTATAGTATACACACAAATACAGGCGTTAAATCAAAATGTATTAGAGTCAAAATCGGGACTTTGACCAAATACAGCGTGCAGAAAGAGAGAGAAGAGAGAGAAAGAAAAGAGAGAGAGACGCCTATATAACTAGCCAGCTCAGCCGCCACAAAAGTCAATGCTGTGTGCTGCATGCCGCATATAGCATATACACACGCAGCATTATAAGGAGGGGGATAAATCTTTTTCTCGTTGACAATTAAATAAAGAGAGGCCTGCCCGCGCGCGCGCGCGCGAGCGAACATCACGATGAATCTGTCTTGCTCGCTCGATCTGCAAAAGAGAGAAAGAGAGAATAAATTACGCTACAATAGAAAGCATGCGGAATACATAACTCGAAGAACATCCAGAAATCCGCACCGATCATCATCGTTTTCATTATTATCATTATTATTATTATTATTTAGATGTCTTTTCTATGCCTCGAAACCTATTATGTACTTGTGCGTAAGCTGCGCGCCGCTCGAGAAGTTTTGCGGCTTTTTGCCCGCGTTATATTTTGGTCTCTTTTCTCTCTCTCTCTCTGTCTGTCTCGTATCATTAAGCGACGATTATGTAAGCGCAAAACAAACATAATACAATATAATGCCCCGCGTGCGTGTGTGCAGGAATGTCTGTTATAGTATAGTATAAATATGTACGACTAGTTATGCGCCAACGCGCGCGCACGAGAGAGAGAGAGAGAGAGAAAGAGAGAAAAGAGAGACAACCCCTCGTTTTGCCACACCCTTTCAGAGATCCTATTATATGCTATACATACCTACTGTTTTGGATCGCATCGTGGTATCATGACGCGCGGATTCGTCGGATGATACGGGCAGCAGCAGCAGCAGCTTTGATTCCGCATACATAGTGCGGGATTGCGTGTCACCACGATTAAGTAGATGTGGCCCTGTTTTTATATTACATTATACGTATAATAGTGTTGGGCCCCGAAAATATTGACGAAACAAAACGAAAGGTATAACACATGTATGTGGATCATAATATTTCTCACGCGTTGCGTTATAATGTATGAATTGATAATTTTTTTTCTACTCGTCCTTCTCGTCACTGAAAAATCGTTAACAATTATATGCCGGGTTACGTATACAATGTAACGTATCGTGTAATGTAGAAGAGGCTGCGCAATTTATGAAACGGTGTTACACACGTAATAGCGTTTTATGTGTGTATCGCAACGTGTCACAGCGATCCGGACGAGTAATTGATGACTTTTCATCAAGTTTGATGCGCGCATGCAAGTACACTACTTTATAATACACGTAGCGCAGAGAGCGCGGCTTCTCTTCTTCTACGAATCGACCTGGAAAACGCGACGATCTGAAAAAATCTCGTTACGTTTATTATTATTGAATGAAATCGCTTTTACCCAAGGAAAAAAAAATGAAAATACTTCGTCAAAGTCGTGGCTTTTTTTTACTGAAGTTGCTGCTGTTGCTGACGTTCGGCTCTTGGAAGAAACAAGTTAGAACGTATTAATCGATCGATTTGTCGGGTATAAATGAAAAAAAAAAATGAGCAAACGCACGATGAACGATGGGCCTCTGCTCAACACGCATTATAATATATATATATAAATATATAAAACATAACACAATATTTGCGTTGTAAATGCCGCGCGCGATGCCGAGATCACTACAGGTGTCCTGCGGGCACGCGCGATAAGCATCGCGGGGCGCGACGACGACTATATTCGATCTTATACATGTACGTATACAAATAAAATAAAACAAAAGCCCTCGGTGACGGGGCGCAGTAGCAGCTCTTCGTGGCGAATACATTATAAATACAAGTGTTTCCTTTTTTTTCTGCTCTCTCTCTCTCTTCTTCCTTCGCATCTCACTCACTCGCTCTCATTCTGAAAAGTGAATCTTGTCACGTAGATCAATAATAACAGTCTGGAGAGCGAGTGCGCGATGGGTATCTCACAACGCGATACAAGTGGATTTTCGGCATTCTGCACGCGCGCGCACCAGCATAGACACACAGCTATACGCGTATGATCTTTTAAAAAAGAGAAACAGTTTGTGGGTATAAACACGTATCGCTTTAAATCTCGCTCGGTCGTTCGCGAGACATTTAAACAAACGTTTACGTATTATAGATCGTGTATAATTATCAAATTCACGACGCTCGATGCATCGATCAAAAATTAATATTTCACGCGTTAAATTTCGTCGTATTCCGTTATCTATATATGCAACGAAAACGATTATGAAAAATGTGCTCGACGTGAACAAAAAAGATTTTTATCTCTGTATTATGTTTTTTTACGGGGGTCTCTCTCGCATTGTGAAGCATTTTATAGGGACTCGTGACTTCTCATAATGCTGCGCTCGCGGGTTGTATTATGAATGAAAAAGAAAAGAAGTAAAAGAGTAAAACTGATGGATGGGACGGTGTAAACATCGACGTTAATACTTATTTACATACACTCGAACGCGCACAAGAGCCACCAGTTATAAGAGAACAGCAGCAGCAGCAGCAGAGATTTAATTCTTATTCGAGCGATATACTACACACGACCTTTTTAACATGCACAAATACATGCGTGCACGTGTGTTGTTAACCGCCTCGATACGCGGTTAAAGGCAATGTAATCGAGTTACGAGGGTGAATTCAATTGACGATCGTTCAGTCATATAGTATGCGCGAGAGAGCGATTGATCGGAGATTTGTCCCTCGCCTCGTTTTAATACGCGAGCACTCGCATGTGTAATCAACGAGTTGAATTTCTGTGTGCATATTTTTTTCTTCTTTTTGTTTCAATAAACGTTATTTAGCGTGCAACGAGACCGAGATGCTAATTTTTGCGGTTCGTTTGATGATTTTTACGTGACGAAGAAAAAATAATTGCATTTTTGGATGTGTATTAATGGGAAATGAAAACATCATTTCACTCGATTATTATTTTTATCAAGATAACAAATCTTTTATACATTTATTTACATTGATGTAGTTATTGTACAAACATGGCGATTGGTGCCTTCAATTAGCTGAGCCTGTACGATTTTAATGAGAAAATACTTTTACCTTTTCTTTCAATAATTTCATCTTAAGCGGTTTCAGCTCGAACTTTTCGCCGTCGATGTAAATATCACTTTTGGCTTGATTCTAAAGTAAAAAAACAACAAACGAATGTAAAACAAAAACCCAATATTTCAAGTATAAATTATCATTAACGAATGATCATCGACTCACCTCATCATCTGCACCGGAAGGGGTCAATTCTATATTTTTAACTAATAAAACTTCATGCCATTGTGGTGGATCACTTCTCAACCTCCTCCAGCCCTCGGCTAGGTATTCGGAGTAGCTCAAACTTTGGCGACCTGCAATAATGGAGCAGCGATATCTAAGTAAAGATCCGAAATAACATTTGAGATATCATTTGTGAAGCTACAAACCTAATTCAACTATTAGAGATGGTTTTTGGATGTCGGTAGCCTCGTGAACGTTTTGGGTGGATATCCTCAATTCTGTTGTTTCGTATGGATGTTCTCGCATCACACCACACTTGTCATTTTCGACGCGGCTCAGGTCGACTGCATTCACATCTGAAATACGATACCAAGAGTTGATTGATAGTAAAAAAAGAAACAAAGTTCGTACAAGCACGACGAGAAAACCACTTACTGGGCTTATTATCCGAGACCGAATAAAGTCGATGATACCATCGTTTGTTCATCGTTTGCTGCTGGACCTGATCTTCCTTGTAGCACTTGCTGCATCCTTTGCATGGATCGGTGTAGCGAATAATACCGTCGTGTTGCCATTTTATGTCGCTCTTGTACGACGAAAATAAGTACGTTGCATATCTGAAGTAAAAAAAAAAACAAAGCTCGTGTTAATCGATTCTGCTTGACGCCGATGCCAGTAAAGTGAGGGGGCGAGCAGCTTACCTTCTCAAAGCTCCGAAGTACCAGTACTTGTCGGTCCTCGAGAAAACGTCTTTCCAAATGCCCATTTCGATGGTGCCCAACGCGTAAACGGACTGTTCGGGTGCTTCCGAATTTTTCTAAAATTAAAAAAATTAAAATCATGATCTCAACAAAAAAATAGGCGTCCGAAAAGTCTTACATTGACTAGATCGATCTCGATGACGTCGACGAGCTTGGTCTTTCCACGTATGATCAACATCGTGGCCTCGATGATCTTCGCCTTGTCGCGCAGCTGCTCGGCGCCTCGGAACAGGAACGACTCGGCGAAACGATTGAGCTTGCCCAGCGGCACGATGCCGATTGGGCAGCCCTCGGCGGCGTTGGTGTGTCTGTTCTCGCGCATGAAGGCCGTGATGACGTCGGCCAGGGTGCCGTCGCCGCCCGCGACCACCAGCGCGTCCTGGTTCTTGTTCAGCGAGCCGTAGATGTTGCGCGCGTGCACCTCCGACTGGGTCTGTCTTATGGTCACGGTGAAGCCGGCCAAGTGCAGCAGCGGCTCGCAGTACTTCTCGAACAGCTTGACTGCTTTCCTGAGAATTCAAATTGGAGCGAAGCGTTAATTTTTCTATTTTGAATGATTGACCATGAGCGAGATATATTTTGACGTACCGATTGCTGGCAGCTGGATTCACGATGACAGTAATTTTTTGCGGGTTTTGGTCTCCCGTGACTAATTGATTACCGATGGACGCTGCTTCCAAGCAGCTTTTTTTCATCAATTCAGAAATCCTGAAAGTAATTTTTACATGAATTTATGATGCATGATTGAAGGACTTTTTTCCTATTGTATCGGGAATAACTTATTTTCTATTTTAATATTTATAAAAGTGGCAGATAATTAATTTTTTCAATAAAATATAATTTGTTTAGTTGAAAAGGTAAATTAATTTATAACAATTTTGAACTTGAGTGCAAATGTTTTATCAGAAGAATTTCAAAAATTTGATTGATATCATAATATATTTCATCACATTGATTATGATTTAAAAATGTGAGTCAAGAACTGAGATAATTTTAATTTTTACTCAATTATGTAATTATATACATTTACAAGTATGATGTACTACAATTCTTGTAAGACGTACCTACAATTGGAAAAATGAAAATGACATGTACTCGAATATGAATGAAGTTAGTAGAACAAATTCAGTATAGATGATTTTTAACAAGATGAATGAAAAGTAATCTTATAATCATATTAATGAGTCATTTTAAAACCCCTTCAACTCAATACATAAGACATTAGTTTGAATTTTCTATCATAAATATTAAAATATGATATTGCTTCTACGTAACATATCTGTCAACTTTTGAAAAGTTTAGTTAACGCATGCATTTTGCAATTTCTTCAAATCATTCATAAAATGAGATCAATTGCAATGAATCATAGCACAATTGAAGTACACTTACTCATAGGATTTAACAGCATAATTTGTGCCATAAACCAGTGCTGCAAAACCAAATGTTGATTTCTTCCAATTCCTTCTCAATGTTCTAAGGACTTCCATGTTGGATGATAATTTTTGTTTAAAACACACTTTAACAATCAACTACACTTATATTTCAATACAATTAATTGACACTGACATTGTATACTGGCTAAACACCCATTCACCTATATAGTCGGCAGCATGTCTGCTAAAGTTTATCAAGAACTCATAACCTGTTTTCGCACAGCTGAGTGACACGAAGCCGACTCTCGTATCGTGGCGCCAGCGTCGGATTTCGCCCAAAAACAACAAGCGGCTGCTACATACTCATAACACAGTGCACTTACTGCTCCCACTTGACATCTGACGACTCAGAATGTTTACCTCAAGTGGCCTCCTCATTGTTTATTATTTAAATATCTTTTGTCGCCAGAATGATTGTTAAGATTTTGTGATCAAGATAAAGTTAATTTGAAAAAAAGTGTTTGTGTATTTATTCAACTACCTATTTTTGTAATTGATCAAGATGCTGCTGTCAAAGTGTAATTTGTCATCGATACAAAAGATTGCTTTGTATGAAACCAAAAATGTAAGTTTTCTTATTATCATAGTCTATCAGTACTTGCACAAAATAAAATTCACTATGCATTAAATTAGCAGTGTTAGTAAAAGTTCATAAGAGATGGAGAGAATCGTAGTAGATGCTATTCTCACTGAAATAACATATTAACTAGTTGCAATTTTATCATGAACAATAATATTATTTTTTTAAATTAATTACCATACTGTGTTGTTTGTCTACGAACAATAAAATACTTTTATCATTTGTATGTTGTCATGATAAAAAGATGAATTCCACAATAACTAACTAATTTTATAAGGTGAAATGTAAATCCATACTTGCGATGAAAAACAAATTGTTCTTTCTGAGGGTATAATTATCTAACAAATTTTGTAAAACATACCACTTTTATACATTATAGAAATTTAAGGCAGTCAGTTCTTTGAGATAGTGGAATTAATTTAAATCAAATCATTTCTCATTTTCAGAGCTTTTATTTAATTGGATCAAATGTCACGTTAACGTCGTTCAGGGTACTGCGAATCGTACGATCCGAGCCCAAGGAATTGAACATCATCAACGATGAAAAGGAGTACACGCAACAGGAGGTACGAGAGATGGTCAAAGCCATCGACTCCGAAGGCAACGATACGTCGAAAAAGCACGGAGTATCGAACATTACGAAAATCGTATCCGCCTTTGGGATAATTGGTAAAAAATAATAAGAAACTATATTTATGATAGTTAGACGTTCAATACGTTTAATGACGTACGATTTTATTTATGCCAGGCTTCGTACGATTTCTGGAAGGCTACTACATCGTCGTGGTGACGAAGCGACGTCGGGTCGCCGTAATCGGCCATCACACCATCTACAAAGTCGAGGACAGCTCGATGATCTACATACCGAACGAGAGCGTCAGGATATTTCATCCGGACGAGCAGAGATACGTGAAGATGTTCCAGAGCATCGATTTGAGCAGTAACTTTTACTTCAGCTACTCCTACGACTTGACGTCGACTCTGCAGATAAACGTGAACCGCAGCGAGGGCTTCGAGAAGAAGCCACACAGACGCTTCATTTGGAACTCTCATCTGCTGAAGAAATTTCAGGACGCGATCCATCCGAGCTGGCTGCTGTTTTTCATTCACGGCTTCGTGGGCCAGTCCAACATCAGCATCTACGGCCGATCGACTTACATCACTCTGATAGCGCGCAGGAGCAGCAAATACGCCGGCACGAGATTTCTCAAGCGAGGAACGAATTTCAATGTAATAGCAATCGCACAATAGGCATCGATCGGAAACCAAATATAATAATTTATGTGCCTACTGCAGGGAGACGTGGCGAACGAGGTCGAGACCGAGCAGATCGTGCACAACTGCAGCTCGAGCACCCTCGGACGCGAGTGCCTCAGCAGCTTCGTGCAGCTGCGCGGCTCGGTGCCCTGCCACTGGAGCCAGGACATCAGCAAGATCGTGCCCAAGCCCACGATCGCCGTCGATCTCTCCGATCCGTACGTAGAGACCGCAGCCGCGCACTTTCGCGACCTCCTCGAGCGCTACGGCGCCCCGATCTTCATCCTCAATCTCGTGAAGAAGCGCGAGAAGAAGAAGCACGAGAGCCTCCTGAGCGAGGAGCTGCAGTCCTCGGTGGCTTATCTGAATCAGTTCCTGTCCTCCAACGACGCCATACACTACATCAATTTCGACATGGCTAGAAAGAATAAGAGGTAAATATATTATAAATACAAAAAGAAACGAGGATCGATGAGACTTTTTTGATAAATCTTTTAGCAAGAAATCTAACGTCATCAGTCGATTGGCCGACATAGCCAACTACGCGATCACCAAAACGGGAATGTTCATATCGAAGACGCCCAACGACGATCGATCCCGCGAAAAGGCCACCACCAAGTCCCTGCAGACCGGCATCATACGCACGAATTGCGTCGACTGCCTGGATCGCACCAACACGGCGCAGTTCTCCCTCGGCAAGTGCGCCCTCGGCCATCAGCTGCATCATCTGGGCCTCCTAGAAGCACCTAAGCTCGAATTCGACACGGATTGCGTTCGAATGCTGGAGGAGCTCTACGAGGACCACGGCGACACGCTGGCCCTGCAGTATGGCGGCTCCCAGCTCGTTCACCGAGTCAAGACCTACAGGAAAACGGCTCCCTGGACGAGCCAGGGAAACGACATCATGCAGACGCTGAGCAGATACTACAGCAACACCTTCAGCGATCAAGAGAAGCAACAGGCGATTAATTTGTTCTTGGGTAATTTATCGTGAAAACTAGTGGTCGGAGTCTGTTTACGAGTTTCTCTTCCAGTTGATAATCGATCATATTTTTCGTCAGGTTTGTTCGTTCCGGAAGAAGGAAGAAGTCCGATTTGGGAAGTTCCGACCGATTACTACATTCATCACATTCAGACGCGTATTTTTAAGCATAATAAAAAAGTTATATCCCACTGGTGGGGCGACGGCGATAACTATAAGAACCCCAATGATTATACGGATCAAACGGAAGATGATGTAAAATCGCAGTTCGATGTTTACGATGACTTTTATAGGTAATAACAATATGCCTACTCGTTTATATTCGTTTTAAGAAAAATAAATTAAGCTTGGTTTACCTTCAGACCATCGGAATTGTCATTACTCTCGGAAGTATATGGATATCAAGTCAGTCATTCCGTCAGAGATTTCATGCCTCATTTCACGACGGATTTCAGTCCTTTTAGTATACGTATTAGACCGGGACGAAGAAAAGAGGAGGCTGGTTACAAAAATCATACTAAAAATCCGTCGCTCAGTGGCCACTGCAGTACTCAATCCAGTGCTAGGTAATCCTCGTGAAAAATTTAACAATTTTTAAATAGTCGAATTATACTAAGATAAAATTAATTTTTAGCTCCAGCGGCACCAGTAGCGACGACGAAGATAGCATAAGTCGTAGAAGTTTAACTCCAGTTGTTAAGAAAGATGAGAACAAAAAGATAATTTCCAAGCAATTTTTTCAAAAGACTGAAAATGTGTATGGGTTAGTGTATAAACATCCAATCAAAAACCTTGCCACTTACAAAAGGTATTAGAAGTTAATTAAAATTTGCGAATCATTGAAGAATCGTTTTGAAAAACATTATTTTTTTAGGGTTGCCTCGATCGCAGAAAAAAGCCAACCGGTAAAACTACAAAAAAAGAGCTTTAAACCAACTTACGAAGTAGAAAAAGGCAAAATCGTGCTATCGCCAGCAAGTCCTAAATCCTTTACATTGTACAGTAAATTCTTGAATTTTGGTACTGAATTTCGAAAATTAAATACAAATTGTTGATTTTAAGAAATATTCTATTAATAAACGAAGTTTTCTTAGTCGAATATATTTTAAACGTGTACTTACAGTTGATTCGTTTCAAGTAACTGTTTAGTGCAATTAATTAAAACACATCTTTTATTAAATGACTTTGCTTTTTTTTTGTTCATTACCTCATAAAGTATAAAAATTCTACAGCCAGTTTCTTCCATAAACTATGATTAATATTAATATCAGTTATATTGTAATTCGAAAAAGATAAAGATATAACAGCACAATTGAAAATTTTATGGAATTATCGGTTAGAAACGGTCGGTTCACCAGCTCTAACAAAGTCCATTTTTAATACTTTTTTTGTTCATTAAGCATTCCTGTCGTTGCACCGCCTGTAATGTAACGTCAAATCAGCGGAACTTTTCCAAATAAAATGTCTGACCTGAAGAGGATAACTAATATTAGTAAAGGCAAAGCTCAACTTAGAATAAAGAAAAATATTAAATTTTTTTACCGTTCTTAGATCCATCGATGGGTCCAGAATTTGATCATTGCAGAGTAATTCTATTTTATCTTCTGCTTGGGATGAAATATCCATGTTTGAATTCGTTCGATTACGATCGCCGGCAGGTGATCCTCCCGAAACGGCATTTCCACCAGCAACGGAACCAGAATCGCTTCCGCCACCAAGCACTTTATCGAAAACGTGCTCGGCGACTTTGCGGACTTGAATAAAGTCGTTGGCGACTAGCCGATCTCTGGAAGATCGAGTTTCATAATTCAAAAAACGCCGAGAAAGTAAAGTCAATATTCTTTTCATTATTAAAAAAAATAATTTCGTAAAAATCTCATTAGCACTGAAAAAAATGTATAATTTTAATAACGTGGTAAATTACTTCTTTAAACTTTTGGCCCCTGGAGTGGGGTATTGAAGAAGGTGGAATGTAATTTTGATGAACTTGGGTAAATTTTTATCCACGACGATATCTCTAACCCACGATGGCACAGTTTCGTTTAAAAGCACACCTTCGGTTTCACCTGAAGCGTCACGCACTAGCAATCGATACAGAGTTCTGCCTCCTACTTCACTGAAAAGAGTATAAGCAACGTCAATTATCATACGATTTCGAATTAAAATTATGAAAACTTTTATTTCAAAGTGTCATTGTCATCAAAAGTTTTTCACCAACCTGAAAATCACCGGGGTGTGTCCAGGCACAGAAAAGTACTGATTCCCACCTCGAGTAGACTTTTGTCCATTTCCATTATTACTATCATTATCCATTTCATCATCTGCGTGCATTGGTCTCCACCAATGTTCAAGAAGAGCTTGCAAGAGTAGATTTCCATAGTTGACTGTAAATTAAATGAATCATTTTGATTACTATTGATTTGATTATCTGCTATAGTATTATTAAAAAAAAATTGATTATCCCTACCTTTTGTATCCGCGCTATCATCTTCTATTAATCCAGTTTCTTTCGCAGATACCCACGCGGATAAACAGTCATTTTCATCTTGGCCTAAATGTATTGTTAGCATCTAAAATTTGTATTTATAAAATTATCAATAAAGTATAATTGAATAACTTATAATTCTTAAAAATGGTCTTACTCCTGTTTTGAGATCAATGTTAAACCAGTTCGGCACATAAACGAGTTTATTACGCTTTTTTATTTCTTGTTCAAAGTCAACTTGACCAAGATCACAGTCTTTACAAGCTTTCAGAATATCATAAACAGCAACATTATTGTTACTATCTTTTGTCAAAACAAATCTTTTATCATTTAAAACGTAACAATGTCTAATGGCTGGTCCTCCCAATATTTTTTGAGCAGGCTCTGTGTTTCTATAAGTTGACATTTCTAACGAATTACCAGTGTCTGCACAATAATCATTGAACTGCCAATCTTTTTGATTTATGTTCTAAAATTAATATAAAATAGTTAATATTTCATCACTTTATGTATAAATTATCTAAATTGTTTTTGAAGTGAAATTTATTTTTTTGCATAGCTATTTACCCAGTTATTTATGGTTGAATCACTGGTAGCAACCCAAATGCTTGATTGGTCTGGAGACATGATCATTTTTAAAATAGGAGCTTTTTCTTCACAGATAACTACAGATTTGTCTGGATTTCTCAACTCAGTCATAACAACTCTTTTGTCTCTGCCACCAGATATGATATGACTAAAATTATCAGTAGCCTAGATTGAAAACACATTTGGTATTTTGAATATTATTTCAAAATATTTATAAAAGAAAAGAATCAAAGCAAATTTTTACCAATAATGCCCAAACTCCTTCAGTATGAACTCTGTACGTTTGAATACATTGTTGTTGTGGAATTGACCAAAGCTTTATCGTTCCATCTGAACTTGCGGATAAACATTGACTAGCATCTTTGTTTAAAACCAAGGCTTTGATATTGTCTTGATGCCCACGTAATTTGACAAGTTTAGTGCAAGTTCGTGGATCCCAAAGTCGTAATATCTTTTCTGTGCTGCCACTGACTATCATAGTCCCAGGTGGATTCATGGCTAAACTGTAGATTGAATCTTTATTTCCAGTTAAAGAGGAGGCTAAAAAAATGGTTTAAAATATTTACACCATTATACTATACTTTTCAATTATCTTAAAGTGCCAATTGTTTATCTTTTTTTTCAAGTATAAAAGATGTTCCATAAAACTCACTAGTAACTGTATTGTTGCTGGCTGTTAGAGCCGTCAGAGTATTAACATCCCATAAAAATATAGCTTTGTCCAAGCCGGCACTAGCCACCTGCTCCCTATCTTTAGCATATGCCAAGGCTTTTACATAGTCCTTATGAGTTCTAAGGGTTGACATACAGAAACCTTTGTGTGCATTCCAAACTTTAACTGTTGTATCAGAACTTGCAGATATCACTGTAAAGAAATGAATACATGAAATACTGTCTAATGAATGTGTTTATCAACAATATCAATGTAATAAAATATTAGTTTACAATTTTTTCCTCCACAGCATAAAACTATATCGTTGACCCAATCTGTGTGGTGCTCCATTGAATCCATGTAAGGATCCTTCATATTTTTACAGTTCCATATTCGTATTATACTGTCCCTTCCAGCCGAATACAGTCTGTGTAAAATGGGATCATATTGGAGTGAATTAACTCCAGCACGGTGTCTTTTTTCTTTTTCATCTCTTATCACCATAGACACCTAAAAATGGTCGAATAATTCATTAATAATGAAAAAACTCATCGAGTCATCTGTCATTGAGTTATCGATTGGAGAAGCGGCATAATTAGTTGTAATTCTACTGAAGCTTGAATCGATAATCGATACCACTTGCAATTTTGGGGGACGAGCGATACCAATATATTTTGATTATAAATAGACGCCGAAGCGTGAAATATTATCCCGCAAACGAAAATACGAATCGTAACGCGATATCATCGCATAAACAAAAATAATTCGGGGTTTTTCCCCAACGCACACAGCAGAGAAGCAGAAATTATCGCAGTCTCACCTGTACTTTTTTGCGTGAACTCTGACCGACGGTTTTGTGAGACGACATGATTGTTGTTGCACACACACACACACACACGCGGGCACACTTTGACGTATGGCCTCTCTCCCGATGAACAAATTCGTCAATTCAAAAGCAGCAGCGACGCACAAGTTTTATGGGGTAGTATCACGCTCGATGCAGCCGTCATGTATCCTTTTTTTTTGACAATGGTGTGATCGTGTTTGTTTTCAAACAAAATGATGCGCTTCTACGGTATCCTCTGGGTAAAAAAAACTTTAGCACATTGAGATCGCGGCCCGCATACGAGAGAACGAGATCCGTTTATATATCACTTATCATTTGAACATTAAAAATTTTCAATAAATCAAGTACTCATTCAGAAGGATGGCGAACAACAACAAAAAAAAAGGAATTACATGAACACGGATCTTGGCACTTTATCTCGGCGCTGGATCGCCGCGAGAGCGAGAGCTAAATGCCTCGCGCAGCACAGGGATGTCTCGTAAGTATGCGGCCTGTGCTGTGTGCTGTGCGATGACAATAATAACACAAACACACAACACAACATAGCACGCATACACAAACACACGCGCAAGCTGCAAAACGGAGACTCCGAGACAGCATCTGGCGGTGGTGGCGCGAAGCTACGCCGTGTAACGCCGCGCGAGAGACTGCACGGCATGACGGCACGCACGTTGAGCCGCGAATACAATGAGACGCTGTTCGCATGCTCGACCGCGCGCCGTATCGGTTACCCAGTAGTATATAGACTACCAAGCCGGACGTTCGGGCGGGAATTCAACTTTCGCTGTAGGAGGTAATTATTTAATCATCGGAGAAGACGCGATATATCAATCGCAAGGAAAAATCGGTTGAGGCGATCTGCTTACCGATCGTCGATCGCAAGCAACTCGATATACAGCCGCACACGTGTCTCTACGCGCGAGTCAACGGCAAAATCGGTCATGCGGCAAGTGTAATATAGCGGCAATCGCGTCGTGCGAGTGCACGAGTGCGTAAGTAGAAAAAAACAAAAAAAATTCAAAAACTCGTTTGTTGATGATATATATGGGACAGGACAGAAGTTCTTTGCGTCTTCTTACTTATAATATCTAATGCTGCTCTGTACGGTCTTCTACACAGGCCGCGCGCGTGTGCACGAAGTAACCAATACGTATATAGATGGAGATCAAGCTATCCAATTACCGATATCGTAAAGTGTCAGAGAGAAGCCGCTTCTCTCTCGATAGCGTAAGTACTGTACTACTCGCGTGTTGTGTCTAACGAGTAACGAACCTCTAACACACATACGTACATACATACAACACACACATACCGGGCCGCCCGAGAACGACCGGGGAATGTGAGTAGGCAGTAGCAGCAGCAGAGCCTAGCGGCGCGCGGCACACCAGTAGTAGAGATAGTGTACTAGAAGGTGCTAGTGTAGGATACCACACACAGACACACACGAATCATGACTCTGGGTGGGTATCCATTGCAGCAGCTATTGCATAGACGTAGAGGATCGCAGGAGAGAGAGACCGACTCGTAAACTTACTCCTGCCCTGCGAGGCGCAAGCAGCAAAGCAATACAAGCAGCAGCAGCCTCTACTCCGACAGTTAGTGTGTTAGCGAATACATATATACATGTATATATATAATATGTTTCAATTGTAAAAAAACTTGATAAGCGGGGTGTCCTGTCTCTCTCTCTCACAGTGCCTCGGTGCTCTCTGCTCAGCCTGCGTGTGTACAGTGTGCCGAGAATTCACGGGAGTGTGTCTGCTCCAGCTGTTTTAATCGCATAATCGAGAAAGAGAGAGAGAGCAAGAGAGAGCAAGAGAAGAGAGGCCGAGAGAGCGTGAAAGAGAGAAAAAGAGGAAATAAAACGGAGCCGAGAGACGGGGTTGGGAGTCACGATGGGTTTAGGTTAATTTCGGAGAACTGTTGTTGACACTGTAATCGTTTTGCAATTTTATAAGTATTTTTTCGTATTGAAGTAAGTTTTTTTTTTAATAAGTTCGAAATACCGTGCGTGTGTTCTCCGACCGATCCGATAGTTATACAGATTCTGTACAGTGTTGTGTTGTTCTATAATAATATGTAAGTAAATAGAAAAAAAAAAAAAACAAAACAGAAAAAAATACACGATATCGCTCATAATAATACCTGCACTTGTAGTTAACGTTGTTGACTTGTTTGTGATTGGATATTGCAATGACTAACACTTGTACTATATTAAATGTGTGTTAATAAAAATTCGTTTGGACTGTAGGTGTGAATAACAAAATATTTTTTTGAATCTCTTGAGTTCTTATTTATTCAAAAGTGTTGTTTTTTTTTTTAGTCTCTAAGCCATTTTAATACTTAAGCAAACACATCTTAATTAATACTTGTTTTGCATTTTTAGTTATTATGTCACTAATTTTCATCAATAGTCATGAGAATCTAATTCATTAAAATGAAATAGATGCAAGAGTAAAGAGAAAAAATCAAGTAGTACTGCACACATTCATCCATAGTTCAGTAATGTAGATGCAGGTTGTTTTCACTGAAATTTTATTAGAATCATCTATGACTCAGTAAAAATACTTATAACAGTTTATGGCATTGTATTTATGATTGTTTCTAACAGTTGAACATGTAAATTAAAACTAACTAGTTAATGTCAAGTATCGTCTCATACACCAATGATTTTTTTCAATGTACTGAGCTATTTTAAGTTTTTGCTCCATATTCTTAATGAAAAATTACTCATAAATTCATAAATTCTTCATTGCCTAAATTGATATTAATTAACAGTGCTAATCTCCACAAAAAGTGTCAGGTACTTATGTTTACAAATATGATTCTTGTAATAATTTTAATTTATTCAATAATTTTAACACAGAAAGTATGTCAAAAATGTTTTGCAAGTAATGTCAATCAAAAGTTCCATGTGACTCGTGTCTTTCTTAGTTGTATACTATCTATGGACTATCTTTATCACAAGGTGATACATATTCAAAACAAAACATCTGAATTTGGATGTCTGATAAAGTGACCTAAAAAGTGCATTTGAAACCTTATCATTATTTTGTATTTACATGACTCGATGCTCTAAAAAGAAATGTTTTGACATCTTGTGACTTTTTTTTACTGCATTTTTCATTTAACATCAACTATAATACATTTTTCTGACTTATGAAATCACAAAGTATTTTTACTGAATGAACTCTTGGATTACACAATCAATTGAATGCACATGAAGGTATACGTGTATATATGTAACGCTGTATATGTAACAGTTTCTGTGGTTTCTGGTTTAATATTAATGGTGATTGTTCTTCTTTTCTGTAATATTCATTGCAACACCCGAGAGAGGTCATTGCTGCACTAAACATCACACTACACATCTTTCATTCAATTTTTAGATCATCTCTCTTCTGGTGTATGTAAAGAACCCATTCTTCATTCATCGTATTACATATCCATACAGTTGAAGGATGAAATTTCAGCTAATGCAAATCGTACGATATCCGACCATACCCGTTGAGTTAATTTAACTTTTAATAATATCATTAATCAAAATTCCGCGTCAATCAAAATTTCGGACCGATCGCATTTCTCTCAATTACCGTCTGGCACATATCCGTCAATTTCCAAATACTGATTGAGAGGCGTTCAATTCCCTCTCTCTCTGTCTTTTTTTTTTTATCGCCCCAAGAAATCAATGCTGCGTGTAACGCAAGATTTTGGCACTCCTTGAAAAACACCTTCATACGTGCCGACGTCACCATAAGTTTTGCGAAAGGAAGCAGATACACACGCACACATGTGTATACTTTCTCTTTGTGTTCATCCGTATCCGTATAATACTACCGCGATTCCGATGGATTTCCACACGCGCGAGTCCGATGCGTTTTGTATTATGTCACGCATATTAAAGCTCGGGTTGCATATAATAAATGGAAAAACAAAGGAAGAAAAATTTATTAAACGGCGCAGAGATCGTTTTTTACGAGCGTAGGAGCACATGCGAACGACCGCAGAGAACTATTCGCGCGTGCGAGGAGGGTTTACCTCAGAAAAATCGTAAAACGTCAAAAAAATGGTCTTGATTTTTCCTTGCGCCGAGAGAGACACCTCTTTTTTTTTTAAGAAGTCAAGAAGCGCGCCGACGAGACACCTCGAGAATTGTATTTGCTCTCCGTTCGCTCTCTTACATAAGGCGTAATTTGAGTTTACAGTTATTATTTTTGTCCATCACTCCTTTGAAAAGAAGAAGCTACTATGCGGCATAACTCCGTGTACGTGTTGCTATGTCGCGCGTACGAGCTATGACAAGTTGACCAAAAATTTCGCGATCATCGTCACATCTCTAGTCGTAGTCAGTCTGTGCCACCGTGAATTAGCAGCTGATCCACTTTAGACTTTATTTTTTCCGATTCTAACGTCCGATCGATTTTTTTCATCATTATTATTGCTCGTCAAGAGTCGATCGAGCGATGCTTCTTCAATTCCTTCCTTTTTCGGCACTCGAGAGATGATTGGGCTCGTTACATCGCGATTCTCTTTTATTATCGAACTGAATCATCGAAATCGCTAATTAGCCTCGGCTCGTTGAAGTACGTATTATATATGTAGTCTAAAAAAAGGAATTTAAAATATGTACGAGCGTGTAATAAATTCGTTGTATCGCTTTCCGTGGCATATTCCTCAAATTGACTCTTGATAAGATTGACAAAATAATGTATTTACAAATTATCAGCACATGCTTTTTTTTCATTTTGACGCACGCCGCCTGACGCATCATCGTGTACCTTAGCTATTACAGCTGATTCTTCTTTTTTTTTTTATTTTCTTTATTTTGTTGGACCATTGTCGCCGCCAGTTACCTCGTTTTTTGCACAGCGACTCGCATTGTCAATACGAGTTATGAGGCTAAAATGTATATATGTAGATTAAAAAGGCATTAAAAATGTTTTACGCATTCTTCTTCTTGGTACCGTGGAGTGTTGTCGTTCTTTTTTTTTCACTTTTTCGGCACTCTTGTAACGATTTTGAAACTTTGAATGTACATTGATCTATTTCATCGCTAACGTTAACGATATTCAATTGTGTTTTCAGATATAAATGTTAGAATATGAAAAAGTGTCTTACATAGTCGAAAAATGGAGTTCGAGCTAGATGGAAGCTTGAAGGAGTGGGCCAAGGATAAGCCTCTGAGTGTCCTACAGCTTGATCCAGCGGATCGAGCTGTTTTGCGGATCGCTGGTAAGTCGATAATTTCATCCACTTAATTTTTCTATCAATTATCAAATCCTATCCTTCGTTCCTTTTTTTTATTGTACCCTCGACGGAAAGAACGAGATACGCTTACCCGCGCGAGATTCCAGTTATTATATAGTTTACATTAGCGCCCACATACCTACGCGACTAAGTAAACATAAAACTCAGACTTAGGCTTTTTCAACCATTACCCCGAAGATCGATTACAGAAATTTGTCATAATATTTTTCTTTTGCAGACGAGAGAGATGCGATTCAAAAGAAGACTTTCACGAAATGGGTTAATAAACATCTGAAAAAGGTAAAGTACATTTGAGAGCGCGCGCGCGCGCAAAGTTGCGTTCAAATTTTTTTTTTCTCATTTTTTGCAATAACGATGTTTTCGCAATTCAAACGAATGAGTTTTTCCTTTTTTTTTTGCCCATATTATACGAGGCTGTGCGCATATGTGCGACGCGCATTGTGAAACGGGCCTATATGGCCAACTTTGATTCGTATTTTTCGAGTGTTTTTTTTTTTATTTCGGAATAACAACATTTTTACAATACACGCGTAATGCCTTATAAAAGCGCATTATAAAAAATTGAGGATAAAATAATATTTTTATAATCCATATACACAACGCTGCGCGCGAACCTACACGCCCACGCACGAATTAAAATTATAATCTTTTATATAAATGTTTATACACAATTCGCGAATAATTTATGCAAATCTACTTCTTCTCAGGCAAATAGACATATTGGAGATTTATTTCAAGATCTTCGAGATGGACATGATCTCATTTCATTGCTGGAAGTACTTTCCGGTGAGCATTTGGTAAGTCGCTTCGAAAAGGAATTAATTCATTTTCTGAATAAGTATGTAATCTTGCAAACCAGCAGCAGCTTTGCAAAAAAAAACGAACGCGTGGGCTTGGCATCTTAATGTTATTTTGCTTCTCGCGCTACTTCTTCCGGTCTTTACGCACTCTTCTCGCACGCACACACACACACAACACAATGGTTAGCATATATTGCATCATAGAGTGTGTTCTGTCTCGCGCCGTGCTGTCGATCGAGAGAGTGATTTTTTTTTTGTTTCTTCTATATTCGTCGTTTAAAGAGAAAAAAAATCCTCTCATCGAGCGACGCCTATTAAGCGCGACACCGAGACAGACAAGACATGAGCGGGCGTGAAAAGTCATTATTATGTTTTGGTCACGATACCGAAAATAAATTGAAGTAGTACCCCCCGATCGAAAAGCGTTGAGATACGAGCTCGCAACGAGAAAATCTTGTTGTCGTTTTCTTCTCTTTTGGATTTTCGCATTTTTCTCCGTTTTTTTTTTTTTACGACGACGCTGCTTCCGATGCGGTAACACTGCAGTGCAAGACGTCGTTGCAAAATGCAAATGCAAATCAATGCTCCATTGTGTGTACGTGCTGCGTGCTTACGCGCGTTTGCAATATCTGTAAGACAGTAAATTATTATTAACTGTATGCGACATTAAAATATGCCAGCAGCAGCGGCAAAAACGCGCTATTTCCCCATTATGACACATTGCGTTTTAACGATGCAATACAATAATGATGATGAAAAAAACCGATTTTTCTCTCTGCAGCCGAGGGAGACGTCCGGCAGCATGCGATTCCACATGCTGGACAACGTGAGGATAGCCCTGCGTTTCCTGCACTGTAAAAACATCAAATTCGTCAATATCCAAGCGGAGGACATCGTCGACGGCAATCCGAAACTTTCACTCGGCCTCATATGGACCATTATATTGCATTTTCAGGTGAGCCCCGATTTGTATATCAATCTTTTCTTTTTTAATTCCCTCCCTCCATCCGGCCCTGTCCATCTCTCTTTTAATTTCGATACATTCATACATACACACGTGTGGTATATAATATAATATTATTGCGCATATTACATATTATATATTATACACACGAGCTTATTGATTTTATCGTTGCGCGGCGGCGATACATTGCCAACAACGGTTGACACTCGGAAACGAGTCTCTCTCTCTCTCCTCTCCTCTTTCCTCTCTCTCTCTCACGCACACTCACGTATATATATCCTATATACGCAATCGCTGAATTCATTTCGAATGGCATTAAATATGTAGGTTTCCTATATACAAATTAATAGTCACTGGTACGGGAGCACGGGCGTGCACTTAGGTTTAAGACACGCACTCTTAATCACTACACGGCCAGAACCATTAACTCCGCGGCAGCGGGCGAGCAGGCCGCAGTTTTATAAAAATTCGATCCTGCCTCCTGCGATTATTTCTTCGTTTTTTTTTTTAGTCAATACTTGGCTATTATAGGCAAGAGACAAGTTCACTGTGCAGCAGCCAGTGAACTTTGTTCGCGGACAGACTTTTTTTCTACCTCGTAATTGAATAGATTTCACAAGTGAAGTTTTATTACCTGCCTACGTTCAGGCTTTTTATCGTCTCTTTGTCGAGAGCGTTAATTTGTTTGAATAAATCGACGGTTTAGACGTTCGCGCTTTTACTGTGTTTTGTGACTTTTTTTTTTTAATTCGTTCGTTCGTCGTGTTGGAAGTGAAGATTTTTTGGAACTGGACCACAGCGAAGTTGAGAAAACAAAGCGGCGTGCAATGAACGAGTATTTACGGGAGCGTAAATAAATTCAAAAAAAAAAGTGAAAATGGACATACAGGCGTTAAATGTTAAGAGAAAATTATCGACAGAAGTGCTGGGTATGATCCTTTATTTATTCATTCGTTGACAGAGATACACATTGTCGGAGAGATTTTTATGGCCCGAATTTAAACATTCAACGTGTGTGTCTAACACTTGAATCTTTCAAGCATTTTTTCATAGAATTCGACTTTCGTTCGGTAAATGACGTGCAGTAGTGACAACGGAACGAGACACGGGCAGTCTCAATAGTGTTTAATTGTAAAGTTTGCAAAAAGAAAAAAAAAAGTCGCGTGATTAATTAACGAGCTTGTGCTCTTATTTTACGACTTTTGAAAGAGGAGAAACTTTTTTATCTCAAGTGCAAGTGGAAGTAAGCTTTTAGGCTTCGACGCGTTTCAAGAATCTCGAATCTTTCAGTCTCGCTCTCTCGTGTATTGCTGCGCCTAAACGAATTCGCGGGAAAGATTTTTTTTTTCAAAGATACAAAAGTTTTTTTTTTCGTGTATGTGGACACAGCATTTAACTAATATTTACTCTGTACCTTCGTTTCGGCAAAGCGCAGGCAGGCCTGGCTCCGCTCGACGAAGGTCGAGTTATATATATTTTTTTAAACCTGCAAATCTTTGCGAGCGTCCTTGAATTTTTCTATTATTTTTTTGTTTAGTTTTTTTGTGTATTTACTATTAATGATCGGAGTAAAACAAAAAGTTCAGTTGAAAAATCACCGACGCGCTAATGTAATAAGAGTTTCGTTGCAAAATTCGTCCGCCGATCCCGCCATAAAAATCTCTTACCGATAACGCGCACGCGTTCGTATCTCTCGATCGAAAACCAAACACCACGAGCAAAAAAATATACTTTTTTTTTAACACCCGTGTTTGTGCAAAAAATGATATCGTCATCCAGGCTCGTCGGTCGAGTCGTGCAAAACGTCGAGGCGCGACAAGACGGGCGGCCGGCGCACCGTGACCCATATACGGAAGACCACGACGCGACCCGCGGCAACGAGGAGCACATACCGATCAAATATTATCACGAGCAGCGACAGTACTCGCAGGAGAATCTGTCGAGAAGCAGTAGCCGCAATGAACTACAGAGTCATCAGCAACAGCATCGTATCCTCGATCACAATGAGTATCAGAGTATCAAGCAGCGAGCTACTCCCATTAGCTCGCAGGCCTCGTCCACCAACAATCTGCATCAGGTAAGAGTGAGAGAGACAGAGAGAAAAAGCAGCCACGGCGCTTGTATATAGGAAAATTGCATTAGGTAGGATCGGACGTGTATAAAAGCTAATTAATCACGTCGTAAAATGCCGTAAGAGCTACGACGACGGCGACGTGACTCGTTGGCGCGAGCTCGAATAAAAGGTTCTCTCTTTCTATGTGAAAACGCGGCGCACCGAGAGAGTTCCAAGGTCATTGAGAAATGTGTGTGTGTGTGTGCTATATAAGCTCAAGGGGGAACGCATAGACACACACGCAGTGTACTGCGCGCGACACAATGCCTTTTGTCCGCAGAAGTGAAAAAAAGAGAGGCAAAGAAGAAGAAGACGACGAAGAAGGAAAAGAAAAAAAAATTCATCAATTTGAGTTAAAACTAATACTTACTACTTCGCAATGGTCTCTGCGCGGCGCGCGACTTCGTTGCCGAGCGCAACCAAACGGCATACGCATATTATAATACGAGTACATATATAAGCAACAAGCTCGCACCTCGAATGCAAAAAAGGCTCGAACCCACAATTTTATAGAAGAAACAATATTTTAAACCCACACACACAGACACTCGACGCGCGGCATATATAATAATAAAATAGGATATATTATAATGCATGCACATATGCGCCGCTGCGCGCTGTGACGACAACCACGGCGTTGGTTGGTGCGTCAACCGGAAATCTCTTGCACAGCTTATTTATACATGCAGAGATATATTTTGATAATTTTTCTCGAGCTCGATTTTTTTTTTTTTTTTTTTGCTGCTCGACTGTATTTATAATTTTCATCGCTAATACATATAACCGTATGATATAATAAACCGCGACGCGATAAGAGCTTTTCAACTCGAGTGCTGCTGCTGCTACTGCTGCTGCTGCTGCTGCGCGTATAATACCACGAATATCGGTATTGGTATATGTATAACGAAACACAGAGTAGGAGAGTCCGATAAGGGCCCACTTTGACCAGCAGCAGCAGCGGTAGCAGAACCAGTTGGCAAAAATTCTCCTCTCTCTTGTTTAATAAATTCTAAAAATAAAGCTCCAACGAGCCATTACGACACGTACACTGCCCTTTACGGTTTTAAACAAAATACATCCGTAATTTTGTACAATATTGGCTTTTCTGCGGAAGAAGCGAAAAAAAGCGTTTTGTTTTGACTCGAGCTCGAGGGGTTAGGTACTAGGTGCACAGTACAGAGCGCTTTGGAATATACGCGGCAGCTTTCCGAAGAAAAACATTATCGTACATATTTTTAAACCCCGCGACGGCTCCGCGTGGAGAGCACTTTTTAGAACTTCAGTTCCAAACGTGCCACGGTTCGGCCGAGATCGGCCCTCGAGGGATTTCCCTGCCAAAAATTTATTTAACAATAATTCGCGATGAAAATTTATACGTAAAATTTTCCACGTGTATATATATAGTGACTGAGACGTGTGAAGCAAAAAATCGTCTGTGTACATAGTTTAAGTTTCTATAATTACTCGTTGAAGGAACATTTATGCATATTATACAATTTAAAAGCGGCACGCAGCTGTGTTTTTGTTTTTGTAATTTCCTTAATTCTTATTCCATTGCGGCGGCGGCGGCGGTACACATTGTTTCCACCAGCCGCCACTCAAATGTTACGCATCGTTACGGAGGAGCTAAAGTAGTTTTTTTTTTTTCAAGCTAAAACGGAAATAATTTGAAACGAGTTTTTTAATTTTTTTTTTTAATGTCTCCGAAATATCACGCGCTCTTTCATCAACTTTCGTGCGATTTCTCCGCTTTCGCAAATGTAAATATTATAATACATCATTCATTAAAACCTTATTTGTCTCCTCCTCGTTCCATATCCTATATATACATGTAATGATAATCAATGAGCTAGCCGACGTTACTCGACATTTCACACGATTGTATTAAACACGAATTATAATTTCTGCTCGACACAGATATCGGACATAATATTCGGCCAGGAGACCAACGTGACGGCCCGCGATGCCTTGATGCAATGGGCGCGCAAATCCACGGCTCGCTATCCGGGCGTGCACGTGACGGACTTCACCAAGTCGTGGCGCGACGGTCTGGCCCTCAGCGCCCTGGTGCACCGGAACAGGCCCGACCTGTTCGACTGGCACACGCTCAGCAGCTGGAAGGCGCGCGACAGACTCGACAAGATATTCAACATCGTCGAGCACGAGTACGGCGTCACGCGACTGCTCGATCCCGAGGATGTCGACACACCCGAGCCCGATGAGAAGTCCCTCATCACTTACATATCGTCGCTGTACGACGTGTTCCCCGAGCCGCCACCCATACATCCGCTGTACGACGCCGAGGCCCAGTGCCGACTCAGCGAGTACTGCAGCCTCGCGGAGAACCTTAAGATGTGGATACACGAGAAGACGAGCGTGATGAGCGACCTTTATTATCCGCCGACCCTCATCGAGATGCGCAAACTGGCCACGGAGAGCGCCAAGTTCAAGAACGAGGAGGTGCCGGCGCGCTTCCGCGACAAGCAGCGCATGCACAAGATCCATCAAGACCTGCAGCACTACTTCGAGATCATCGGCAAGATCGATCTCGAGCCCGAGCTCCACTACGACGTGCTGGACAAGAGCTGGCAGCGACTGCTGGCTCTGCATCAGGAGCGCGACCAGGGCATCCATCAGGAGATACACAGGCTGGAGAAGCTGCAGCGCATCGCCGAGCGGGCGCATCGCGAGATCAAGTCGGCCGGCGATCATCTGGCCGAGCTCGAGCGCAAAGTAATGGATAGCAGTCATCGTTTGGGGCAGATGCATCCTTTGGAGGCCAAGCACCTCGTCGACGTGCTGGAGCAGGACATCAGGAGCACCGAGATACAGGTGCAGAACATATTTACGGACGTGCACACGCTCACCGACGGCAAGTACAATCAGGCGGCCGAGCTACACAAGAGGTGCGTATTTTTTTTCGAAAAAAAGTTTTCTTAATTAACGATTTTCTTTTCTTGACGATTTTTTTATTATAGAGTGCAAAAACTTCATCAACAATGGGTCACCGTGCGCTCGCTCCTTCACAATCGACTGGTGCAACCACTGTCCGAGGTGTCGTTCCCCGTGGAGGAGAGAATAGTCACGAAGCACAGGACCATGGTCACGGAGACCAGACTCGTCGACACGAATCCGTTCTTCCATCTGCTGCGCGACTGTCTCGAGTGGTGCAAGAACAAGATACAGTCGGTCAAGGAGGCCGACTTCGGCTCCGACCAGCAGGGCGTCCGCGCCGAGCTCGAGCGTTTCGCCAAGGAGCACCAGTCCATCCTCGACTTCCAGAAGCAGGTGGAGAACTGCAAGCACGAGAAGAAGAATCTGCACGAGAACGAGCTGACGCTGTACAATCAGCACCTGCTCGATCTGCAGCAGACCTACGCCGAACTCGTTTCGCTGTCGAAGAAGCGCATGGCCGATCTCGAACTGCTCGATGACTTCATTCAGGCCGCCACGAACGAGCTCGTCTGGCTCAACAACAAGGAGGAGACCGAGATAACGCGCGACTGGAGCGACAAGAGCCTGGACGTCGACGCAATCGAAAAATACTACGAGGTGCTGATGAGCGATCTGGAGAAGCGCGAGTCGCAGTTCACCGCGGTGCAGGACCGCGGCGATGCCATCATGCTGCAGGGCCATCCGGCCTCGCGCACCATCGAGGCCTACATATCGGCCATGCAGAGCCAGTGGGCTTGGCTGCTCCAGCTCACGCTCTGTCTCGAGGTCCACCTCAAGTACTCGCGCGAGCGACAGCTGTTCTTCCAGCAGGTCCAGGAGGCCGAGCAGTGGATAGTGAAGAAGAATCAGCTGCTCACGAGCTCGTTCTCCCAGACCGAGTTCGACCTGGACGATGGCGAGGTGCTGCTCAAGGGCATGCAATCGCTGAGAAAGGAGCTCAACGATTACGGCGATCACATTTACAACTTGACGAAGCGCGCCGAGAGCATCGTGCCCGTGAGACAGCGCAGCGAGCCCATTCATCGGCCCATCAGAATCACCTGCATCTGCGTGTACAATCAGGTCAACATACTCATCAATCCGAACGAGCAGTGCACGCTCTACGACAACTCGGGCAGGCTCAAGTGGAAGGTGAAGAACTCGAGCGGACAGGAGTCGCTGGTGCCGGGCGTGTGCTTCTCGCTGCAGCCGCCCGACGACGAGGCCCTCATGGCCGTCGAGAAGCTGCGCAACCAGTACGAGAACAGCATCGCGCTGTGGCAGCGCAAGCAGCTGCGTCTGAGACAGAGCATGATCTTCGCCACGATCAAGGTCGTCAAGGACTGGAGCCTGCAGCAGTTCATCGACATGGGCGAGGAGCAGCGCGACGCCATTCGCCGAGCCCTCAACGAGGACGCCAACAAGCTGCTGAAGGAGGGCGACCCGCTGGACCCGCATCTGAGGCGATTGAAGCGCGAGATATCGGACATCAATCGTCTGCTGGACGAGTACCGGAAGAGGGTCAAGGCCGAGGAGGACACCCGCCAGACCGAGCTCGTGTTCAACACGCAGGCTCTGCAGCTGCAGTACCAGCTGAACGAGGCCGAGAGAGAATTGCGCGGACTGATGTCCGAGGCGTCGTCGTGGAATTTGCCCAACATAGAAAAATCGATTGACAAGCACGCCGACTTCGAGAAGGGATTGCGCACTCTGGCGCCGGAGATCGAGAAAGTACAGCAGACTTTCCGCACGATAAGTCTCAAGACACCGACGATGAAGAACACCGTCGACAAGATCATGAACAAGTGGGACGGCATCTGGGACATGAGCAATTTGCACATCGACCGCCTGAAACAGATCGAGCTCGTGCAGAAGGGCATCAGAGAGAACAAATCTGCCATCTACGAGATACAGACCACTCTGGACACGTACGAGAAGATGGCCGACAAGGGCCAGAACGTGTTCGAGAAGCTGCTGGATCTGCAGCACGAGATCACGAAGCAGCAGAGCTCGCTGGACCAGCTGAACGAGAACGCCCAGAACGTGAGGCACATGTGCGAGTCCGCGAAGCCCAACTTCGCCGGGGAGATCGATCTGATGGACTCGGAGATCAATCTGCTGAACGCCGAATGGGCCGGTATTTGCGGCAAGCTCGTGGATCAGTTGCGCGCGTCCGAGAACATGTGCCAGACTCCACCGAAGATGGCGTTCGCCAACGAGGTTTATTACGAAAAAGCGAAGGACAAGAGCGAAGTTTCCACGGCGCACTTGGATATGCACGACGGAAAGTCCGTCAAGGTACGTTTCCACTAAATCGTGTCCTTCCTTTAATTCAGTTGTATAATATTACTTAAAATTTGTATCGAAAATGTTTGCAGGCAATGATGGAAGAAAAGTACGAGCTTGCTTACGATTCATTAAAGGAATTAATGTTGTGGATGAAGGAAGTTGAAAATTCTGTTGCTAACCAAGACGCCATACAGGAAGACTTGGACTCGATTAAAAAGCAAATGAATAATCTGAAGGTAAAAATTTCGTTATCTTCCCATTCATGAAATTCAAATTCGAATTGCATTGCATGATTTCATTTCTATATTTTTTCTGCAGCGTACAAAAGAGGATATCACTCCATACGCACAAGTAATTTTGAAATGCCTTGACGATATCAACCAGCTCATGTGTGCCCATCAAAACGACACGTTCAGAGAGCAAATAGAAAATCTAGAAAAAGATGGACACATGCTAAAACGTCGTTACGACGATGTTATGAGCATTATTGACAAACTATTGAAGAGCCTTAAAACTTCTCAAGACGAATATGTTACTTTCATGTAAGTACCACTTACCACGTTAAACTTACACTTTGAGGCCTATTTTTACATCGTTTAACACGAAACTCGCGTGCATCGGTTTATGATATTACCCACCTTATTTTGTTTTATTCTTAACTCGCGACCCTCGGCTTGAATAATAAATTAACGCCGATACAAAGAGGCGACCTTCAATACCTGTTGAATAATGTACTGTTAGCACGCGAAAAGACTTATACGCTAAATAAATCGTTTCACTCGGGTCGTTAAGCAATCTCTTCTTCCGGTATTAAAACGCGCGTGTAGATTACAATTTATGTATGGTTTCCTGTTTTTATGCCGATATCATTACACAAATACACTTTTATGGATAATTTCGAGGAATCGGTGATAAATTGCAATTTTTTTTTTTATATCGCCATAGGGATGAAACGGACTCGTTCCGAAGATGGATGGTGACAACACAGAATTTATTAGAAAAACACACCAACCTTCTGAATGACCTGAATTCGCTATCTAAGAATTCGGAAACAATACGTAATTTCGTGAGCAACGTCATCGCTCACCAAGCCGATCTGCGCTTCATCACGATGGTGGCCCAGAAGTTCTCCGACGAGAGCATCGACTATCTGCAAAATCTCAACACCTTCAGGACTGGCTTGCCTCAGTGCTTGACCTACAAAGAGCACGCCTGTCAAGAGTCGTGGATCGGCCGCGAAGTCTCGCTGCTCACCGAGAGCTATAAAGATCTGCTCTGCCTCTCGAACGAGCTGTCGGAGAAATTCTCCCGGCTCAATGGCAAGAATCAAGAGTTCCGCGACTCGCTGAGCAAGGCCAGCGCCTATCTGAACGAATTCGAGGCGCGAGTCAACGAGGAACTGACGCGGCCCATCACGTCGGAAACCAGTGAGGTCGAGGATCGCCTGAGCAGCATGAAGGCTCTGCACAAGGAACTGCTATCGAACAAGCAGTACATCGACAATTGCAAAGTGAGCATCAACGCATTGATGAAATTGTTGAGCGAGCAGAAGCCCAACGTCGACAACGATCAGATCGAGAAGCCCTTCGTCGCTATCGAGAACAAGTACAAGGATCTCGACCGGGCGATTTCCAACAAGTGCCAGGAGCTCGACACGATTTTACTGAAAAATCAGGGTATCGAGGAGACTCTGACCAACCTCATGTTCTGGCTCAACGGAGCCGATATACAATTCAAGAACCTCAATCGGCCCGTCAGCCTTGAAAAAGGCCATCTGGAAGAACAGCAGAGAGAGCAGCGTTTGCTCCTCGCCGATTTGAACAATCATCGTGCGAGCATAGAGGCGGTTAACGATATCATTTACGACCTCATTAGAAGCTCGAAAAATGCCGTCATTTCGAAAAGAACCGAGAACAAGCTCGAGGATATCAAGAGGCGATTCGAGAAGTTGCACGACAAGTCGGTTCAGCGCACCGACTTCATGAATGCAATTTTCCAAGACGTTGACGAGTACAACAACATGATAATAGCCTTCAACAGGTGGTTCTCGCACATGACCGAGCTGCTGGATTACTTAGACTTCAATAAGCTCAACACCGCTCAGTACGGCGAGAAATTGGCTCAATTGCAGAAATCCTATCAAGATCGTAAACCCGAGCAAGAAAACCTCGTCAGCTTCGCCAAGAAGCTTATAGCCAAGCAGGACGTGTGCGACATCACGAAGATCCGCGACGAGATCAAGGTCGTGGAATCGCAGTGGAAGGACATGGGCGACTCCATCGACGAGAAGAAACGACTCCACAAGCTCAGAGAGGACAAATTGGCTACGTACGAGAAGCTTTACAATCAGATATACGAGTGGCTCAACGCCACGGAGAATTCCATGCAGTACTTCATGCCGGTGGCCATCAATTCCGACGAGATCAAGCATCGGCTGAACGACCTCAAGCCAATACTGAAGGAGTACAACGATTACGGCGTGACCATCGAGAAGGTCAACGATCTCGGCGTGGTCATCGACAATCTCATCAACGGCAAGTCCGACAATTACTCGCAGCGACGCAGCGTGACCAACGTCAGCAAGCGTCTGGGCATGCGACGCGTCTCGCAGGACAATCGCTCGCCGTCGCCCACCAAGGGCTCGGGCGTGCAGAGCCCGGTCTGCTCCAGCATTAGCAGCGGCTTCAGCAGTCGCAGATCTAGTCAGGACGGTTTCCATCTGGAGTCGTCGCACATACAGCAGCAGCTCTCGGAGATCAACAACCGTTACGAGCTGCTCGGCGTTCGGCTGTCGGACAGGCAGGCCGAGCTCGAGAGCATGCGCGACGAACTGAAGAAGTGCATGGACAATTTGAAGCAGCTCGAGGCGTTCCTGGAGAAGATTCAGCGTCACTTCCCCAAGAGTATACACGTGGTGAGCAAGGAGGAAGCCAACAACGCCATCAAACAGAACAAAGCCATACTGGAAGAGATGCTCGAGAAACAGTCGCTCTTGGACAATACAGCGGACCAAATTCAGGGCTTGCTGAAGAGCAAGAGTAATATATTCATAACCGACAGCGTCAATATTGGAATGAGCGACATCTCAAGACGCTGGGAGTACCTCATGGACAAATCCAAGACGAGAGTCAAATTCTTCGAGAACATCAAGGAGTTCCACGACGTCTACGACAATCTGAGCTCCTGGATCGTGGCCAAAGAGAACATGGTGAAGGTGCTGGGTCCCATATCGTCGGATCCCAGAATCGTGGCCAGCCAGGTGCAGCAGGTACAAGTTCTGCGTGAAGAATTCCGCACTCAACAACCCCAGTTCGACTTTTTGACGAGGCTCAGCGATAACATCGCCTCGGAACTGGAGCCCGATTCGGCGGACTATCGCGAGTTGAAGAAGGGCGTCAACGGACTGCTGGAGAAGTGGCGCTCGCTGTTCAGCTCGCTGGAGGAGCGAGCCCTGCTGCTGGGCGACGCGATCGACACCACGCGCGAGTTCGACAATAGCTTGAACCGATTCCGCAAGGCGCTACAGACCATCAGCGACAACCTCGACGATCTGTCGGTCGATCAGAATCCCGAGAACGAGCTGAGAAAGATCGAGAATCTGGCGCGCCAGCTCGAGGGCGAGCGTCCGCTGCTCGCGGACGTCGATCTGGCCGGTCAGCGACTGTGCGACGTCGTGTCGGATCCGCTCTTCAAGACCGACATCCAAGGCAAGCTGCAGTCCGTCAAGAAGTTCTACGCGTCGCTGCAGAAGAAGCTGGACAACAAGAAGGCCGAGGTGGAGGGCAATCTGCGCGACACCAAGGACTTCGAGACGAACTGCTCGAAGACGCTGGGATGGCTCGCAGAGAAGCTCGGCAGCGTGTCCGAGAAGCTGCTGATATCCGCCGACAAGAAGGCGCTTCAGCAGACCTTCGACTACTACGAGCCTCTCTACAAGGAGGTGATGAGCAAGGAGCACGAGGTCGTCATGCTGCTGAACCAGGGCAAGAGCATCGTCGCCAAGCCCTACAACGTCGACAATCAGAGCCTGCATCGCGACCTCGACAAGATACAGTCGCTGTGGGATCGCCTGAAGAAGGACATCGTGAAGCGCCACACTCGACTGACCACGTCCATCGAGCACAGCCAGAAGTATCACGAGGCGCAGACGTCGCTGCTCGCCTGGATACGCCTGGCCGAGGAGAAACTGGTAAATCTGAAGCCCGTGCTGATCAAGTACAAGGACATACACAAGCGACAAAACGACCTGACTGCCTTCAAAAACGATATGCTGCGAAAGAGCGTAGAGTTGGATAATGTTTGTGCCTTTGGCGAGACTTTCATGAATCTTTGCGACATCGATCAGAACGCCATCAAGGTCGATCTCAACGAAGTCAAACTTCGCTGGAACAAGGTTCACGAGACTCTCACCGACCATATCACGACCCTAGAATCGTCTTCCACAGAATTGGAAAGTTTCATGAAGAAGCTCAAGGACCTCGAGTACGAGGTGAACAAGTACGAGGATAAACTGACGTTCCACGACTCGCTGGGACGATCCGAGAAAGATCCAAAGTTATTCGAGCAAATAAGCAATCTCAACGAGGATGTGAAGAAATTGGTCAAGCCGACCATGGAATTACAAAACGAGAGCAAGAGTCTCATTTTCAAGATCTGCGAGAACGGAGTCGACGCGAAATTCATCAAGTTCGAGGTGGAGGCCATCGTCGATCGCGTCAACAACCTGCACGCGAAACTCAACTTCCGTAGCGACGAGCTGCGCTGCGCAGCCTCCACCATCAACCTGTTCTCCGAGAATCTCTGCAGTCAGCGTCAGCAGCTGAACAAACTGGAGAAAGAGTTCCTGAACATGTCGGCGCCGGCACGCGAGATCAACGCCGTCAATGATCAGATGGACCAAACGGAAAGACTGATGAAAAAGATCGCCGAACTGTCGCAGGGCATCAACGATCTCTACTCGCACTCGGAGAGCCTGATCGATCAGGGCTTCGCCATCGACGCGACTTCCGTGCGCGATCAAGTGCAGACGCTCGAGAGCCAGCTGGACAAGCTCGAGGAATCGGGCAAGGTGCGCCTCGACGAGCTCGGTGAAGCTCTCGACAAGCTCAAGCAGTTCACGACTCTGCACGCCAACAACGAGAAGAAGATCAAGGAGATCAGCAAGGAGATGGACCACATCGAGCCGATCGCGCCCGAGATCGAGAGAATAAGACTGCAGCAGGCGGACTTCCACGACTTTAAGATGGCGCACGTCGAGCCGCTCAATCAAGTGATCGGCGAGTGCAACTTGCTCGGACAGAAACTAATCGAGACCGCCGGCCGTGACGTCAGCACCTCGAAGATCGAAAAGAGCCTCGACACGATGAACGACAACTGGAACAGCCTGAAGAAGAAGTTGAACGAGCGCGACAGAAAACTCGACAGTGGATTATTGAATTCCGGTAAATTCCAGGAGGCTTTGAACAGTTTGGAGAAGTGGCTGATCGACACCGAGGAGATGGTGATGAACCAGAAACCCATATCGTCGGATTACAAGGTGATCAAGGCCCAACTGCAAGAGCAGAAATTCTTGACCAAGATGCTGCTGGACCATCAGCAGTCGATGGCGTCGATCAAGGACATGGGCGAGGAGATGGCTCTGAACGCGGACCTGAACGACCGGCACAACATCAACTCGCGTCTCCAGAACCTCATGGGACGCTTCGAGAATCTGAACGAGACCTCGGACAATCGCATGAGCCAACTAGAGCGCGCGTTGAGTGTGGCCGCGCAGTACCGCGAGAAGTTCGAGCCGCTGGCCAAGTGGCTCGAGCGCTGCGAGGGACAGATCAACGACATGGAGCTCATACCCACGGACGAGATCATGATCGAGAAGAAGATCGAGGAGCACGACGCGGTCCATCGGGACCTGCTCGAGCACAAGTCTTGCTTCAGCGACCTCACGGACGTAGCCAGCACCCTCATGTCCCTGATCGGCGAGGAGGAGGCCGCCACACTGGCCGACTCGCTGCAGTCTCTGGCCGAAGGCTACACGAATCTCGTCGAGCGCTCCGAGTCGCTCAAGCAGATGCTCGACCGCTGCAAGACGGGCCTGCGACTGCTCGTTCTCAGCTACCAAGAGCTGCGCGACTGGATGGACGGCATCGAGAAGCAGCTCAACCAGCACAATCTCGTCAGCCAGCCGGACAAGTTGCGAGTACAGCTCGAGGAGCTGAACGCCGTTACGGAGGACCTCACGAAACGCCAGAACGAGCTCGACAAGACGTACGAGGCGGGCATCGAGCTGACCAGACACATCAATCTCGACGAGGCGATGCAGCTGCGCGACAAGATGGACGCGCTGCGACGCCGCCACGCCGAGCTCAAGAAGCACTCCGCCGAGCTGCTGAATCGCGTCAAGCAGACCCTGCCGATGGCCAGCCAGTTCGACGACAAGCACAACAAGTTCATCGAGTGGATACAGGCCGCGGAGACGCGAGCCACCCAGCCGGACTGCCAGCTGCACGAGTTCGTGCGCATGGACAGCGACATCGCCGAGCAGCGCGGCGTCTTGGCCAAACTGACCGGCCTGATCGGCAATCTGCGCCAAGTAGCCGGCTCCGAGATCGCCGGCCAGCTGGAGATACTGCTGTCGCGCGACCAGCGCCGCCTCGAGATCTTCGCCGAGCAGATCACTCGTCGCATGGAGTCCATGCAGCAGCTCGAGCAGCAACAGCTCGAGCTCGCCGCCGATCTGTACGAGCTGCTCGAGTGGTTCCGCGAGGCCGAGAGCCAGCTCGAGGTCGCCGAGCCGCCCAGCACCGAGCCCGAGGTGGTGCGCGTCCAGCTCAAGGAGCATCGCGCCCTCAACGAGAACGTCAACAGCCAGCGCAATCTGCTGCGCGACTTCAACGCGCGCGCCAAGAAGATACAGCGCGAGCAGAAGCTGCACAAGGAGGAGTCCGGCGTCGTGGATCTGCGCGAGCGCCTGGAGGAGCTGCGCGAGGTCGCCGACAATGTGTCTAGTCTGTCGAACGCCCGACTGTCCGCCCTGGAGCAGGCACTGCCGCTGGCCGAGCACTTCCGCGACAGTCAGAGCGGCCTGGCCGCCTGGCTCACCGAGACCGAGCAACAGGTCGCCGTGCTGCCCAGCCCGACCCTCAAGACCGATTCCATTGCCCTGCAACAAGATCGCAATGAACTGCTGCTACAGAGCATAGCCGAACATCGTCCGCTCATCGACAAAATGGAGAAGACCTGCGAGGCGCTGATGGCCCTCTGCGCCCCGGACGACGCTGCCCGACTTCAAGAGACCGCCATGAGCCTCAGCGAGCGTTACGCCGCGCTGCGCGACGAGCTGAGAAATCGCCAGCTCAAACTCGAACAGGCTCTGCAGGAGTCCGCGGTGTTCGCCGACAAACTCGAGGGCATGTTGCGCGCACTCAGCAACGCCGCCGATCAGATCAGATCGGCCGAGCCGCTGTCCGCCCATCCACCGCGGCTGCGCGACCAGATCGAGGAGAACATGGCCCTGTCGGCGGAGCTCGCGGGCCGCTCGGACGCCTTCGAGGCCGTGCAGCGCGCCGCCACCGAACTACTGGACAAGGCGCGTCGCTGCTCGGGCTCCGATCCGTCGTTGCGCGATATCCAGAACAAGGTCGAGCAGGTGAACAAGCTCTGGGACGGTCTACAGAACACCACGCTCGAGCGCGCCAAGAATCTGCAGGCAGCCCTCGAGATCGCCGAGGACTTCTGGTCCGGCCTGAACAACGTGCTGCGACTGCTCACCGACATACAAGACGCACTGGCAGCCCAGATAGCACCGGCCGCCCAGCCGGGTGCCATCGAAGAACAGCAAGTGGCCCTCAACGAGATTCGCCAGGAGATCGACCAGACCGCGCCGGGAGTCGAACAGGTCCGACAGTCCGGTCGAGAACTGATGAACTTATGCGGCGAGCCAGACAAGCCCGAGGTACGAAAGCAAATCGAGGATCTCGACCAGGCCTGGGACAACATCACGGCCCTGTACGCGCGACGCGAGGAGAACCTCATCGACGCCATGGAGAAAGCCATGGAGTTCCACGAGACACTGGGCGATCTGCGCGCCTTCCTCGACAGCGCCGAGAAGAAGTTCGCCTCTTTCAGCACGCTAGGAAGCGACACAGAGGCCATTAAAAATCAAATCAAGGAACTGCTGGCCTTCAAGGCCGAAACCGATCCGTACATGATCAAGATCGAGGCGCTCAACAGACAAGCGGCCGAGCTGAGCGAGAAGACGTCGTCGGAGCAGGCTCAGAGCATCAAGGAGCCACTTGGCGCCGTGAATCGCAGATGGGAGGCTCTGCTCAAGGGCGTGGTCGATCGCCAGCAGTTGCTGGAGAAGGCCCTGCTGCGTCTCGGCCAATTCCAGCACGCGCTGGACGAGCTGCTCCACTGGATCGACGACACGTCGCGCAAACTGGGCGAGCTCAGGCCCGTGGGCGGCGACTCGCAGATGATCGAGGTCGAGCTGGCCAAGCTCAAGGTGCTGAACAACGACATACACGCGCATCAGAACAGCGTCGACACGCTCAACGACGCGGGCCGACAGATCATCGAGGACGACAAGAACTCCGCGGAGGCATCGAGCACCGCCGACAAGCTCACCGCCCTCAACACCCGCTGGAACGAGCTCGTCAAGAGCGCCCACGACAAGCAGCGCGAATTCGAGGACGGCCTGCTCGAGGCACAGTCGTTCAGCGCTGAGATCCAAGACTTCCTGTCCTGGCTCGCGGACATCGACAGCGCCATTGTATCGTCGAAGCCCGCAGGTGGCCTGCCCGAGACCGCCACCGAGCAGTTGGAGCGCTTCATGGTGCTGTACAACGAGCTCGAGGACAACAGACCCAAGTACGAGTCGATTATGCAGCGTGGCAAGGAGTATTTGAAATACAACGAGAAGACTATGCCCCACCTCAATCAAAATCTGCGCACGCTCAAGCAGCGCTGGACCGCCATAACTGGTCGTGCAAGCGACAAGAAGATCAAGCTCGAGATCGCCCTCAAAGAGGCCAAGGACTTTAACGACGCGCTACAGAACTTCGTCGACTGGCTCACCGATGCCGAGAGCTTCCTCAACAATCTCAAGCCCGTCTCGCGCATCATGCGAAACATCCTCGACCAAATCGAGGATCACAAAAAGTTCCAGAAGGACGTGGGTGTGCATCGCGAGACCATGCTCAATCTCGACAAGAAGGGCACGCACCTCAAGTACTTCTCGCAGAAGCAGGACGTCATCCTCATTAAGAATCTGCTCATCAGTGTGCAGCACAGATGGGAGAAGGTCGTGTCGAAATCGGCCGAGCGCACGCGCGCCCTCGACTACGGCTACAAGGAGGCGAAGGAGTTCGACGACGCCTGGAACAATCTCATGGGCTGGCTGAACGAGACCGACGCGAAACTCGAGCATCTGCGCTCCGACGGACTGGGCGGCAACGATCCCGACAAGATCAAGGCCCGCCTGCAGAAGCAGCGCGAGGTCCAGAAGGAGCTGCACCAGAAGCAGACGCACTACGACGCCACCATGAAGTGCGGCAAGGTTCTGAAAGAGCGAGCCGCCAGAACCGACGAGGCACATCTGCGCGACATGATGAACGAGCTGAAATCCAATTGGCTGTCTGTGTACAACAAGAGCATCGACTTCCAACGACAACTGGAAGAATCGCTTTTGCATTCGGGACAATTCAAGGAGGCGACACAGGCCCTGATCGACTGGCTGACGAGGACCGAGAAACAGCTGTCGGCCAACGTTCTGGTTCACGGCGACCTCGAGACCGTCAACGTGCTGCTCGAGCAGTTCGCCAACTTCGAGAGCGACCTTAAATCTCGCGCCCAGCAAATGGACGCCGTGGTGAAAATCGGCACCGAGCTGCAGTCCAAGGCCTCGCCCGACGATGCCTACACCATTCGCCATCAACTCGAGGATCTACGCTCGCTCTGGGATCGTGTGTCCGACCTGTCGGATCGCCGATCGGCTCTGTTGGAGGAGGCGCTCAACGACGCCGAGCAGCTGCACAACTCCATGCAGACACTGATGGACTGGATGAGCGGAGCCGAACGTCGACTCAACACCTTCCACAATTTCCCGGAGGACGAGGCGGAGTGCGAGGCGCTACTCGACGATCAGAACCACTTCATCGAGGAGCTGCAGGACAAGGAGAAGGACAAGCAGGAGGTCGTGCGATTCGCGAACGTTCTGCTCAACAAGGCCAATCACGATGGCGTGATCGGACTCAAGCACTGGATATCCGTCATTCAGGCGCGCTGGGACGACATATCCGCTCTGTCGTACGAACGAAGACAGAAACTTGAAAATCTTCTGAAAACGCTTCAGGTAAACGATCGTTACATTTTTCTTTTTATCGACAATTTATCAATAATCAAACGATCATGTACTAATTATGCTTAATTTTTCTTTTTAGGATCTCGATAAGTCACTGGAAGAGCTGCTTGCGTGGCTCAGAGATTTGGAAAATAACTTGAAGACTGTAAACAGTCAAGAGCTGCCGGAGGACAGAGAAGTGCTTGAGGAGATGATCACCGAACACCGTGCATTTATGGAAAGAACCGCCAAGAGACAAGACGAAGTCGATCGCATATGTAAATCCAAAATCATTCGGCCGACCATCAAGAATGTCAAGAAGAACATCAAGGCTAAGCCTGTCATTCAGTCGTACGTATACTTTTCTGATTACTTCCTTAGTGTTTAAAATAAAAACAAAAAAAATAATATTTTTCTCCTTTTCATTTTACTTAGGCGTAATTATGGCCGCTCAAACAACGAGGCCCAGTTACCTCATATTGGACCAAGTTTCCCATCGAAAGAAAGGTATTTTGGCTGACCATATTCTTTAACGTCGAAATAATAATTCATAGTTTAATGCTCGATATTATTGTTACTTTCGCAGCAGGGAAGCTGATCCCGAATTCAGACATCCCAAAGTTCGTCTTCTTTGGGATCTTTGGCGCAACGTGTGGTTCCTAGCCTGGGAACATCAGCGACGATTGTACGACCAACTCCAGTATGTCATTGAAAAGGACCGTGTGGCCAACTTCAGCTGGGAAGATTGGCGCAAGAAGTTTTTGAAATTCATGAACCACAAGAAATCAAGATTGACTGATCTGTTGAGAAAAATGGATCAAAATAACGATGGACTCATTCCAAGAAATGATTTTATCCAAGGAATTCTTAATATTAGTAAGTTTACCAATGCTATATTCTGTAAAATTATCTTGAAAATGAATAGATTGTAACAATTATTGATTAAATTTTCAGAATTTGACACTTCGCGGCTTGAAATGGGAGCCGTATCCGATTTGTTCGATCGTAACGGCGAAGGTCTCATTGATTGGAAAGAATTCATTGCTGCGCTAAGACCCGACTGGGAAGAGCGCCGTACCGCACATGACGGTGATAAAATCCATGACGAAGTTAAGCGATTAATCATGCTGTGCACTTGCCGGCAGAAATTCCGTGTTTTCCAAGTTGGTGAGGGAAAATACAGAGTAAGTACAAATAAAATAGACTTTGAATTATAGACTTTCTCGGAGCTGAACAATTTCATTTTCAATTTATTTCTTTTTCAGTTTGGAGATAGTCAGAAACTTCGTCTTGTCAGAATTTTAAGATCCACCGTTATGGTGCGAGTCGGTGGTGGTTGGGTAGCTCTTGATGAATTTTTACTGAAAAATGATCCTTGCAGAAGTAAGTACAAACTATAGCAATAATATTCATGAAAGATTACAAAAACCTTATTTATACTTTCTTTTTCTTTTTTAAATAATTAGTCAAAGGAAGGACGAACATTGAATTGCGCGAGCAATTTATCTTGGCAGATGGTGTAAGCCAATCTATGACAGCATTTAAATCGAAAGTATCTCCTTCTATGAACAGAAATAATTTATCATCAACTGGCCCAATCACTAAAGTAAATTATTGCGACAGTAGCAAAAATTTAAAATTATGAATAATAGTCATAATTCCCATTGTAACGTATTAATGATTTTTCACAGGTAAGAGAGAGAAGTTACCGAAGCTTACCAATGGGACAGTCTCAGTCGTTGCGCGCATCGCTTGGTGCTAGTACACCCGAAAATTTGAGCGACTTGGATTCTTTGAAGAATTTGAAAAAGACCAGCTCGTCGCAAAAGAGCCTCTTTTCCTCAGGAAGTAGTCGTCCGTCCAGTAGATCAGCAAGCCGACCTGCCAGTCGAACCAGTAGTAGACCACCTTCCCAACAAGGTAGTAGACCACCTAGTCGATATGGATCAACTCAGTCACTTAATAGTACAGGTAATAAAAATTTCTCAATTCTTGGGATGATTTTAAAAAGATGAGATTGAAATTTTTTATAATATTTATATTTGAAAACAGACGAGACCAGCATTCCAAGCAGAATACCAAGAAAAATCATTAATACCGGCGATACACCGACCAGCAGTCGAAGAAGTAGTACATCGGGAAGAAGAGGAGATTCGTTAATTCCTGGACTTTCAACCCCTAGATCGAATTCATCAAATCCCTTGGATATAAGTGGAGTAGAATCTATGAGGTAAAATTGAAAAAGTTTCATAGACTTTTCAAATGCTATTATTTTTATAACTTTTATTTATGGTCTATATATTTTTTTCAGATTGAAAATGACCCCGGAAAAAACATATCCTCAATTATCCGATACCTCGTATGAAAATGTATTTGATTCATCGCTTGAGCAGAGTCCTAGATCGACAAGTGGAAATAAAAAATCTACAATTGGAGTAGACAAGTCATTCAGATTATGAAAATTTACTATCTTTTGTACATACAAGATGATTTATATTGATGATAAAGATTTTTTGATTTTAGAGCCATATGCAGTAGAAATAAAATATCACTAAAAGTATTTAAAAAATAAATATTTTCTTGTAACGTTGTATTTATTAAAATTGCGAATGAGAAAGCATTGAAGTCAATGTGAAAAATAATTATTGTAATAAATTTAACTTTTATTTAACGTTGATGTATAAAGGTGTATTATCCTTGCCAGATAATTGAACGGCACATCGCGATTTAGTTTTAAAAAAATCTTCATAATATAGCAATAATATTTAATAAACTAGCCGTCAACAGGTTGTAGTACTGAAGATTCCTTCAACCTGCTGAAATTAATTCCAACATTGTTAAAATAATTGATTATGTTTGATAAAAAAATAATAATACCTCTTTAATTAATGTACAAGTCGAATATTATTTTATTCTTTAACAATGCTACAACAAAGACAATAACCTTCAAATCATATAAAGGTGTAGAATATTTTCTTTTCAATTATTTAATAATTCAATGATTTTTAAATAAAAATTTTTGCTACTTAATTAGCTGATAAGACTCTTCTTGAGCCGTATCTAGGCGGTAATAATGGTTCATCTGTTGTCATTGGTACAGCAGCATTTGGAAATTCTGGTGCAGTATATGTTGGTTTTGGTCTTGATGTTTCGTGAACTTTTGCTTCGCAGAAATAACCATATCCTGGCCTTTCTTGTCCCAAGTTATCCAAAACGCATTTATCAAATAAACTTTGTGTTTTGCGACACCTGTAAATATTATAAGAATGTAAATTAAAATTTTAACAATGATAAAATTACAATTATGATATTAGTTTCAAGATTGGTAAAGTCATTGGTTCAAACAGCAATATTACTATATAATATAACATAATGGCTCTGAGAGACCTTTCATTTTTCAATTTTGTTCAGCACAGTAGTGAATTTTTACTTACGGAGCAAACGATGAACTTCCACTGGATTTATCAATGCAATTAGCATACTGATCAAATTCTTTTCGGCAATGTTTTTTAATTTTCTGGAAGAACTCTAAAGAGCAAGCAGTTACATCTTTTCCTTCTTTTACACATTTTCTAGGATCTTCCTCTTCAACTTTACACAACATGAATTCCTAAAACACATGAATGAATTAATAAGGATGTAAGGGATTGATTAATAAGTCAGTAAGAACAATTATAACAAAGAAATATCATTAAATATATGGGAACATTGACTTGTCTAGATATTTTAGTAATTCACAATTGTGTTTTAAATTAAAGTGTAAAAAATAATTGTAAACATACACTAGTGATACACTAGCATTTATTATTTAAGCATCATTAACGTTTAAAAATGGCAACGATATAAGATTTCAAAACTTAATGTTAACAGTCACCAGTTGCTAATGATAATTACTGAAAATGTATGTAATTTATTTACATTAGCGCTTTAAATTTACAGAATATTAAAAAAAAAGATTGCTTCTAATGCTTGTTGTCGTCTGCTTGCATTAAAACATTGGTTATTTTCAAGATTTCAAACTTTATTATAAAATAAGTGTCAAAGTTCTCGTAGAAATTTTGAGGCTTCATCAACAGTCTAAGCATCGCAAGGTTAAATACAAACACAATATAAACTCACATGATTTTTCCATTCGCAATATTTGCCCAAATGATGAGCTGCAGCCTGCAGAGTTGGAAAAGTCAGATTGATTTCTGGCACGGTCAATTCCTCAATCGTGGGAAGGTCGAACTTGTCCGTCAAAACCATTGTCGGCTAATTTTTCGTGAAATTACCGTCTACGGAGCCCTGGAAAAACACGAACGAGCGTTGACTTGACAAACTCCGTTAACTACCGAATGTTGTTATAGTCAACGTTATGTCATAGAGAGCAAAATAAGATCTCACTCACGACAAGTTTTTGGCGCAGCAGCCGCCTGCGGGATTGATCCGAACTGAGTGGCGGCGGGTGCTCAGTGTGAATGATAATATAATGGGAATGCGAGAACGGTGACCGAGTCGCGCAGTGGTAAAGCTCCGAAACTCGAGTTCAAAAAATTTTTTCGACTCCACGGAGCTACATCAAAAATTCTCGCATTGAGATTATAGTATTGGTCTGCAGAAGTGACGGTAGTTTGTGGCTCTCGAGTCGACCTGATCGTATCACGTGTGTCGCCTTCTCGCAGATATTTCAGGACGTTGTGCAGAAATTCGCGTATAGTCAAACTGCTGCCTTATTCCCTCCACTCGTTGCTCGCTCGCGTTCGTCGTACAGGCCTTAATAAAGGCAGACTACCTTCTTCAATAAAAAAAAGTCTGCCCTACTGAGAGAGATTTTGCACGAGTGTACTATTTATCGACATTTCATTCCAGACAATAAATTTTTAGCAATGTCTCTACATTTGATCCGCAATACCGTGAGTATCTTTATAAAAAATATGGTTATTATCACGTTGTCTTCCATTCGGAAATGAGCGACGTCTATAAATATCGTAACGACAAATGATCGATCTTTAATTAGAATCGTAAAGATGAAGTCAATTTTTTACGCTATTAACATGATACTTCATTTATGTAACAGATCCTTAGCAAAATTAGTGGGGCTCGTTTGTATTCTAGTCAGTTACACAAGTGCACTCTAATCCCAGGAGATGGAATTGGCCCTGAGATTTCTGCAGCTGTACAGAAAATTTTCGAGGCAGCCAAGGTATGTTATAATTGTACATTAAAAAATTAATACATGGTTACAGTCACTGTGCTTCACAAACTGTGACTTATGTTATCAAAATAATCAGTTATGACAAATTTTAAAATTTGCATGTGTTGTATTTATTTTGATCCATGAAATGAAATTTTATTATTTATTTATCATTCAAGTAATACTATTAAACAAATTTTTTATGTTTGTAAAAAAAATTAATTTGGAGTCTCTAAAAATAAACTACAATATGTTACATAACTATGTTTATTGCTATATCTGTATAGCTTTTAAAGGCTTCATATATTGTAAATGTTATATGGGTGCTTTCATTTTTTTTAAGGTACCTATTGAATGGGAATCGGTAGATGTTACTCCAGTGAGAGGGCCTGATGGCAAATTCGGAATCCCACAAGCTGCCATTGACTCAATCAACAAAAATAAAATCGGTCTTAAAGGACCATTGATGACACCAATTGGCAAAGGCCATCGTTCTTTGAATCTTGCCCTCAGAAAGTAAAGATAATGCAATTATCATTCTATTAATACATTTCATTAGAACATTTAATTAATCATAAAATCATTGTTCATTTTAGAGAATTCAATCTTTATGCTAACGTAAGGCCATGCAGATCGTTGGAAGGTTACAAAACTCTGTATGACAATGTTGATGTTGTTACTATCAGAGAAAATACTGAAGGTGAATACTCAGGAATAGAGCATGAAATTGTTGAAGGAGTAGTACAATCTATCAAACTCATTACTGAAGAAGCTTCAACTAGAGTAGCTGATTTTGCATTTGAGTATGCCCAAAGCAATAATCGTAAGAAGGTATGTGTCTTTTAATAATAATTTAACATTTAACATAAAATAGAATATTTATGTTATGAATTAATTTTTGTAGGTCACAGCTGTTCACAAAGCAAATATTATGAGAATGTCTGATGGATTATTCTTGAGATGTTGTCGTGAAGCAGCCCAAAAGTTCCCAAATGTTAAATTCGAGGAAAGATATTTGGATACTGTGTGTCTGAATATGGTACAAGATCCCAGCCAATATGATGTACTTGTGATGCCTAATCTTTATGGTGACATCTTATCAGATATGTGTGCTGGATTAGTTGGAGGTTTAGGTCTTACACCTAGTGGAAACATTGGATTAAATGGAGCTCTGTTTGAATCTGTAAGTTATTAATACTTATACTACTTTAAAAACTAATTATACTTTTTTATATTTCAATTTTTCATAAATATATAATAATTTATAAATTTAGGTTCATGGAACAGCACCTGACATTGCTGGTCAAGACAAAGCCAATCCTACTGCTCTTCTTCTTTCGGCAGTCATGATGCTGAAACATATGGGTCTCAACAGCCATGCCAAAATTATTGAAAATGCAGCTTATGATACCATCAAAGAAGCCAAATATTTGACTGGTGATCTTGGAGGTTCTGCTAAATGTAGTGAATACACCAATGAAATTTGCAAACGAGTAACAGCACAGACGAAATAAGTGAACATTTAAAAGATCTTTGTAGTGAAAATTTTGTCCTATACGAGCAATCACTGTCTTGTTCTATTCATTAATTATTCTTGTGATTCAGGAATCACTTAGAGATATTTATCTCTGAAGATTATAAAATTAATTGTTGCATGTTGATCATCTAATTTTCATATTAGGTCTGACCCATTTTCATTTTGAGTCTAGAACTATTTATAAAATTGCATAAATAAACCTTAATAGCTAAAATGTGTACAAATTTTTTGCAATGAATAGCAAAATTTTACACTTGTATTATTTCAAACCATAGATTAATCATAATTGTATTTACCAAAAGTGATTTGAAGCTTTCAAGCATACATGTTTTATATACTTTAAGACCTTTAGAGTCAGATCATTGCTCTATAATATAATGATAGTTAATAAGATTACATGGTTTCTCTTCATTGATCCTTATCTTTCCCATCCTATTTCTTTTACTCATCAAGATAGACCATTTTTTTAAGCTATTGTAATTATTTGATATTATTTTAGCAGAAATGGAGGTAAAAGTCAGGAAATTAAAAAGAGTTATTGTGTTTGTAAAAACCATTCCTTATATTTATTTGTTTTTTTTTCTTTTGAGAATAAAGATTTAACATATTTTTTTATGTAAAATCAGATTTATCATACATCTTGACTCAAGAGTTATGACGATGTTTAAGAATAAAGTTTTTATGCAAATTAACAAAATGTACTTCCGATTCTTTTTAGAATTAAACGGAAAACTCGAAATATTTTTAAATTTCGTCGACATCGCTGTCCGAATCATCTGCTAATATTTGACGGGCTGCATTTTCGGCTTCGGTTTTGATGTTCAACGGAACTTTTTCGTGTTTTCCTTGAGTACATTCACCAACCCAACTCATTTCAAGCTCAAATTGTTTATCTTTCAATTCATCATGAACCAAGTAAATAATTCTTGCGGCTTCCTTTACTAGAGAAATGTGATCTAGTGTTGAAAGCTTGAGTTTTTCAATTTCTGTTTTAGCAGCTTGTTTGGCTTTACCTAATGGCATAAAAAATGATAAAAAATCTTATAGTTTTTAACACTTAAATCAACGTAATTTAATTATACAATTATAAAATTAAAATTTACCAATAGCACATCCTGTATATCCATGAGATACTCCTGAAGGATCAATCATATACATTTCTGGTTTATTATCTTCATAAGAGCTCAAAATTGCTGAGCATCCGTATGGTCTGACGGCAGAGTACAGAGTATATGCATGCATGAACATTGATAAACGATCATTAAGGTATTTCAATGGGATACCAACTCCATATTGTCCTCTGTAATTTGAAGCTTCTAATCTAGCAGTTTCAACTATTTGACGTGCATCAGAAATAAGTCCTGATACAGCCAGTCCTAAATGCTGATCAACATTGAATGTTCGTTTGTTTGAAAATGGCTCATAGAGTTTAGATGTTACTAATTTTTCTACTGCAAAAACTACACAATCTTTTCCTTTCAGTCCAAGTACCGTTCTGAAAGCATTTAAAAAGTCAGAAACCGACAGAATAAATTATATTTGGATATTTAAATTAGATTTATCAACTTACCCACTATTTTCAACAGCTTTTTGGGCATATTCTACTTGAAATACACGTCCATCAGGAGAAAATTGTGAGGCTGAGAGATCATACTGAAAACGTAATGAAATTAATTAATTATTTAAAGATTTGGTTGGCAACATTTTATAGCTGAAATTTTTTAATCTTAAAAATAAACTGATTCAGTATAAGTAAGTTAGAAAATTGAAATTACAAAAATACCTCCAGTAGTCATAAAATGACATACACATTTTGACAATTTCAAGTTAGACAAGATGGAGATTTATTTATAAAAATATTGTGTGCTTCGTATGTATTCTAAATGAATAAACAAATTGATGAGGATTCATCAATTTCTCATATTTGTGTACGAATTTCATAAATGAGCAGTAAAAGAATTCTAACCAAATTTACATTGTTGTGCTAAACAAGCACAATTTACGGCGTTTAGTTGAATTTCTTTCAACGTATCATCATAACATATTTCTATAGACTTCTAAAATTTTATTAATCGATTTTAAGGATATAATCCGAGAAATAGTAAACAAAAAGCATAAATAAATGAAAAAAATGAATCTGCGAAAAAGTAAATTTGGCAAGGTTTTGTTGAAAATATTATTTTACCCCTGTGCCGATGGAGCTCATCGTGATAATGCGGTTTTTGGATTTAACTGCGAGAGCTCGTAAAAATAATCAAATCCTACGGTCTTTGCGTCGAAGGGTGAATCCTGTTTTTTGGTTGACACTTATCAACACACTGCTCCGGCGATTTAAAATTTTGGATGATCAAGCACAACGCGTTTGCAAATTGAAAAGTTTGTAAGGACATGAACACGCAGAAATCAAAAGATGATTCTGGCGTGTACAATGGGGGAATGAGAAACCAATTCGCAGACGGTTCTAGTTCCCGTCAAATTTTATCTCGGTCAATATTTTGTTAATTAATAAATCAAATAGAAGTAAAAGTAATAAAATGATTTTAAACAAGTTGTTACTTGAAGGTTTTTTGTAAACATATTGTAATTAATTTAATTTATTTTAATATATACTGATTAGTAATTGTCACTGAAATTTTGATTTGGCATTGTAGACTGCACGCATACGATACACATACACAACACACATTGACATATTTTTCCCGGCAAATTTTTCCTGCGCCAGCCGCAAGTCGAAACACGCAGTCTTAAGTTTGACAAGTAGATTTATGCTTCATTTTTTATAATTTTCTACTTTTCTTAACATTATAGTAACTACAATTTTATGATCTTGATCAACAAAGAAGAACTTGTATATAATTCTGTATCTTGCATTATTATTGTTTTAAATAATATTTAGGCGCGAAATATTTTGTTCATCAGTGTGATATTGTATTATGGAAGTACGAAGAAACTCGTAAGTTATAGGAATTGACATGTGCTCGTTTTGCAAAACTTATAATTTTACACAATAAAGTTATATTGCACGTTTTTAAAAATAGCACTCATTTATATTAGCAAATTTAAATTGGTGACAAAGACATTCCAAGAAAGTTGTTACTAGTGTCAAATCAAGGAAGTATTGCAAAGCATCTCTTCATAAAAAACTAATCTAAGATGCCTGTTGTAAGCATTAAATCTGCATAATTGTTAATTCAAGAGAACAATCATTTGAGTTGAAATGAATGTTTTAAATGTTCCAGGAATGGGAAGAACCAAGTATTAAGCCCACAGATGCATTTAAGAATTATTCAAGTGACCGCTCTGTTAATGATAAAAAACGTTCATTACATAATTGTAGTGTATCAAGTAATGAAGAAATCTATTATGATTCTTTTGACGAGTTCTCAGATTCATCAGAAGATTTACCAATAGGAGAATGTGTACCTGAAACACCAGAAAAAAGTAGAAATAAAGTTCCTGTAAAATATGCTATACCACTGCCTAGGATACGAAAGAAGAAAGAAAAATTGTTAGATGCATCAATCACTGAAAATACCCCATCTCCAGAAATAAAACAAGGTTCTGAGAAAATTTTGAACAATCTAATACCAAATGAAATTAATAAAAGTGAAAGTTTAATCAAACCTTTATCAAAAGTCAAAATAAGTCTTTTCCAAGACCAAGATTCGAATTCTAATGTAAGTACAAGTCTGAACAAAACTGTTAAAGAAATTAAAGAAAAATACCAACCACCAAAGATAAAAACACCACCAAATACTCAAAAATCATCTTATTACAACCCTTCATATTATAAAAGTGCTGCCAAGAGTAAAAAAGCAATGGATAAAAAGAAGAGAAGAGATGGTGGAATAAATTTTGGAGTTGGTCATGGAATAAAAAAACCAAAACCCAAGCCCAAACCAGTTGTTAGTAAAGCGAAAATTGAACAAATAAAAGGCAAAGATAGCAAAATAATTAATTCTAATAATATCAAAGAAAATGCTACTGTGGTAAATAAAGTGATAAATACAAAAAAAAGTAACAATCCAGAAACTTTGCAAAAAGCAAACTCAAATCTTAGTACAGACACTTTCAACATGTCAATTGAGGAAAAATCAAAATCTTATTCTTTCGAGGAAGATGAAGCTGTAAAAAAGATAGATGTTCTTAATATAATAAATAACCTTGAGCATGAAGATGAAGAAGAGAATTCAAAAAATAAAATCAGTTATCCAAATAATGATTTATCAACAACGTATATTGATAACTCATCTAATGTAAAAACATGTATTATAACAAAAGAAGCTATGGATAATAATCAAAAATGCCCTACAGAACAAACAAATGTTGATTCAATTAAATTATCTACTTCTTCAACAAGTTCAAAAGATTCTAGTAATAATTTAGAAACAAAAGAAAAATATTTTCCCTTATTTTCCAAGAATTTTAATCCAACTTCTAAATAGTAAGTATTTATTATCCAAATGAAGATTTTATAAAACTGAGGTAATTTTTAATATGTTATTCATTTTTTTTTAGTAATCAGATGATTGAAAAACATAAAGCAACTAATGTTTTAAAATCTATGAAAGATGGTGATTCTGAAAATCAATATCAATTAGATGCAGGTCAAAATAAATTTGGAGCCATAAAATGCAGTGAGTGTAAAATGATATATCAAATTGGAGATAAAAAAGATGAGACTGCCCATTACAATTATCATAATACTTATAAAGTATTAAAATTCCAGGTAGTTTTCAAAATCTAAATATACCTTAAACATCACCAAAATTTATCATTACTTTAAACAATTTAAAAATAATCATAATTTTTTTAGGGCTGGAAAAAAGAACGCATTGTTTATAATAATGAATTAGCAGATGTGCGTATTATATTGGTAGAATCTCATGATCCAAGTTCTCATTGGAAAAAAGTTTTTGAAATTTTTCATATTGCTAATGAAGACTTGGGTTTCTCTGATTTTACAAGTGAAAATGTTGAAACCAAAAAAGTAATTTATAATTTATATATAAACAATTCCATATGTATAATAAAAATGTAATTGTATTTTTTTTTATTTCGCTAGGCATACCTGTACATAGAGAAAAAAACGATTGTAGGCCTATTGATAGGTGAACAAATTAAATCAGCCTATACTGTATTACCAGATTTAGTACCAGGTACAACATGTTGTTCAAACGAATCTACAGATGCTAAGTGTGGGATTTTTCTTGTGTGGACAATTGAAAGTCATAGAAAGAAAGGGTATTGCTTCAAAAATGATTGATGCTCTCAGGTAAAGACGATTGAAAGAATTTCTTAAGATGTATTTCATTATTAAAATAGTATTTTGATTTTGATTCTAATTTTTAGATCAAGCTATTACTATGGTATAATCTTGTCTACAGAAGATATTGCTTTTTCCACGCCAACTATTAGTGGAAAAGAATTTGCTAAGAAATACACTAAAAACATCTAGTTTCAAAGTTTATTAAAACTGTTTGAAATTTTGTTGAAACTGTTATAACTTGTTTTATATTAGAGTACGTTAATAATAACACTCAAAGACTTCTGTGTAAATTCATACAACATTTTGATAAATTTATATATTTTGTATAAAATCTTTTTTGTCCTTAATCAACACCTCATAATTCTATTTTGGTTTAAATGAAGATGAACAAATAATTCACTTTAACAATGCTTTTAATTCAAACAATAAGACATAAAATTAATTTAATTATTAATACTACATTGATTATTCCATATATTTGGTCAACCTTCTTTGTCTCCACGCTCTCATGTAAGTTCTTGGATGAACTGGTAAAAATCCTGCTAATCCTAAAACTTCTAGGCATGGACGAGTAACTTTCATATCTCTGGTAAACCAATATTGAATTCTTTCTAGGTTCAAAGCAACAAGTTTTTCACTGTGATTGTTGTGTACTGTGTCGTAACTGCCAAGTTGTTCAACTGCTCTGACTTTTTGTTGACTTTTTTGCTAAAAAAGATCAATTAAGCTTTTAGAAATGGCATTGAAGGCTTAAATTTTATAGAGTAAATTTCTGTTTGCGTCAAATAAGTTTAATAATTTAAAAATAACAATTAAGATAAAGTATATTTACATTCATTAAGGTGAGATGATAAAATGCTCGATTCGCACAGCCGTATCTAATAAATCTCAAAACTTTCGGGTACGTATCTCCTGCTGGAGATCCATATCCCGAGGCAAGATTCAAGTACAATCTTCGCATTGTTAATAAATTGATATACAATCAATAAAAGGATTCTTTTGGTTTGATGGTGCAAAATCTCGTGCACCGGTTAGCTGGTTAGCAGACAGAGTAACAAATGCACTGAAGTCTGAAATTGAAGTTTGAACGTGCTCAATTTTCAAGCTTCTTCTGCAACGATGATTTTAGGCATGCTGGATGTAGAATTGGGTGTTTGTTTTTTAGTCGCATAACCTATTTTTTCGAAGTTCCAACTCACAACTGTTGATTGTAGAGAAATATGACAGCAGAGCAGTAGCAGCATAGTGATCTCATGTTGTCATTATAGTACAATCTCGTAAATCAACTCAGTATTTTCATTCCATTAGCTGTATCATTAAATTAAAGATTAGGAGAGAAAAACTGTATTTATATTTTTAATACTATAGTCATTTGGTAAGTGATAATCGCTCTAAAAATATTTTTGAAATGTTATTAAAAATGTTCTTTATCTCTAAGTGTTGATTAAAATAAAAGCCTATGTGGCAATTAGTTATAATAAAGCCTTGTCTAAAAAGTTTAGGTCTTGGTCATAGAATCAGTTCAACATTTTAACAGCGTACAAAGAAAGTAACTATTAAACAAGTGCAATCACTAATGAGAATGTTTTATTGCAGGACTTAACTTCTTTAAGATATAGAATTCATCAAGTCATACAAAATGATTAACAAGTACTCTATTTTGCTTCCTACTTACAATGAAGTCGATAATTTACCTTTGATTGTTTGGCTTATTTGTGAACATATGAATAGTATGTAAGTAATAATATCACAATATCACAATAATAATGATTAAAAAAATAAAATACTTTATGTTTAAAATCTAATAAATGCTTCAGGAAAGCTAGTTATGAAATTATCATCATTGATGATAATTCTCCTGATGGCACTCAGGATATGGCTAGGCAGTTGCAAAAAGTTTACGGAACAGATATTGTTCGTTTGGAGCCTAGAGCAAAAAAATTAGGTTTAGGCACAGCTTACATTCATGGAATGGAGCGAGCAACTGGAAACTTCATCATTATCATGGATGCTGATTTGTCACATCATGTAGGTTTTGCAAAATTCATTTTAATCATAAACAAAAAGAACTTATTACTCTAAAAATGGAACAAAATTTAGTAAATGATTTTTATGACCTTTATTCTTCAGCCAAAATTCATTCCTGAAATGATCAAACGTCAAAAAGAAACAAACTGTGATATCGTCACCGGTACTCGTTACGCGGGTAACGGAGGCGTTTATGGTTGGGATTTTAGCAGGAAATTTATCAGTCGAGCAGCTAACTACTTGACGCAAGTCCTTTTGGCGCCTGGAGTCAGCGATTTGACAGGCAGTTTTAGGTAAAATATCGTCCAGTCTTCGTATTTTTAATTTCAAAATTTAGGATCACATTCCACTTTACAACAATCTTTTTTTACTTCAGATTGTACAGAAAAGAAGTGCTGCAAAATCTCGTTTCATCTTGCATATCCAAGGGATATGTCTTTCAAATGGAAATGATTGTCAAAGCTCGTCAATTCGATTATACCATCGAAGAAGTACCCATCTCGTTTATCGATCGTGTCTACGGAAGCTCGAAACTCGGCGGCTCCGAAATAATCCAATTTGCCAAAGGACTCGTACAGTTATTTTTCACAATATAATGAGCCAATTATCGATTGGAGAAATCGATTTAATAAGTTGTACATTGTATATAAAATAAAATTTTTAATCGAATCATTTTGAAGGATTCGAGGCACAATGCAATACTATTTTTACTTGCATACGTCAAAAGGCGAGAAGCTCTTGAATAAAATTCGATAATCGTTGAATCTAAGACCTTAATTTGATTATACAAAGATTTTCAAATGACGCGCTTCGTAATCCTTCTCATTGGCCGCCTTACATGGTCACGTGTCCATTCCTCGGCTCGCGGCAGACGGCTCATTGCGAATTCGCAAGTCCAATGTCAGTGAACCATATTAGTATACACACGAAAACAGCTGCATCTTAGTTGCATTGCAAACGCGCCGTGTACAGTCGTGTATATATAGATAAGATTCGCCTATCAATGTCTACAGTCTGACTTGAAGCTCGCTGACCGGTATGCGAGCCACACAACACAAAAGGCCTCCGTTCGTTGCACAATCTAAATTATCATAGTTTTACAATTCGGAGCAAATAAACTATCTCAAATCATGAACGAGTTTAGTGTGAAATCCGATTATATTCCTTTGGTCGATAAAAAAATTAGCAGTTTTCGTGTCATCATACCGTTCGCGAGAATCGCGTGGTTCACCGTCTCCATACAATGCTTCAGTTTTATTTTTTGCATTTTGTGGACAATAATGTACAACTTCGAGGAGTCGACCAACACCCATTGCAAAGTGTATAATGCGTTACCATCGGTTTCTGCTACCATTGGTCACTATCAACCGCAGAAAAACATTTGGAAAATGACCACTGTGATCCAAGCAGTCATTAGATTTTACATGATTATCCTGCACTACCAATATTACAAAAAGAATACATATCCTACGAGTCGTAAGCTAACTCGGTTAGCTCTTGTGACTTATGTAATTGAAAATACATCATTAGTGACTCTCAGTTTTTGGACGTCAAATGAAAATTATGGTAATTTATCAAATTATTCATTTTATCAGTTTTATAGATAAATAAGTTAATTTCTTTATTAGCATAAGCTGCTTGATAAGATGTCTTAGTATCTGTTGCATTTCTTGTAGATATAACTTTTAACTTAATCCACACAAAAAAAGTAATAAGAGTATTTCAACTAAAAATTAACATTTTCATTTAAATAATTCATATGATATTTATAAAGATACATTAAAGAAAAAATTAATTTAGATAATAGAATAAATTTATTTTAATAAAATACATTTTTTCAGCATTGCACAAGCTTTCGTTTATGATATTTTTATTCACATCATTTATATACATGAATGTTTCATACATAATTGCAAAAATGTGCCGCAGTACAACAAGAGAGGTTCATGATATAATTTCGCTCAGATGGAAATTAAGAGCTTTGATCTCAAACTTAGCTGGAATAATTTTAGCTTGCTATTTTTTCTATAGACACAATAAATACTGTGAACCTTTTGGTAAGAAAAAAAGGCTACAAGAAAAATTATATCATGATTAATCTTAACTAATTTGAATATTTTTTTCCAGTCTATTCGCTATTTGCCTTAGCGGAGTATCTTGTTGTTTTAACAAATATGGGATTTCATGTAACTGCAGCATATGATTTTGCTGGAAGAAGTGTTCTGATATCTAGAAATGGATTAAAAATTTTATGATTGGCCATAATTGCTTAAGGATAGATAAAGTAATTTATAAAAATGTGATTGTTATATTTTTTACCTTTTACAAGGTTCAGGAATAAAAGTCTTTTTCTAGTTTATTAGAAATGTACTTTGCTATTGCCAAACTACTCGTAGCTCCTGGCGATGGGGCATTACGACAATGTAAAATTCTTTTACCCATTTCTCCAGTACCATAATCAAAAACAAAATCATCGACAAGATTCCCATCCCTATCAAGAGCTTGGGCACGAACACCAGCCGGACCTCTAAAAATGTATTTGGTTTTTAATATACAATGGAATGTTTAGAAAAATTTGAATGATAGTAATTACCGTGTGACCATATCTGTTTTTACATCAGGAATGAATTTTGCACAATCTTTTACTGCTAACGAGTAAAAAGCAGATTTGAGAATTTCTATCATTCCAGGGTAAGTATACTTCAAACCAAGTTTATAAAATCCAGGAAATTTCAAAAAATCAATGCAGTCTCGGATGTTGATATCTGACCAGCGATATCCTTCTCTAGAAAATGCCAAAACTGCATTTGGCCCTAGCCATATATCACCGTTGATTCTTGGTGTGAAGTGAACACCCAAAAATGGAAGCTTTGGATTCGGTACCGGATATATGTTCGTTGAAACCAGGTGAGAGTGTTCTTTATTCAAAAGAAGATATTCTCCACGAAAAGGCACTATAGCTGGACTTTTGTCGCACCCGCTCATAACGGCTAGTCTATCCGAATGCAAGCCTGCGCACGTCAATACATGCTTTGCCTTGATATGCTGCAAGAAAATATTTAAAGTTTTATTGAACAGTCAAGAAGGTGGAAAATATTATCATCGAGAATTGAGAAAAATTGAAGCATGAAAATAATTTCTCACCTTGCCCTTAGAAAGTACGCGAATATGATGAGAATCTATTTTCGCGGAAGAGTCTTCGGCTTCTGCAAATCCAGTCACTTCGAAGTTTAAAAATACATCGCCACCCATTTGCTGAAAATCCTTCGCAAAATGATTGCAAACCAAAGCCCAATCAACTATTCCAGTCCACGGCGACCAAATCGCTTTTTCACCCTGTAAATGATTTCAATCACGAAAAATTTTTATACACGATCCATATAATTTTTATATAAAAGCAATTTGATATAAAATAAAGAGTGTACATACGTCTAAAACAAAAATATGGTTGTTTTTTAAAAAAATTATTTATACCTTACACTTTCCTTCATAGCTTGAAATTTTATCTTTGTCGACGATTTCTATATCAGGACAATTATTTTGTAAAGCTCGTTCGTGAAGGTTGTCCAGTTGTGCAACTTGACTCTCATTTTGAGCTACAATTAGCTTTCCGACTTTTTTGTGCGGTATGTTGTTTTTGTTGAGATAATCGTAGGACAAATGCAAGCCTTCGACGCATAGTTTTGCCTGAAAAATTGAATCGTATCATTGCGCGCTTGCAAAAAGCTCAAACTTCAAGAAATTGCGTTACGCGCTTGGCTCGATGAAAAGCGTCGACCTTTTTTAATTAAGAAAAAAGGAGGAGCCTTGATAGATCGTTTAATTCGTCATTGTAAGTTTATTGGAAAGGCTTACTTTTATGCTTTGCGGCTTGTAGTAAATGCCCGCGTGTATAACGCCGCTATTATGTCCAGTTTGATGTTTGGCAAGTTCATTCTCTTTCTCGACAATAGCTATCTTAAATTCGGGTCGCCGCTTTTTCATCTCTCTGGCAGTCGCGCATCCCACTATTCCGCCCCCGACCACAACGAGGTCGTACGTCGTCGTCGAAGGACTTCTGTCATGTACGAATTATTCAAATTGGGTATTATTATTTTTTTCGCAAATTACTTATGTAAGATTTGTGTGTGCTATCAGAGAGATAGAGAGAAAGAGAAAAAAGGACTTACTTGGCGAGCGAACTGTCGCATCGATGGATAATCGAGTGTCTCGGCAATTCGCGTGTCTTAATTTTGGTAAAGATTTGCTTGTAAAATGTATTCATTCTGGAAATCTGTTCGTGCGCAATAGACAGAAAAAAAATTAGTATTGTATACGAATTCAGCGTTACGTTGACTTTTCGTGCATGAATGAAAAGTATAAATAATGAATGACGCTTAAATAATTTGAGTATGTAACTTTGTACTTGCGAAAGCATAACGATTATGCAAGCACGATTTCAATGCCATAAGTTATAATATCGGTATTTGGATTTCTTTCTAATGTTGATATTTTTGATATGAATGGATCTTTTTCTTTTGAAAATAATTTGAAAACCCATTTTATTCTTGACCTTTTATGATTTGATTTTTCAAAAGAAAAACATGAATTCTAAGTAAGCATTTTAATTACAATGCAAAAGCAAAAACAAAAGATGATATAAATAAAATGATTCTGTAAAAATGTTGAATTGTCAAAAATTGTCAATTTTTTGAAGTCTTATTAACTGCTGCAAATTAATTACAACAATTTTACACCCTAATGAATTAAATGAGGTTTATAGAGACCAACCAATTACCAACTTTAATAATGTCTAAAGCATTATAATGTTAATTTTTTCAAATATGATAATTAATTTTTTTAATTTAATTTACAGTTAAAGCATATGCTAGAATAATTGTTTGACTTTAATATTAAATAAAGTATGCACTTGGTTTCAGAATTTTATTTTTTTAACTTGTGCAATAGTTTGATAGCTACAAAATGTTTTGATTACTATGATCTAATGATACACATGCCATTAAAACAGATTGAGTGCTTCTTTTAAATTATTAACCATAATTCAGGCAATTATATAAGATTAAATTTTTATCAATATTGCTCTTGTAAAATTATCTTCCATGCTTTTCATGAACACTATTTATGCAACATAATAAACTAATAGTTTCACTTTTACACTTTCAAGCATTTTAATGATGGATTTATTAATGATGAGGTGAAATATCTGAATTTTATGAACTTATAATACCTAAAGTAAAGCCGACAAGAAAACGAGATCAATCAGTATCAATATCATGTGAATATGATTATGAAATCGAATTCTCTCAATAAAAATTTCCACTACATGAAGTAACGTTTACATAGCCATAAATGAGCGTCAATGATTTATAATACGATTATCTACATACATGCTAAGAATATCAACTATCATGAAACCACATTGGTATCGTGTCATTTAAAAATGCAGACGGACTTGAGATTTTTCAAGGCATTGACAGTTTACGTGAGAAAGGTTAATGCACAGTAAAATAAGTAGAAACAGACATAGAGGGAGTCTACTGTCATCATACGCGTGATGTTTTGCCTGTCATAACCTGAACCGAGTTGTTTACCTGCTATATTATGGTCTTGGAGAATCAGTTCATGCTCGAGCAAGAATGACGTTTATCTGTTAGAAATTTGTGATATTTGATACTTTAATTAATTATTGATTTCGCGTAGTTTTAACTGACATATTTCCGATGTCTTTCTCCGCACGATTTCATGGTCAAAATCACACAGAATTAATAAATCATTTGAAACGTGAGTTGAAATTATTTTATATACATTTATTTATACACAAAAATCCATGACATTTGTTTAATTCAGTTTTTTCCAACTTGATTCTTAAAATATAATATTATTATTATTAAAATGCAGAGTTATATCTTTACTGACAAGTACCTTCTTCAACTTTATCAAAGAAGTATAAACGTTTTATCAAAAGTTAGGGAAAAATGTAATAAATAGTATTTTATATGTAATTGGTGTAATTAGCTGTAGTTTTGCCAGTTTTAGAAATGAATATGTTTATTGATAATGATTTTTCGTAGGATCTGGTATTGTCAAATCAAACAAAGTTTATGATGTTATGTGTAAAGTGGATAGAGGTAAATATATCAATCCCAAAATTGCATATATTGATTCGCCACAAGGTATAGGATATGGTGCAACAATAAGTGCTCCACATATGGTAATTGCTTTTAAAAATTTTCAGTCCTAAACATACTTTGAGTTTGAGAGTTTCATATTGAAATCAAGTGAAGCATAAAGCTTTTTTTTTAAATATTGTTAACTTCTACAACTAATAATCTTAATTTTTTTAAATGCCTGCATGAACCTGCTAATTGTTAAAAAAATATTTTTATTAAATTATCTACCAAATTTCTATACTTTTTGATAATAACAAATCATAGTTTTGCACTCGTTAAATCAGAAATGTTAATTTAGATTTATCTAGTTTCTTATAAAATAAATACCATGTATTTTTAGCATGGATATGCGTTAGAATATTTATCCAGTGCACTACGTGATGGTGGGAGAGCTTTGGATGTTGGATCAGGATCTGGCTACTTAACTACATGCATGGCCTTGATGGTTGGGCAAAGTGGCACAGTAGTTGGAATTGAACACATGCCAGAACTTCAAGAAATAGCCAAAAGAAATATTGAGAATGATAATCCTGAATTACTTGAAAACGAAAGAATTAAGTTGGTTGGTGAGTCTCAGAGTTAATTATTATATTTATTAATTATTTTTTTAATTACTAAAATAAAATTACTTAAATTGAATATTATTTAAAACAACTGTATAGGTAGTATTTTTACTTTACGTATAATCTTAGTTTTTCGCATACGATTTCGAAATCATACATTAAGCGTGAGTGCGCAAAATACCATGCATCCGCACACCTTATATCGCACAAACTTGAAAATTACGCGTAATGACTTGAATTGACTTTATAATTTATACTTTGAGAAAATTATATTTTCGATCCCTTTGAAAGTAAATTAAATCAGTTAAATCAAAAAACAAATTTTGGATTAATAATTTTGCAGTTGGAGATGGTAGACTAGGTTACCCATCGAAAGCTCCATATGATGCTATTCACGTTGGTGCAGCAGCTCCCGAAGCTCCAAAAGAAGTAAGTCTTCTAATGAATTACTCAAAATATTTAAACTCTGAGTCAAGATAATCATCACGAAAAAGTCATCCATAATTCTAATTAATTAATCGATAAAAAAAACAATATGAGGAAACGGTATGATATTATACCTTTATTTTAGCTAATAAATCAATTATCACCTGGAGGTCGTATGATCGTACCAATTGGTTATCAAAATGCCGATCAAACGTTATTCCAAATAGACAAGGCAGAAGATGGATCGATTTTACAGAAGGAATTAATGGGGGTCGTTTACGTTCCATTAACGGACAAAAAGCTTCAATTGAAGTGAAATAAGTCAATTTTTAGTTTAAGTTGAGTTGATTTTGATCACACAAACACATTCATCGCATGTTCATAATATATTAAAAATTTATATTACACCGAACATTGTATTAAAAAATTTGTTAGAAAGTATGAATAAATACTCATCATTTACACAAATGCATTATACTTACTGCATTATCATTCCCACCCTTTGACATATTTAATTATAATGTAACTGATGTATCAATCACAATCAGTTGACACATTTGGCTCATTAAGTAATTAATAATTCGCACGAATACTCGTTTGATATAATGGATTCGGGACAGATAGAAAATAATCTCTTCTTTTTTTTTTTAAATTTTAGCTCATATTGTAAATCGATGGTACATATTAGATACTAGTACATTAGAGGTAACATTATATTTACAGCAGTTTTACTTTAGCTTAGTTTTATGCCTATGAAATTGCAGTCAATAAGTAAGCAGCCTTAATTAAAAGCACAAGAAGTTGGCAATATTCGAATGCACTAATCATACTTTGGCCACCAGAGTTCTGAGTTGAATCTGCTATACCTTAGAAAAATTAATAAATTAAGATTTGCATTTTGACAAATGCTCTACGTAACATTCAATCTCTTTAATAAACTCACCATCGGAAGCTGGGTAATGATGCGACGCGTGTGAAATCTTATTTGAATTGATATCGTCTATCTCTGCGCAATTAAAAAAATAATTACATTTGAGTCAGATGGTTTTTTTATTACGATCGTGGATACTTACTATATAATCGAGATACGCCCTCCACCTTGCCTAGGCTATTACTTGATATGCAACTGTAGCTGCCAATGTCATCTTCCTTAAATTGCCGTATAATAAGTATCATGTCGACTTTGTAGCCCTCGCGTTTTTCTTTGATTGTATATTTTGGTCTGCAACAGATTTGAATTTTACCTTTAAAATAATCGATAATTATATGAAAATCAAATATGCTCAAATCGCATACGAACCCTTCTAAAAGCATTTTATTTGGATTCTTTAGCCAATAATTCACGGTATTTGGATGAGCCTCTACGCTACATTCTAAAATAACATCGGTACCGATTGGCGCTCCGAGGAGCTGATTCATAGCCTGAACACTGGGTGAAACTGTAATGAAACAAAACAAAAAAAAAAGAAAACATATAATGTTAAACGACGATTAAGAAAATCTATAAATTACGATAATTGACTTACAATTGACTGACAGGGTGACGCGCTTGCTCACGGCGGGATGCACGTCGTTGCTAGCTATACACAAGTAAGTTCCCATTTGCTTCCTGTCGGCCCGCTGTAAAACTAATCGAGAGTCGTTGTACGACGGCACCTCGTGAAACTGAACGCTACCTGCAAAGTATACATTATCGTACATGAGTTTTTTCATGAAAATCAGCCGCGATAATTATATCACGATAATACTTACTGTACGAAGGCGTTCTGAGCAAAATCGGTTGGCCGTCCTCGCGCTTCCAAAGTATCCGCGGCGGAGGCTTGCCGACGGCTTTGCAGACCAGAGTGGCGTTCTCCCCCTCGACCACCGACAGGTCGGCGCTCGTCTCGTTGTTCAGAATGTCCGGCGACACTGCGAATCGATCAATTATCGGATTAATTATAATGTACATTATTTATAAGAGCTTTAAGCTGTAGAGATATGTACCCAAAATATCCAAGCAGCCGATCTGCGATATCATGGGACTGGTGTTGATTTGGCACATGTAGCAGCCCTTGTCGGACTCCTTGGTGTTGCGTATGATGAGGTGCCAGGTGCCGTTCGACGTCTCCTCCACCTCGTCCCCGCAGCCACTGCCACTGCTGCTGCTGCTGGATTTGTGGGTGCACTGCTCCTGACTGCTGCTCTTGAAATTGTCCGCGTGATCGTACTTGACGACGATGCGCTCGTTCTGGATCACGGTCCGCGTGTGCAGCGATATGATCATCTTGTCCGAGGCCCTCAGCCATCCGACCTAGAGAGAGAGAGAGGCGCGCGGGGAAAAAAATTATCGTGAATTTTCTATTCGAACAATTACAGCCACGTATTACTGTATACACTCCGATAATTAGCTATGTCGGATAACGGATTTATCGGATTTTAAATTGAGAAGTGGAAAGTCGCGGAATAGAACAGGTATCGGTAAAATTAATGATTATTTATTTTTTAATTCGATTTAAAAGTAGCTCTTACCTTGTATTTGCCGATGTTACTGATGCTGCAGGAGAAAGTCGCCTCGCGTCCGATGGCGACCGTAAGATTCTGCACCGGCCCAATAAATTCCGGTCCATTGTGATAAGATAAACCGCCTGAAAAATTGTTCATTATAGCTGGCCTGACAGCCCACCAACGCGTGTGTAACGAATGATCATATAATAGAAAACGCCATGAGGCTTGTCGTCCCGCAAGAAAAATATATAGTATTACACGCCGAGAGAGATGAAAATCCGCGCGCACGCCAAAATTTTCATCACGAATGTAATTCAAAAGAAGAGAGGAAACGAATTTTATCTCGCGCGCGCGCGAACGTTACACGTTGTAGTGGTTCGCGAATAAAAAAAAAGGGGAGAAAAAAAAAGGAAGCGATAACCGATTTTTCAAAGGGCAGCGCGCTCGAAATGATGAACGATTTAACTGCACTGCCATCCCGCGGGTGCGAAGCGCGTAGAGGTGTTAATTAATACTTGAAGAACAAAAAAGGTGATTTGTACAGAGTTAAAATAAAAAAAAAAAAAAAAACGAAGGAAAGAAAAAAAAGGGGCACGAAAAAGTTGGATGCGTTGTCTATTTTAGAGTAAGCACTCGTGAAAGTACTCGTCGTTTAGTACTGTATAAACTTTTTTCTCCGCGCGAGCTACTTCTTTAATTTGAAAAGTACAGACGAGCTGGAAAAATTGATGTCATATGATTCCATGATTCGAGCTTATATCCAACGGAATTCATCTGTTTTAAAAGCTGCATTTAATAAACTCGCTACAATTGCATTTTTTTCTCGTATATTTATTATCGTAGAGCACGATCCGATTTTGATGAGAAAGAAGAATTTTTTCACGAAAATATTTAATAAAAGGGACATATTTTCAAAAGTTGAACGAAAAAAGGGAAATCAAGTTGAATAATGCATTAATAAACCCTTCGGACGAAAAAACAAATTTATAAAAAAGCTACTTAAGCGCTCGCGCGCGGTAACGTAAGTTTATTTCGGGCTTTAATATATCTAATGCAAAATTATACGAGCGCTAGAGCCTCTCATCGGTAAGTAAAATATGCGTATAACGGGGCAAATTAGCCATGAAATTCGATTTATAGACCAGGAGCAAAAAAAAAAAAAGTAAAAAAAGAGAAGAGGATAGGAAGGTTCAATTTGAATTTAGTTAATGTATATCACGCCGTAAAAAAAAAAGAAAAGAAAAAGTCATGAAAATGAAACGGATTTTTTCTCCGTGAAAAGCGACGACGAGTAATCTTCGCTTTTCGATTATAATGCGAGAGGGGAGCATCGGTTTTTATTCACTCGTAAATTAAATTATTTTTTAAGCCACTATTCAATGCGTGTGCGTTAACGCGTGAAAAGTATATATGAATTTATTATACGGAAATGAAAATTTTTCTCCTCATCTCGTCTCGACGCGGCTAAAGTGATTACTCGATTGAAATTATAACGTTACTTTGCGAAACGCGTCAAATAATTATTAGCGGGTGCTGATCATCATTCGTCGAATTAAATTTTTCATCACAAAAAATATCTTATGAAATTTAAAAGAATAAAAAATTTACGACTATAAAAGAAAAAATTGAATTAATAGTATACATCGTACACATGCTTCGTTTCTTATTGAGCTTTACAAAGAAGAATTTCTTTTTTAAATTACTAATTATTTCTAGAATAAAACGTGCACAATTCAAATGATTTCATTAGCTATACAAAGCAGCATCATTTTCAAAACTAAGGAGCTTACGCGTTCGAATCAAGCGCACTCGTAAAGCTCAGATTTTAATATAGAAAAAAATTTTTATTAGCCATGTAAAAAAAAATAAAAATAAAAACTCACCACGATCCGTGCTCTCCCCGATGGTTTTCGTCTCCAAGACCGTTACCACTTGTCCCAGCAACAATGTAGTTATAAATAATATCCTATGTAGTACTTGTTCCCTCGAGCGATGCATGATAATCTCGCGATTTCAAAAATGATCTCTCTCATTTATGCATAAAAAGCACCGATTCGAGTTCAATCAAGAGATCATCATCGAGTCATCGCGAGCGTCTTTCGTGCCGCACAACACGCCGATTCGCCGTCGCTCGTTCTCTCTCGCTCTCTTTCGAAAAAAGGAAAGAACAAGGAGCTCGTGCAGCAGTAGCAGCAGCAGCAGCAGGCCCGCGCGAGATGCATGAGAGCTCTGTGTCCTCCTCCTAGCTCTTTTGCTATAATGCGTGTGCCTCGGCAGCCGTGTACTACTACTGCCGCTGCCGCAGCTGCTGCTCTATCCCGGGACAGCGGAGTCTGGTTTTACCAGGACACACAGAGCCGAGCAGCGCTTCAAAGCTTCGCTCGCTGCAAGCTTCGAACACGCTCACACGCTCATGGCCCCCCCCCCCCCTCCTACCCTCCCAGCCGCCTAGCTCCAGCAGCATCCCATCTCTTTCCCTCTCTCGCTCCTGCATAGCATGTGCCCAGCAGCAGCAGCAGGAGCCCGAGAGAATTCGGTCTGGCAAGCTCACGCACGCGCCTCGGCAGAGCTGCTGCTGCTGCTGCTGCGGCGAAAAGCCCGGCTAGCTGCTATGTGTAGTCCTATATACCTAGCGCAGCGTGCATGCATGTCTCTCGCGACTGCTCTTTTCTTACCTTGCCGCCGCCGCCGCAGTTGCAGCTAGGCATGTGCACGGTATATACCTCTGCTGCTACTACCTGCCTGGCTGGCTGGCAGTGCAAGCTCGGCGGCACTTCCGTGCCGTATACGCTGCTGTGGCAAGGTCCTGTCTTTATCTTTACCTGCCACGAGCGCGCGCGCGCTCGGGTGACGATATATATATATATATATATATATATATATATATATACATAGTATATACTACCACTATAGGATACATGTATATATAGCTGCACGGCCAAAATTGAAGAATACGACAAGATATAGCCTCTGGTTTGGGGTGCCCAGGCGCGCTTGCGCACCAAAGCTTGCGTACCCTTGATTCCCGGGCAATGGAATTTGTTATCTTTCTCTGCTGCTGCTGCTACTACTGCTGCTGCTGCTGCTGCTCTGTTGTATGTAAGCTAGGCTAGCTAGCACAGAGCTGCTATATACCCCAGCTGCGCCGCAGCACAGCGGCCGCGGCCGCCGACATCGCAAGCTCGCTCGCTCGGCTGTGCCTAGTGGTGCGGTAACATTACCTAGGCCAGTTTTCCCCCGTGATTGTTTGTCTTTATAATGATGCGCTTGGCTGCGGGAAATTTTTCGCACGCGCGACATATCTCTATACTTGTAAGCGCGGCGACGCGCGGAGAGCTTGCGGGTGCTCGAGCATAAGCGCGGCGCGCTGCTTGACCGCGCGATCATCAATTTTTCGAGCCGCCTTCTATTTGTTTCTTGATAATGTTACCGGAGGAGGAGAAAAAAGACTTCTTTTTTTTTTTTTTAATCAATCCGCGGAAGGAAAGAATTTATATGTTCTCGTAGAGCTTTCGACGACGACGACGACGCGAGAGCGACTGCTCTCGGATATTAGGCCGCGCGATAGTTAAGTTTTCTTTATACGCAATTTTTCTGGCCGCTCGTTCGTGTTAATTAAAGTACTCTTGATATCTTCTTCGTCTTCTACTTCATCTTTTTTTTTATATCTCATGCTCGCGAACGTTTTAACGATTAAGCGCGCTAGATTAAGAGCAAAAAAAAAAAACAGCGCGAGCTTTTTTTGATGATGAATTCGATATATAAAGACGGAAACGACACGGTGTGACTTGAAAATTACATTTCTCTTCTCTCTTTTTTTTTTTTTTTAAATATAACGTCGAATGAATTTTTACGGCTCGTAAGTTCTGTATAATGCAGGTCGAGAAAGTCGAGCTTTATTTTTTTCAATTTCTCGCTACACTCGCGCGAGGACTTGGAAAGCGTATACATATAACATTTCGATATAATGATTCTTAATACTTCTTATTAAGGAGAGCTAGCGTAAACAGTTACTTTTAATCTTTGCATTATAATCTCATTAAACTCGCTCTACACTCGAGCTTAATTATCATCAATTATGATTGCTTTATAAAATTAATACCCCGCCCGCTCTCTCGCTCGTTGTCGTCGTCTGGGGCACTCAGGCGCGCGGAGACTCTTTAGAAAATATTTTCAACCCGCGCGAGAGTAATGTATAAGATATTCGCCCGCGCTCGAATAATAAATCCGCGCGCAGGTGACAAAATTTAATCTCATCGCTGCACAGCAGCAACGACAGGAATCGTCGTCGCCTGCAGAAAATTAATCATCGAATCATCGTTTTACTTATAATATCTCGGGAGACCAAATTTAGCATTCTTTTCTCTCTCTCGTCTTCCTTGCCGCTCCAGCCTCCCCCCCCCCCCCGGAAAAGCCACCGGAGAAAACATTGACAATTTATGGGCACGTGATATTTTTCTATATACATGTATCGCAGCCACCGCTCATATAGCTTCTCGCGTGCGGCAGCGGTTGTTAGTTTACTCGCGCGATAAATAATATCTTGCTTGTAATATGCTAGAGCTGCAGGTCCGGGGCTTCGAGTGATATTGCGTTTTCTGGCGCCGCGCGAGCCCTGCTCACAAGTTGGGCCGTGCAGTCTGTGTTGTAGTATACTATAAGTCGTGTGGGCATTATATATACGCGCGAGAACTCGGTAGAGAGAGAGAGACATATAGGAGGGACTGCGAGCAATGTATAGATATAAAGCGCAATAAAGCTCACTCTCTACCTACCTACCTACCTACCTACCGTACCTAGGCGAGAGAGCGAGCGCGGCGCGGGAGAGCCCGGGCAAAGATAATGGTTAAAGTTTAAAGGTTTTGCAGAATGCGCGCGCGGGGGGGCTACACATATACCGCAGTAGTTGTAACTTGTATACAGACATACCTTGTATATCGAGAGATCTATGCACACGGATCGCGAAACGAAGCGAAATATTTTAATTAGCGATTTCGATCAATTTTTCCCGATTAACGATATAATATATCATTCGTATATAATATGTGCGTTCGTACGTATCGTACCCCGCGATGCGATAATATGAATGAGCTTTTGAATATTTATCTGATATGTATGACTGATTCGCCAAAGAGACGTATACACACACGCTGTGCGCGAGATGCGAGCGAGTCCTTTATGAATTAAAGATACAGCTTTATGATTCCGTTGAAGCTCTACGAGCCGAATGGCATGAAATATTGCGCGTGTATTTTGGCAACTCGCGCATTTTGTACGACACCTGACTGATAGTATGCACGCGTAAAGCTCGAAACGCTCCGACGTATTCGCGCGCGCACTAGTTGCGCGTATTTTCAACCATTGTAAATGGCTGCAATTAATAAGGCTGATTTTCGGTACGAGAATCACAAATTAATGTTGTAATTTATATAGAAGCGAAATTATATATGCATGCTTTTGATTAGCCTTTGGAAGCGAATATTTTATCTCGCGATGTAACATGGTTATTAATTTCATTTGGATCAAACGAGAAAACATATCTAAATTCTCATTAGTGAAACTCGTAATAATTTAATAAATCGAAGAATAAAAATTCCACTTTTTTGATAATTAATCTTAAACAGTTCTTTTCATGGACAATATTTACTCGTATAAAATAATATCGAGCTAAATCTTACCTACACCTATAACGCGCCACGCGTTAATTAACTTCTATGTTTTTGTTTATCTTACGCAGGGGGGCTTATATCGAAATTAATTGAGGGAAGCATGTGCTTTATGAATATACACGGCACGAATAGAAGCGACGGGTCGCTTTCTCCTATCCTACATACGCGGGTTTGTTTACAAAATTTGACAGCGATCAAAACAGAGGTGCGGCGATCCAGCGAACTAACGGCCCGAATTTCGGAGTCGCTCGCGCAATTTTCGCGCAAATCTACCGACCGGTGGCGCCACCCCACGGCAACGACTCCGATTACTCGCTATAATCGCTATCGCAACGCGTCGAAATCGGCGCGCACAATTCCATTGTACACATAACCCTTTGGTGCCTAATGTCGACGAACTAACGTGTCTATACGACCATATCGCTCCGCATTTTCTCCTCTAGGTTGTAAATGCGTATACTGCGGTGGCAGCGGCGGCGGCGGCGGCGACACGACGTCGACGACCGCGACGCACTTGTACACATATCGCACGAGTGATACCAACTTAACCGCCACGCAGCCAAAGTCTTTTCGCAGTCGCGGAGCGCTTATATATAGCTATATATATATATATATGAAATATACATTATATGTATACATAGAAAATACAAGCCCCTTGCGCGAGTGTACCAACGATATATGTACTACATACGCGAGACGCCTATATAGTGTAAGTCAGTTTCTCCGTACTTCGTCGCGCACGGCGTATATAATAATACCAACGTAGGCGGACTTTTTCACGAACGCGCCTCGACGATGTTTTCGAGTCGCGCGTTATAAGAAGTGCTGCTCTGCTCTGCTCTGCTGCGTGTGTGCTAATATATAGAGAGAGAGAGAGAGAGGATTCTTCGAGATAAGTCTCGGGGCCCTCGAGAGACCACGACTTATCGGCGCGAGGCATATATCCCCCCGCTTTTCGATATACATACGCGAGAGAAGAACGCTTGGGCTTGGCGAGTGATCAATTGGTAAACTTTCCGCTTTTCCCGTACAACTACTGCTACGCGCAATAACTATACACATCGACTGGCCGAAGCGACGTAGCTGCCGAAAGAGAGAGACAGACAGAGAGAAAAGCGAAGATTTGCGCCCGGAGAGGTTATGTGAAACGGGACAACTGCTGTGTGCCGTAGTTATGTATGATAGGAAATGAGTTACTACACTCGCTCGTTTGTGAAGACTTATCAGTGAAAAAGGTGAGAAGCGTAGATCTTATGGCTTTGGTCGCGACTCCCTGACTCTTCGACTCGATCGAAACGTGCGAGCGATCATCCTTTTTTTGCCTTATCCGCGAGAGCTCATTTATATTGGATGGGCAGTGACAGTCGCACGAGTAAATTATCATAAGGAGCTAGCCGATTTGAATAACACGCCGAGGCAAAATAAGCCTCGAGTGAAAATAAACACCGACGAACTTGTGGCATTGTTTTCATACGAAAACTCGGCTTTCATGTATAGGTATTTCTAAGGATTTTGAAGTCATTTTTTTTTTCGTGTGAAGCGTGATTTAGCTTTGTTTACTCCTGTGCATAGAATTATATTCGAGTTAATTTATATGAACTTTAATTTTTTTTTTTTTTAACTTGAAGTTATAAATATAAGTTTTTAGAATTACACTTTAAATATTCAATGCTCTGAAAATTTGAATCATAATATCATGCATCTAAGACTATTAATGAATATATTGAATTAGTATATTGATAACTTACCAAAATCATAGGTATTCAAATAAAAAAATTGTTTTACTATTTCCTAAACATCTTTACCTTATATAATAGTGCCCTCTCCAATAGCAAAGTGTCAGTTATAAATAATTGTACTTCACCAATTCCTTAATTCTTATCTTAATCTTGAATAGTTCTTTAACCTTGAGATTTGTTTCTATTTTACAGGTTGTATGAGTTGAATATTGAAGAAAGTTTTATTAACTAGTTTGCAATCATGTGTGACCAAACTGCTATTGAATATTTGGATGGTGATGTTGTATGGGTGAAATTAAGATCATACTGGTGGCCAGGTCAAGTTATCAGTTTAGAAAAATTACCAAAAGAAATCCAAGCTGAATTTCAAAAAAAGCCTATAATTGCTGCTGTAAAATTTTTCCAAGAAGATTCATTGTGAGTAATATCAATGTATTATGCATTTTATAATAAATTATAATATAATACTAATAGGTATGTAAGAAACTTTAAAAACACTATATTAATCAATCCTATTTGTAAAATTTCAGTGAGTTTGTTAAAAATTTCCATCAAATTTATCATTACAACTGTACTCAAAAAGAAGAATTCATCAAAAAAGGATTAGGTAATTGATATTAAAATTAAGATATAAAACAATTATTAATATACTATAACTTTACAATTTTTTTGTAGACAAATATAGAGTTAAATCTAAAGATGGCTCAAAACTTATGGAAAAATTTCCTGGAGATGTTAAAACAGCAGAAACACTGACACATGGTGATCCAAATATTCTGTCTCAAGAAAGATTTATGCCACAAAAACGGCCCAATGTTTCAGACTTATTTGGTAGTAAACCTTCACCACAACCTCCAACGAAATCAAGAAGATCAGCTAATTTGATAGGCCAAAAATCTTCAAGAGATAGTAAACATGACTCAGGTCCCAAAAAAAGGTTTTCGTGCAATCCTGTAATGAACAGAAGTAGTACAGGTGGAGAGTTTTCTTGTTATGTTTGTGATTTTTCTACAAACAGAGTAAATGTGATAATATATCATTTAAAAACTCATTATTCTGAAAATGATTCTAAATTACAAACAAAACTTGTAACACCTCAGAAAATTAAGCCCAAAACTACCCAGGTTAAAGCAAAGAAAATTGTTAAAAAGAATGTATCTCAAACTAATGATGATACCCCAAGAAAGCCCAAGCCAGCAACAACAAATAGCAACAAAAGGAAAAGTGTCGCAGCAGAAGTTGAAAAACCACCAAAAATTAAAAAATCTGATCCAGAAATACGTGAAAAACTATTGGCTGATTGGAATTTAGACTCTGATGATGATGATGATCTGTGTGATAGCCCAGATTCTGAAAATAAAACTAAAATTGTACAAAAAGAAGATGTTGATGAAGAAGATAAAGATAAGGAATTGCTCAATGAATCTGAAATGTTATTAAATGAAACTGAAGGTTTTACTTCATTGAAAAGCCCGTCACATGAATCAACAATAGATCCATCTGTAGAAAAGGAAAGTGAACAAAATAAATCAGAAGAATTACAGAAGTCTGTTACAAGTGTTGTGGAAAAAACAAAGTCTTCTGAAAAAAGTGATAGTAATTTAGATAAGTCAAGAGAACTGTCTTGTTTTGATTTTAATGAAGATGATGTTGATGATATTAACGTTTCTTCAATTCGTAAGAACTCCCAAGAATCTGGAAGTCAAGCTATTTCAGATAACAAACTGGAACTACCAAAAGATTCTGAAACAAAATCAATTATTGAAAAGACTGGTGAAATTGTAAAAAAAGTAGCAGAAGAAACAAAAGTTGAGAAAATCAAAAGTCCAAGAAAAAAGTCTGAAAATGAACTTCACACAGATATTTTACCGCCTTCTCCAACAAAGAGCCCAAGAAAAAAAAGTGAAGAAAGTGATCAATTAACAGAAATTTTACCAACCTCGCCTGTAAAAAGTCCACAAAAAAAGAATGAAAAAAATGAACTGCATACTGATGCAGTACCAACCTCACCAACCAAGAGTCCAAGAAAGAAGGTTGAGGAAAATGATCTCCCTTCAATAGCTGCAATAACCTCCCTATCCCCATCAAAGAGTCCAAGAAAAAAAGCAGAGGGAAATGATCTTTTTACAGAAACAGCACCAACCACCCCAGTTAAGAGTCCAAGAAAAAAGAATGAGGCAAATGAACTATTTACAGATGCAGTAGTGACCACTCCAGTTAAAAGTCCAAGGAAAAAGAATGATGCAAATGAACTTTTTACAGACTTCTTACTCATATCCCCAGCAAAAAGTCCAAGAAAAAAAAGTGAAGGAAATGATCTTTCTGTGGATACTGCAGCTACCTCATCTTTAAAAAGTCCAACTAAAAAAAGCGAAGGTACTGAACTTCAATCAAACACCTCATTAAATTCACCTGCCAAAAGTCCCAAGAAAAAAATCGAGGAAAATGATAAAAAAGATACTCTACCAGTATCGCCAATAAAAAGTCCAAGAAAAAAAATTGAGGAAGGTGATCTACATTCAAGCTTACCACCATTAGGAGCAACCAGTCCAAAGAAAACGAATGAAGGATTTCAATTAAATACAGATACTGCTTCTACTAATTCAAATCTTACTGTGCCACTTCATGATTCAAAAGGTAATTGTAGTTTTAGTAATTCAAACATTGGTGATGCATCATCATAGCATGGTTTATTATTTAATTTGTAATTTTGAATTACAATTGAACATATGCGTGCAATTAGTCTAATTTCTTATGAAATTGGTTTCCTATCAAACAGGAAATTTTTTAGGTATTAATTTTAATTTAATACCTAATTTATAAGAATTAGTAAATGGTAAAAAGTAGTTTTAGAAATTGCATTTTTTGTAAAAAAAATTTTTTTTCTTTATTTAAATAAATGGATTACATACCAAAAAATGTTGTACGCATTACCTATTGAAAAATTATTATACTTAACAATACAAATGATTAATTAAATTAAATTTTTGCTAACCATCTATGTTAAATAGTTTCTCTTTTTGCTAAATTGTTTCTAAGCAATGAAAAAAATCAAAAGTTTGTGAAACAAATAGAAACGTTTCAAAAATATGTTGATTTCTTCTGTAATTAATGTGTTAACATGAATCAAAATATACTGGTCATTGTCTGTAATATAACTTCATTAAGAAAATACCCATATTTGTTTATTATCCAATTAGGATCTTCTGGTAAAGCTACTTTTTATGTGGCATTTTCCATTAGTCTTTTCCATTTTCTTTGTCTATACAATCATCACTTAATGGTAGTCTTGCTTCAGACCATTTTAAATGTTTTCAAAATTTCATTTCTTATAAAGTTATAGTATTACCTTTATTAATTTGAATAATTAATCTATGACTATTGCTATGTTGGAAAGTAAATTATTATTTTGTTCCAACAGATGATCTGAATTGTTTGAAGAAAGTCGAAAAAAATATCGAAGACGTTAAATCAGAAAAACCTGTCACGGATCACGTTATGCAAATTATCACCTCCGTGAGTCGAACACCTCCTGATTTGGAACCAAAAGTGACTTTGCCCAAAAAATCGCCCGAAAAAAAGCCTCGCAATTTAGATACAGCTGCGATCACAGATAAGAAGCTAGTGGTCAAAGCAGTATCGTCTAATCTCATCAAAAGGGACGAAAAGAAAGAAATTCCAAGTACATTAAAAAGTAATGTAGAAAAGCCAGTGGCAGTCAATGCTCCCGCGCCGATCGTTCAAGATGATAAAAAACCGAAGTTGCAATCGAACGAGGTCAAAATCTCAACTGCCGCGTTATCGCAGGAACAGAAGATCATCGTATCTCCGAGCATCGTAAAGACTCCCGTGAAATTGAGCCCGCTTGATACTTCTATCAAGATAGACAGTGGCGTTGTCGCCGAATCGAAGACGGTGACGCCGAAACGCGAAAAGCCCAGAATCATCGAGAACGTTACCTTGGACAGACCCATGGTATTTAAAACGAGAGCCATTAGCTCTCGCGGCAACAAATCTGCCGATTCGAAAAAAATCAACTACATCAAGGCGGACACTCTGAAGATGTTGACGAACAACATGGGGCAAGACAGCGGCGTGACCTCGATCTCGACTACTCCGAAAACCTTCATTCAAGTTGGAGCCAAGAGTAGTCCCAAGACGCTCGCGAACGCTCGGATAATCGAGCATGTAGAGTCACCAATGAAGAAGAAAAAGTTGACTCACAATCTCGGTGTGGCGCGCACGGACATCAGCTCGATATTGACGACCGCCGGAAAGCGATTGAGTACCCCGGTGAAGTTACAGCAGCATCAGCAATTGCCCGCAACGCTGACCAGCAAATCCGACGAGGCGAGCGGCAAGGCCCTGACACTGCAGCTCGGAACGTTGCCAAAGGTTAGCTCGAACAACAGCCCATTGCGAGCCGGCGTTGCTACCTCCACCGTTATGAAGAAGCAAGTGATAACGTCGAAGGCTGCGAGTGTGAAAGTCAAGCCCACCGACAAATATATTGTTAAAGGTGTGATGCCGAACGCGCCAAATCAATTTATAATCGTGCAGACATCGACGTCGAAGAATCAAGACACGATCATTCAGAGGGACAACAAGCAAACGGTCAAGCCAGTCCCGAAAAATACAAAAATAATTCAACAGGATGGAAAAGTCATAATCATGTCCAATAATGATCAGACAGTACCTAAAAAAATTGTACAGAAACGATTTCCCTCCGACATCTCATTGGATAATGTTCCCACACTTATCGATAACAAAGTTCTCGTATCGGAACCCGCCACGAGCGCCAAATTCGGCGTCCAGAAAAAAATTCCCGGCATCGAGATATCAAATTTGAAGCAAATGCAAATGGGTAATCCAGGTTTCAAAAAGTTGGTGCCACAGCAGCTACCCGCCAAAAAAGACGACGTTATGGCGACACTGAACTCGAGCCCAAAAATCGCTGAAAATGTAACGAGAAAGGCAGTCTTGACTCCGATTACCGGCTCTCGCATCAAAGCTCTGGCTGCTAGCAAAAAGACGACGCTATCTCCTGTTGCAACGGTAAACAAAGATACACCCGTGAAGAAAGTCAAGCCACCGACTCCGATCACGCCGAGTACCTCGATCAGTACCGTTACAATAACCGCACCTAAACAAGTGGTGACGGAATTGCAACCAAAGGTCGCTCCGAAACCGAAAGCAGCAAGAGCTACTGGCAACAAAAGAACAGCAACGCCCAAAAGAACTGCCAAGACTGTCACTACGCCTGCATCAAGTCCAATGGTAACGCCTGTTGTTGCTCCTGTAGTTGTTCCTGCGAAAGAAGTTGTCGTTCAGCAGCCACCGGTCATCGTTACTGAACTGCAGCAACCTAGAGTTGTCAGTGAGCAACAGCCACAGATACAGCAGCAACATCTGCAGCTGCCTGCGCAGACTTTTAGCATTACATTGCCAGCAGTGAGCGGGGACAACAAAGATACGCCGGTAATATTCACAGACACGCCCGTGAACCTGGGGGACAACAATGAAACGTACGTTCTTGTCACTGTCGACGAACAGGGCCGTTACAATCCGATCGACAATAATTTCATCGTGTGATGGGTGAGAACGGCACTGTTTTCGATCCGAATTCCTTGGAACAGCAGGTGTATCTCGTGGATAACAATCCGATCGTGGATCTGCAGCAGCTTGAAGAGGGCAAAGACGGCATCGCGAAATCGTCGCCGACCATAGAATTGCCTGCTGGCACGAGCCTAGCCACGGATAATAATCAGTTCACCGTCGTAACCGAGCCACAGGATACCTTGACGTTCGAGAACATATCTCAGACTAACCTCATAAACAAAACCATTTTGCAATCGACGATCATACCGCCGAAAGAGCCGATATCCTCGTCTCAGGTGCTAGAAACCTCCTTGACTCTGAATCAGCCCATAATGTCACCGTTCGAGATTCAGAGCAACGGTACGACTCAGACTTCGTTCACGGTATCGTCGTACGTTCCCAAGAGCGAGTCGTTCGAAACGGCCAAACAGGCCGAGAGTGTGGTTTGCATGGAGGGACAGAATGAAACAAATGCCGCTTCGACGATCGCCCAAATGACCATATCGGAAAAATCATCGAACGATGAAAAAATTCAGGTGAATATTTGTGTGTCTGTGTCTAGATATTTTTAAAAAGTATATGTTTTCGAGCTTGTCAGCTGAGTTGACAATTTGAGAAAGCTCAATACTTCGAGCGATTTATTCCGTTGTTTTTTTGAAGATTCATGTTCATTACCCCATGTAGTTTTCCTAACGTGTTTTAATAATTGAGTTTTTAATTCTTGTTTCTTCATAGATTCAGGTTTACTAAGTTTCTGTTTCTAGTTGCCTTTTTTGCTTCTTTATTTTACTTATTTCCAATTTATATATTTTTTATAGTTAGTAAAACTTTTGTTCTATAGAATTTCTATTATGAATGTAGTCAGGTCATACAAATCATCATCTATTAAAAATAGTTTTATTATAATTATTTTATTGTTAGACTTTCATTCATATCATTTCAAAAGATGAAATAGTGAAAAATAAGTGTACTATCAAATAAAATGTATTGAAACGCAATTTTTATTTCCAGGAGCCAACCTTTGTTCTGGAGGAAAAGATGATCACTCAGGATTCTGGTAGTACTGAAATGTGTGAAAAAATGGAAACTGAAAATATTCATAATTCTGATGAAGCTGCTAAAGATGAATCAAAACTTATGACTATTGAATTACCGAATGCAAAAGAACATACAGATGAATACGAAGAAACGCAAGTGTACCCTATTGATAACATCATTAAAGAGATGTCGTCAGATCTTAATAACGAAGGTATTAGTTTCGGTAAAAACGATGATTTATTCTTGAAATCGGGTGATGTTTGTGATGAAGTAAACGCATCGTCATATCAACTCATCAACGAGGACGAAGTGGCAGTTTCATCATACATTCCAGAAACTCCAGAAAATCAAGAAGGAGACCAAGATCAAGATAGTGCAATAAGTACATCGTCCTATGAAATATTACCGTGTGATGAATTGAACATAGCCAAGTCAAAAATCATTAATGACGTACCTAATCAAGAGCATTTAACTATTTGTTCCGAAACGTACGATCAAACTCGAGATTGGACATCAAGTCAGGTTTTTACGCAATCGGACAATGATGAATACCAAGTTTTACAAATAAGTACTCAACAAATTTCTGATAATAATCAACTTGAGGAAAATAATTTTCATGAAAATTGTGAGAAATTTCCTTAAAAATTAAATTCTTAATGAATTTAGAGTATCTTGAAACACATTACCTTGCGATGAGCTATTATTTGGAAATTAATTCCAATGAAACAGGCTAACAAACTATGCTGAAAAGTAAAACAATCTCAAGTGTTCTTATTTACATGTATTGAATTGGATTCGTTTTTGAAGACAAGGCTTTTAATAATTTCCTTTTTTGCATTAATTTTAAAAATTGGAAGAACATGTAATGAGAGCATGTATAATTGTACACGTGTACAGAAATATAAGTAAAATATAAATAGAAACATAACTGGCCTAGCTTTTGTTTATTCATAAATGTGAAAAAAACTTTTTTAGGGTGAAATTGTTATGTAATTATGATATTGATTTGATTAGATACAGAATGAAATGATCGTTTATTACTTGACACAGTAGAATATTTGTATAAGAATTTGGTTTAATTAATCAATAGTTTAAATGTTAAATTACAAAGAAATATTTTAAACAAAAATTAAGGAAATTTTTATAAGATCTTTTTGACGCGGCCTCCAAAAATATCTTGTAAAAAAACGTACTTAAAGTGCGATTTTCTGAGTTTTATAGCGTCATTTAAAAATCATTGTCACGATCAATTGGGGTGTCAGCTTGAATTTGACTAATACCTAAACTTTTTTATCAATTTTAATTTTAAGAGGAAAAAATACTTTTAGTAACGGTGTGAATGACAAATAGAATAGTGTTTACATTTAAGCATATTCATAATTGCAAATATGTTTTTTACACATTAAACTAATGATTTAAATGAAAATTTCCTTAATATATTATATATATCTTATTATTATAAAATAATGTGTATGTAATAAAATTCATTTTAAGTATCAAATTCATATGGATTTTTTTCCTCTCAGCAATCGAAGAGTTCATTATCGTTTATTTCATTTGCATCAATGAACCCGCAAAGCTGCAATACACTGTCTTGACTAAAAATTAAAGCCGAAGGTTTCATTGTTAATAACAAATTTAAATTTTAATGGAAAGAATTGAACCAAGATTATTTTTCAATCATTTCCGAATAATACAGTTATCGGCACGAACGCATCAATTGTTTTCGTGCACGCTTCTGAAATCTGTCAAAAAAAGACAAACATCCGTCAGTTTCGAAATCATCGTGCTTGTAAGCCACTCGGCAGCATACACGTCAAATTGTCAAGTTTTTAGCGCGCAATCGCACAACGAGTATATCGTCGCACGGAAATTTCGCGCTCGCGTTTTTAATGCAATACATATATAAAGGTCTCGCGCACGGCAGTGCTACCTGGCAACAGGCAAAAATAAGGGAAAGCGCGAGATAAGGAATTATCGCGCGACTCGTTCGCACACACGGACACGCATACTACGAAAACATGCAGTACCACACACCGAGACACGTCAATCTAAAATAAGGTTATTCCTTCGCGCGAATGATATCGTTCTATGCGGCCATCGCGTCGCGAGTCCGTGTCTGTTTACCAAATAGCTCCGAATCAATCGCGCGTCACAGCAGTGTGTGTCGTAGCAGAAATGTCTGCCGTGTATCGTGCAGAAGAACAGTTGTGACATTACAATGTAAATAAGCTGGATATATCGAGGAAGAAAGGAGCGATCGTGTAGGAAAGAAAAAGGAGTCGGTCAAATCTCGTCGTGTGATGCGCAATCAATCCGATAGTGCGTAGTGGTAATTTTTTTCGATTAAAAGCTCGATATGTCATCGACGACGACAACAACATATCGTCGATGATAATGCCGAGCACGGTTTCTCGCGTGATCGTTTTACGGCCTGCAATAATAATACGTGCATACTTCGGAGCTTTTGAGCATTAAAACGCGCCGCGAGCGAGGTCACGTATTGTTTAATTTTATAAAACGTCGTCATTCCAAATAGCGCCGAGCATCGTGTGTGCACAACAACAATCGCGGACCATGGCTTTCGAAAACAAATTCAATACCAAGAGCTCAGGTTTGACAGCTTTTCAATAACACTGAATATTCATGAGGCGAGAATTCTTCCTATCCACGCATTATCTCATTGTTGTAGCTGTTAAACGGCTTATGAAAGAAGCACAAGAGCTTCATGATGCTAACGACGAGTACTGCGCCTATCCATTGGAGGAGAACATATTCGAATGGCATTTTACTATTCAGGGTCCACCGTCCACCGATTTTGAGGGTGGAATATATCATGGAAAGATCATATTACCACCTGAATATCCTATGAAACCACCCAATATTATTTTATTGACAGTTAGTAGATTTTCATAATGATTGTTGCAGCATTACTCGCTGTGATCATTATAAAGCTGTTCTCACTATGTTTAATATTTTATTTATAAAAAATCTACTTTACATTTAAGCCTAATGGACGGTTTGAAGTGAATAAAAAAATATGTCTGAGTATTTCGGATCATCATCCAGAAACTTGGCAGCCTTTATGGAGCATTAGAACTGCCTTATTGGCTCTCATAGCATTTATGCCTTCTCCTGCGAATGGCACTATTGGATCTTTAGATTATGCTCCAGAAGAACGTAGGAAACTAGCTTGGAAGTAAGCAACGATGATTTCATAAACTACCATACTTTGTAAATTTCTTCATAACTTACCATTTAAATTCTAAAAAAAATAACATTTTAGATCGTTGAACTGGGAATGTGATCACTGTGGTAAAATTGTAAATTTGTTATCGCAAAATAAATCCACAAAAGCTAGAGAGCAACCACTTCTCAGCAATGTGAGTTTAAATTAATATTTTTTAAAGTCATGCTATTTATATGTACTTACTTTTATGATTGTATTATTGCAGCATGAAACTTCAGGAGTTGATGAAATAAGCAGTACAGTAACTGATACTGATGTACGGGAACGAAGATTTCCAAGTTCAAATATTAACACCACTGTTCCACAAGAAAGGCATCTTGAACCAACGAATGGTGTGCTAGATGAAGATGTAAATAATTCAAACAGCTCCTCTTTAAATTTTTTAATCGGTTTCCTCCTATTTGGGATAATGTTCTTAGCTATGCGTAGACTGTTATACTTGATATTATAGCTAAATATTATCTTCAATTACACACAAAAGCATATCAATTGTTTTGTTGTCTCTTGCAATAAGTTCAATATAAATCTTAAATATTTGCTTAAAATGTGAACTGTCAGATATTTATTACAAAGTTATTATCTTTATGATTAAATATAGAGTATATAGATTTATATGATGTATAATTCACATAATTACAAGAAAAAGAATGGTTTCTTGTATATTGCATAAAATCTTAATAAGTTGTTATTTACAGTACACAAAAGATTGAAAAAAAGTTAATTTTTCTTTGAAAAAATTATCAGACATTATAAGAGTGGAATCAACTCTCTTGAGTTATTGGCATAGATTCTACGTGAATGATAAATATTCAAAAATGTATTTGGGGTCAAACGTTAGACCTACTTGAACTGTTCTGTCCTAACTTGTACTATTCAGTTTTTAGTTACAATATTTTGTAACAAAGAAAGTATTGCAAAGATGCACAATTAAATCACAAAGTCATCATGAACTAGATGATTTTGTAAATTCTTTAGTAACATAAAGATTTTTAACAAAATGTTATAGTTTTTTACTTTACACCAATGATTTTAGTTATATTTTATCGAGAAGTGCGTGTCGCTCTACAGCTATACATCGCAATTTCACTCACTAATATTCTTTTCTTCATTTTAATGTTATAACAGATATTGAGTATCTGAAAAGTCCAGCAAATTCCTCAAAAAAACAAAAAGATTGTAACTTGAACACAGTTTTTCTGTGTGGAGAGAGGAATTTTGTGCATTACACAACTAAGAGCTAAATGTTCTTTATTGAAGATAGAATAAAATATGAACTCTAGAAATTGTAGAATTATTGAAATTGACTATTTATTACTTTAATTATAAAACTAAAAGTAAAAATTCATTAACTTGTGATTAATGTTTTTGACAGTGAAACATACTTGATATTTTTCAAGTTCAACATGAAATCTTTATACACTATTATGCATAAGGTACAAAAAAGGTTTTATCAAATCATTCCAATATTTATATGTAAGTCGAAATTGTAAATAACATGATAGAAACCAGGAATTATTAATTTACAAGATTAATCAACTCTACATGAATTTTCAAATTATATTAATTTCTGCAAACATCACATTCTCAAAAACGAGAACTTGAAGAAACAGAATTTCAATTTCAAAATAATAGTAGCAGATAAAAACACTTCAATTAGATAGTTTTATTCTATGAATATTTAGTATGGCCGAGGTGGAACACCTCGCATCATACCGGGAGGAGGTGGTCTAATGGTTGGAGCTCCTAATGGGGGTCCAGCTCGTCCAATTGGCTGCATACCTGGTGGCATTCCTGAAAAAAATGTTCAAATTATTATCTTAAGGATTCAAAAAAATTCTTTATAATATAGGAGCTACAAGAATATCTTCGAGATTTGATATTTGTAGATGAGAATATTATTTACCCATTATCGCTGGTGGTGGTCCAAGCATTCCTGGTGGGGGTCCACCAGTCACAGGCATTCTTGGTGCATTTGGATGCATTTGAGGTTGCGCAGCAACTTGTCCTCTAATTCCAGGAGCCATTATTTGTTGCGATGGACCTCCAATACCTCTTACAGGTCCTTGTAATCCAACAGGTATGCTCGACATATTGGCAGGCATTCCACGTCCAGCAGCTCGGCCAATACCTGATGCTGCAGTTGAACCAGGCATTGGTACTCTTGGGAGACCTTCTTCTGGTGGGGGTGGACCTTCAATGGTCAGAGATACTATATTTTCTCCTCTCAATAAAACGAATCCCAAGACTCTTTTTTCTTCTCTCTCGGGTTGTCTGGAATTTTTTTGGCTTAATTTTCCTAAACTCCTCACAATCTCCAAGTATAAGATTCATGTGTTTATCGAAAGCTTTAAAAGTTCCAATAAATGTACGAGAATCTTGTAAGATTATTCGAACTCTGTAGTTGATATGCTGGAGCATTTTATTATTCTTGCCAATCGTCTGAAAAAAAAAAATTTTTATATAAAATAAATAAAAATTAATATAATTGTTTGTTATAAAGTGATTGATTTTAAATTAGTAAAGTTGAGTAATGAATTGTGCTTCAATTTATAGAAGTACCATCTTGTTTTTATTTTATTTTCCTCGGAGAAACATTTGTGGTTCAATGTCAAATTTGAGTTGTCGAAAATTGTGGTTATGTATACAATCAATATTATCATTTTCATTGATGAAGTAACGTTCAAAGCATCGCACGAAGGACATCTTTACATTTTTTGACACGCCAACTATCATAAAATCAACCCCCGAAACCCCTCCCGACATTTTCTCAACGATAATCTCGCAACGAAAACACGTGCAAAAAACGGAGTCGGTGTAAACAAGAGCGAGTACTCACCATTTTGGATGATTGGATTTAAACACAGCTCAGGTGAGAAAAGATACTGCTTTTTCCAAGCAAAAATACACTTGACGGGAATGCGTCGGGTGAGCACTGGAAACGTGCCACCTGTATAAATAAATAAAGCAAGATGTTTTTTTGTTAAAAAAAAACTATATTCTATGCTCTCTCCGATGCCGGATCCTACTACCGCTGCATGATAGTACGGTGCTGTGCGGTGCGCCGCGCGTACGGAGCAGTCTGAAATGAATTGTTGTGATGACAGCCATTTTGAGCGCTTCGAAGTGCGGGAATACTTGAACCGTCGAATCACGCGAGATTTCGCGATGTTTACCAAAAAAGAATGGTTTGTACGACTAAATTTATGAATTATACATTTTTCATCCTTTTATCTAATAATGTACGAGTGTATGTTTTTGAATAACTCCCGTTTTAGGTAATCGAATAATTGATTATTTTCAATAGAAAATGAGGCATTATATTTTTTAATTATTTAACCAAGCAAAAATAAAAAAATGATACATTTTCTATGATTCAACAATGATGGACAATCTCGCTGAAAAACTGTTACGATTGTTGCGCGAGCTACTCCATGCTCTTTTGTTTTTTGGAATGATGCCACTTGCTAGGCATATAACTGCGTTCACATATACAATGCGAGAATCTATATTTACCCTATGGCCGTTTGTTTCTTAATTTACTCATTGCGAAGTTCAATCCACGCGTTGCAAATAGTGCACGATCGGCCAACAACACTAAGCCTCCATAGCGAATATCCACCTTTTTTCAACCAACGTATTTACCTTTGCATTTATAATCCTCGTCAACATTTTTTTTCTTTTTTTTTTTTATAACTTACCACGACATGCTACCCCTGAAATTACTGAAGAAACAGCCGTTGGCGCTGGTTCAGTGCCTGAAGCGATCCAACTCCTTGAAGGATCTGCAGCAGTGCGTCCCCGCGGCGATCGAGGCGAGCTGTCACGAGGCTCACGACGATCACGGCACGATCGGCGTCGCCACCTCCTACTGGAAGCAGCATCATCAGCACGATGGCATGTTACAGCCGGCTGAATCCATTGAGCACATAATCGCTCACGTGATTGGCAAGGTGAGCATATTTTCATTATTTATTTACCGATCGTTCAATTTATTTGTTTATAAAAAATAGGAAGACTGCCGCGAGAGATGCGTGGACGACATTCATCTGGAAAAGTTACAAGTGCTCTGTGATAATCGCTTAAAAAAGTACGTATACGGAGAAATAAAGGTCAAGATCAATTTGAAAATAATTATTTTTATTTTTAATCAACAATAATTTTTTTGTTTGTTTTTGTTTATACTTTGTATACAGAACGCCAATCGAATACATAACAGGCGAAGGCGACGAGTCCCGAGACGTGAAATCGATCAGGTTGTCCCAGACGATTTTCATTCCCGAATCACAGACTGAGGTACTTGTTGATTTATTGCTAAAGCACATAGCTCAAAGCTGCTCGAGCGTTTGCGGCGTGCTCGAGATCGGATGCGGAGTCGGCGCTGTTTCGTTGTCGCTCGCGAAATCGTGCGACTGCGGCGTAAGAACCCTTATTATCACTATTATTAATTTCTATCATTATTGTACTACAATTAAAAACTTTCGGGCGTTGCTTAATATTTACATCATCATTTATTCGACCGATTAATTGGTCTGCGTTGATTTTTTTCTCATTTCAATTCTTTTTTTTTTTTTTTTTTTAACAGATAAAGGTTGTGGCCATCGATACGAATCTCGTGGCTTGCGAATTGACTCGACACAATGCGCAAAAATTGGGCATCGACCCGGCCAAATTGGCCGTTCTACACGCCACACTGCAAGACGATGGCGTCATCGAGGTCCAGCAGAACCTCCCAGACGACGACGAACCTACGATTGACTTCGAGAGCGAACAATTCGACTTCATCGTGAGCAATCCGCCCTGCACGCCATACTCTCAGCTAGCCGATTGGCGAAAAGAGTGAGTATTCGACGAGCGAAGGTCAATCGTAGATTCTTACAATATTACTGTCTAATTTCTTCTTCTTCAGAAACAAAAATATTCGCGACGCAGGCGAGGACGGGCTAAGAGTCGTCCGAGCGATTCTCCTGAACGCCTCGACGCATCTCAAAGTACACGGCGTGCTCTTGTTAGAGATCTTCGCGACGCAAACGAAGCTCGTCGAATCGATAATCGAAGAAAATCATGCGTCACAATTCAAGTTGAATCACGTATACGTGGACTTGAAGAGCGACAAAGAGATACTGGAAATAATCAACAGGCCACAGTGATTTCCTCGCAACTCGCATCGATAGCGATTCATTTGTAATATATTAAGACGAATTATAAAAATACATATCACGTTGCTCTCAGTCGGCAGTATGTAACGCAAAAAGTATATGCTCGTGAATAAAAAAGAAAAAAAGATTCAAATTAAAAAAATGCCAAGAACATTTTTTCTCCTTTTATTAGAAAAATCGATTGCTGCAAAAATTTATATATAATATATAAAAATAAATCCTCGAAGCAACAACGGAGCGCGTGCGTGCGAGCGATTAATTAATCAATATACTAACAAACCATCATCATTTCTCCTATTTTTTTTTCTTCTGCGTACAAGAGCTAATTCTTAAAAAAAAAAAAAAAAAGATGAACAAACATAATAACGATACAAAAACTATATAGATCTACTATTTATAAACGTGATTGGACAGTGTCTCAGCTTTGTCCTTTGTCATTCAACTCCGTGATCGTCGGCGCGGTGGTGGTGGAAGCGCGTTTGGACATACTCGCTAATTCGCTCAATAGTATGTCAGTGTCGAGGGCGCCGAGCGACGTGGCGGCAGCCTCGCCGGCGATGCGATTGCTGATGCTGATGGTGCTCGTGAGCTTCTCCACGGCCCTCTTGGCCCGGCTGTTCTCACGCTCGAGTTTGAGTTTGGTGAACTCGTCGTCTGAACCGTTCTCCTCGACGGTCGTCGAGGGGCTCGGGCTAGAGCTACGAGTACTCGGTTGGTCTGTGTCGCGATTGTTCAATGGCTTGTACACGTAGTCTTGGCCAAGAGGCACCGACAATTTCCTACAAAATTAACAGAGTTGAAAATGACTCCTCCTTTATTTTCAGCTTTTAATTTCTTGCGTATATATATAACGGATCATTACCTGGAAGCCCTGACACGGAATCTCGTTGGGCTGCCGTCTTGGGCACCGCTGGGACCAGCGTCGTTGCTGTCGCAGGACCGGCCCAGCGCGCCCGCCAGTGGCGCGCTAGCCGACAGTATATCGTGGTGATTCAGGCGCGAGTTCGAAGTGTGCGAGCCAGGAACGTTGACCGGGGCGCTCGGTGGAGGTGGCCCGTGGGCGAATATGCTCTGCACGTGCGGATAATGCTCGGGGCGCATCGACGTCATGGTCATTTGCTCGTCGACCTCCTCGATGACGTCAATCTTCATAGGATCTGCTGCTTTGTCTATTTTACGCAGGATACAAAGATTCAATGATATTTCTCGTAATAAGGATGGTGCTTGGCGAGTTTGAAAGTTTTTTACCTGGAGGCCCCCTCAACGAGGCCGAGGAACTGGAACCTTGTAGTTTTCCCGCTTTCGGGTTATCATCCTTATTGAATATTCTCTTAAGCATATTGGTTACGCTATTTATCCTAGTGAGGGATCCTCCAATGTTACTAGGAGTGGACCCAATGCTAATTGTTCTATCTCGATTACTGACTCGACTTCCGCTTCTGCAAAAAAAAACAACAACATAATTATGTAACAAATAATCGCAAAGCTCACTAAATAACATCAATAAAACTCGTAATGTAAACGAACCGTGATAATTTATTCGCGCTGGCGACGAAGTGTATACCCGAGCAGGCGTCGTCGTTCATGCCGTCCGCGTACTTCTGCGAGTACTCCTTGTCCAAGTCGTCGATGCGCACCTGCGACGGCTGCAGCTCCTGCTGGGCCGGCGACAGCTGTATGCCCGCTGTCGAGGGCTGGGGGTGCTCCTCGCGGAACGGCTCCGCCGCGGCCGTGTACGGCAGCTGACTGGGGAATATCTCGTCCCAGTACTGGTCCCTGATGAGCTCCGGATGCTCGTGGTGCATCTCGTCGACGATCAGGTAACTCACCTGGAGATTGCGATCGACGATCCAGTTGACCTCGAAGTCGTCGTCGTCCTCGCCGAACGGATTGATGAGGGTCTCGGCCACCTTGAGCCAGCCCATGTAGAAGAACATCTCGAGGGTGGTGAAGATGGGAAAGTAGATGTCGACGTTCTTGGGCTCCTCGAGGATCCACTGCTGGCCGATGACGTTGGTGAGGAAGTACGTGTAGACGGCGATGGTGACGACCTGCGTGTAGACGAGCGGTATGCTGATCGTGTCGTAATGCACGAGGCTGCCGCAGGCCCCCCGAAACTTGTTGAGCTCGTCGATGAGGGTCTTGACGGCGAAATCGTCCCGTATGCGGCCCTCGCGGCGCGCCCTCGTCACGATGCTCGACGCCCAGACGATGGGCAGCCAGTGCTTGCTCGGCTTCGGGAACTTGACGTTGAGTCCCTGAATGATGTCGAGCTCGTTCTCCTGGAGCAGGCCCACCTCGACGTAGTGCTCCAGCGTGGGGAAGCGCTTCTTGACCCGCGGCGATATGTTGCCCAGCACGAGGGTGAGACAGACGCAGACGTAGCGTACGATGGTGCGGCGCATCAGGCGTCCGCGCTCGTCGTTGCCGTGGATCGTGGCCGAGACGAAGACCGCGATGGAGTCCGGCCAGGGTATGGTGATGTACTGGTTCCACCAGCGGTTCATCACGATGGTGACGTACGTAAGAAGCCGAGCACGAACGAGAGGGGACTGGAGCTGGCGTGCTTGCGGCAGAACTCCACCACCTTCTCGAAGACGCGCTTCTGATCCTCGTCGAGGCCGAAGCGATACAGGCCCGACAGAGAGTAGTAGATTAGAAGGAACAGCAACATGTCCGTCCAGATGAGCTTGTAAACGCTGGCTTTCCACCTATTATAAAAAAGAGCAACGTTAATATAGTGTGATGTTGTGTACAGCGAAAAAAAAAGCTGCAATGCGACACTGTACCTGATGAGTAATTTGAGGAAGCAGCCGAAACCTCGACAGGTGGCTACCTCCGCGGTATACGATACCGTCATCGTTATTGTTTTTTTTTATGGCAGCCTCGGGCGATCGATTAAAAAAAAAAAAAAAACGACGACGACGACGAGAGAAAAAAGTACAAAGTAAAATGAAATAAAAATAAAAGCTGTGCGCGCACTCGCTCTCTTTTAACGCATGTATTTTTTTCTAGAGCAGATTCGTGTTTGCAATATGCAACGTTAAAAATTGTTGCCATGTACCCCGCACTGTACTACATGGATAGAGCACCAGTAACGCGGGCGAAGAGGAGGTGCGATTTTTCACGCGGCAACGATGCAGCAGTTATACGCGAACAATGATTACACTGTTGTTGTTGTTGTTGTTGTTGCGACGACGTCGATCCTCTCGCGATTGCAGAAATGCGAGAATCAGCAGTAGTATCAGTATTGGTAATAATAATGCTCGGAGGCGGAATCATCGTCGTTGTCGTCGTCCTCGAGTGTTTGTTGCTGCTGCTGCTGCTGTAGGCTGGAGGATTCGTATGAGATCGACTCAGCTCCGTATGGCATCTGTAAAGGAAGAGAGTAAGAATAAATAGAATGAATAGTCAAGGTATAAAAAACATATATCTAATGAATCGATACATATTCGTAAAATATTCAAATGTAACTTGCATCTTTTAAAAACAACAACTGAAAGTTTACTTTGGAGAGCCGATCGATCGTGCACTAGAGTAAGAGAGACGCGATCGACATTTTAATAAGATACGCGCGATAAAATTGCATTCTGCGCGCACCGCACACTCGGTCACGATCGGATCGTTTGATATCCTCCGCCTGTGTTATTATACTTTGATGCGTACTCGCGACAAGGATGTGCATTCGTAATCGGCATACTTTTTTTTTCTTTCGATCTTCTTTTTTTTTGTACTTTGTACGAGTTTCGAAACGAGATAAGTACATTATTTGCGATAAATCCGCAACGCACAATTGTCGTCGTCGGGTTCGGTGCGTTTCTCTCTTTCTCTTCGTCGTCGGCGGCGGCACAGCGTGTGAATCAGAAAAGATAACAGAGTCTAAGCACGTCAGTGCGATGAGGCGCGCGACGACGAGTGTTGTATATAATAACGAAAAATACGAGGAAAAAAGAATACAATAAAGCCGATAGCGCACTCGATCGTATATACTGTACACGCGATGGGATACACGTCGTAACAAATTTTCAGGAATTCGCTGTTGCGTCTGTTTAGGCTCAAATATATACATATAATGTCGTATTGCTCGCTCGAGCGCGACGTAAAATTAGTTAAAACAATGTAACAGTTCATTTTTTTTCAAGGGAGCAGTATATAATGTCGCGGGTCCCCGCGGAGTATACGAGCGACGACGATTCCGACGTCGATAACGCACACACATGCACGCACGCATATTAGAGGCTTTATTGTCTATTAACATTTAGCAAAGCGTGTATATATACGTATATGTAATAATGTCACATGAGTAGCACGTGTGTACACACAATGTTCAAATATATATACATGTGTCTGTGCGCGTCTTCGGTTTAAGCCGCTGCGCTAATACTACGGCCTTGTCACGGTCTCATCATCGTCGTCATTATCACGATGATCATCAGGTGCGGTTTGTGCTCCTCGATTTCTCGTTTCAGCAGATTTTCATTGACGCTTGCTTATATATGTATATGTAAAGCGGTATAAATGGTTGTAACGTAATAGATATATATCTATGTAGAAGCGACTCGATGCTCGGCGCGTATTATTATATAGATAAACACACAAATAGGCGAGCTCGAGCGAGCGAGCTTCGTCGTTCGTGTGGTCGTGGCAATTAGGCCGCAACAGCTCTACACGCCTATAGCGAGACTCTATCTATTATAACACGCGATATATGTATATAAAATAATGGTTAAACGTAAAGCTAAACGCTGGCGATGACAGCGAGGTCCATTTTTTTTTGCTTTGCTTTGCCCGTTACCAATTATGACACTCGCGCGGCGGCGGGCGATCAGAATTTTAATGCGTTGTCTTCCTATATATCGTTCTTTGTCTCGCTCGAGTTCTCGACAAAGCGTCGCGATGTAAATACCAGGATATACAAAATTATAATGTATCGGTACTTATGTATATTACGGAGCGACTCCGCGAAACACAAAAAAAATAACATAAAGTAAGAAGAAAAAGAACAATAGCTGAAATTTGGAGCAAAGACGTGTAAAAATAAAATCTTAGATTTTTCGGTGCCGCTCGCAGCTGAACACGTTCGTATATGTCATCGCGTGCCAAAGTAAAATCGCGCCGCATAACAAGCGATATATCTGTATATCGCAAATGCGGGTGTAGCGAATCGAAATTCGCCTCTCTTATGTGCTAGGCGTCTATGCGTCTACCGTGTCTCGGGTATTACCCCGCGCTTGATTATATTCGATCTCGCGTTGGTCGATGCACATGTGCACACAACACAACGTTCCTACTATATACGTGCGATACCAAAGTGTGCATGACGCTAATTGCACGAGGCCTAGAAATAAGTACATGGGAGCTAAATAGCTCTCCGAAGTAGAGTAAACTCACTCGGTCCACTCGTACCGAGCACGCACCCAAGTAATACAAATCATTTATGTATATACAAACGTCTATACGTGTGTGTGTTTCGAAAGAAAAAGTGACGTGCAAAACAATCGTCTTGTGTTATAAGTACAGCTCGCTCTGTATGCTCCGACGAGTTTGTGTATACATGTTCAATTCATCGGTTCGTATAAACAGCCCGTCGCAGGAGAAAAGAACGAAATATCAAAGAGAGGAGAGACCGTGAACCGCAGACACGCGCGAGGGGGGAAGAAGCGAGTGAGGGAAAGCGAGGGGAGGACATGCTTGCAGGACGTGCAAATCGCATGTGCTATTTTTTTCGCTACGTGTATATTTATCAGCTCGTTGCAGTGCGAGAGATGATGACGATGATGATATATCTGTACGAAATGAAAGTCCGCATCCGCAGTATCCTTACCTACTTATGTGCGCGAACGAAGTCGATTATTCATCATAGATAATGTTGCATCTGATCTGTATGTCGCTCGATCAGTTGATCGAGATAACGAAACCACGAGCAGGACCGTTGAGTATACCTAATTGCAGCCCCTCGCGTGTATCACATATAACTTTTATAATAATCTATAATAATACTGTAAAATTACTGAGCGATACAAGTCAATCACATTCGATGTATGCGTAGCTTTATATGTATAACGCACTCACTTAATAACACTTAAAAACCATATACACACAGGCACACTTTTGGCGAACACACGAAAAAATATAGCGGTTAAAAAAATGGCACAAGTAGTATCGAAACGGCACTCGGCGCGTCTTGACAGCTTCGCGCTATCGTGCTCCCCAGCCGCCGTCACAGGGTAAACAAAAGGCAGCAGCAGCAGCAGAACGACTCGCTCAACTCGGAACCATGATTGCGATTTTTGGAGCCAGAGCTCTCGATATATATAAGTGTATAATATAGAGTTGCAAGCGAGAACGAAATTTACGGAGCGTCTGCTGCACACTGACTGCTCGCGCGTCGACGACTGGCGGCGGACCTATAACACGAGCAAGCTCGAACACGAGTTTTTTTTTTCAAATATACAACATATATCTATGAGATACACAACAGAACACACTTTGTGCGCGAGATGTGCCGAGAGAGCGATGTGCTCGCGATTCGGGGGGCTCGAGCTGTGTCTCCGACCGCTGTGTGCTGCTGCTGCTGCTCGGTGCTCATGCTGCCGCGCGCGAAAAACCTGCAGCGCGTGCCCCTACCCAACAGCTTTTACTGCTCTGCGATCTCATGTATACTGTGCTCTCATACTCGCGTGCGCGTTGTTCTCTCTCTCTCCCTTCTCCACCGTGTAGGTGTGTGATTGCGATTCTGTGCGATATTTTCTACAGTCGCGCTATTGTGACCCTCGCGCGCTCGGTGCATTTCTGAAATAGTACGAATTCAAAATAAAAATAAAAAAATTAAAACGGAAAAGAGAAGATATTTAAAGAGACACACGTGCTGCACGCGGCTTTGGAATCGCCGATCGCCGCGTTACGACGAGCCTCGTCGCGATCGGCTATTTTCCAATACATAACGTGGTGGCCGTCGATATAATGACATGTATCGCCGCCGCGAGTCCTTCCGCGTGATTGACGAACATTACCGCGCGGGTACATAAGCATGAAGCGTAGTCTTTTATAATATTTATTCGCGTTGGCTCGTTGCACAATTTTTTTTTCCTCTTCTTCTTCTGACTTTTTTGCTCGTGACAGAAACGGCAACAACAAGCCTGCTCATTGACGGAATCCGTCGAGCGGCGAATACTCGGAAAATAATTTATAAGTAAGAGCCGTATACGCGTGATCGCGCGCAAAAAATTATATATATACGTTCAGGAGAGGAGTAATAATGATTGGACGACAGACAACGCTTCGTTTTTCTTTATGAAAATTATTGAATGACATATTTTTTCTATTTTACATATCTCTTTTATTACAAACATTCTTCAGTAATCCTTCAACAAGCAGCAGCATTATTTAAATTATAATATATATTATTAATTTCTTTTCTTTATTTTTTTTTATACAATTTCGTACCTATTGAAACCCTTGAACGACGCCAGCCGACACATTTATTTAGCCCAATTTTAAATAAATCGTGTAACTACCAGAGTGCTTATTACTCTAGCGCTCGTCGTTTAAGGGTTGACGTTTTTTTCTTTCTCGAGAAAGAAAAAATTCATCGGCACCGTATATATATATTCGCTCTCGGGGGGGATTCTGCGCGTGCAATATTGACAATTATACAATTGGACTAAATATATATACTTGGTCCCTAAAAATCACAGCCAATAAATGCAACTAATTTCAGTCTGTGATTAAGGCCACTTTGACTCGACAAATTAATACAACTCGCGAAGAATTTATTATTTAACAATAACAACATTCACATTTATTTACAATGAACCCTTTGCACTTGACTAAATTATTCAATAGTCTGTTGCCTTCCCTCTCGATAAAACTCTTTTTAAAACATATTTTTCCTATAAATTTCTCACGTTTCTTAGTTCTCAAACTAATTGCCCATCTATTTGCTTCATTGTGCTATTTTAAGCCACAACTTTTGTCAAGACATTTTTGTTTGCAGCATATTGACCAGTTTGGAAAGTAATGTCACCTGTTGATAAATAGTTCAATTTTATTTCAGTTTTTTTCATTCATGTGATAATGTAATTTCGTATTTTACCTAATGGTAGCATTTTGAGTTGATCTGGACCATCCTGCAACAAGACCAGCTTCTCCGGTGTCTAATCCATTTGCCATCCTTTCGTTTTTCTTTGCATGTGTCATGGTTGCTTTCATAATGATATCTGGCTTCATGGTATTTTTCAGAACTTTATAAACGAATCTAAATAAAAAATAAAGGATCAATTAGAAATAATGCTCGATCTTAAAATTATCATACTGATTGTACACTTGAACGTACCTCGGTAATGTAGCAAGAACTGAAGTAATAATTACAGTTAACCAGTATATGGGTCTACCAATAGCTTTTTGTAGTACCCAATACGAGCCAGGCAAACCTAAACAGTTCACACATACCGCATTGTAAAATAGTCCGAAAACGAAAAATGAACCGATTGAAATAATAATGGCTCCTATGTGAATGAGCGTCTGCAAAAAAAAACAAGTGTTATGAAATTCAGTCGAGAAACCGTGACTGCCATCAATATTGTAACGATGCTTACCCATGACCTAGTTTCAATGCTCACATGAAGAAGCATAATGACAATACAAGATGTAGTGATTGTTGAGCCAAACTCCCAGATATCGATACTCGTGTCATGATAAATCTGGAGGAACAAAAAAAGTATGGATTATTAAGTACGAAAAACGTTAACGGTTGCAATTCAGAGTAGAAATACTCACGGCTTCGGTAAGGAAAAATATCACCAAACTCTGATACAAAGCATCGGAAATAGTTATCCAGAACGAATGTGGCTGATAGGCAGACGCCAGCCGGCCTCTTTCATAGAGCCGGGGCGTCTCCATCAACACGTTCGCCGAAGCTATCTGATCATAGATACCGAGAACGAGAGGTGGTAGCGAGGTGAATATAAGATTGTACAACATTAAGTATATCTGATCTATCATTACTGTTCCAGAAAAGCCGCAGTACATCTATAAAATTAATTTCAGCAAATGAATAATTGTCCCGTAAAATTAATAAAGTAAAGGATAAAAAAGCTTACCTGATACCAAAAGATTAAAAATACAAAAGTAGCATTTTTGTAGAAAAAGTATAAAATCATGCGGGAAAGTCTGTCGTAGCACCAATGACCGTGTATGAGTAAAAGTCGCGCCAGCATTGGGAAGCGGGCGATTGCGAAGTCGGATGCCATCACGGCTTGAGTTCCCTCTAATCCGGATACACCGATGCCCACGTCCGCCGTTTGAATCATGCTCACGTCGTTGGCACCGTCACCGATCGCCAGAGTTCGCATTCTCAGTTGCTCTTTGACCACTTTAACGATGTAGGCCTGCAAAAAAATGTCATGCATTAGTATTCCTTTTTTTCCATTTATAAAAGTAGGATCTTCCCAGTGTTTTTATAGCACTACCTTTTGTAAGGGAGTGGCGCGACACGCCAAAACACTCGAGCAGAGCCTGGTAAGCTCCAAGAATGGCCCCGTAAGGCCAGACCTAGGATCCAAGATGAAGGTGAGCGTTTTTCCGTCGACCACGAGTGCGCGCTGCCTCTGCCACGAAGTTCCCATCCTGTACGCCAGTCTCTCGCTCTCCTCCATGTCGCTCTGATTTGACAGCCTCTGCGAGCTGCCTCGGGGCGACGCCGTCGTGCCGCCGACCGAATTCTCGCGCTTTATCGACTCCAGATGATTGTGAATCAGATTCTCCGCGACGGACTTGGAGCGAGCCTGCAGGCGCAGTATCTGCATCGACGGCGTGAACAGGCACGCGGAATAAGCGATGTTGACCGCCGTCTCGGGCTTGTCGCCGGTCAGCACCCAGACCACGATGCCGGCCGCCACCAGGCTGGTTATGGCCTCGGGCACGCCCACCTCGAGCTTGTCCTCGATGCCAGTGATGCCGAGCAGGCTCATCTGGCTCTCGAGACTGGCGAAGGACTCGCGCAGCTTGCGCTCGCGGCTCTCGCAGCACATCTCGATCTCGGCGTGCTTCTGGCGCCAGGTCTCGTACTCTTGAGCGCTGAGGGTGCGGCGCGCCATCACCAGGGTGCGCAGACCCTGGCGCGCGTACGACTGCAGCTGCTGGCGCACTTTGGCGGTCACGGTCGAGTCCTCCTCGCTGCGATTCAGCGACGACAGTATCGTCGAATCGGCGCCTTTGCTGTACAATACTATCTCGTTTGTATGTGGGTGTTTGACAATAATCGACATACACCTTCTCGTCGAATCGAATGGTAAAACCTGTGTAAAAGACACGCAAATGTTAATAAGAATCGCAACGCACGTGACTGCCATCGATCGCAAGCTCGCGCGCACATTACCTTTAAAATTTCAAACGTCAGTCTTGATTTATCTGGTAGTGAAATGATGGCACTTTGAGCAGTCCTTTTAATTAATTTAACATCGTAAGCCCTGGCAGCGTGAACCAGAGCCAATTCATCGGGACTTTCGGCTTCGTATATCGCCGGATTGATCGAGACGTCTAGCAATGATTTTTCATTTTCCTCGATGATCGAGCTTGAATTATTTCTAGACGACGGGGACAGTCTCTTCGCTAATAAATTGAAGCCCGTCAATCCCGACAGGTTAAGCAGCCTTGGCCTGATACGAGAGAGAGAGAATTGATATCGATAACAATTTTACTGTCTGGGAATGAAAAATAATGAAACGTTGTAGGCGCGCGTGCGTTACCTTGACAATTTATCGCTCGGGACGCTGGACTTATCGATCGGCGATAAATTCATCGCCGGCGGGGTCAGCATCTGGTTCGTGGGTGGTATCAAGGAGGTGGGCGTCTCGGGCACCTCGGTCGACGCCGTGTCGCTCGTCTCGTTGACGTTATTGGCGTTGTTGGAGTTGTTCGACTCGTTCAGTCTCATGTATCTGTTGAAGAAGTAGCGCGTGGTGTCCGTGCCGTTGGTCTGGGGCTCCTCGATCACGCCGCTCGAGTTCATGTTGTCGTGATGCGGATGAGTGCTCACCACGACGGTATTGCAGATGGCCAAGAGTATGAGGAACTCCTGGAGTCGATGCCTGCAGGTACCGATGAGCAGGTCCTCCTTCAATCTCGTGCAGGCGACGATCTGGTCGAGATCGCCCACGTGCGCGTAATCTTGGCCACCGACCGCGCATCTTCGAAAAGTCATTTTATTCTGCGTCAAGGTTCCCGTTTTGTCCGAAAATACGTATTGTATCTATTTTTGGAAGACATGTGAAAATTTAGCCTCGGAATTTTTCGGGTAACAGGAATAAAAAACAATAATATACAACGACGATTCTTACCTGTCCAAGTTCTTCCGTTATATTAAAAGCTCGGCACTCGGCGGGTCGATCAGTCTCGGGATCGTACAGCTCCTTGTCGCACATGATATGGAAGACCTGGCCGAGCTTGGCCATCTCAATCGTTACGTAGAGGCTGAGCGGTATCATGACCTGCAGTATAATCACGAACGTCCAGAAAGTTAGCATGCCCTCGTAGGCCGGGTCCTGGGTGTTCTCGAGGAACGGCACCTCGCCCGCCGACGCGTACGTCGACAGCCAGAATCTGCAGCCGGCGGCGCCGACGATGCACAGTATCACGAGGATCACGACGCACCAGATCACGTCGTAGTTCATCTGCTTCTCGAGGCGCGAACGCTTGTAACGCGGACCACCGTTGTTCAGCATCGCCTTGGTTTCGTGGCCGACGTAGACGACGATGCCCTCTATGAAGTCCGTGTTCTTCAGAACGCACTCACGCAGAAGCAGATTCTCCGTCGACACGGGCACTCGCACGCCGTTGGGATGCACCACGGCGCCGTTAAACCGATAGATCTTCGTGCTCGGCTTATCGATTTCGATGAAGGAGCGAAATTCCGACGGTTTGAACGTGGCCTGCAGATCGAGGAAGCCCGGGATCACTTGTCTCTGCTTCAAATTAGTCTCCCCGTCGAGATTGCAGGTGTCGAGAAAAGCGAAACCTTGGGGATCGCTGCTTCGCAGCAGCAACATGTCGGCGGGTACCAGTTCGTTGTTCGACAAGTGCACCAAATCGCCAACCTTGACGTCTTTCCAAGGAATTTTAACGTATCTATCTCCCTCTCTAAAATCACACACAAAAAATAAATAAATTCACACAAAGAAGCCGAAGAATGCATTCGGAAAGATCGAGTTAACGAGGCGTTACCTTATGTAAACTCGACAAGTCGAATTGTTGACACGTTTGTCACTGGCGAGCCTCCTCCTGTCCTCGACGAAATCTTTCAATGCGGTCACACCGAGGACAAAGAGCACAGGTATCATGGCGATTTCCTTGCCAAATGCATTGATCGCCGGCACCCAGTTGAGTAGAACGATAAAAATAAAATACAGATTCGCTACTCGATGAAACTGTTCCATTAAATTTCTGGGCAAAAAGTTCAAAGCGTTGTACTTTGTTGTGCGTATTCTGAGTGGAAGAAAAAAAACAAGACAATTATAAAATATCCAACATTGAAAAACTTATATTATATAGCGAGGTCGAAAGGGGGTCATACCTATTATCGATAACACCGATCTGCAGTGGCGGTGGCTGCTGGGGTCGCAGGGTCTTGGGCGGCGGCAAATGACTCGGTCGAATGATCCGGCAGTTCGGCTCCTCGACGGTCGAGCCGCAGCAGTGCGCCCAGAGCCGCCTCCACCAGGACGGCGCGATCGTGCGGCGTATCGTGTAGATGGACTCGGACCTTGAGGCCTGCCTCGAGTGACCTCGAAAAGACGTCTTGTTGGCGGCATGGGGACGCGGCGCGTCTTCCCGGTGATTCGTGGGCAGAATGAAGTCGGTCTTCGAGCCCACGCGACTGTGCCCGCTCACCTTCTGGCCGGATTCGGTTTGTACTTCGACCACTTGTCCTTGACTGAATGCCCGCTGGTGTCCTGGCTTTTTAAGCGCGGAAGGCCGCACCGGTTGCCCGGCCGCGGAAAATGGGCCGCCGGTCCAGTTTGAATTGCCAGGCCTGGCGGGCGTTCCGCTGGCTGCCGAGCTGGCCAGCAGCACCCCTCCATGGCTAGCAGACCGGGCGTGCGTGCGAAAAGCACTGAGCGGCCTGCCGGGTATCCTCGGAGTCGACGAGATCGACTCCAAAGCGCTGATTGACTCCTCTGCGACTGATTCTACTACTGCAGGCTGCTGATGGCCTGCAACTTCTGCACCTTGTACTTCTGCTGCCACTGTGGCTGCTGCAGCTGCTGCTGCTGCTGCTGTGGTGTTGTTCATTGTGTTTGGAAATATGTATAATGAAGTACTTTCCTCGCTGTTGGAAACTTCGTCTTCTTCTTCTTGCATACCGTTCTCTGACATACTGAGTAAACATCTGCAATTTACGAATAATGTATTAGTTACGAATAGTCAGTTTCTCCTATCCTTGAGACACTCACCATTTGTAGCAAGTTACCCTGCTGCTACTGATTTCCTGTTGCTTCAGCTAAAAGCACTCTCTCATTTTCAATGCCTGCCATCCACCAATATTTATTTTACTTCTTTTGCACTGCGCACCGTTCAGTTTATCTGAAATTATACAAAAATATTTGTTTAGATAGTTTTCAACAAAAGAAACCTTCAGCAAATTGAATAGTTATTTTATTAGAGTGGTCCTTGGAGTAATAAATGATCTAAATAATTGGTATACTTTAAAATTGAATATTTTTTGGTAAATGTGAATTTCAGATTAAACCTTCTGATTGGATGATATCATCACATTATCTATTTTTGATAAATTCTAGATCTAAATTAAATTTGAAAGATTTTATCAAATAGGAAAAATGATTTTTTATATGTCAACTTTGGTAATTTACTGATATGGTATTGACAATATTTTCAATAAAATTTTGTCCTTTTAAATTAAATTAAATTTCAACTCAACAGATGAAAATGAAAAACTGTGTAGTATCTTTTAAGCTCTTTAAATGTAAGTAACAAGCATGACCTCACGACGAATTTTTTTCTCTTATTTTTTTCCAAAGTCAAAACAAACAAAGCACTTAAAAGCTCAGTAGGAAAAAAAAATATATGATATAGAACGCCTCTCGGACTTCTCGTGCCTCGCGCACACATAAATGTTAAGCTCGAAACGTCGAACGATAAAAAATTGCTCGACTTTACGGCATGGTGAATGAGTAATATGCTGTGCATTACATATATATCGCTCTCTCTCAAGATTAGGTATGAGTGTTTACACATACAGCTGAAAACACAAGGATACGACACACACTTGTGCCTTCTCTCGCTCTTTCTCACTCGCTCGCTCTCTTGCTCACTGCTGCTGCTGCTGGGTACTTTAAGGTCAACACTCGTTACACTTGATAGGTACTATTTTGGTCAATCAGGCAGGAAAATTATCCTATACGCGCGAGCAACGCCGATCGTATGCTTGCTGTGAAACGTGCATCATCGATACAGTTGGATAGAATAATACAAAATAAAAATCCAGATGAAAATAGGTATCGCGCGGTACATATGTGCTGTAGTATAACGTTGTATACACACACGATCGAACGGGAATTTCGGAGCAACAATCGTATCATTGGGTCGCGTTACAATTGTTATGTATATATACACAATCGAGAGAGCGCGTTCGATGCTACATGATTAATATAATCGAGTCTCTTTTCTCTCTCTGTCTCTCTGTGCCTTCGATAGTAGTGCATGTGGCATGTAGGCCGCTTCGAGCACATAGCTCTGCTCACGAAGCGAGGCACTACAGGAATTAATACACGATATATGACGTGAATAATATAAACGACACATCGTCGTTGTCGTTACACATGCACGACGTTACAATAATAATGATAATATAATCGCGGGCACAGGAGAAACGAGGAGAGGCAGAAAAAAAATATTACGTTGTCGTCCAGCTCGACAAAGTAGGTTCTCGAGAACACACGTACGTATAATCATAAGGTAATTTATACAGGTTTCGCCAAGAGCACAAGTGATCCGCGTATCAGCATACTTTCGAGGAAGATCGTCGTCGTGCGAGGCAGCAGCTTTTGACACACGCAAAGTTGTCATATATGTGCATGACAAAAGTTATGTACAACACATGCAGCAGCAGCAGTAGCACCACCACGCATACGCACTCGCGGGCTCACGCACGCAACAACACTTTTCCGTAATTCTTTTATTTTGTATCGAAAACGATATCAAAAGCAGAGAACAACGACTCCAGGCACAGCAGAGCGGGCAGAGATTTTGAAGCGAGTAGGAGGAGTACCGTATTTTATTATCTTTTACAATAATATTATACCTACTGCTTTTGGCAGAACGAGGGGGCGAATGAATTATTTTTTTGTTTTTATTAAAACGTGCTGTGCGTGCTTACACCGTGCTCGCGAAATTCTCACTGACTGATCGTCGGCCGTTCGCACATACTGTGGCATGTAGTATGTATATATATCGAAGGCAGAGCAGAGCACAGCGAGTCGCAGCTGAGAGAGCTAGATCAAACTACGGTATTTCTTTCTTCCCTCTCTCTCTCTCTCTCGCACTCGCTCCAACTTGCTTTTTTCCAGCAGCAGAATCGAGTTTGCGGAGCGTGTACACATATGCTGCCTGCTGCTGCTGCTTCAAGAGAGGCCTATCCGATACGTTATAATTTTACAAGGCTTCTACAATTGGTCGAAACTTCGAACGTGTGTATTGAAGTCCGTTGACGAATCCATTAGCGTCGAACGCCGCTATTTAAGCGTAATGTTACTTACTACTCGATAAATATAGCAAATTTTGTTTACACAAAATTAGAAAACTTCACCAAAAGTGTAGGAAGTATTTAAAATACCTACGTTCGCTTTATTCTCGTATTTTGCGCTCTCACACACTCGAGAAACGCGCGCGCTCCGACTATCGCGAGTTGTTGCGTTGCCGACAGGCAGTAACCGCAGAAATATTCGCTATCCGTGTCGCCGTACCGCAAACGAACGCGAGCTTTTGTGGCTTAACCCTTATGCTATCACAGACAAAACTGCCGGCAAAGTGGCAGCTCGCCATTGGTTGTTTTTTGCTAATAAAAAACACCTCTGACAAAGTTTTAATACCATTTTAATGTTTTTTAAACTGCTCCGATCGTAGCGAACGTGTTGTGTACGCGAACGTGTGTGTGCGCGGACGCTTTTGTAAATAGTTCTGCTATCCACGCGTCACCGTGTGTACGTCAAAGTTTTGTAATCGACCGGGATTACGGAGTTATTTCTGATGATTAGCTGATCTCGCACAACTTTTGTAAATTACTCTAACATCTGTGATCTCTTTTGTTTACGCGACGTTCGTTTGATTATCTACACAATCATGCGTTGCCTTTTGCTTTTATCGTTAATATTACTCGTAAGTTTTCCACCTCACAAATGTCAAACGAATAACAAAAACAAAGAAGAGGCCAAAAATGCTGTACTGCCACCCTGTGCGTCATGCAAAATATTAGTTCAAAGTTTCAAAAAGGTAAGTCACTTTTTATATTAACCAGTTGATAAGTTACATATTTCTAATCTAATATTTTTTTTCATTTTCCAGGGAATGGACAAGACAAGTAGAGGAAAATTTGAAGGTGGTGACAGTGCTTGGGAAGAAGATAAACTTGGTTCTTACAAAACTAGCGAAGTTAGGCTAATTGAAATTCAAGAAAATGTTTGTAAGGATCTCGATCATGGTGAAACCCAATGTCACTCGTTGGCTGAAGAATTAGAGAGTGAAATAGAAGAATGGTGGTTTAAAAAACAAGAGACTGATCCTAATTTATTTGAATATCTATGCATTACCAAAGCTGAAAGATGTTGTCCCAAAGATACATATGGTCCACAATGTACAGAATGTCCAGGCTTTCCAGACAGTGTTTGCAACAATAATGGCAAATGCAAGGGAGCTGGCACTAGAAAAGGAAATGGTAAATGCACTTGTGATAGAGGTTATACGGGTGACTCGTGCTTTGAATGTGCTAGCGGATTCTATCAATCCTACAAAGATAAAAAGAAACTGTTATGTACTGCCTGTCATTCAGCTTGTAAAGGTGATTGTACAGGTGGTAGTCCACGAGATTGTACTGAGGATTGTCATTCAGGTTGGAGAAAAATTGAAGAAAAAGGTTGCGTGGACATAGATGAATGTGTAGAAAATGAAGAGAGCTGCCCAAAAAATCATTTTTGCGTCAATAATGAAGGCAACTTCACTTGCATAGGTACAGAAACTCATTCTGAATTATAGCATTAAATTTTATGTTTGTAAAAAGTTCAATGAATTCAATAAAATGTTTAGTTTAAATGGATTTAAATTTTTATTTATTTCTGTTCAAGCTTGTGACAGAGCTTGCGACGGATGCTATGGTGACGGCCCAGATATGTGTGAGAAATGTGCAGAACGATTTATTAAAAAAGACAACATATGCGTCGGTGCGTGAACAATCTATGAATCATTTTCAATTTTCAAATGCAAACATGAATGACTAATACTCGATCATTTTTTAGATACCGACATTCTTGGCCGTAAATCTCAAGAAAATTGGGCTAGATACGTTACGTATTTGGGTCTGGCAGTAGCTACTGGAATAATTTTTCCGCTAAATATATACATCGCGAGTGTAATCGGTATTGTGGTCGCTTGTTACATAGGCACTTCAGAATACATGATTTCACAGGGTAAAATTCAAGATGCAGTGCCGAATTTAGATTTACTAAATAATCTATAATTAATTTTATAAGATAAAATAGAAGTTTTGATTTGTACAGACACATACCTAGTCAGTATTGCTTTGTCAACTTACGTAATTTATTAGCAAAATGATCAAAAGGTAATTTAATTATCTTTGTGATGAATGAAAAATACATCCTTTTGATTTAGGATATATTTTTGAGTAAAGTAACATGATGATGAATGAAATTCAACAGATTGTATTGAAAAAGTTTATTGCAGATTTTGATAATGATTTTACATAATTTTTATAAATTTGTTGTATATATCAAAATAAATAGCGCAGAAAAGGTTTATTCAATTATTTATCTACAAATAAAGTTTTTATAAATTTGTAAATTCCTTCTATATTATTACTCATTTTATATTGCACATAATCATCTTTTGATACCCAAGATGATTCTAATAAATATGAAGAATCATGTGATGAAGTTCATGTTCTGCAATTGGAAATAAGTTCACTCATTTAAAAGAATGATGAATATGATTCAGCTGTATTCCTATAACTTTAGTGATAATCTAAATGTGACGATTTTTAAAATTGTAATAAAGACAATTTATTTCAACCCAATGAGTTACATTCATATTTTCCTGTAGCAATTAAATTAATTAAATTAATTATTTACAAACATATTGCACAATTAAACGATTACCCTTTTAAGCTAAGCCGATAAATTTTGTCGAAATCGCAGATCAGCCAAAGTATGAACCAAAATCTCGCATTCGCAAGAATTTCGAGTACATAATGGCATGATACTGGGTTTTTACATGGCATTTAATTACTGACTATTTAAGTCGAATTAATTCGGTATACAGTACTTGTTAAATATTTAACGCACTTTTTCGAGTTTAGCAAGTATTTATAGTTCTTGCGTTACATATTAGAAGAGAAAATAAATAAATGAACAACGCATTCTTTGTCATTGCACCTGTTTTTTTTTGCTGTTTTTGCACGTGAGCTTATTAAAAATGATTAGATAATTGATCTGCCTCGACGAATTTTCTAGAAAGTTATTCCTCGATTCAGAACAGCACGAAATATTTCAAGTGTATGGCACTATACATATGAAAACCTTTTTTTTTCATAACACACAGGAGTAAAGCCAGCGTTTGAAAATTAAAATAGCCATGACTGCATCGTTCTTCATAAAAGGAGCTCGAGAAACAATCGTTCAATCTAAATCATGTATATATACATACATATACATAAATAATTTTTCTAAATATAAAGTTTTTTCAATGCATTTAGCTACAGTTTTCTTTTTACCTTCTCATTGTATACTTGAAAAAATACGTTATTAATTAGGTAATTTACAATTTACCTGCTTACACGTTCTAATTTTTTTTGTATAATATATATTAGTAAGTAATATATAATCATTTTGTCACTGTAAAAATATTTCCAATGCAATTTTGTGCATTTTTAGGATCCTACAATTGATAGTAAAATAGCCTCTCGTAGAAAATGACTCGCGAAGCGCCTAACGATATAACAATTGTGCTTACTTACGCCGTAATTATTAGGCTCTTTTTTGTATTATTATCACCTTTAATTATTAGCTTCCTACTTGTTAGAAATCGATGCACCCGAAATTTACTACTTTGAATAGTAACGTCTAAGTAAAAGTCGTAACTCATACAAGTATATAATTTTATAATTATATGTAAATTAATTAATTACATAAATTTAATTTTTAATGTAAATAAACGATAACTGTGTATTGTTAATACACACGTATTGTAAATGTATATCAATAATACCTATAAACGTTCTATAAAGCATATAATCTATACGCGTATGTATATGAAATATAAATATAAATGTATTGTAAATAAATAAATATAATAATATATGTATATGCGGGTTACATATGTACAAAATAAATCTTATTGAGGCCGGAGGGGTAACCTATAACATCTTTCTTCGCTTCCTTTTTTCCTTCTTTTTCTTCCATGGAATATGTCTGTTATATATATATAAATATTTGTTTTTCATATATATTATGTATAAAATGTACCTAAAGCCGAGCAGCAGCTCATTATATTTCACGCGCGGTTCTCAATTGCTCAATGCTGCTGGCCGTTATTCTCTCGAGTGTTATTCGACTGTGGCTGTAGCTGCGGCGGCTCTTTCGAATCCATATTTGGCACGTAATCCATCGCCATGAGGCAAGCGAAAACAGTCATTACCATTTTCTGCTTGACCTCGGTGACGTCCTCGGGCAGGGCGTAGACGCGGGCTCCGCATTTCCTGGCTATGGACAGCGCGTACTTGGCGTTGTCGAGATTATCCTGCGATTGTTTGCGAGCGACAAAGAGAGAGAGAGAGAGAAAAATCAATATTAAAAAATTATGTACAAAACTGTTGCGAAATATTTTTTGCAAAGTGTATTTTAAAATGTAATATCGGGGGAAAAAAGTGTACAAGCGCACTCGAAGTCGTTGACGTTGTCTCGCGCGCTTATCGCATCGAAACAGATATCCGCGTATACGCGACTCTCGAAACAATGAGCTAGCTTGCGGTTGAATTTTTTATTTATTTTTAGTTCATTTATACTTTTTCCACTGAAAAGTGATATCTATGAATTGTTTTTCTTTTCAACAGGCGAGCGACTCGATCGAGAGTAAAAACTCTCGGTATCTAGTGTAGCGTTAATAGCGATCGAGAAAAATGCACGCAGAGAAGCGATGATAAAAACGATCGCTCGCGCACGAGTTCATTCGAGTGGTTGAATAAAAAAAAATATAAGAATAATGAGAATCGATTTCGGTAAACGTGTATAAAATAATTGCGATCGCGGTGTCCGCGCGTTTTTTATATACACTCGCGCTCAAAACATAATAAATTCGCGTGGCTTGAGCAACGAAAGTGAAAACACGGCTCGTATATAAAATACATTATTATTTTAGCGCGAATGAATTGCGCGAACTCGCAGGCGCGCGCGACACAGCGTACATACACAATAACACAAAAGGCACGTGTGTAAGCCAGCCTGCCTGACACACAGGATTGTGCAAAATGATTTGTCTGTACACATACCTTGTCGTTGCCTCCCTCCTTGACGAGGTCGTAATTCACGATGCCGGGCTTGATGGAGTCGATGAGGTCAATGATGACCTTGCCGTCGGCAATTGCGTAATCCTGAAAGCTCTTGATCGACGTCGTCTTGCCTGCCTGCTGGAGCTTCTGATTGACCCACTGGACGATCTCCTTCTCCACCACGGGCTGTCCGGGCTGGCCCTTGAGCGAGCTCAGCACCGAGAGCGTATAGGAACGCATCAGCTGCCAGACCAGAGCCAGGGTGAGCGTCACCGAGCCGTCGTTGATGTCCTGTCCAGCGATGCCCACCAGCGAGAAATTCATCTGTCTGCCGAGCTCCACCACGTAGTTGCAGTTCTCCAGTTTCTCCATGAATTTGCGCAGCTTGGAGAACTTTTTGTGCACCTTGGGCCAGTTCACCGTGCCGGGCCTGATGATGTCGTAGAGCTGGAACAGCACTAGGCCGTCCGCGAGATCGGTGTAGAGCCAGTTGACGTGCGGCGACACGCCCATCGAGTTCATCCAGTTGCGATAGGTGCGCTCCTCGCGCGACTCCTCCAGCGCCTCGATGCCCTCGAGCAGGGCGGGATCGTCGTCGGGTCGCTCCAGGCCCGGCCACTTGTTGAACATGTTGGCGACGAAGGCCAGATTGAGCTTGTGCACGCCGTTGACCACGTCGGCCGCCGTGACGAAGCTGCGACAGTCGATCTTGGCGGCCTGCTGAAGCATGAGCTCGGCCCGCTGCAGCGGGTTGGTCTCCATGAGGGCCTCCATGCTGACGCCGGCCTCTCGGGGCGCGATCTGCCTGATGAGATGGGTGTAGACCTCGCTGTCGGTGATGTCGGAGTGAAAATTGGCGCATCGTCGACCCACGCCGGCGCGCTCGAGATGATGATTGACCCAGCGCAGCAGTATCTCCTCGGGCGACAGACGCAACAGGTCCTCGATGCGCTCGCCCTGTTGGAGGAGGCGCGCCAGACCCGGACAGTTCTCCAGGGTGATCTGATTGAACAGGCCGATACGGATGATCTGCCAGAGCAGACCGAGGACGAGATGGGGCGAGCCCTTGCTGAGATCGTGCGCGTCGATGTTGACGATGTTGCAGCCGATCGACTGGGCCGAGCTCAGAGCCAGGGTCAGATTCTCGTGGGCCCTGTAGAGCGTCAGGTTCTTCTTGTTGATGGCTCGCTCGTCGATGGTGTCCGGGCACGAGTGATTGATGATCTTGCAGAGCAGCACGCCGTCCCTCACGCGCTCGTACAGCTGACGTCCCTCCGGATCCAGCGGCAGCAGATGCTTCAGGTCGGGATCGCGCGACAGATTCGAGTTGATCCAGTCGCTGAAGGCCAGCTGCTCCTCGAGGCGGACCGAGTGAGTCGTGCCGACGCTCGAGGCCGCCGAGATACCGCCCAGAGTCTCGAGGTTCTCCTTCTTCGAGACGACCTGCTTGAAGGTGGAGCTGGGCTCGCTGGCGCGCAGCTCGCGACACAGCGACTCGAACTCGTCGAAGCTCAGGCGACCCTTGTCCTGGGGCTTGCGCTTGTCCTCGAAGTCCTCGATCATGCGGCGCACCTTGTAGCCGGGCATCTTGAAGCCGCACTGGTCGAGGGCCGTGCGCAGCTCGCCCAGATCGATGAAGCCGTCGCCGTTCTCGTCCATCTGCGTTCGAGGGAAGGAGATTAGCATTTTTATTATACTTTTTTTTATCGATCTCTCATAAATTTATGTATGCACGAGTATTTAAATTCGATGCACACGCGCGACGCGTCGTGCGGTCGAGCTACTGTCAAGCTATATAGCTGCGTCAAAACGAGCAGCACCGCGTGTAGAAAGCGTTACAGGAGAGACGGAGAGAGATGACAAAGCGCGCGTCTCGTGCGTGCGTCGCATGCCTCTTTTACTATCATACGAATTTGTGGCTGCAGCGCTTTGCCGACCACCTGCGCATACACAGTTTTAGAAGTAAAGCAAAGAAGGACGAAGAAAAAAAAAGATCCCGAGATCGTGATATTTTTCGCAGTACATAAGCGAGAGAGAGCTAGTTTTGACGCTCTCTCATTATAAGCGTAGCCGAGACTTTGCGCTCGCCGATGTAATCATCATGGTGCTATTTGCACAACTACGTAATCGCGTTCATATACATATTATATATGTCTGTGTATATACCTTGTATATGTACTGTACGCGCGCATAGCTCGCGTTCCTGATACTACGTACGTGTGTGTATATAATATACATATATATATATATATGTAGCCCAAAGAGCTTATGTGCATGTGTGCGAGAGTCTGCTCTGCTGCTGCTGCCGTCGTCTCTTTATCGCAAAAGCGATATTACATACGCACCGCAGCGTGTGCAGGTATGTCGAGGCGAAATCGTAAAGGTATAATAATGTAACGTGCAAAAGTTACGCGAGATGAAGTAGAAGAAGAAAAAAAAACGGAGAAAAGGAAAGCTTCAAACTCACCGCCTGAAATCGCTCGAGGAGCTCCTGGCGTTCGTCCACGATTGTGGCCATGTTGTTGATCCTGATTCCTGCACTGTGCAGTCAGCAGCAGTAGATAGTAAGCACAGCCAAGTCACCGAGCACGCACGCACGCACGAACACAAAAGTTCACGCGCGAGCGTTAAAAAGGCACCTTAACAAACAACCACCACCTTTATCCTATCCTATCCTATCTATCTATCTATATATTATAATCCTGCAGCACTGCAGCAGCAGCACACGCTACGGTGTGGGTGGGTCCCGCAGCTCGGCACGCAGCTCTATATATGCTGTATGTATGCACGTAGTAAAATCCCTAAGTATACGAGAAAGATAGATAGAGAGCCGGGCCGTCGTAGATAAACGTGCGTCGTCTCTATCGACTTTACTACGACGATGCGATGTATAATGTGCACTGCTCCGACTTTCGATCGGAACTGCGCTCGCCAAAGTAGTCCCCGCAAAGCGTGTCTGTGTCTTCTCTCTCTCTCTCTCGAGTTTCAAAGCGCGCGACCTCCGCTGCTCATGCTACTCAGCTTGCTCAGCTCGTCGTCGTCGTCGTCGTCGCGAGTGACTCACTCACTACCTCTCAGTACTAGCACCCGTGCAAACTCTGATGTATCATGAGTATTACACACACAGTCTCGCACACAAAACACTCCTGCCTGACTCGCGAAAAGTGAGAGAGACGACGCGCGAGCAAGAGAGCGAGAGACACTGCTGCTGGTGCTGCTCAGGCAGCAATTTTTGCACGCTGCTGCGACTTTGCTGCGAATTCGGAGCTGCTGCTGCTGCTGCTGTGTCCTGCGTGCCAATCGCCAGCCAACTGCTGTCTATGTATACGCTGCCTGGCCGCGCCGAAGTTTGCCTGCGGGGCTCTGGCTTCGGCTCGATATTCGCGTATCCCTTGCCGCTTATACCTGTGTGTACACAAACACGTATATAGATAGTCGTAGGCCTCCTGCGTCAGTTGCAGCTCGATGGGAGTCGAATATACATTTATATATAAACTCCTATATAAATATATATGAAATATATACGTGTGTAAGCTTCCCCCCCGCTTTGCGAACTCGCTGCAAGTCGACGTGCTTCGCTTCGGCTCTCTCTCTTATACTATACATACACTTTATATATACCTCTATATACGTGTGTAAAAAAAGCGAGAGACAATGTATGCGATACAACAACAACTCACGGCATATTATACGACCTGCAAGTGTGTATCTAGATACAAAATGTAGTACCTCTACTACTACTATGTGTGGCCGTGCTCGTATCGGTAGTACATATCGTAAAACAATTAACAAGCCGTATATAAAACGGAGTCTCTTGTATTGTTAAGCGATTCACGATACAGCGAACACGATGTTTTATCACCCACACACACACACCGATATACTACGCGCTTAATGTCTCTCTGTGCAGTACACACAGTCTGTGTGCGTGTGTGTTCACGTGCGCGTCGTGCTCGCACAACCGAGACATACACCTATTACTTATACATTATACTCACGCGGCTGTTTACTAACTATGGCAAAAAAAAATTCAAAACAACGTGCGTGCGATGTGTATGACGATGACGATGCGTCGTCGAAGCATAAGAAGTTCGATCGTCGTGCAAAGAGCGTGTGTTTGATAAATGCCGCGTAACGCAGTGCGTGTGCCACTATACGATCGGCTATGCAAATAATGGTTGCATCGATACATCGTTGTTTTTAAGAAAAAACAACAATAACGACGAATTAGCATCGAGTCGAGAATGACGCGCACATCGTACGTGTACCTACGTCTCGTCGTCGTAAAATCCCCAAAATTTCGACTATCGATCCGAGATTACAACTCTAGATATGCTTATACTCGTGTGACGCGCGCGCGAAACAGTAGACAGTATACGTTCTCGAGTATCACTTGGCTTATCGATCGATCGTTTTTACCCACCCCCTCCTCTAAACGTCTGCCTTTTTTTTTGGAAGATGTGTGTTAAAGCCTATCGTGCATCACCCGGCTAGCTATGCTATGCGCGATCGATGATTGTTCGTATTGTGTAAGCTTATAAACCGAAAGGAACTCTAGCCGAGCGCGGCGGAGCTTTTTTTTTTTTTTTTGAACGCTCGAGATTGTGCGCGCCGCGAGTCCCCGCGATTACTCATCGCTCGAGCTGCGATAAGCACAATGTCCAAGTACTTGTGTATACTTATACCGCGTTATGATAATGATCGTGAATATATACGTCAGTATATGGAGACTCTCGAATTACGTCGAAATCGCCGCCGCCGCCGCTGCGACATTGACAGCTCATCGTTCGCGCACACATCATTACAATACGCATACACGTATGTACACTCAATGATTCAAGTACGCATCAGAGAGGATCGAATGTGGATTTTCACGCCGTTGCTGCTGCTGACGGTGTTCGCGCGCGGGAGGCCAGCTCATTGCGCCGAGATTTCTGCACCGTTATTCGTCATAAGCACTAAAGCCAAGAGTTGAGTGTATCAGCAGCGGTCTTCCACGGGGTCTTCGTACCTTTCCTCTGCTGACTTTCGATACGCGCGCGCGTTATTTTAATCCATTTTGGGAGCTGCTCGAGCCTACTACCGATGTCGACGATCGCAGCAGCAGTTCGCCGTGAGGGGATGAGCACTGACTCATTTTTTTTTCTGCGCTCGATCGCGGAGATCCGTGATCATCGTCCTTCGTTCAATTTTAATTGATTCTATCGCAGTATGAGAATGCCTTGAATCTTAATATCGAGCGCTTGGCTCTTGTATATATGAAGAGTGGGAATGATCGTGTGCATTAGGAAGTTGATCTTCTGGAGGTAAGAATAAACTGAGCCTTGATCGGGCAAAAGACGGTGTTTTTTCTTTTTCAGAGTGATGATAAGTAATATTTTTATTATATTACAATTTTTCCTTTGAAAATCACAATTTTTCTCAACGTAATAATTGATAATTTGTCTCTCTATACAGCTATAGGTACAATGACGTTAATATTATAAGTATATAATAATAGATTATGAAGATAATAAAAATAATAGGTTTATAATAATTTTTCGTTTAACTTTCACATTTATGCTATTACCATTTTCTTCTTCGCTTCATAGAAAGTTTTTTTTTTATAATAATATTCCATATAGTTTCTAAATTTTTATGACATGTGTGACGGGGCCCCGTGTTATACATACTTTATGTACATACACACGCGTGTACTACACACGGTAGTACGTGCGCGCGCGCGCCCGGTCGCCATAACATCTAACAATTTTTAATCTTTTTTTCTTTTAAATAATACCTTGTATGAACATGTACGAGCTCGCGCTTTTCGGTTAGCATATTTAAGTATTAACTCTTATTCACATTCCAAAGTGTGATTGGTTCGTTATATACATTTGATCGAAACTATTTTCTCGTACAATTTTTATATCAAACTCTAGATCAGCGTGATAATCTTATTACTTTGTAAAACAATTAAGGTTTTATGTATCAATAAAGTACCCGGTAACAGTTAAAGCTAAAACACAGTTGCTCTTTATCATTGACTGATCATACATTTATACATTGTTGCTCTTGTACTCAAATGTCTGTCTATCAAGTTGAACACAATTGAAAAAGGGTTAACAGGGAAGAGAACCATCCATGGATGTTTGCAAAATTCTTTTTTCGAATACTTCGAGATCAATTATTTTTTTCAGGACAAATATAACGATATTGTATTATTTCAACTTGATATTTTAATATTTCGCAGTTGAAAAATCATTCATAAAAACATCAGCATCATTATCACTTTAACAGTATAAACATGTCAGGTATTGCCAAATACACTAAAAAAATAAAAACTCGATCAAAATTTATGAATAAAAAAAAACAAACATTTCGCATTTCTAAATTGATTTACATACTAAATTGTAATAAATTAATGAAAATTCTTTTTCATTATATTATATATAATTTTGCACATTTTTTTAAGTATTAACAAGTAATTTAGTTGCATTCACAGGTATAATTCAGTACACTATTAATATTAATCGATTAGTACCACAAATTTCGTTCAAAATATAGTACTTATGCAATAATTTTTCCAACAAAAGACAACTGATGAAATGTTTTGGTGATCAATGAACAAAGTAAATTTTTCAGTTATAATTTAATGAACAAATGTGATATGCATAACTTATTCTATGTAATAATTTGATAAATTTTCATAATTTGTAATCAAAACTTCAACTCATAATTTTTTATTAAATCAGTTTGATTGCATTTGTTTAGTTAGAAAATTTTATTTGTCAATAAGCAATATCATTTAATATAAGTGAATTGTTTTTATTGGCAAGAGATGTAATAATTACTTCAAGTTAGCAACAATTAAAAGATCTCTTACAGGAGAGTTGATCTCTACAATATTTTTTAATTTTTCGTGAGGTTTGTTATACCTCAATGAAATATACGAGACGACCCTGTTAACTTCAACAATAAAGTAATACCTGCAATAACACTAAACCTATAAACATTCATTCTCTCCATATCATTTACACCATACGTAAATTATATACATTTATGTGCATATTCCATCCTAAAACAGTATTCAAAACAGTCAAAATTAGTCAATCACTTGATTATAGCGTGACATTTTTTTTCTCACCATTCACGAATGTTACAAGAACATTACAGTCACGCAACCAAAGAAATTTGCATTATTCACTGGATTAGAATGGAAAATATTCAACTCGTATTCTCAAATACATTTTTATCGAAAAAGTATCTAATTCTTTTAAAAAATCGGCTTTCGTATAATTGTTCTCTTGTACGAATCTGCATGTATCGACTTTTATATAATATATTTACATCGTGTTCAACATGCATTTCCTAAACTAACAGCCAGAAACTTTGATTGGACAATTTAGTAGATGAAGATTTAGATATTGTCACTTATCGTCTTTTTCCATTCTCTCCGAGTCTGGATCGCGGCAACTAACACAATGGTAATCTTGATCTTCAGCCAATTCTGTACGATCTAATCCTACACAATACATGTGGAACCACCCATCACAACCTCCATCACATTGGACCCAATCAACTTCTCGACCTATAAAAATAATTCATTAATACAATATTAATAATTATTCATTTTCGCAAAGAAATTTTGCATAAAAAAGTTAAAATAAAGTATTACCGTTTGGCCTTAGACATTTATCAGCAGCACAGTCTTCTTCTTCATCGGAAGTGTCTTGTTTTGTTTTCTTTCTGTTACCTACTCTTCGTTTGGGTGCTTTATCTTCTTCTCGTTTAATCTAAAGAAAGAAAAAAAGCATGAATTAATAATAATGATTAAAATTCAATTCAATTCACGTCAATTATTTAGTAAATAATTTATTATACCTTGCGTGGTCCACGCCTCATGGTAACTGGAGCTGATTTGGTTTCTTTTGAACCTTTGCGTTTTGCTACAGATTTCTCCTCCACGCTTCGGCGTCCGAATTTCTTTGATATTTCAACTTCGTCAGATTTTCTTTTGCGACCTCTTTGCTGAGGTGGCTTTTTATTTCCTAAAGCATCATTGCTTCGATTTAAAGGTGCATAACTGCGGATGCCCTTTATTGATATATTCGTTCGTCGAACGATGGCCCACATATAATTCGTCTCCTCCAGTTCAACTTCCAACAAATCACCTTCCATCATTAATTCTTCTAAGCGTTGTAAAGTATTACTAGACAAAGTTATCACATCTTCTCCAGAGGATTTAGAAGAAAATTTGGATACAGATGAATACGCATGTTCATTACTGTTAAAGCCGGAATTGGAGGGCTCATCTTCATCAATTGTAAGAACATCATCGTCACTGTCGTCCATATCTTCATCTTCATCCATTTTATCTTCATCATCATCTTCCTACAAATTTATTCCGAATTTAGTTTAAGATATTATATTATATTATTTTGGGAGTTTGTTCGCATAATTTGATACTTACAGGAACGCTAACACTATCATCTGATTGTGCGCCACTGACTGTTTGTTTTCTGGAATTTAGTCCAGGATTTGGAGTACTTTTTTTCGTGTCAATAGTTGGTTTGGCTGCTGCTGCTTCTGCTTGTTTCATTTCAGCATGTAATTTATTTGTAATGGCGGCTACATCTTCGGCCGCTAGAGCTTTACGAGCTCGATCCTATTGTAAAAAAAAAGGATATTTTATTACTTCATATTTAATATTATCAAATATTTTAATTGAATAAATAAATAAATCATCTATTACCTGCCAGTTCATGGCACGTTCTGTTAGACATTGTAAAGCTTCACCTTCAGGGACTCTAACAGGAATCTTCTGTAGAATTACCAGTAGAGCTAGAATATTTTCTAAACGTGGCCGGCGTGATCTTAAACAACAAGGGCATAAAAATTTGGGACAGGGATTTCCTGCTTGGGGTGCACGTGGAACAGTAACACAAGTTGCGGCTGAAAGTAAAACGAAAATTAAGTTGATTTGATCATACATGAAAAAAAAATATTAAGCAAAATTTTTAATTTACTTACAATGGAACCAATCTTTACATAATTCACATCTTATCATATTTCCAAATTTAGGCTTGCGACATACACAAAACTTAGCATCCTCTATTTTCATTTTTTCAACATTTCTTTCGCGTAGATTTTTCATTGCCTCCATCTCGCGTTGCTCTGCTAGTTTAAATGCTCCAACAACAGCGGCAGAGTCATTTGAATCATCTAGTTTGGTATCACAAATATATACAGCTCCAATTGCATCTTCGCCTTTGTTATTCTTACGAGACTTTACTGAATGAAGACCTACACCAATTCTTGGTGATAGAACCTCCATTAGTGAATAAGGAGTACTTTTTCTGAGGAAGGTTTTGGCGGTTTTCTCTTTCCATGATTCAGCTTGATCTATTGACGTTTCAAGCATTGGTAAAGCTGGTAAATGCAATGGGATAGATCGACCTTTACGAACAAGTTCATCTAGAGTATCATAGTAAGGCAATTGATCTCTTCTCTGTATTTCATCAACAAGTTTGCACCAATTTTTAGCTTTATTCACCATTTCTTTGAGATTACTTAAATCTGGTAAAAAGGCATCAATACGATCAGCCTCGCGTATTAAATCTTCATATGCAGCAATCGTTTGTCTACTTTCCACTGGTTGCAGATAAAGTTTGGCTTTATCTTCCCAATTATCAATGGCAATCATGAGTGACTGAAGTTTGGCTAAAGAACTTTCGACAGTACTGTGAGGAGGGATGTTCATACCATCTTCTATAAGTTTACCAAGTTCTTGCCTTGTAATTGATTTTGGATCTTCGAATACACCTTTAACTTCTTCTAGCCATTGTAATTGTTGAAGTTTCTTAATTAAACATAAAAAAGACAAAGTTAGTAACGGTAAAAATATTTACAACTCAAGTTTTATAAGTTCAGTAAGAGAAAGATTTGATTAGTTCTTCGAAAAAAATTTACCTGTTTAAGATGCGTGAGCTGCGGTAATTCAATGCAAATGGCATCACCATAATCGATGCATTTTTCTAGTCTTTCTATATCACAATCATTATCAAGTTCTTCTAATTCCTCTGCATCTCTTTGGAATTGATCAACTTGATCGATAATAAATTTAACTCCTTCAGCTTCTTTAAGCTCGCAGGAAAGATTAGAAATTTCATTATAAAATTGTGTTAGTTCTTCGACAGTTAACTTATATTTTGAATCAGCAGATTGTCTAGTCCTATGAATTCATGAAAAAAAAAAAATCAATATTGACAAGCTCATTCAAGTAGAAAAACTTAAATATGAAAACATAACAAACCTGGTGCGCTGCTTACTGTTCAGCAACTGCCTGGCCACGCTAGCACATTTTTCAGCATCTTGGACAGCAGTTGTTAAGGCAGTCAAAAGCTCACTTTCGGGAAATTTCTTGTGGATAGCCTCTTCCTGAAGCTCTTTCAACTCCGTCAATTCTACTTTTTCACCTTTCGGATCCATAGCCTCTTTGACCCTTGAAGCCCATGAATCGAAGGATTCGGCCTTCAGCTTGAGTTTTTGCAACATGTTTGGAAGTTCGTCTAATGTGTATCTGTATCTCAATGTATGCTTATCAGGAGGACATTCGCACAGATCGGCAAAATGCTTGAGACAAACTAGTTGCGTTGGCTGACACTCGCAGGTAACCGCGCTAAGGAAGCATGTAGTCTTGCATGCCTCGCATTGTCGCTCATCATCGGGTAACAACTCGAAGGATTCACGTCGTGCCTCAGTTACTCCCTGCAAAAATGAGCAAAAAAAAGGAATGAGGTTAGGACGGCCTGCATCGTATTGTTTTCAATTAGCTTTGTAGCTTATGTGGAAACACATACTGCGCGAGAATCGACTTGCACACAGCGTGCAATGTGTACGTATTTATTGAAGCGCTCGTGTAAAATCAAAGATAAGAGTCTCGAGAATAAGATATGGTAGCAGGAAAATATGGAGACCGTAGTGATAATTATAGGAATCGAAGATGGTGAATTTAGCATGAGTGGAACGGTCTGTTTTCAGCTTAATTATACATCGATAAAAAAAAACTCAACGCGAGTGAGAAAAGGAGCAAAATAGCCGGAGAGCGAATCGAGCGTTGGTTTGTTGTTTTGCAAAAAATGCTGAAATCAACCGCCTGGCGCGCGGCAAAGGTACATAACCTATTGGCGATTGAGAGCTCTCCTCGCATAAAATTCGCTCTCTTATGCATCGTCCGAAGCACTCATCGCCCCCCGAGGAGCATCGCAAAACTCATAAACCCGACAATACGCGAGTTACATAATGTTTATTTAGCGCATTATAGCGTTAACTAATGGACAATATGGTTAGTTGGCGCGAGGAGAAAAAAAAATAACAAAATGCCTCGTAACGATAAGTACAATCACCCAGGTATGTTGTTGGCTAAGAGAGAGAACGAGAGAGAAAAAAGATATGCACACGCGAGCTGCAAAGCAGCAACAGCAGCAGTTGTGTGTGAGACAATGTTAAGTTTCCTTTCTTTACCTCTTTGAGAATATGTTATAGCTGAAGTCACACAACTGATCGACGAACGACGAGAACTTGATTGCCGGATAAGAAAATATACGAAAGCTCTTTTCGTAAACTCTGTCGTTATACGTTAACGAAGAAACGTAATAGAACAGCAGCACAGGCATCAACCAAGTAACAACGTCGAACGGCAAAACTTTAATGTGCGAGGCTCTCTGCGAGTCTCGAACGCGATATCACACACGAATAAACACAGTCGGAAGTGAATTACGAATAATATATGAATAGCTGGCTATGTGCACAGCACAGCACAACACACACATGCACGGAAACTCTTGTGTGGCGAGGAGCTTCTCTCTCTCTCTGTGCTGGCTTTGACTCTCCGTTGCTACATAGAACTACGCGCTACGACCGTACGTAAACGAGTGAGGTACTGATGGCGATACATTATACATATACAACAACGCAGCGGCAGCGGCGGCGGCGGCGGCTAGACGACATACACATTACACATATAGATAGAGGCGAGACTCGTAATGACGAACCGAAAAAGTGCAGGCGCAGTGATTCGCACGAGCGCCGCAGCGAAGCGCTGCTGCAAGTTTTCGAACAACACACAAACTGAGCAAAGGAGGAAGAGAGAAAGAGAGAATTTCAACGAAAACGAATAGATCCCATCCGAGATCGCGTTTGTGCGCGCGCGCGAGAGCGTCGGTTTTGCACAGTTCCACAGAAGTGTCCTTCTCCGCCGCTGCTAGGCTCTTATCGCCCAAGCAACACAACGCACACTATGCCGCATCTCGCTGTCTCACTCACTCTCTCTCTTTCCCTTCCATTTTCCATACGTCGGGTCCCTCCCGCGGTGCGGCTCCGTTCGCCGTCGTCAATTCGCATGGATAATCGCTTTTCTCTCTCTCTCTCTTTCCCTCTCTCCATAACAGAGCAGCGCACCAATAAAATACGCGTCTATTCGGCCGTATATTTAATCCACGATCGGAGTTTGATATTTCTTTTTCTTCTTTTTGCCTCTTTCTTCTCTGTGCTTCTTTTTTTATTTTCGCTCGAGAGAAATATATATAATGTATAATGACGACGATGATCGCGCGCGAGCACGGCTCCAACTTCCCTTGCTGCGTGTGAACATATACGGTCGTCGGGTTCGATTTGTATTTTTTGTGCGGAATCTGTGCGCGGCGCGAACATCACCCGCACGAGCTGAGAAGAACTTTTCGGGCCTACTTATATGCGAAGCGCCGTGCGCTAGTAATCTCAATTTCATCGTTATAACAGCGAGCTGTATATAAACGTTGCACAACGTTGTGCTTTTTATTATTTTTGTGCTGTTTACATCCCGTCCCATCGAATGTATCGTTCTTTCATGTTTGACCGTAGCGAGAGAGAGGGAGAAAAAAAAAACAACAACAAAATCGTAAACACAATTTCTTCGACTAACGAGATAACGAGATAATGCATGCTAGTACTTTGTGCATAATAAAAGATGACCTATCTCGAGACTCGCGTTGCGAAGCGGTAATAATCTAATGAAGTATAATGAACGATACTTTACCGCTACTGTAATCGTTTTCAAAAAAATAATCAAAGTTAACTAAACTATGTTCACTTTACGCGGAAAAAAGGAAACGTATTTTTTAGCGCGTGTACAGAGCGATATTTCTGAGAACGCGAATTGTGATTGTGTCCTATTCAACGTTAGTTTCTCTTTGCATTAGGGGATAGAAAAAGAAAACAAAGTCAAGAATGTAAAGAACGCGTGCGTGATTGAGAGAGAAGATCGTAAAAAAATTGTAAACAAAGAATATCTGAAATACGTACCCATTCTAACAGGTTCTTTCTGAGCTTCTTTTCGTCTTGTACCATGCGAAGCATATCGTGATAAGTAGCAGTGGCGATGCCTATATCCAGATTCTCCGGTTCTAATGACATTTTGCACACGAGTTCGTCGTGAGAAAATACACAGAATCTTCGCAGATTTGAGTAGTGGGCTATGCACTCACGGCCGATTTCGATCCAGTCGGCAGGAGCGAAATTCACGGCTTCGGCGAAATTGTAGCCTTGATTGAAACCTGCATGATAGGCTCTAGGGAAAGTAACGACAAACTCACCAGCGTGCTGATCAGTTCTAAATACTGGTACACCTATAAAGAAAATCACATTTTCACTATGTATTCAATAACTCAATATATTTGAATAATTTTAAAGTATAAATAATTTTTTACCTTCACTCATTAAAATACTGGGATTCATGATAGTGACTAACTGATGCAAGAGATCTGGTTGACTGTGGAAGAGTTCTGGAGCTGCTGATTTCATGGAGTGTTCAAACTTTTCAGCTTCTGTACCGGGCACACCGTACCATGTTTTTGGTTCACCCCAATGTAAATAGTTAATTGAGTAACTCCAGTGATCTTCATTGTGCCAACAGAATGTAGCAAAGCACATGCCCACATACATCCATGGGACTTTCATTCCACTTATGTCAGCATTAATATGGCCAAGTACACTCTCTGGTAGTACAGGTAAATTATTTAGGTTCCAAGCTGATTCAGCATATTCTTGATCACAAGTAAACAAATTAACACTTGTTTGAGTTGGAAATCCTGAGCCATGATCCATTGTATGTAAATCAGCCCCATATTCAACAGTTACGTCTTCATCAATAGAGGAAACTATTCGCCAAAATTCCTTCTCAACTAAATCTGGAGGAACCATCTTTGGAAAAAAATGAAAAAATGCTGTAGTTTTGAAAAATTTGCCTAAATATGAAATAATTCAACTTACATGAACTGGCATATTAAAGTAATCACTTTTGAATTGATCTGCCATTTCTCCAAATTGTTGCAATGTGTATTCTCTTTGAGCTTGTTCAAAGCCAAAAGCTTCCATAGGTTTTGAAACTTCTTCAGCCACACATTTTGGACATCTCCAATCCCCTTTTGGTATTTCTGATAATGGAGGAAGTAAGCAGAAAGTATGATAGCTGTCATCACAGCCATCACATAATAGCATATTTTCTTCGTTATCACCTTTACCACAGTTATGGCAGATGTATTTTGCAAGCTGTAAAATTAATTGGTATTGAAACTTTTTTTTGATTTTGAGAGAAAGCAATAAAATAACTTTTTTAGAATAAAAAAATTGCATGGACAAAGGTTATAAATTTTTTTAAAATAATTATGTCTTTAAAAAGTATCAAATAATTTGATTCAACAAGTTTTCTAAATATTTCTCTAAAATCTCTATGGGAACCTTCATTTTGATGTTCTTAAGGTTCTAATAGAGCATTTTAGAGAAATATTCGATAGAAGTTTTAGAAAATACATTTAGAAATTTTAATTATTAGCTGGGGTATGGATCTTCTCAAAGCAAGAAGATACAGAAAAAGTAAGGTTGAGCTTTCTATCTTTTATTTTTTAAAGTAAATGGATCAGAGAAGGCTCCACAGCTCTGTATTAGTCTTTTTCATTTATTACTAGAAACAACTAAAAAATAAATCTCTTAAACCAATAGCAATATTTTGATTCATCAAGAAGCAATATTTATATTTAAGACTTGATTTAAGAAAAAATCAAATGAAAAATTCTTCTATGAAATATCACCTCCTTTAGATATAACTAATGAAATATTTTAGACTTACAGGATCAAATTCATATGTCATCTTGATTCCCCTTGTTTTGTTTGAAGCTTTCTTAGATTCTTTGGTATTTGGTATGCCAGGGTATTTGGGACCAGCTCCGTAACATTGTAGTTTCTTCAATTCCTTGCTGTTTTCTTTATTATCTTTTTCTGTTTTTGAGCCTCTTGTTCTCAGGGTTATTTTAGATTCTGAACCATTTTTGCCTAAATTAACATGACATAATGTAAGTAAATATGAAACTATGACGAGACACGAACTGTACCTAGAAATGCTTACCTTTGGTTTTAGATTCTGTTACTTGAATATTGTCTTTAGTATCTACATCCATAACATTATCTTTACAGTCCATATCATATTCTTCTTTGCAGTCTTCCTGTTTTATGGGAGATGAACAACCATTTTGTTTGTCATCTTGTCCAGAAAATCTTTTAGACCGTCTGGAAAACTTCTCTTGAGGAGGTTTGATTTGTTGGCGGGAAATTATGCCATGAGGTTTATAATCTCTATCATTTTTTTCATTAACATCGGTGTCAGGATCAGTTTTCTGAATGGTTTTAATTAATTTTTAGTATTAGTATTATCAAGATATGAAATAAAACTTAAAGAAATATTTATACGCACAAGATTTGCTAAAATTTTTCCCTGTTTAAATACGTCAAATGGATATAAAATTCTTTCATAGTGATTTTTAAGAATACTGCCTACACTCCTTCCAGATGGATAGCCCATTTTGTTAGCTATTTTAGCCCATCGTCTCTCTTTTGTCACTGTTTCGATACCACCTAAAAGCAAAGAACACCCAAATGTATCAAATAATTTCAGGACAATGATAAACCATCAATTTTCTTCAAATAATGATAAGAACAGTCTCAACAGTGTCAATTACCTTCATCTGTGACAATACGATGAAGTGAATACAAATCAAGAGCCTTACGCTCAACCAGGGGAATCTTCAAAGATGAACCCTGTAGCTCCCAAAACTTTGCTATCTGGTCAAGAAAGTTGAGCTTGATGCGAGTCTTCGCCTCGAGCTCGTTGAGTCTCTGTATTCTTGGTACGAATTTGAACTTGTCGACGTCCACGGCGAAGGGTGGCCTCCAAGCCTGTAAAAAAAAGAGAAAAAAAAAATTGACAATCGCATCGACACTCCCGTAGGCCTGAGCTAATCAATAAGAAAGGGATACAAGTACTAAGACGATGAGTGCGTCCGCGCATAATGTTAAATGTATCGCATCGTGTGTCCCTGTATAGTGTACCACCATGTAAAGATGTGTGAAAAAAGTGTATTTTGCATATAGATTTTCATGGTCTGATAAGCTGCATAATGTAGGATACTATGAGTTTCATAATGTTGCGTGAGAACAAGAGGCGCGCATAGATCATTTTCCTCGCTCACCGTGACTCCAAGGCATTGCAAAGTAGCAAGTCGCACGCAGTCAGTCTCTCTCTCCCATGAGATTTCCTCCGAAATCTCTTAGCTTTGCATCTTATAACTTCATACATCATAGGGCTGACAGGGCACGGAGAACCGCATTCAGCGCGGGTTCTCCGCATACGGCTCGACACGAAGAGAGTTGAAACGTGGAGTAGCGTCAGCGCCGAGGGACGTGCAGGTTGGTGACGCAACGCGCGACCGACACGACTCGAGGCGCACATAAGTAATCATCGAAGGGAAAAAATGGCCGAGGTGTAGAGAGCACGGCAGCTCAACAGCGGCGGTGGCGGCGGCAGCTACGGCGGCAGTTCTCGTTCTCGATCTCCCTCTCGCTCCGGTCGCGCGCGCGCTGCATAGAGAAGAAGAACAAGAGGAGCGTCGACTGCAGTGCACGAAAAATTGTCCGGAAGTTTTCCAAAAGTCCGACGACGCCTCCGCCGCCGCGCAACTCTAGCGCGACTACTGCACACATAGTATACGTATGCCGAATAATAAGCACTACACGCTAGTGCTACCTATGCGCCGTAAGGAGGATATTTATACGCGTATTTCCGTTTTGAGCGAGTGCCGAATATCCGTCGTAGTTGCAACAACGAGCCGCAGGCTCCGTTGACTTTGAAACGCAATGGATGCACATAATGGATATTCAGTACCAACACGTATGCATTATAAAACGGCAGCTAGCACTAGTATAGTGCCAGAGAGAAAGGGAACCACGAGAGCGAGAGAGAAAGAGAGAGAGAGAGAGAGAAAGCGCCTGGTGATGTACTATATCGTACATTTCATGTCAATGCTATATAACACGCACAAGACAACCATTGCGGCTACCTTATACTATCTCTCCCTTACATTAAACGCGTTAGCACCTTATGTATGCGATTACGCACGGTAGGTAGATATAAGGCCAAAGGCCGTGATGCACACACGGGGGATTTAAAGGGCATCGCCGCCTGCGCTGCAACTCCGAGCGAAGTTGCAGCAAGCGAAAAAAGAGAACGAGGTAGTAGGTAGAGGTAGGCAACAAGAATGGAAAGAAAGAAAGGAAGATACGATGGAGAGAAAAAAACACTGCGATGCGCGTCGTGTGCGCGGCTCTGTGTGCACAGCGTACGGTGTACGTCGGGTACTATAAGTTGGACGAATGTTGTACGCATGAATTTACGACCGCGAAGGGTCTCAGGGTCTCTCTCGTTATTGTTGTTGTTGTCGCTCGTCGCAATCGTAAACCATTTACATTTTATAATATAACGGGTTTGAAGTTTTGGTATGGTATATAGCTAAGGCGATGACGACGATGGGCAGACAGCCAAAATCCCATATCGCCATGAGCGAGAGAGAGAGAGAGATAGAGCAATGAGCAGCGCACTTATATTTCATGAAAAAAAAAGAGAGCAAGAGGCAGAGACGGAAACACACTTCTTTAGTCATGGTAGCACACCGAGCTTAGACGATAGCGGGTGAAAGTGATTCCGATCGAGCCTTTACGCCTCTGAATTCGTCTGCGCGCTCTGATGTATGGAGAGATGTAGTGGTATAGACGTATAAAATGTCTGTGCCTGAATGTGTGCGAGTAATGTGTACTTACATTAGACTTAATGTTACTTACAGCAGGCGGCTTGATTTTGCAAATGCCCGCTTTCTCGGCGATGGGCCTTATCTTGGCGATGTAGGCCAGAGGATCTTTGAACTCCTCGGCGGTGGGCTCGAAGACTGGTGCCTCGGGCGGTGGCTTGAACTCGAAATCCTGAACACGCGGCGTAGGTCCCGCTGCTGCTGCTGTTGCAGGTGTCGTCGTACCCGTAGCCGCCGCCGCCGCCGCCGTCGTCGTCGTCGTCGCAGATAACGACGAGGTGGAACTGTTCATCGCATTGGCGGCTTTGCCCGATGATGGCGTCCATCCGGTAACGACGTCATCGGCGGCCGACTCCTGTATCTGGGCCATCGCGGCCGCCGCGGCCACGGCAGCGCTCCTGTTGGGTCGCTGATTGTTATTATTTTCACTGGTCGTGGTCGTCGTCGTCATGGTCGGCCCGCTGCTCTTGCTCTCGGGCGAGCGCTGACCCTTGGCGCTCGGCTTCGCAACCATGATCTCTCACGTTATTGTTACTACAAAATCACGTATTTTATATTACACGCGCGGGCGCACCGCTGCGCGTTCTTTTTTTCTGTCGTCCCCGCGGCGCGTTCGCGCGAGGAGAGAACGCGCTTTTCAATATAATTGTCTCTTGTTGACGACGAGGACGCGCTTCGCCGAGAGGCGTCCTTTTTTTTACTCGTGGTGTGCGCGTAATAACCTTATGCAGTGGGAGGCGCTCGGGGGTCAAATGTAACGAAGCCACGCACCAACTCTATACGACACCGCGCGCACATAGACACGCACGGCACACCACTCACTATATTGTAATAATGTTCACGGGCGCACCTTATACCCAACTATCAATAATCGTTTTACACACGTATTCGTAGAAAGTCCGCGAGCAATAAACAAATGTGTGTACAGACGCCGAAAAATTGTTAGTGTGTCCGAACGCGCTGGCGCACTGGCCTCAAATGGTACGCGTGCACACACTGACTGACTGCGGCTGGCTGGCTGGCTCTCGCCAGGCTGAGAGAGAGAAAGAGAGTGAGACGGAGCGAAGCTATACACTTACACTATACAGCAACAGCAGCACTGAGCACAGTTAGAAAGAAAGAGAGAGAGCGATATAGTCACGTAGTCCACAGGCACTCTATAACACGCGAACGAACGAAATATACGAAACGAACGAAACGCGAGAGAGCCGAGCTCGGGCCTGTGCGCGCACTAGCGATTGATGCTGCTACTGTTAATATTGCTTATGATGATGATACCACTACGACGGAGCTTCGACTTGAAGAGCGTATACGAGAAGCATGGACACGAGCTCGTCGTTGTACGGTGCAGGCGGCATGAGACAGCAGCAGTAGCAGCGTTGTGCATATTACTCGAGGTCGTAGGCTGCGTAATTTGCATTTCCACACAACACGCACGGAGAGCGTACCGAGGATAGTACTATAGAGCAACTACACGGCCTCAGCACGGCTCTATGTGCGCGACGACTATTATATGCGCGCCGCGTGCCGTTTAGCTTTTTTTTTCTCTCTCTGTCTTCTATCAAACTGTATTTTTTTTTTTTTTTCACTTGTAAAAAAACTCGCGACTATCGCGCGCTCGAGTCCAGGCTCGCGCGATCTAGATGATCCTCGTAGGTGCGATTATTCCTCGCGGACTTTTGCACGCAGGATCTCGATGACGACGATGATGATGATGCTGATTACGATGACGACGCGATCGCGGAACAACAATTGTTATTTATTAAAGCGCGATAATAAGCTGCACTGTGCGCGCGATATACACACTGATGACTGACGTCGTCGTCGATCTCTAGTGCACGACTATCCCGCTGCTTGACCTGCTTCGTGGTATTGTACACATATAAATCTCTCGCTCGCCTCTCTAGTGCACACAAGAGACGATCCGCGTAAATCTTGAGCTTGATTGCATCCGCGAGGTTCTCGAGGTGCGTCGACGCAAAAATTGACTGTTACGGCTGGTGGTGCTGCTGCTGTTTGATGCAAGACACGAACGCGCACGCACTCACGCAATTGTAATGTCGAACGGGGGAATTTTTATACGCACTGCATACCACACGCACCACACAGAACGTTTTTTTTTTCTCTCTCTATTGTTGTAACTTATATATATTTGTCACTTTCGCGTGTGCTTTCGATCGACGAGAGCGAGGCTCGGTCGACGTCGTCACGCTGAGATTTCAAACAAATGTTATAGATACTCGCGAGTTCGCACTGAAACCACGCACACGCCTCCTAGACGTCTTTCTTCTTCTTCTTCTTCTTCTTCTCTTCCTCTTCTTTTCCCTACTTCTATCTCTCGCGATGCGTACGAGAATCGAGAGAGAATCTTCGGTTTGTCAAAAAAACGCGTGTGCTGCAACTAACACGATTGCTGCCTGCTGCTGCTGCGAGGCGTCGAATTTTCAACACACGTACGCACGCACATCTACACGGAGGAGGCTCTCTCTCTCTCTCGTAAATGCATACACTGCTGCTGCACCTACACACATGCATAACAGAGACCTAGCCTATATAAGACACAACATTTGTATAGTATGCGCACGCCTCGTGAATTGCACAAGGTAAAAAGAGAGAAGAGATCGTTCGTACGTCCACCGTGTAGCAGCACCTACCGTAGACACACACCGTGATATGTTATTTCTTCTTCTCCTTTTTTTTTTGTACCTTCGTCACCTCGATGCACGATATAGTTGTGTGTGTGTGTGTGTGTGTGCGTATGCGTTAACTAGTGCACTCGTTGATAATGAGACAATTCGTCCTCGACGTGAAGAACTTGCGCCGTACGTAATCGCAAAGCTTCCACCGTCGTCGCGAGCATGTCGGTGTTGTACTTACGAACGTAAATATGGACGCAAGCGCAAAAAAGGGAGAGAAAAAACGGCCTCGTGCACGGGGGACAGTATTATTGTATGTATATGGCATTATTCGAGTAACCTATACCAGTATATAGTGTCCATAGTGGAAGTTCTCTCTCCTTCTCTCGCTCGCGTGTATACATCGTCGTCATAACCAAAACTCCGTGTCCGTCTCTTTTTAGCTCGTTGAAGCGGTAGTCGGTGCGGGAGGCACATGCGCGCCGTGTTCGATATCTTTTACGGAGAACGCACGAAAAAGCCTATATAGTAGTTTTTAAACACGCATACACTCACACGCGTGCATCTATGCGTATAGTATAGCGTACTACAATATCGCGTATTCCGTTTTACTTTGACTTTTGTTCGGCGAGTCAAACGGTGCGCTTGCGCGTACTTTATACGGCGATCTTGTATAGTATTAGTCATTGTACTACCTGCCGCTAGAACGCCGACTATATACGACATTTGGTTTGGTATTGGTGAGCAGGTCGAGCTACACATAATATTGACAATGGACGATTAACTCCGTTCTCGAGTAAGACATTTAAGACTCGGCGCTTTTCTTTTTTAAAGCATTTCAGTCTACGGATCGTCTTTTTTTCAATCGATCTAATACCTCAATGATTGATAATAATATCATTATTAATTATCAATTACTTTTTTTGCGTAGCCACGGGATCGTGCAATAGCATCGCAGGATGTCGTCAGTCAACAAGTTACGACTTGCTTGCCAGTAAAAAAAAATTTGCACAGAATCCGTTTGCAGTTACAGCTCGCGAGAGTCGAGACCGATAACGACGCGCGTTCGGTTTCGAGACGGTCAAGAACTTTAAATACCCTCGACAACGCGAGAATCGTTATATCCCGCATGATGATGATGATGAAACTCGAGCCCGAAAAGAGAAAAATTGAAAGCCAATTACCGCGGCGACCCTCTAGGCATATGGTGGGGCGACGAGACGACGAAGAGACGTTGCATCGATGAATATAGGGGTGGGTAACTTATACGGACCTAGCGACAGATGCGGTGTTTATGCGCGCGCCACCACCACCACCACCACCACCATCATCATCCCCTCCGGCTTGTTTATGACCGTGTGTTTGTGTGTGTGTGTTTTCTTCGTGAGCCAGTCAACGTTCGATCAGAATATACAACTCCGTGTTTATTTACACACGCACGCACGTCGATCGTTAAATGAAAGAGAAAAAAAAATTGACAGTTGCGAAGCGTGCACGCGTGATTATAAAAAAAAATGTACAGAGAGTCGTTGAATCGAATCAACGCTAACTCATGACTGTATGTGTGTCATTATCCCCAATATTTACAACGGCAGCCGAGATTCTCTCGACGGAGACACACTATATAGGTTGCATAATCAGGAGAGAGGCGGAAAGAGGAGTAGTCGTTCGTTGACCCCAAATTGATGCGACAGCTGCAGCAGCAGCAGCCATGAGCCAATGTATATACACACACACACACACAGGCAGACAGCATGCACACGCACACACGCGAACGCTTAGATCCCTTTTTTATTTCTATAGTGTGTAATGTAATAAAATGGCATCGGGTCGACTCCGTTGGAGCGCGTATGGCGTGCAGTACTTTAATTTTTAAAATTCAATGCTCAGAAATTAAATGCTCGTAACTACCTTTATATTTTAGTGGGGAAAGCTGAAAGTATATAATTAGTATCCGCTCGTTTGCGGATGTAGCCGTGATTTGGAGTACGGATAAACAACTTTGGACAGCTTCGACGCTTGGATTAAGCAACGCTTCGCACGTGCATCGTTTGTGTATCGTCAAATTTTGATTGATCGCTTACTCTTTCCACGGCGAGCGGGTAAAAAGGTGTTGAAAAGAAAAAGTAGTCAAAATTCTATCGCTCGCATCATTGTGATAATCGAACTATTGTTCTACGATTTACCTTGCGAAACGCAACTTTAGCGAAAATGTTATCGCGCGCACTAATTGATCGACGATGATTTTTAGAAAAACATATTTCAAGATACCTACGGAGCGCTCAAGTTTTTATTCTTCCGATACAAGTTGTACACCAATTAATGTTAGTATAACCGATACGCTCGTTTGAATTTAATCGTAATTTAATTGACGATTTTAATTGCGTGCACGTAAAATTTCATTTATGATATTTTTCTTTTACATGCAAACATGCCATAAGTAACATGAATCATCGAAAACTAGATAGGAGTAGATCCAACATTTTAAAAGAGAATGTCGAATTTATCGCGACCATGAAAAATACCAAAATGAACTTTCAGAATTTTTGGAATAACTCCAGGTTGCTGCATTGCTCTAGGCCAAGTACAGTTCTCTGAGTGCAAACAAAATTGTTCTTTGCAATTTCTGAACAAACCTGCAAAAGTTTTCATCTTTAATACTGGTTTCCACATCCCATTGACATTTTCGTGTTTAGATAATTTATTTATCATTTTTACTCATAGTTTTCAAAGTCTATTTAAGCATATGGCTTTCAGTGTTCCAACAAGCACAAACGATTATCAGCAAATACTACTTTATTATAAATTTCCCTAACGGTAATCATTGGATAATTTTTTCAATTTTTTCTAATTTAGATTTTCATCGAGCTTCGAGCGCGCGATCGAGCTCCCGATGGTTCATACAAGAACCAATCAGTGAAAACGAAGATTTTTCCTCAGTCCATCTCCTTTCAGCCGAGGGGCCTCTCGACACAACACATGTGACAAGCACACGCACACGCACACATGTATTTTGCAAAGAGATACAGATATAGCACGCAAATACATGCACGCTCACGCACGCACACACACACACGAGCGAACGATCGTATCGTGTGTGTCACACGCCGCAGACGAAGACGACGACGACGAAGCGAGCACGCGTACGCGATATGTGTTGTGTATATACTTATAAAACTACTGGCAGTCATCATAACGAGTTGAGTCTGCGAATCGACGAGATCTCGGATCATCACGCTCGCACGGTGGTATCCGCGCGATCTACGCAATTCGGGGCTCGCACACGAGCGAAAGTGCCGCGCGTCGAACGATCGACGAAAGTGTCTCCTCGATTACAGCCAGCAACAACGAGCCGAGCCGCCCGAAGAGGAAAGAAAAATCGGTTCGAACGGACAATTTTCCCTGCGTTCGGCGTCGCAATCGTGCATATTATAGATAAGCAACGCGATGGCTGGTTCGTCATCGAACAACGAGGAGCAATCCTCGGGGCAGGACAACGACCAGTGAGTATATCGTTAACAATTTACGCCTACGGGTTATCATCGCGACGACGTTACGTTACACGAAAGTGTCGCGTGTGCGAGAGTCTCAAAAGTCTATAAAGTATATACGGGGAGTTGTTGTGTTGTGCGCGCGCGCGCGTATGTGTGTGTGCGTGCGCGAATATCTCGTGTTTGTAAATGTTACACCGTGACGCGAGAAACGAGCAGCTCTATGCGTATGATGTAGTAACGTCGAGCCGTTTACCAGAGAGGGCGCCAGTCGATAAACAAGCAGCAGCGGCTCATTTATTCGTATACTATACACACACACACACGTAAGCGCGTATCACGCATAGATTATCAAAAATTTCAAATTCGAGAGCGCCAAAATAATACAATATTGATGTTTTAACCCCTCGTTTGTTCTACAATATTCGATATATCAAGACTAGAGGTCGCGCTCGTATTGAAGCCGGAATGTCCGGGGAAGATGGATCTCAGATCGTTACCCAACCCAATGGCCCAGGAAATCTACAAAGAACTGAACGAGGACGACAAGTACATAGCCGTTGCCAAGTACCTGGCTCCAATCATAAATTACGGCGAGTACGTGCTGACCTTGTTTTTCTCTCTTTCTTTGCCGCTACGTATATTTGCAATGGATCGCGTTTGTTGCACGCGCGTTTGTTTATTCTAGAGACTGGGTAAAGAGCCTGTCCATACAGAACTATCGCGAACCGCACAAAACGCCGGCCCAGAGGCTCATCGAAGAGATGAACTGCAAAGGCGGAGACGTGCACGTTCTGCTCAGAGTCTTGTCGGACTTGAATATGCTCGGTGCACTGAACGTCATCTGCCAGCCTGGTACGTGCGAGCTTGAGTTTTTTTGCTTCCCCCATATACCTATGATAATCCACCTTGAGTACGCGAACTTTTCGATTGAACCTCGTTGCAGTGAAATTCCAGATAATTCGTCATCCGGACGACGCTTTCGGAAAAAGGAAAAAGATTAACGTCCATCACGGCGATACGACGAGCCTCAAGTGCGAGGCCTTCGGACTGCCACCACCGCGATACCAGTGGTACCTCAACGGCAAAGCCCTGCTCGGCCAAACCAAAGGAATTTTGACGATCACCTTGACAAAGTAATTTAATTTTCTTGCGTCACACGGAGTCGAAAAATTGTGTGTGTGTGTGTGTTTCGTTTTGGCAGGACGTCGCAAGTCGGCGCGTACCAGTGCGTGGTCCGACAGGTGGACCAGCACGGCGACAGCACGCACGAGGAGAGGTCGCGCGAGCTCGAGATCGACATGTCGCCCATCTCGGTGCGCGTGACGGAGCAGCCGCCGCCCTCCGTCTACGTGCAAGCCGGCGGTACTCTCAGGATCTCCTGCGGGGCGACCGGCTATCCGGTCAATCTGCTCTTCCAGTGGTACAGGAACAACGAGCTCGTCTACTCGCACTACTCGGACGAAGTCGTGGCGCAAGAGAGCAACAGCGACGACGACAACGACGAGCCGAAAGCGTGGAATTATTCTCGCTCGGTTCTGCAGATCGACAACTGCCCGATCGAGTGCTCCGCCATTTACACGTGCCGAGTGTCCAACAGTTTTAGCGACGAGCACAGCTGCCAGACGCACGTGTGGGTAGGTGACGACGACGACGATCTTTTTCTCTCTCTCTTCCTTTTCTGTGTACTCTTGGTTCGTTAGTAAATTTGTATGTAAATAAAGGTGAGCAGTCCGTTGCCCATTATCCGAGGAAAAGTGGCCTTGGTGATAGCCAATCAACAGTACAAGTACCACACGCACCTCGCGACGGCGAAAGCCGACGCCAAGCTCGTGGCGATGGCGCTCGAAAGGATCGGATTCACTGTGATGGTTTTCGAGGATCTGACGAGAAAACAGATGATCCAAGCCGTCGAAATTTTCGGCTCTTACCTAACCAATGGCTGCTACGGTAGTGCGCGTACTTTTTCGATTTGGTAAAATAACGCGGGATCTAACATACGAATCACTGCGCAGGTTTCCTTTACTACGTGGGACACGGTTACAGAATCCAAGAGAACTACATACTGCCGATCGACGCGCCCGAGTACTTCGATCACTCTCACGACATCAGCGAGAACACCCTGCTCTCGCACACTCTGTTGGGAAATCCTTCGCTGCTCGTCAACGTCCTGGACATGTGTCAAGATAGCATTGATCCGTAAGCCTCGAGACCGGATGATTTCGCTTATCAAAGAAACTTTGTTAATATTTTTGCCGCGGCTTGGGCTTTTTCGCAAACAGGAAGGACAATCCGGAACTTTATCGAGAGACTCCGCTGATCAACTGGAGCAAAGGTGTGGGCATTCAGTGGAACTTGTTGCAGGCCTACTCGACGTCCTACTATTGTCCGGCGTTCGAGGACACAGAGTCCGATAATGGCATTTACGCGAGCAGCCTCGCTAGCTTACTGCCACTGGCAGACACCCCGGTGAATCAGCTCTTCGAGAAACTCGGTCAAAGTGAGTGTGGAGCGCGAGGAGAGAAAGAGTGAGTCTGGAGAACAAAGAGTAATTTTTTCCTCGCAATTTTAGAAGTCGATCTGGCTATGAGAGGCAAGCTACATTATCAGATCCCTATGTACTCGACATCGGTCACTCAGCCTTTCAAACTTGTCGATCTTCCGAACCCGAGTGAGCGATCTACGATCATTTAACCAAAAACCCATTCGTTCGAATCGAAAAATGAACTTTCTGACTTTCGCAGGTAATGTCTGTGTGCTGATCAACGAATTGTCGAAGAGTCTGAGCTTCCCCGCGGATCTGGTCGTGGATTTGCCATTCGCACCGGTGCCAGCGAGTGGCCGAGCCCATATCAAGCTGCACATGGACATCTTCCAGAATTCCATCGTGGTCCAATTGAAGGACTTGGTCGAACCTTGGGACAAAGCCAGTATTGTCAATGCAAGAGATGGCTCGACCCGCGACATCGCAAGGGTGTTGAATGACAATACTTGGTATATCAACAATCCAAGGGTACGCATTAATATACAATTATAGATAAAAAAATACTATTACAATTAAAAAAAAAAAAAGAAAAACGAAAACTAGAGTTGATTCTTCGACAGGGCGCCTTGTTGGTCAAACTTATTTCCGGGAAGACTAATGTAACCACGGCTGTTCTCGACGTGTTGGTTCATCTTCCACGAATTATCTTAGATTTGAACGTAATCTCGCCAGACGAGATGATAGTTCCATTTCCGAAAGTCATTACTCCGGAGCCACCACCTGCGCCGCATACAATAGCTCCACCGACGCGAGAGAACGGATGCGCGATATGGGCTATCGCAAGGACGCCGAATCCGATGCCAGCCCCAGACCACTTGACGCATTCAGCCGAGGAAAATGTGACGAACGGAGCATCCTCACAAGAAGCATCCAATAGGTTGCCGGAATTAGAATTGAGTAATGGGAGTTCGGAAGAAGAGCAAGATGACAATGCATCGCTTGGAGAAGTATCGACGCCCCCACCAAGCCCGGAAAACGTAAAACGCGTGCAAAAGGAGGACAAATCGCGCCCAATATATATTATCTCGAAAAATTATTTGGTATTGACACCGAGCAATGACGCGCCAATTTTATCAGAAAATAATGCAGGATCGGTTGAACAAGTTCAACAATTACCGGCAAACTCGACAGATAAGACAGAAAAATTGCCGGAACTCAACGGATCGACAACAGAAATAACCAACCGATCGAATGTATATCAGAATTTCACACCGATTTGCGACCCGCGAATTTCATCACAAAATAATGCGAGATCGGTTGACCAAGTTCAACAATTACCGACAAACTCGACTGATAAGACAGAAAAATTGCCGGAACTCAACGGAACGACAACAGAAATAACCAACCGATCGAATGTATATCAGAATTTCACACCGATTTGCGACCCGCGAATTTCATCACAAAAGAATGCGAGATCGGTTGACCAAGTTACACAATTACCGACAAACTCGACTGATAGGCCGGAACAATTGCCGAAACTCAACGGATCGACAACAGAAATAACCAACCGATCAAATGTATATCAGAATTTCACACCGATTTGCGACCCGCGAATTTCTTCACAAAATGATGCGAGATCTGTTCAACAATTACCGAAGAATTCGAACGATAAACCAGAAATATTGAAGAAACTCAAAAAATCGGCCCCGGAAATAAAAAATGAATCGGCAACGGAAATGGCAAACGTATCGAATGCATATCAGAATTTCACACCGATTTGCGACCCGCGAATTTCATCACAAAATGATGCGAGATCTGTTCAACAATTATCGACGAACTCGAGCGATAAGCCAGAAATATTACCGAAACTCAACGAATCGGGACCAAAAATGACAAGCGGATCTGCACCGAAATTGACAAACGGATCCGCACCAAAAATGACAAACGGGCATCAGAATTGCACACCGTCTTGCGACCCAAAAATTTCATCACAAAATAATGCAAGATCGGTAGATCAGGCTCATAAATCATCGCAAAATTTGAACGGAAGGCCTACGCAATTGCTAGGACTCTACGAATCTCCCCAAGTAACAACATTACCACCTAGAAGCGTACCACGAACTTTACCATCGAATAATACAAGATCGGTAAATCAGACGTTACAAATACCGCAAAATCCGAACGGAATGCCTAGTCGATCGCCGACGCTCAACAGATCTCCTCAAGCAACAACATTATCCTCAAGTAGCCAACCGCTAGCTTTACCACTGAATAATACAGGATCGGTAATTCAGCCTCAGAAAACACCGCCAAATCCGAACGACATGCGCAACGAATCGCAGCGACTCGCCGAAACCTCACCAATAATCGTTAAACGCATATGGTCTGGTGGAAGTGTAACAGTAACACCAACCGGAACTCCGGTCCCTAGTCCCATTGAATCGCCAATGACACCAATAAATATATTTACATCGAATTTAGTCAAGCTGAATTTAACACCATCTCAGCCATCGACGCAAAATGCAATGATTGAGCAAACCCCTTCGCCCATTACAGAAATGACACCAGTATTCGTAAATCGAATGTCTGGTGGAAGTGTAACGGTATCACCAGTCGAAACTCCGACCCAAGAATCGAAAAGCATCGCATTGTCAACGAGTAGCGACTTGCCAACTTCACCATCAAAAGATACGGAATCGGTAGATCAGGCTAAAAAATCACCACAAAACTCAACTTTATCTCCAAAAAATGCGGAATCGGTAGACCAGACTGAAAAATCACCGCAAACCTCAACCGACACGCCGAAGCGACCGTCAATATTCGGAAAAGTGGTAAGGAAGGTCTCTTGGGGTAGCGATTCAACACCAAAAAATACGGAATCGGTAGACCAGACTAAAAAATCACCGAAAAACTCGATTGACACGCCGAAACGATCGTCAAAATTCGGCAAACTGGTAAAGAAAGTCTCACGGGGTAGCGATTCAACACCAAAAAATACGAAATCGGTAGACAAGGTTAAAAAATCACCGGAAAAGTCGATCGACACGTCGAATGGATCGCCAGGACTCAACGGTTCGGCACCAGCAAAGAGATCACCAAGTAGTGACTTGTAAATATTACCACCAAATAATATTATATCGGTAAATCAGCCTCTGCAATCACCACAAAATTCGACCATCATATCGGCACTAATGACTATTCGAACCGGGCCTATTCGAAGTACCATATATACTTTAAAGTATAAACGTTATTATTAAAAAAAGAAGAGGAAAAAGTAGGAGGCAATTGCGAGACCAGTAAAACTCGTCAACGATCGAAGAATCTGTACAAGAAACGGAATCGGCGTGAAATTCAAATGAATCGAAAGAACTGAAAAATTCAGGAGAATCGGTACAACGTGCAACTTGAAGAAAAAATGTACAATAAAAAAAGTGTAGATGTTAGAATGATTCACGAAATTTCTGCTTTTGAAGGGGCGTATTACACTAATTAATTCTGTGTTCGTTTTTTTACTACGAAGTAGCACTATAATAATTTATATTATTTACGTTAGGTCTTCATTATTAAGTTTACAAAAATGTAAAAAAAACTATTCCTTAAGTGACAAAACTAATATTACATTGTTAAAGTAAATTTAGATATTCATTGATTTAATGTTTTAAAATACATAAAAAAGTTATAGAGCTCTTAAACCATGAGAGATGATAACAAACATATCACAAAAACAAACAATAATTCAAAAAAGTCGAATTTGATATCGAAATTGGTGTGATAATCTCCTTAAATCTGTCGACGAATCTGTTTGATATCAATTGTGAATTCATATATTTACTTCATGAGGACTTTTGATTTTTATTCGTCTATGCATTTAGAATTACTTGACTGAACCATTTTTCGGTAATTATTTATAAGTAAAATTCATAAAATGAAAGATATAAACTTTTCAAATTATTTTATAATTTTATATTTTTATGTGAATTAAATAATTTTACGTTAATTAAACGTCAATTAAATGATTTTGATGCATGTATCTTAAACATTCAAATCATTTTTTAGTAATTTGAATTCACAATGTTTTTTTAGTATGAAGTTGTAAATATGTAAATTAATACAAATTGTAGGTCTTAATCAGTTTTATGATATTCATCAAAGCTATGTACAATCTTTTCACATTAATTCTAGACATATGTTCAAAAAAGTGTAAAATATGGTTTTAAAAGTTTTGAAAAGAAACTCTGTAAATACTGAAAATATGAAATAAAATTTTATACATTTTAAATTGACCTTTGTTGACAATAAATCTTCATATCTATAATATAATACACTGAAAACAATAAATTAAGTATCAACTAGTTTTCCAGATTAATTGGCATAAAGTGATTCAATGACTTTATAGTCCAGATGGAATCTTCTTTTAAGAAATTTTTAACAAATTTACAATTTGATACAAACATGAGCACTTGATACTCCGGTAACATACCCATATTTAATGGAGGTTCTCTATTTTCTAATCTCATTCTATTGAGTCCTCTGAGTGAGTGAAATATAAACATGACTTCTCCAAATTTGTACTCTATAACATAAATATTCATCGGAGTAAGTACATCAACAAACATTATAATACTATGTTATTTACCTTGGCCATTGTTATCCCTTCCTGATATTACCTCAATATCATAAGGAAATGTTATGTAAATGTCTTCTTTTTCGACAGCAATTAAAAACCTTTGTTGTGGAGTCAAGGAACTAATTTTTTGTCTTAATTTTCGCAAACAATCTTCTGAGACTAAATCACTTATACTATCATAATCTTCACTAGCTAAAGCTTTTGTTACAACAGTCAAAGCCTGAAGTAATAAAAAGAAATTAAAATTAAATCAATTTTAAGCTATGAAAAATTGGATACAAACAACTTACTTGTTTAGCCCCTTCGGAAAAATCTTGAATATTAAAATCCTTATCTAATTGAGGAGTTATTACAAAATTACTTGTAAAAAAGCTTTTCCACGTTTTGAAAAAGGCTGGCCAAACGAGCTTCTGATCATCTGTGAGGGCTGGTAGTAGCACATGATTTTTTTGCGACTCAGTGGAGCAATGCCTGCACTGCCGCTGGTTAATTCTGTTTTTTAGAAAATTCGCCGATGACTGACGATTCAAGGGCAATTTTGTGCAGAGCGGCCTCGCTCGAGACGATGTACTGAAAAAGCGCAGCGTAATCGGCACGTTTTTGCAAAAAAACCTGGTCAGTAACATTGCAACTATAAATTGTAATGTATGTTACGTTCAGTTGTGAAGTTTAAATTAAACAATTCGGCCTCATTTGCTGTTGCTTATTGACTGCTGTGATTTAGCGCAGATATTTTTCAATTATAACCTAACGTCGCTGAGCGAAATCAGCTGGTCCCCTGCGAGTATAAAGCTAAACCTTGTTATTGTGTATGTAAGTATTGGCATTTGGCACATGAAATTCGGGGCTTTCTGAAATGAAATCGGCTCGCAAAGATGTAAACATTGTGTAATATAGATTTTTATCATACATTTATTCAGTCGCGGTCGCATTTATTTTTGTCGCCTCAGTAGACTTTCTCGGCCATGGAAATTAATTAAAATATTTTATTAAATAGTGCTTATCTGAACTTTTTTTAACATTGAATGTCTAAAAAGTAATTGTAATTCAGCTGCATAAAGTATGATATTTTTGATTGTATGAATGTCAGTGTGCTATATCTTATCGATATTGCGATATAACATAGTTGATAGTCATTTCAGAAGATATTGAGTGTTAATTATTGTGATGTTAATTTTTTGATTATAGATCGATTATTGAGTTAACCAAATAATGTGAAACAGTTGAAAATATGTCGCTACTTAGAAGAACTCTGAATAAAAAGTACTGTTCAATTTTCAACATTACATTGTGCAGTGTTGAATCTCGTTCTTACGTTCATGTGCTGCCGAAACCAACGTTACAACCCCTGCAGTCGTGTTGCAGCCATCCACGATTCAATCATGGCCCACCCAAGTGCTGGCAATGTGACTTTCCTCACAAATCTGAATTGTTTTGCTCCAAATGCAAGGCACTGCAAAAGTTACCACAAGAAATGAATTACTTTGATATTATTGGAGTTGAAAAAAGCTTTGATATTGATGTTAACATTGTTAAACAGAAGTACAAAAAATTGCAAGGACTTTTGCATCCAGACAAGTATGGACAAAAATCAGAGGTAACAATTTTGTTTTTGTATAAGTTACTTAATTTGTATGATTCATTGATTTTGTATTTTAGGCTGAGAAACAAATTTCTGAAAATCTGTCCGCTCTGATCAATAAAGCTTATAGTACTTTACTGGATCCAATGACAAGAGGATTTTATATGCTAAAACTGCAAGGAATTACATTGTCAGATGAAACAAATAGTTCTGATCCAGAATTTCTCATGGAAGTTATGGAAAAAAATGAAGAAATAGAAGAAGCATCCAAAGATAAAGATAAAGTCTTTAAATTTCTTGAAGAAAACCGTGCAAAGATACTATCTTTAACTAAGTAACTATACATTTAAATAAAAATTTGGTATAAAGCTTAAAAATAAATATTTATAATCTTTAAAATGTTTTCAGAAATATATCAGATGCTTTTCACAATAATGACATAGATCAGGCTCAGAGACAGTTAATAAAACTAAAATACTACATTAGTATTGAATCTAGATTGAAAAACCTCAAGCAGTCTCTTGGCATCGTTGAATAAATTTTTAATAATTGTACATACACATGTAATAAATGTAAATACTAAATTTGTAAATTGGTATGAATGAATATAATATTGAATTGCAAAAAATTTTTATTTATTTCAATATTCATCTAATTATCATTTTTATTATACATTTATTATCATTTATTTGTCATCTTTATTTTTTTTATTGTCTTTAAGCCAATTATTGAACCACAGAATTATTCTTTCTACACTTGTGTCTGCTTGGTCAAGAGTGTTGCTGTCTAACTCATGAACTATTTCATGATGGTAAGATTCTTGAGCTTCTTGCAATATTGTTTGTAAAATTTCACAGCTTACGTTGTCTTCCAATTTTTTGCCACTGTACCCTCTGGCAACCAGTCTGTCATATAAAATTTTGTTATCGGTTCTCAAAACAAAGACAATGTCAAACCATCTCTCAGGAAATAATTCATTGCAGTGATAATCTACAATTTTTCCACCTTGACACATGATAGGCTCCATGAGATCTAATAATTTGTCTTCGTCTAGAACTGGGCAGTTGTATTCGTCATCAGACTCCTCTATGCAAGCATTTTCAATAGCATATTTACTGACATCAATCCATTGCATATCAAGAGCCTCTGACAATCTTTTTGCAATATGACTCTTGCCAGTACCTGGTGTGCCTGTTTTCAAAAATTTTAAAGAATTACTTCAAACATTTCTTGAATTATAAAATGCTATTGAGAAGCTTATAAAGCTGAACTAGTTAAGGAAAGAGCAAAATAAACATAGAATTGATATTCAAATATAATATTCTTACCAGTTATTAAAATATTAGGGAGGTTTCTGTCCATGTTTGGCCTATTTTTACTCATTGTGTCAATTTCTTTACGACAAATTATTTTATGAACTTAAACAACGAGTTAAATGGTTCAAAGTTGAAAAATTACACGTGCGATTTTCATTCACAACAAGTACCAAAACGGTGCAATCACCACATGGTCGCGAATCGAGACTTGGTGGGGATAGAAACTCCGTAAATGTCATTTTACCATGATGCTCTCTTGCGGGCGATGCATGCGCAGCAACTAGCGCCATCTGTCACATACGACACTGATTCACCCAGCTGTTATCAAGCTGCAGACTCACATATACAAGCACAAAGCGATCATTCGAAGCTTTATCTACAGCACTCATTGGCTTTTATAACGGCACTGGCGTGTCGATCCAGCCTAGCAGTAGCAGCAGCAGCAGTCATGAATTCGAAGCAAAAATTCAACTCGGCGTAAATGTTGTTTGCTTGTTCAGTGACCTTGTGTAATTTGGATTTATGTGTTCTTTATTAAATGTTCATTATGAATTTGGCAGCGACGATCGTTTCGAAAGACTGCTTGGTCTGCTGGCTGAGATGATGATGATCGTGAAAATGTGCGTCGTCTGCGTTGGCTAATATTTTGCTGCACGTCATAATGTAAGGAAGTGTTGTTGACCACTTTATTGTTCGATCGTAAACATCTGTTAATCTTTTAATTAATGTTTCATTTGACGTACTAAATTTTTTCTGCAGAAAATTGAAGCTGGAAATACGATGAGAGAGCGTTAAATTCATCGTGACGATCATTACTGTATATTATTGGGAATTTTTTAGCATAAGGTTATGCATTTTCCTTATGTACGCAGTACGTTCTTCGTTATTATTTATGATTGTTTGTTGTTACTGAATGTTGGATGCGATGGAAAACGTTAAAAGTCAGGTAAGAGTAAATAAACACTCGGTAGATTGTAATTTTTTTATCAACTAATTTATTCTTGCAGGAATGTGACAGCATTTGTCACAAATGCTCAAAGACTGAATCTAGGCAAAATGATGTGCATTTGCATCAGGAAATACAAAATCTTCGCCAGTGCATAGCCGAGAAAGATTACCATATTATGACCATGGAGACTCAGTTTTTGCACGAAGCTCAGAAGCATCCTAATGGGGAGGTTGCCTCATTGAAAGAAGATTTGCACATGTGGCAAGATAAATACACAAGACTTAACGAGGCCTATATGCGTGTACAAAAAGTCAATCAGAAACTTGAAGATAAGCTTTTGAAAATTGTTGATAAATGTGAGACTGAAAAAGATGCGTTTACAAAGGATGTGGCTACCTTGACACACCGGCTAAATGAAGCCAAAGAAACAATTCACAGATTATTTCAAGACAATGTGAGTCACCCATTTCTTTTTATAACATAATTTTCCTGATGAATAAATTTTGTAAAAAATGATTATTGAATGAAATAATTTATCTGCAGGAAAAGTATCGGGCAGATGTGAATTTTGCTATTGGATTATTAAAATGTAATACCTCTAACTATGCTGGTCAAAAGTATGAATCTGTAAGTATATTACAATAGTTGCATTAGATATCCTAAAATAAACCAGATAATTACAACACAATTATTGTTGAATACAGTTACCACCAGCAGTCCAAGCCAAAGTAAGGTCGTACAATCCTCCAAGCAGTCTTGGAGACTCCAGTAGTCGCGAGTCAGTTCGGCGCATCACCGTTCCCATATCGACGTTTCCACCCACAGCCATGGTTTACAACATCGCCAAGCCTCCGTCGGTCGAGAAGCAAGACGATTACATCGTCGACGAGCCGAAACCAGTCATAGACGAAGTGCCAATACCTATCTTAGCCGTGTACTTGGAGGACCGAGAGAAAGAGAGGAGGCACTGCATCACGTGCAAGTGTCAGAAGAGCGTCCTGCTGGCCGACGCCGAGACCCAGACGCACTCGGAGTATCTCGAATCCTCGGGTTTCGCTGGCAAGGATACGCCGAACAGTAACAATAAATTGTCTCGTGCGGAGATGAAAAAAATGACGGCGTTCAGGGACGCGACGAGCGAGTTGGATACCGAAGCGGGGACGAACGGTAGGAGACTGTTGAACAATCAGACGAGCGACGGTCGATCGACGCCGAGTAATTTCGACAACGCCAAAAACGCCGTGTTGAGCTTGAAAAGCTCGACGAGTCAGCAGCAGCAGCAGCAGAATCGACGAAACGGTAGCATGGAGAAGACCCACAGACAAAAGAAGAGCCTTCGCGAAGATGCCGTGAGCAATGAGAAAAAAATCCCAAACAGAGGGATGGTTCTGGACGATAAGGCAAAGATCGAGCTGATCAACGACAGATTGTGGAAGAGCAATTGGCAGCAGCAACAGCAGATGAGACAGTATCAAGCTAAAGAGAGCAACAACGAGACCCGATTCGAAGTGATCAACGAGCGCGATTGGCGAAACAGTCGGAGTGTCAACGTCTCGGCTTCCGACGACACGGCGAGTCTCAGCGCGACGAGTCCCTGTCTCAGCGGGGACAGCGGCATTCTGGATCCATCGAGCTTATCCAGCAGTGAACAGCAGCTTCAACAACAGCAATCAATTAAACAGCAGCCGCAGCCTCTGGTCAAGAAAGACTCGATGCTCGAGCTGCATCAAGCCAGCAGTGGCTGGAGTCCGAGCGGTGCCGGAAAGCCTAGTACGGTACAGGTGCACTTGGCCAAAGCACAGAACAACGTAGCCACAGCCGTGGCGGGTAGCAAACCGACGTCGATCGTCGAGGACTCGTCGCAGCATCTGCAGAGGGTTACCCAGTGGCTCAATGAGTCGACGCAGCAGCGCGACTGTCCGGCGGTGGTCGTGCCGATCCTCAACCTCAACGATGCTGCAACTAACGGCCCAAAGGTTAATAATAATAAGAGTTGCCTCAAAGAGCGCGGCGTCAAACAGTTGGACGATTTTTATCCGAAATTATCGGCTGGTCTTCCGAGCGTAATGTCCAACAACGACGCCGCCACGGTTGACGCGACACCTGAACTTTTGACCATCGAGCAGTATCGCCAGATGCAGAAACGTCGGGTATAGCTGATCAAGACCAAGGGTCGGATCGGACTCGCGTCGCTGGAAAAAGAAACGACCCGTTGAGAGGAAGTTTCGCACATTTATTATACAGTAAGACGAGTAAAAGCTCGAAGACACCTTCGCCAATGATTATATTGGCGAATGTGGGGCGTTGTGTGGTTACCAAGCAATTTTTCACGATGTCGATTTTCCATCGTCTAAATAGAGAATTATCGCTATATTTTTGCCGCTACTTAGAAGGCCGAAGGATATTTTTTTAAAAGTACGCCAAGACGCGAATGTGTACGATATTATGATTGATGCGATTGTGTAAGCTGATTATCGTACGTGTATGAGTGAGTATATAATATGCTGGTGCTGTGCTAATGATAATACGTCGCTGTATTTGTAAATATATATTAAAGAACTGTGGCAGGAGAAACGATGCGAATCGCGGTATCGAACAGTTGCCAATTGTTGTTTAAATAACTTCTTCACGCTCGAAATACTTCGTGCGCAATCCAGTATGGTTTTTTTATTCTTCCTGCGATCGTCGAAGTAAACTTCAAGCGCGCGGTACGTTAAATTTTAAGTCAGATAAGACAAGCGAAAGGATTACATATTATATACAGTTCCTAAAACGACGCGTCGACCATTTGAAAAAAAAAAGACAAAATACAATAAGAAAGCTACGACAAAAGAATTGCCGAGTGAAACGTATATAGAGAGATGTTGTTTGCGAAACAATGGCGAATTAAAAGCAACGACTTTTTGGAAAAGTCGACGACGCTACGATTGCCTCGCGCAGAGAGAGAATGAGCTTTTCGGGTGTGGCTGCGTGCGATGCATGAATGTTGTTTGTGCAATAAAGAAGAGGAAAAATTTCGATCGAATATAATAATTATATACGCGATCAGCGTCTGAGTATGATCGCAGTCTGCAATGTATTATTTATACTGTGATAACAAAAAACAAAAGTTGGCAATATACATTACGTGTAAAGACTGCCAATTTTCGGGTGTACGAATGAGAAAAAGAAACAAAAAAAAAAGCAGGACAATGATCCCCCGCAACGGAAAATGAAAAGCCTAATATTTAATTATGTATAACGAGTCTTTGTGCATTGTAAATCGCAACCGAGACAAGTGTCGATATTGATTTCTTATATAAAGCTGTGCTTCGCTTCGTGTTAATTTATTTGTTGTGTGTAAATCTTTGAGTTGTATATATTATATTTTTTGTCTATTAAAATGAGAAACGTATTGCATGAATTACGGGCATTATATATTTTTGTAAGTTTTTATTAGTCGCTCTTAGACGAAAAAAAGAATCTCTCTGTGATCAGTTGAATTATGTTGCGATTCGCATTTGATAAACGAAAAAACAAAAAAAATTGTATTTGAATTTTTAAAGAATTGTGTACATATATTATAGATTATATTATATGGCTGGATGAAACATAATAATAGAAATAATAAAAAAACAAATATACATTTTACAACGTCGTTGCCTGATTTCTCAAACATTTTCACTGCATCGCGATCATTCCAAAACAAAAAAGAGTAATCCGTAAAACCTCTAGAAACACATTGGCCCGAACGATCGGTAAAAGTGTAACGGAAGTAGTGTATCGCGCGCGCATAGGATTCTTCGTGATTTATCAAAAAAAAAGAAAGAAGAAGTGTATCGGATTCGGAACGATTTTTCACTAACGTTGAAATATATATGCAGCTCCCACTCGGCGGCGGTGCGGAGCAGGCACACACAGGTGCATAATTGACGTATAATGTATCAAGATATAAACTAAAGCGCAGCGACGGCGGCCACGGCGTGATTTCACTTTCTCGCGTAAAAAAAAAAAAAGAAAAAATAACTCAAGGTAGGGGTGATAATGATTATACGACTACCATAATGTGATGTTTACGAACGATGCACGAGCTTTCTAACGGAAACTGAGCGGACGGACTGTAATTTTTTTCTTTACGCCGATATTACACTGATTATACCGACTGACCTGTTATGTGTCAAAGGAAAATGAATACGCTCGCGCGAGCGGGCCGAGCCCTCCTCTTTCGCGAGCGAGAGAGTAAGAATCGCCTTATTCGCAATCAGGCTAATGTTGCGGATCGGATGCGCCTAGGCACGTGGAAAATGGATTTTCGAGTCTACGTTTCAAAACGATGAAATGTGGCCGAGTGTGACCTCGACTGCATCGTTGGCAGGTAGGCCCCACCTTCGCGCGCGGTGCACACAATCGCCCGAGAGAGATGTATAGAGGCTAAGCGCGCGAGGAAACTAAATTGAAAATCGTTACCGATCTTTGGGATCGCGTGGCCGAGCGAAAAAAGTGAATCGTGCAGCAACAACGTTTTCTTCGCGTTCTTGGAATGAAATGTATCTTAAATTCTTTAATTTTCAATCATAATTCGTACATCAAAATGATAAAGGCGTTAATCTGTTAATTGATTATAATGCGCATCGAACCGGAAGTCGAATCTTCAACTTGCGACAATTAAAAACACACACGCATAACACGACAAGTACGAAGAATCGTCAATTTTATTATTTTTTCATTTCTCCGGAATCGTTCCACGGTCTCATCGTCTTGGCAATAATAAATCTTACGAACCAATCTACGGCAGCGTGTAATGTACTTTAACGTCGTCCCACCCTCGTCGGCGGCGATCGCGCCAACGTACAGTTACAATGAGAATTACCCTTTTTTTTTCACTCTGCCGTACATATATACCTATGTATACGCTCCCAGTCTCGTATACATACATATTTAGAGGGTACAATGTACATTGCATACACGTATAGGTGCGTTGTAAGGAGGCGGCGGTATAGAAAGGGGGGTGTGGTAGGCAAACCTCGGCCGAGCAGCGGTGGATAAAACGCGCTTAAAATCCAAGACATTAAATTAGCGCTCGTGGCCAGTCCTGCGGGGAGAAATGCTGCTGCTCCTCGACGGCGGCTCGACGCGGCCTGCTGCGCGCAATAGAGCGAGAGAGAGAGACCAAGCCCCGCTCTCGCTCGCTCCTTTACTATATGTATGCAAGGATATATAGAGCTGCTCCTCGGCTTTCGAGCAGAATTTTGCTAGCCGCCGCAGGCTTAGTTAGGCGACTCGGCAGTCAAGTCGAGTAGTAGCCTAGTAGTCGTCGGACGCGAAACTCGAATAGAGAGCCTTTTTGTATACTCCCCCTTGTGTTATCGTGTGTGCGTGTGTATGCTGCAGGTGCACTATGTTGTACGCGGCACTGCACGTAGTTACAGTAGTAGTACAGTGGCGCGATTGACCGGCAGCAGCAGGATTTTCTTATTATGCGAGTTTTATATACGCACACAATCAGTGACTTGTAGTATGTACATTACAGTGCCAACTTTGTCGTCGTCGTCGTTGCAACAACTGCATCGGAGGAATTATTTGCTGCCGCATAAGGCGTCCTGCCTATCGAAGTCTTCCTCGACGCAGGTAATAAAAAAGAAACTGCAAGATCAGTTCAGCGGCTTGTTTTTTTTTTCTCAATATCGTGATTTTAAAGCGTGACTTCCGGTACACTTTGTACAAGTACGTGCGAGCTTTCGAGCAAATCGTCGACCTACGGCTCGGTTTGTGGAGCACGTGTGTACGAGTCAATACCGGCCAATCCATTGCCATCCTTTTTTTCTTCATACCCTCCGATCGATCTCTCTCTGTCTCTCATTCTCTCCTGAATTTGCATTTTGATCAAAAGCCCCATAGAAAAAGCTCAAGTCGAGAGACGCGCTATACGTGACGCGATCGATCGGTATACCTCACATGTAATATACGTACGCGAACCATAAAATAGTCTCAACAAAGCTTCGAGTCATACATACAATATTTATAAATACACGGGTCAGATCGAGATTAGCTCCTAAACGAGAGTAATGTACCCTCGCCTACGTGTACAATAACGTAATGTGCAAAAATCTGTGCGTGCCGCTGTAAAGTAAAAATAACAATAATAATAATAATCATAATGATAATGACGATAGTGAAAATCGCGCCGCTACAACCGTGCGCCACGCGCCCCGCTGTAATAAAGTTGAAAGAGAGTAAAAAAAATAGGCACGTCGAATCAACAGCGTGTAGTGTATACGTATAACGTTTTTATGTATATATCGTTCATTAGCTCATTAGTCCCTCCGAGTACAGCTTATATACTATAAGGTATACCGTCTGTACTATATATCGTACGTATATATGCAACAGAAATCGCGATCGAGACAGGAAAGAGGCCGACAATCGTTTTTTCTTTCTTTCTTTTATTTATTTCTTCTTGCTCTCTCTCTCTCTCTCTCTTTATGCCGACGTTTTCCTGCAATTACAAATTTGCTTTCCAATACGGTTAAATCAATCCGTGCGCGGGCACTAATGTATAATAATCGATCTCTTTGGAGATCGGGATGATCGGTATGCGTCGAAATTATGCACGCAAGCGATCGTCGTCGTATACATACACGTACGCGACGATAAATATACGTGTACGGAATGATCGAGAGGCGCGCGCGAACGGAAGCATAAAACTCACTCGAGCGCCCCGGTAAATCACTTATTACCGCGCGTCGTTTTATTTTATTAATTTTTTTTCTCTTCATATTTACACAATGTTATTCTTATATATAGTACGTTATTATATAGAGCCGCAAACTGACCCAATTTCACCTAAACAGCGGCGGCAGCAGCAGTCGAATATTAAATATCCGGCCTTATAAGAGGTGCGCGCGATTAGCGCAGCGAAACCGAGTGAGCTACTGCCCCGCGTCTGCAGCATGCCAGCTGTGTATACAGTACTTTATGGATATAGAGGATCGTGAATCGGCTGCTGCACTTATTTCCGCGATACGCGTGGCACAATGTAATAATAAGTTCAAGCTACTGTGTCTGCTGCTGCTGTTGTTGTTGTTGTGACTCGCATCAGCGATCAGCGACTCGAGTGCAGTATAATGCACACATACGTTAGAGCCCGCCGTGTAGACAGACTTTACACTCGATGCTCGTCTCGGTGTGACGAAACTATGTAGCATATGTGCAGCGGACATTCTTTTCCTTTTTTTCTTTCTACTACACTCGAGTTGCAATACGTCTTTCGAATCGTACATTATGATACCGCCTGTGCTGTGATTGCTTGAGTTGGATTTATTACGATGAACTCGAGCGGACATAGTGCACGTTACGATGCTACAACTCCGTTTTTTTTTTCGTTGCATCATAATATATCGCGTTACTTTGATTTTTAAATAATTATAAGTAACTTCGAAATTTTAACATTTTCTAATTTATTTTTTACCTCATTATATTAACGTGTCGAAAATCAGCCACTAATCGCGTAAGTCCAAGTTCCAAGTTGCACATTACTAAGCTCGTTACGCCAGTAAAAAAAAAGTACTTTAGTCTCGGCCGCTCGATTCATTATAATACACATTATATCAGTTACGCTTTGCCTCGAAAGAGAGCTTCAAGATCGCAGTGGTATAGTAGTTGGCTTCGCGTCCTTTTGCTCGCGCGCGTACGTACGTATATCCTTTTTACGAGTTTAGCGATCGTGTCCAGCCAAGGTCCCTCTTTCCTCGAGAAAGCCAAAGGAAAGGAAAAAAAATAATAAAAATAAAACAAGCTCTAAATGGGTCGCGTATAATTATCGTTTATATTATGTATATATCCTGCGACGAGTTGCTGGCGATGCAGCACAAAGCTCGCGCTACGCGACACACACGTGCTTCAGACGACGGCGCAACAATATATACCTGGGAACGTTACAATCAATCTTTCGGGGCGATGAATAGCTCGAGATGTGCTGCCCTTTAAAATATATTATATACATAATACACCACCGCAACGCGCCGAGCAACGAGTTCTCAGGTGCTGATTTAGCCGCTTCGAAATTGCTATTTTCGTCTCGACTCGCGATCGTGTGAGCTTTTAAATATAAATTTTGTTCCAAGTGCGCGGGGTAGTTGCAGCCCTCGACCCGTGCAGTATATGTACAAGTCCTAAGTATCGCATGTGCTGCGGGCGAGTGACGAACGTATGTATACAAAATATATATTTTACAGCTGCGAGCTTTAATCTCATGCTCCCGCGCGTTATAGCTGTATAATTCCATCCTACACCGAGACTCATTATTCTATTAATCGCTCCCGTAAGCTCGCCTCGCAAGCATGCTATGTGCTGCAGTGCAACGAAACGCAAAAAAAAGGTGCAGAGTCTCGACATCGCACAGTCGTTGTAAGGCAGAGATGCGATAAACTTGGCATGTGTGTCGCTCGGCTGCGTCTTGCACATATACGTTGGGCCGTTACCTCTGTTTCTTTTTTTTTTCTTCTTTTTTTTTCATCGTCGACACTTGCGAAAAAAAAATGAAAGGATGAAATATCCTTCTTTTTTTTTTGCTTTACTCGATAAGCGAGAAAGTTGAGTCGTTACATTTACGTACACGAGTGCGACATAAATCACACCTCGCACGTGTATAGTACGGCAGTCAACCGCTGCTGCGGAGGTACGAGAAATAGAAATTGTCCTTTATGACTCGGCAGCGTGATGTCAATTATATTTCGTGTACCGCCAGAATATATGAAAGAGAAGAAAAAAAACTCGTGTATGCGCGCGGCTTCACAATGAATCAGCATCAATATTCCTCACACTTGCTCCGGTTCAATTCCCTTGATTGCCTTCTTCCCGTATTTAAAGCTATAAATCTTATAATCGAAGAAATTTCGTTGATGCTTTTTGTATTTTGACATTTCCGCAGAGGGAGATCCTGGTTAACGAGGGCACAGCTTAGCTCGATTCCCGATGCACGTCGATGATCATAGATGCATTATCTGCCGCATATCTACATCATCGTCGTCGTTATCATGGGATCACGCTCACCGCAGCTGTGATTATCGCTGCAGCGCAGGGCGAGGAGGTCGCCGACGACAGGGAGGAGGCATGCGACGACCACCCTCATCGCATCCTCGTAAATCCAGCGCAAAATTACGATTTCGTACACAAACACAGGCACATCCGCAACGAGGATGATGCGAGGAGGAGGAGGCGGTGGAGGGGCCGCGGCTGCCCCGTCGTTTCGGGTGCTGTCGCCGGCCGGTGTCCGGGTGCTGTACGAGCCGCAGGCGGTGCTACGCTCGCCGCCGCCGAGTCGAGCACCCGAGCCGTACAAGGTGGCGCCGGTCCAGCAGCACTCGCAGGGCGCCCGATCGCAGCGCAAGTCCAGCTTCGCCATCATCGCCGAGGCCAGAGCACCCACGCCACGGGCCCTCAGTCCGAGTCCGGCCTCGAGGCCCACATCGCCCGGAGGTGGAGGAATCGCGTCCGGTCGACTGTCGCCGTTCAGGGGTCGAGGCTTTCGGGGACCACTGCCCAGGTCCCGATCCTCGGGGACGGTTCACCAGTCGCCCTCGGGACGAGCCGCCTCTCGCTACAACAACAACAACAACAATCAGTCGCAACACAGTAGCCCGAGACACGGTAGTCAGATCCCGAGGCCGGCGCGAAGTCGATCTATCTCGGCGAGTAAGGAAAACGAGCGACCAGACAGCAACAACAGAGCCTCGCCGAAATTCGGTCGTAGGGCCGCTCGACGCTACAATTCGAGTATGGCAGCTCAGCAGCAGCAGCAGCAGCAGCATCAAAAGCAAAATGGTAGCGTTGGTGGTAGTAACGAACATTATGCGGCTGGACGCAGACAGCAGCATCGGGGCCAACAAATGCCAAAGTCACCGGGCGTGGCGATTATCAAGGTAATATCGATTTTTTGTTAGATAAAGTAAATAAGCCAATGGATGAACGTATTTCCAATAGATAGATAATTAGGTATTTTTATAAAATAAAATGAGAATATCTTGATTTAATTAGAGTCTCAAATATTGAATAAATATAGCATAACGGAATTATAATTATCAATAAAATGATTGATTGCTCATCTACTGAAAATATATTCATCTATTGATTTGATTACTCGATTGTTTCATTTGATCAATCCACGACTTGGCACAATCTTTACGAATTTTTGTACCACTTAAAACTATACCCGTTACATAATGCCACAGACTCCGAAACCAGCGCCGAGATCGTCGATGCTCGGCCGCGACGGGAGAACCGTCGCTCCGTCACCGGAAAGAGCCAAGAGGAATCTGCTCGCGGTGCCGCCAAAAAATACCGGCCGGGGCAACAAACGATTCGTCACTGCCAAGGCTGCTCCGAGTGACAACAAAAATCAGTCGAAGGCCGCCGCCGCCGCCGTTCCCGCGACGCCGGACTCGCCCTCGAGAATTCCACTGAGACAGCAACAGCAGCAGCAGCAGCAGCGTGGCAATGGCACGGCTGTGGCCGTGTCCGACGCGCCCAAGGTCACTGCCACTGGAGGGACAGCGGACAAGCCGCCACCCGCGCCAACGATAAACGGCGCCAAGGTCAGCTTTCGGCTCTTATATATGTATGCATAGACGAGTTCAATCAATTTTACATTTACACGTATCCAATTTATTTTTACGTAGGATGGTCGTAACAACGTCAGCAGCATCCCCGAGGAAGCCGTCCCCGCCGAGCGCAACAATTTGGCCGAGCTGCTGAAACAGTCTTCCGTAGCGGCGGGCGGCGCCTCGAGCGTCGTCAACACCACGACGGCGACGGCGGTGCAGCCGCTGCAGATCGACGCCGCCGCCGTCCTGGCCGAGGCCGAGCTCGTGGCCAAATTATCCGCACTGGAGCAGCAGCAGAAAAAGGAGAAGGACGAGAACAAACCAGCTGGCAGTCCACTGGTGACTATTTCGAGGCCGAGTCCGACGCCCGACTCGCTGACCAAAGGGTCGAGTGGGAGTGCTAATGCTCCCGCTGCGGCTCAGAGTCCGGCCAGTCAAGAGACCAAGACACAGACGATGATCAAGCACTTTGGAACCGGAGCGACCGGTGCTACGAACGAGACTGCGACGACGACGGAAAAGCAGAGTAATCAAGGTGCAGCGGCCAAGGTAAAAATTTTGATAATGTGTATTAATTATCAGAGTACTGATACCACTAATTTTTCATTTACTCTATTAAAGGCATCGACACCAACGACGGCGGACGACCAACCGGACAAACAGAGTCAATCTTCCAAATCTCTCACGCGAAAAGTCGTTAAGGTCGCCAACGGTGCAGCAGCAGCAGCAGCAGCAACAGCTGCAGCGACTGCAACAGCGTCAGCAGCCGCCTCGAGCAACGGTGACTCGAAACAAGCCTCGCTATCGTCTTCAGCAGCCCCAAGTCCGAGTCCCGACGCCGACCCGGGCGCCGACGGTTCCGAGCGTCAGGTCCGCATAAGCTCGGACTCGCCGGCGGCCGGCAGCTATCGCTCGTCCGACACCGGGGTCAGCGTCGACACCGTGAAAGGCGGTGGCAACAATGCCACCGGAGTCTCGTCGGCCAAGGAGCGCAGCGGCTTGCTGATCAAGAGGCCCGAGGAGATCGAGACGCTGAGCGGCAACGTCGTCAGGCGCAACGGCTCGGAACATAATACGTGAGTCGAGAGATAGCACACACGGTATAATATGTGCGCGGCGAAAGATAGATCGGTGCGGTTGTTATTTATATAATTAAGCGCGTCCCGTAGTTCTCTCTCTTTCTCTCTCTGGTCGATTCGAGCTCACACATATGCATACACAGTACAGTAAGTATGCCTGTATATATATCGGAAGAGACGTCAACGGACCCGCGACTCTCGTAAATCAGTCGACGAGCTACGACCATACAATGTATATGGCACCGAGAGAAAATGTATGCAGAAACTCGCCGTGTGTCCGCGAGCGTAAATAGCCAAACTATCCCTCGCCTACACACGCCGACGAGTGGTATAACTGCTCAGTTCGGACACTCGCATATAGATACGTCGTTGCACGAGAAATGTCGCGTTCGTCGTAGAAAGACTACGACTATCCGAGACTTGCGAAGAGTAGTCGATCGCGTGCCCCTCGCGCAAACGCCAAGGTCACTTACCCCGAAAGAGAGAGACCGAACGTGTCTATATCATGCTGATAGGTAAATCCTTAGCCATCGTATCCAGTAAGATCATTTTTTTTTCTTGAACTTTTCTCATAACTTTTTAAAGAATTCGAAAGATCGAGACTCGAGACCGATTAAGATGTTACCATAACACGTTTGGTCTCGATCGGTGAGCGAGAAAGTAGACTAGCCGCTCGCGCGCTCCTTCACTTTTATAATGGTCAGCGCGATAAACTTTTATCCATGTGTGTATACGTAAGTATGTCTGCGCCCTCATACATGAGTGCTTGGGATCGCTCTATGCACGAAGGGGTCAAGCGGGAGTGCGTGGCTCGCGCTCGCGAGAAAATCAAAGCCGCGCTCGACTCGACGTGTACGGACTCTCTCTCTCTCTCTCTCTCTCTCGAGGCAGGATACAATATTGATCTCTCTCTCTCTCGTTGTATACGCTACGCGAGTTGGCTGCAGCACCTACCTACTATACAGTCGAGCGCGCAAAAATCAAGGTGTGCTTGCGGCGGTGGCCGCGATCGCGTGACGAGGAGAGTCTCGAGCCTTACTTATACACACCTCCTTCGTCCACCCCCCGCGTCTTAACGAAAAGCTTGACCCTTCCTTTATAATACATACATACATACATACATACATACCTACACACAGGTAGGGCTGGACGTATGTAGGGAAACGCGCGCGCAGCCCCTCCGCCTTGCTCTCCTCGTTACGATATGCATATATTGTACACAGCGCGTGCATATACTTACATACACACACGTATAACGACGTGTATGTAGGACTGACCACAGTCCTAGAAGAAAGCTCGGCCAAGCGATCGAGCCTCTTGCTGCTCTTATTTCGTCGTCGTCGTCGTCGTCCTTCGAACCGATTCCGTGCCGCAGTCAAAGCCGAGAGAGCTTTCTCAAAAGCTCCGCGCTGCATGTGTGTCCAGTCGTCGAGACGAGCCCGTCCTGCAAGCTTGCGACGCGGGCGCGCACACGTCGTTTATTTTTGTCGCCCGTTTTTTTGTTGATCGTTTCGAAATTGTCAGTGCGGTGAGTTGTGTTTATATAAAGCGTAAAGAGACAACCGATTCGTCGCAGTCACGAAGGCCAAGGGCATTTACCTGATTTTTACCCTCCTCCGAGGTAGCTCGTATTTGGCAACGTAAGCGACAATAATTCTTGTTCAACATCGCGTCATTGACACTTGTTTAACTTTATTACGCATCAGGCGCCAGTTGAATGACTATCCATCACCGTTCGCACAACACCTCTCCACTGCGACAGACTTCCAATAATCGAACCGTCCATACTGCACTGCACCTATCGCGCGAACGCACACGCGGCGAGCTTTCGATTTATCGTGCGCGCGCGAGCTTTGCCTGCGCCTTTTTTTTTCGTCGATCACCTGCGTTGTAATTTATGTTTCGCGAGCTTTTGATGGATTGCGCTTTCGAATTTTATCGAATTCTAACGCTTCTATACTATTCTGTGTGTATCGAATTGTTTTGCCACGATCGACTGCTTATGTGCACTGTACGACACGAAATACGTTGATATTAATATACACGCGTATTACCGATCTCGCTGCGTATTATTATAATCAACGATTCGCTTTACGCGTTCCAATGAGCACGACACGGTTATTTTTTCATTTCTTCGGGCCGATCGATCGATGATATGTATAATATGCAATGCATCAAAAATTTCTCGTTACGTAACGTTGCGAAATTCGTCATGATGTATGACCAGTACAAAATGCAAATACCACAGCATACGTCGATATCAAGCTTCCTCGTGTTACGTATAGTACACGAATTTGATTAATACGGCCTTGGCGATAAACTCGATCGACCCTTTCTGCTCTTTCTTTCTTTTTTTCTCTTTTCGCGTGTCCTGCACACGCTCGCGGCGGTCATACTGTAATACACACATTTTAACACTAGTCCACGTGTATCACGCGACAAAAATAAGTTCTAAGTACTTATTAACATCAAAGTTCGGTGACTATTGACTTTAAATGTAATCGTGTGTTTCACAGAGTAACTGGCGTCGATCAGCTCGATCAATCGGCGACTCAGGGTGGCGGCGACGCCAGTAGTCCCAGCGGTGGTGGCAACCGCTGGCAACGGATACAGACATTCTGGCGTCGCAAGCTCGGCCGCGGCAAAAAGAAGAAGCCAAAAGTCAGACCGGAAGGAGGAACAGGAACAGACGGCGAGGAGGGAGAGAGGCCCGCGCCACGATCTAAGCTCGACCTGAAGAACTGCTGGTCCCAGATGCGCTGCTTGGCCTGCAGGCGCGATCCCAAAGCGGCGGTGCCGTGGCCGGGCAAGCGTCCACGGGGCGCCTCGTCGACCCACCTGACCGAGCCGGCCGAGTCGGGAGGAGGAGGAGTCAAGGGCGGCATCGCCAAGGAGAGCAGATGGGCGAGAATACGGCGATCCTGCAGATGCCGAGGGGTGAACAAGTGCTGGCCGAGTGGAGCCGCTGCAGCTGGCGCAGGGGCCGGTGGAGGACTGGCGGCCTGGAGGCGACGTCACAAGCCGAGTCAGATCGCGCCGCAGCCCGCGGGAGCGAGTCACGGCACCGGCTGCTGTCCACCCGAGCGTCGACCTGCTGCATTATGCCGTAGCTTCTGGTCCAAGATCTGCTGCAGCTGCAACTGCTGCAGTCGTCCTTCCTGTCTGGGCAAGAAAGCCGCTGCCCAGCCGAGGCGCAGCAAGCACAGCATCGCCAGTATCGCGGCAGCGCCTCCGTCCGAGGTACGAAAATCCCATATATTGCATGTACTTGAAGTTTTTTCAAATAAGCTAATCCGATACGATAAATCGGCAGGAAAATCGACCGAAACTGCCGGACGTGCTGGTGGAGCACGGCTCGGTGATGCGCGGCGCCATACCCTGCCTGCCCGTGTTCCTCGCCTGGCTCTGTCTCATCTGCAACGTGTGCATTCCCGGCTCCGGTACTCTGCTCGCGGGTCTGTTCAATCTGTGCTGCGGCCAGCCCCGATTCTCGGCCACGGCCAGTCCCAAGGCCCGAGTCGGCGCTCTCGTTGTCGACGCCCTCGTCGGCGTATCGCAGCTCTTCACGGTGCTGTTCTGCCTCGTCGGCTGGGGCTGGAGCATCTGGTGGGGCGTGACCATGGTTCGCGTTGCGCGTAAGTATTTGCAACCTTAATCTTATTCCTTTTTTTATGCGTGATTACACACGACTCGATCGTTGTTTTTTTTTTTTTTTTCTGTTCAACAGGAAAGTGGAAGCGTTTCAAGACTTCCGAGGCGGCGGCGAACGATCCCGAGGCCAGAAACGGCCCGGAACAGGCCACTCTGCCGGCGCCGGGTGTGCAGGCCTTTCAAAGCGCGGAGCGTGTGGCTGCCCGATAGATCGAGGAGTCGAGAAAATGTTGAACGCGATTGCCGACGCGATGATCGGTAAGTTTTGTTGGGGCCTCGGGCGCGCAGCGATTCCACGCCTTTGTCAATTCGTCCTATATCGACGTGTAATATACTAAAATTAAAATGATTATATGTATTTTACTTGTAAAACCTTTTTTTATTTAGAGATCCGAGCCGCGATTATAAAACAGATATTTTTCCAAAACGACTCTTTTTTTAATCTAAATAATATTATTAAAAAAAAATTCAAGCTTGACGTTTATATCATATCAATCTTGTTTCGAACGGTGTACGATTTCCTATGACAAAGTCTCGAACATAAAAAAAGAAAGAAAAGAAACAGGCGATACGCGTGAAATTTATATATATTTTCCAATACCCTATGTAAACATAATTTATAAAAATAATATATCAAAATATTATTACATGTATATTTAACGCTAATGTACAATGCAAAAACCTATGAAACATATACTTTTTACTAATTATACGTAATTGTGTACGTAAAGTCGCGGCGCGCGAGAGACATATCTCGATTTTCGTTAAATATACGACTTTTTTATACACGCGCGCGCGCATATTATAAATTACGTCCCCTTTCTTTTTTGCTCCCGAAAGACGCGATGCATTATTGTTCTACTTTTTTTTTATTTTTTCTCTCGCCTAACAGCGACCACGATTCCGAAAGCACGACGCATATATAATAAATTACACTCGAGATTTCCAAGCTACTATGTACTAGCTCGCGCGACGCATATAGGAGAGAACGAGGAGGAGGTGCTATATAATAGCCGACGGTCATGCTTTCGGACGATTCTTTTTCATTATATACATACATTTTTTTTCGTAATTATTGCTAAAAAGGCGAAAAAGAAGAGGCGTTGTAAAACTATAGCGCTAACTAACGTCCGAAGTTATTATGATGTATAGTGTAATATCGGCTTTCACTGGCGCGGTTATACTGTATTAATTACCATTATTAACATTATTATTATTATTATTATATTGATAAATCGAATGCTATTATCATGTTGTTATATAAAAATTTTTCATAATTAATAAAGTCTTGATTAAAAAAAAAAGCAACGGACTAGTTTTTTTGCTTTTCTTTTCACACTCCATGTATATAAATTTTCGTGCTTCAAGACGATTTATCACACAGACTTACCTTGGCGCGTGGAAATCAGCGAGGCGAGTCCTTCGCAGTGGTATATTATACGTGTGTGTCGTGTGTGGGTGCGCTATCATGCCGCAATCGAAGCCCAGCCGCGTCATGTCACGCGGGGATGCAACACACCAGAGACAACGTAACGTATAATAATTGTCCAAAAATACGTAAGAATAGATACGTGATGTAAAAAAAAAGAGTAACCAAGTCAAATTAATGTCGACGTAGTAATAAGAGCTAAGAGACAAAAGTATATAGAACGTAAAGATGAGAAAATCTGTTTGGCTTATTTTTGAGTGTACTGCAATGATGTTTCTTCGTATATAGAATATATGAATATCAATATCTGGATTATATTTATATCTGTGATCGAGTGATGAATTATGATTCAAATTTGGAGCTTTTGGTTCGTGATGTTGGTTGTGATAATGTGGATAGGTCGCGTGGGTCAAATTTTTTTTATATTAAGTTGTATAAATGAGTAATATGTTTTGAAATGACAATGAATTCGTTTTATATGCGATATACATATATATCGGAGTATATAGTATACATGTTTTTTCAATGAATCTGTATAGTATATTATGATGGCTAAATTAAGTCGTTTCAATGCGTTTTCATTCTGGATTACTTATTTCTCTCGATCTCTCTCTCTTTCTCTCTCCCTTACTTTGCACAAGTATCATTATATTTATAAATATAGTTTACAGAGTATTTATGAGGGTAGTCGGGGGAGAGGTGGGTGAATGTTTTTCTTTTTCTCATTTTTTTTTCACGTGAATATCGTCGAGAGAGCGAGAGCTGCGTATTATTATGTGTTCACATGTAATATATAGAGATAGACTACATGTATACGAGAAAAAAAAAAGTGAGTATAACGTTCAAAACCGCGAATTAGCACATCTAAATTTACGTCGACTACAATTACGTATATTATGATATCTACGTATTAATAAATATGTATATTATGATATGCAGAATCTAAATGTATATTATATAGCTGTGCAGTCCCAATCATTCTCATTCTCTCTCACTTTTTCTTTTATTTTTTACTTATATATTCACCAGCACCGACTGCACCTATCTATATTTAATAATATTATATTGTCTACAGGTGTTAGTATATAACAAGTATATTTGCGAGAGTAGGTTTTCGTTTTCGTTTTTTTTGTTGTTTTTGTTTTTCCCATACTTAATAATTTTTTTCACCACAGTGTCATTGAATTTTTCAGAGTTTGTGAGCTAGTCTATTTTTAGTATAATACGTTTATATATAAATATACATGTATATAAAGTTCACAGTTATATTAGATGTTTATGCAGTCGTATATTATATTGTATGTCGTTGAAAGTTGTGAGGGAAAAGCATATAAAATAGAGAGAAGCTCATTGTACAAAAATAGCAGGTATAAATATATCTGCAGTTTCGATTTGTGTCGTATTATGCCCGCCGTTTCATTTAAATTTTGTTTTTTTTTGGTTTTTCGTTCTTTTATCATTTTTTATTCTCGGTTTGAGTCCTTTTTTTTGTTGCTGTTGTTTTGTCAATTTTTACTTGTTTAGTCGAAAAAAACATAACACAGATACAATATGTCAATCTACTTTCTGTTTTGGTTCTAGGGGATTTTTCGTGCATATAATGTTGGAGTGCATTTTGATAGCTACAAAATATGTGCTCGATGTATATCTTAATGTATCAATGTGATCAATCGATTCACTGTATGTCAATTCACTTGCAAGATTTGTATGATTACTCTTTTACTCTCCATTTCTCCCTGCGTATAATATGTATAATATAATTTATGACTCTATCGTGGTGCAGTTTCGTCGTATCATTGTGTGCATGGTTATTTTTATTTTTCATGGTGCCCCAGTTCGACGTATAAAATCATGTGAACGATAGTACGAAGCATTCAAAATATCGAGCAGTGTGTAAATCGGAGTCAAACCCGTGTATGTATAGTTGAAAAAAAAAGAAACATGTACAGAATATGCAAACATCAATTCTCAGTGTGAATCTGTTTTAGTATATTACTATATATAAATGACAGGCATTCTCAATGTGATCGAGGTCTATCCAACCATGTATAGATATGCAAATAAGTAAAATGGAAAATATTTTCCTTCGTTTTTTTACGTGTGATGTACATGTATTATGTATTAAATGGATATATATATTACATGGACAATGTGAACAAAAACATACATGCTTTACTGTGAGATTTGAGATGTTTTTCTACAAATAAATGTTTACGTGTGAAAGGATTATCGTTGATTCAGTAAACTAAGTCCATATGTTCTTGTATATATTACGTATTTAGTTGTCATCTATATATATATCCTTTTTTCCCATAGGTATACATTGCAGCGTGTTTAATATTTTTTTTTGTTTTTCATCGTTGGCTATTTCGTAAAACATTCTGTGAAAAAATTGGCAATAAGTAAAAAGAGGAGCAGAACAGGCGAGATGCAACGAGCAATCGTAAATTACCCCCGTTTTTGTTCGAATATCCAATAGTAACTTCGAATAAATGCCTGAAAACGGCGCAGTGTTTGATTAAGTTTCATCTTTTTTTTGTTCGAAAAAATTTTCCTTGTTCCCGTCGAAATTTCATTGAAAAAGTTTCGAAAAATTTCTTCAATTATATCATGTGTGCAAAAAAGTTGCAGCGTTGAAAATTAGATACATTATCGTAGAGAAAAAACAGCGCGATTGATTAATTTGACTTTTGCTCTCATCGACCCATCTTCTCCTCTTTCCTTACGATAATTCTTCGAGTGAATGTACATTTTCTTAAAATTGATCAATACTTCAAATCGTTTATAATTGGTTTTTTTACTGTTCTTATTTTTTTTTCTCTGTTTTTATCATAACGGTGGTACATTATTTGGTAGGGTGCGCAGGGCTGCTAGGCACAGATAATTGACTCGCAAATTCAAACATTACAGCGTACGACATACAGTAATATACACATATTACACTTCCCCTTTTCACAAAACTCGATTTGCTTTCATCTATTATTATTGTAATATTCATAATTGGGTTTTTTCCTTTCCTTACTTTTTTTCTTTTATTACTTCGTATCGCTCATTGTTTCATCTTTTTTTTTCTTATTTTCGTTCTGCCAACAAGCGTAAATATTTGTTTCGAACGTGCTTCGAAAATTCCTTTTCTCACGTCACTTTTTTATCATTACGTTTAATATTTTTTTTTATATATCTAATTAATAGTGATGCGCGCTTATGGCTCTCGCAGTAAATTATGCACATACATGCTACGCGTGTGTGTATTATAGGCGACCATTATCGTCAGCGTACACGCACGCGTGCAATTATTTTCCATTGGCTAAACTAATTTTTTTCTCATTTTTTGGAGTTTTTTTACTTTTTCATTACCCTCGGTACGTTTTACAGCTTATAATATTTCGAGGTATGCGAAAGACTTACAATGGTTTCCATGACGTACAGTATGTCTATTATTTTTTGCTTTCTTCCTTTTTTTTAATCTTTCTAGAAACTATATATTGTTCTTATAATATACAATAAATTTTTTATACGACGAATTATCGAGCGCAATTGTTTCTTTTTTCAAATCGCACAATGATGAAATCCAAAAATTCTTATACACTGCCATCTGCACTTGAAAAATATAAATAATTGCCTCTCTTTCTTGTGTCGCGTATAGTGTTTTGTTTTTCATCAATATAGGTCCCGGAAACGCAGCTTCGTTCGAACGCAAATTTACATCCGTGATTTTTTCGATATAGAGCGAAAAAACGCTTGCTAATCCCTAGCAAATGATAATACAATAATCATAATCGTAATAATAATAATATCATGTATAATACACATAATTTGAATCATCTTACCCCGATTCTTTCAATATATTATTTTTTTTCATTCAAGTGCAAAGACAAAGTCGTATCGAACTCGAAGCGCAAACAATCTTAGAGATTAATGTCACGCGCCGCTCACAATGTGTTTTGGGGAATATCATGGCGATACTTCCGTTATACGTTATTATATTTATATATATTTATAATGCATAATATAATGTATACAGTCAACAAATCTTATTGTATCTAATTTGTCTTATCTTTTTTTTTTAAACTTAGTCGTGGGAAGACAGAGCTCAGAGACCCTTTCGTGGATCAAATATACATATACATATCAACAGACAAAACAGATGCGCAGAAAATTTAGGCCATCTTGCATCTTCATTTATTTCCCTTTTCGTTTATTTTTTTTATCACGCGCTAACGAGAAGTAATAGAAAAATTCTTACATATTCTTTATTTTTTTCGCAGCAAATATATCCTGTTGAAGTCGGAGAAATGTTCCATTCAAACAATGAGATATTCAATTAAATATTATTATATAAAATATCGTTTACAAAATAACTGAGGATGCAAGTTGAGGTGAAAACCCAGTCAAAGTATGTACTATGTACACGGTGTCTTGCTCTACTCGGAACAAATAGAGCAAGCTCAAATAAAAGAGGTACATTCTTTTAACAGTCGATCAATCTAATAGAGTAATGAACACGAATCACATTATTTAGCTTCACACCATTCATCAAGGATGCAGTTTCTTTCTCTCTCTCTCTTTCTCTCTTTCTGTCAATTCATAATGCGCTCTTTAATTGAATTTACGTAAAAAAAAATTGGGGAAAAAAGTACAAAGACCAATTCGAATTAGTTGAAATGGAACGAAACAATTGTGCAAATATTCACATTCGGCAGAGCGTATAGATTAAAAACGATAGTTTTATGCAGTAAACGAGACTTATTACACGAATTGCTCCAATACGTTTGGTATCTTATATACGTATGGTTGGAGATACATATATACATATTTTCTATATAAATGTTTTGTTTTATATGCAATCACACAGATTTTTGCGATTAAATTACTATAAATACCTAAAACGACATTGATATGATGAAAAGTTATCGGTCGATAGCTTTTTTTGAGGGGGAGAAGTAGGGGGGAGTTAGGGTGTATGATATGTGTGGGAAATGTTTTGTATCACTACAATAATACTTGGGAACTAGTATACTACAACTACGCTTCTGCTTGTTCTGTAACGATACATACGTTTAATATTAATGTACGTTTATTTAAGATGCGCGAAACTAATTTTCTCGTACTAATTATCGATCATTATTTTTCCCTTAATTATTCTACTTCGCAATTGGAATGATTTTTATATTTCTTTTAATTATTCATTTTGAATAAACAACTCGAGTTTCTTCTTCATTTTTTTTTTTTTTTTTTTCATCAAGCATTTATATATGATAGAAATGTCTCTCGAATAGAACTACAAAAGTTACACATTAAAAAGTCGATTGCATCAACGAGTGTGCATATCATCACAAAGTTATACCCGAACGACGTCGTCGAGTTTTTAATATGTTCAATGACGTATTTTCTATTCTCCGCGCCACGGTACATAATAAATACAAGTTTGTCCAAAACAAACGTTACAGAGTAAGCAAACAAGCGCTCCTGGCAGTATTAAATCCTAAAATAGTGAAGTATCATTAATTAACCAATAACCAAACAACAATCGTAATGAATTAGTTAAACAACCGTATGCTAACGATATGCAATTTATACATGTAATATTGACATAACTTATTCAGTATGACGAACGCATACAATTTCCTCGTAGCTCTTTTGATGCTCGACTAAACGCGCATATATCATCACGTTTGGTCCTCGACCCTTTCAATTTGCCGGAAATAGCTAAAAATATATATACCTCGCATTAAAACATGATAATCATCATTAAAAACGGTCGAAACTCATTTTCTAACACTTGCAAATATATACATATTACAATAGAATGAAGGATATGTTTTTATTTACGAATTTACTTGCTTGTCGAAAAAAGTTTGATACGCATTCGTGTCATTAATCGATATACTCATCATTGATTAAAAGGTAAAACGACACTACTTGTTACAACCTCAAATGTTTTTTTTGTATAATTGTATACATCAATAATTGATCGAGTTGCAGTCCATTTTTGTTGCTTTAATTATTATTAAATCGTTCCCCTGATGTATGTATTGTAAAGTGATAAAGAATATCGTTTAAAAATTTTTTTATCATTAGATTCATCGAATTTCACATTATATTTTGTTTTCTTTGTTTAGCATACACAATTCACAGCTGATTTGAAAATTTATTCACGCCTACTATACACCATTTCCTAACTAATAAGTCATTCATTATTTCGTTTACTGACGCGATATGCAATTTAAAATGTTTAATAAATTACACGTCTATAATAGTTTTGTATATATATTGCATAATAGCGCTAAACATCCAGAAAAATAAAATATTTATTCACGTGTGTGAGTGTAATATAAAGCTATACAAAGATATCATTTCATTTTAAATCGATAAGGCTTGCAAATAAGCCTTTTGCTTATCACAAGACCGTGTTTTTTTATTAAAAAAATGACGACTAGCTCTTCGACATTTACACATTTGTCCGGATGTAATACAGCGAAGAGCCTAAAAATGAGCGTTCAAACAAGCAAACTTTTCAATCAAGACAAGCTTTCGTTGTCATGCGCTGTACAACTATATCTTCGCGTACTCAAGAAGTGATTATTAATGGTCATACAACATAGGTCAATTCATGAACGTACAAATAATTTCTTTCTACAGTTTAGCCCGCAGAGATCGAGACACCTGCGTTATTATCGACGGTGTTCAATATTCAAATATCAAGCGTGAATGATTAGTTTCAAAACAAATGGCGTTCGTTACATTCTATGCAAGGTTTAAAAATCCAACATTATGTAAGTTGTGCTTCGAGCAAAAATGTGAAAGGAACTTTCGTTCACGCATTTTGATTACATTGAACGCACACGTGAGTTCAATTTAGCTGTATTTAAATTAATATTATTTGATTCGAGGGTGCAATCCTTATAGAAAATTAGATTATCGAGAATAACGTTGCTCATCATTTATTCGTTTTGTTTTTATAATAAAAAAATTGAATTCAAATTACAAAATACACTTTGTTTTTATAGTTAAAAATGACAGTATTTTATCAATAACTCTAAGAGCAGTTCAATTTATTATAACATATATACATATAAGAGGCTGCATCTTAATTATTTTCGGTAATTCAATGTTATAACTATACTAAAGTAGCCTTAGTACTTTGCAATAAACATAAAATTAAAATAGATACAATGTAACACGAGTCGTGCAAATTGTCGATAAAATACGTAATTGATTCAATTCACGCATAAATCAAACATTCCATTCAAGTAAATTACCAATGCAGAAAAATCTATGCTTGAATAAAATTAGAAAAATAATTATCGTAGAGTAAAAAGGAACACAGAATAAAGTATATCAACACAAAAATCATTGGTAGTGATAATTCGATTAGTGCCGCTCATCATGTTGCGCCCTATTTTTTTTTTATCTTTAATGCTACAGCTTAATTTAAACATAAAATATCATGTCAATGTCTATGTAGTCAAAAAGTTGAAAGTGGCGACAAAGCCATAACAATCGCTCTGCTACGCACAAGCTGCGTAAAACTTGTGTCCCTCCTCAATTGTTTATCTTTATCAATTATTATTATTATTATTTTTACATCGCAAGCGAGTGTTTTTATCGTACAGTACGCAACTTACGTTTACAGTCGAGTATGATAAAAAGTATTGCTTCGTATGAAAGCGATGTATAACAAGCTGTTTTGACTAAGTATCGCGAGTCGTTTCGAGGCAGAAACCTTACGAATGCGATTCAAAGCGCAGAGCTTCCTGTATACGATGACAAGGTTTTGTTCATCTTCGCATTAATAAAATTAAAAAAAAAACATTACAATTGCTCACGAGTCGCGCTAATTTTTTTTTATCGGTGAGCGGGGGGTAAGCAGCTCTCTCTCTCCCTAATTCTCTCAGCGTCGCAACCGATGGTGAATGTGTGGCGCATCTTCGCATCAGCAGCAGCGGAATGATTATCGAAAGTTTCAATGATAGCAACTTTATTTTTTTTAGTAGGGCCAAAAGGCCGTCGGCGGCAGGGGCGGCGGAGGAGGCGGCGCGGCCGTCTGATAATGAGCCGTGAGGCTAGGCGCTGCGATGAGTAGACAGGTGGGCGGCGGAGGCAAGGGAGGTGGGTGCGGTGGATGTGCCGCGTGCGGAGGCAATACCGGGGACAGTGCGAGAGCGGCGGAGGCTGCTGCCGCTGCTGCGGCCGCCTGCTGCTGTTGCTGCTGTGCTGCTGAGACGTACAGAGTTGCGGATGCAGCCCTAGTCCAAGAGCTCCTAGGGCTGCTCGTTGACGCTGCTGCTGTTGTTGCTGCTGTCGTTGCTGCTGCTGCTGTTGTTGTTGATGCTGTTGCTGCTGCTGTTGTTGTTGCTGCTGCTGCTGCTGCTGCTGCTGTTGTTGTAGACGCTGACGCTGCTGACCCTGGGCCTCGCCGTTCTATTCCGAGTCTTGCTGCATTTTTGCGTGGCCATTGTTAGCAGAGCTCGATGAACTGCTGCTTGGGGGGAAGTTGCTAGGTATAGTGCGCGACGAGGAGAAGCACAACTTCATTATGTAGGGGAATTTTCCATCTAAAAAGAAAAAGTTGAAAGTAACGTTAGCAACTGGATAGTAAGTAAAAATGACACAATTTACAAAGAATACTGACTGCTGTTCTCGATGGCCGTGTGATTGCACTCCATGATGGCCGCAACAGCTACGCCGACGCTGCTGAACTCGATGAGGCCAGACGACGAGCGCTCGGACTTCAGCGGGAACAGTTTGACCGTGATGGGCGAGTCGATGCCACGATCGACGAACACCTGATTGACCGTCTCCTCGGTGAGATCCGGCGGCGTGTTGAAGAAGTGCACGATCTTGGACGGTGGCTGGATGCGATTCTTGTTGGCCATCGCCAGATTCAGGAAGCGATTGTTCTTGCTGCCGGAGAAATCCTTGAAGCTCGGCGACTTGTCCGGCAGCTGGTAGGGATTGGTCACGTCCGACAGGAAAGCCTGCTTGGAGAAGCCCAGCTGCAATTTGCCGGCGTCCTCGCCGATCATCACGTTGTTGAGATTCTGCAGGCAGCGCTCCACCGCGATGCTGTCGCCCATCTGAATCATGGCGCAGCCCTCCTTGGTCTTCAGGAACTTGACCTTGCTCACGTTGCCGTACAGGCAGAACAGATTGAACAGCTTGTCGGTGTTGACTTTGTCGGGCTGCAGGCCGTAGACCATCATCACCGAGCCCTGATTGCTGCTGGCTCCGGGTGCCTGGTTCAGGGCGCCCGCGTAGGCCCCGCCACCGCCGCCGCCGCCGCCGCCCGGTCTGCCGGGCACGCCGGGGGTCGGGTGCAGGGGCTCCCTGACGGCGAACTCGGGCCCGGAGCCCTTGATGCCGTAGCGGTCCACAGAGTAGGGCTCGGCACCGTAACCGGCCGGCCCGTTGAAGCTGTCGTCGTAGCGCTCGTGAGCGCCGGCGCCACCCGCGCCGAACTGGCCGGTCACGCTGGCTCCTGAAAAATTGCCAGAAAAATCGAGAAGGTCAGACGAGAGAGTGTCGAGTCGTTCATCGAGTATCCGGTATTCTTTCGGTCGTAGCAAAAAAATAATGGAACTCAAATAAAATAAAAAATCTGTGCAAAATAAACCTTTTGGAAGTGGCAATAATCGTTTACCGTATGGCTGAGGGGCAGCCCCGTAGCGAGGTTCAGCCAATAACGGTGCCGGCCTGCCGTTGCCCGTGCTGCTGTCATTTTTGTGGGCGCCTGCTTGTGTTTTTGGAACAGAAAAAAGAAAAGAGACATGGTCCAAATAAATCGTGCTCGATTATGCATTGACACATTTCGTTGTGAAATTGTATGCTATTTATATAAATTGTTAATTAATTAAGTAGATTATATGATAGAGATATAATACAGTGGATTCTCGATATTAACGAAACGCTCGAGGGGGTTGATATTTCAATTCGTTGTCGCGAATAAATTTGATAGTTTGAACTTCGAATTAATCAAAATTAATTTAAAGTATTATAATTATTAAATTGTCGGCATTTTTCTTTTACCATTGAAAAAGCCTTGCACGACTTCCAATACCACATCTTCGTCTGCCTCTTCCACTACTTCCAGGTCAAGAACTTGTATTTTTACATTCAACTTCAAGCGTTTAAAATCAGTCGACGGAGAATACATTTTAATCTTAATATTGATGCGTACACGACTTACTAGGTGTTATAGTACTAACATCTCACAGAATTTCAATATTTACATCGTTGAACGAAAAACATAAATATGTGATCAAGAAAGTTTCGAATCTGTTTTTCCGAGGGAAGGGATACGGCATTTATTTTAGTTACTTTGAGAAATTAGCTACAAAGAAGTTCACGACTACCAGGATCCACTGTATAACATCGAATACGATTCGCGTATATCAGAATTGGCCGCGCGCGGCATGCTCGCTAGCGGGGGGGGATGATGCATCGATGCAATTAATTATATTGTCGCGCCACTGGATAATATAAAGCATTATACATCATAGTTATTATTATTGACATAAATGACGGATTAATACATAGTCGCTTTTTTGACAAAAAATGAACGATCATATACACACGTGAATCGAGTGCGCGCGTTATCTCTGTATACATATATACACGTGATTCATAATACATAATGCACAAAAAGCTATGTAGCCACTCAAGCGCGCGCGCGGGTCGACCTCGGCTCTTCCAACATTCATTTCTATCCTTTGCCCGGAGGACACAGAGAGGGTAAAAAGTATATGTATGATACACAACGCAACGAGGAAAAAGGAAAGTTTAAAAGCCCAGAAATGAGAGAGAGAATGGAAAAAAAAGTAAAAAAGTAGTACGTGTATACCCTCAAATATTCTGTAACAAAGATTAGAACTAGACCATCACCAAGCTGCACAGTCGTAAAGCAAACATTAGCCGTGTGTGTTGATTAGCATGTACATTATACATATTTGTCAATGCAAATTACGTATTGTGCGACTCTCGACGTGTGAAAGTATCGAGAAAAAAAAATAAGCTGGCCTGCTGATGCGCCTGCACGTTTTTCTTGCGCAAATACTGTACGTCCAGAGTTGTGTGTGAAAAAAAAAAATAGGTGTCGTTGTAAAACAATTGTAATAATAGCCAGCGTTATCCGATCCACCAAATTTGTACTTTGTTGTCATTGTTGCTCTTGTATTGGCTTTAGCAGCTTTTTCTTTTTTTTTTTTTACATGTACGAAGGGATGAGACTTATTGTGAAAAATGCTTATTTGCTGATTGGCCGAATCTCCGATCGAACACAATTTTCACTTACCGATCTTTGCGTCGCAGTACGTGTTTCTCTCTTGGACTCGTGTGCGTGCTTGCATGGGTGGGTGGGTGCGTGTGAGTGTGTGAGTGCGGCACATGCGGATTTTCATTCGTTTCGTGCGTATACGCAACTACACACGCTCACCACAGCCACGCGCGAACGCGAGCAAAGTGCGAACAACTGCTCGTTTAGTCGTCGCACGTATTAACACCTCCTTTCCTTTCTTTATTCATCATTTATTCAAATTTTGTTATTCAATTGCCTTCAATCCAGTATCGTTTTTGAACCATCATCATCTTTGCCACTGCCATCATCTTTCATCAATATCATCAACGTCATTTTAATCGTGATCATCGCGATCGTACGGAATCATCTCTTATCGTGATCAACCCGCGTCAACGATTCCGTTGGCTGCATCTGCACACAGACAAACATTCCAACATAACACCTCTTTCTTCCCAATTATCAAGATTACCTATTTTATGCCTGAATCGATTATAGTTGTGATTCTTGTAATGGTTGCTGTTGATGTTGTTGTTATATGTTGAGTTGTTTTCCGTCTTTTTGTCTTCTGTTGTTATTCATTTTTTCTCAATTTTTCTTGTCCTTTTGTTTCGTTGTAACATGATGTTGTTAATGCTGTTTATTTGATTTTTAATTCTTGATGTTTCATGAGTACTTGTTTTCTGTTGTAGTGACTATTTTCGTATTGTACTTGAAATTCTTGGGCTTGCGAACCAATTGATGTCAATTATCGAATAAACGACCGAAAAAATATCTTTTACACTGCAACGATTTCGTTAGTAACGAGAGAGATCCTCGAGAGGATAAAAAATGAACAAAAAGCAGTCAAATGCAAATGTTTGTCTGCGAGTGAAAGAAAGACAGTGCGCACCCAGAAACCTATTTACAGTATTACACGTTATCTTCGGAAATGTAAATGCATCCTTCATTCTCGTGCTTTATGTACACAAACATTTACGTATCGATAAACAATAACGCAAAAAAAGTAGAGAAGAAAGAAAATGGTTACATTTTTGCATCGAATAAAGAAAAAGAGAGAAGAATGGAGGGCGAGCATAAGAGCTTCTCGACGATAACAATGACGATATTAGGCTTTAGATTTAATAGGTGGAAAATGCATCGAACGATGATCTTTGATGCAAAATAGGTATATGTAGGGGATAAAAGGCGGACGAGGAAGGAAATTGATAAAAAAAAGTGAACAGAAAGACAACGTGAAAAAAAAGGAGGCGAGCGCATATTTTTCTGTTCTCCGTCGCGCGTATGTGTGCCTCGCGTATCCACCAGGGGAATACATTCAATGCACAATGCTATTATAAAGTGCACATATATAGAAGGCAGCCAGATAGAGTGAATAAGAGAGACAGAGTGAGAGATAGAGCATCCCAAGAGATAGTGATTCGAGCCGCAGGCCTGCGTGGATTGGCGCGTCGAGTGGCTCGCGCTGCTGTGTACGTGTGTCATGTGCCATGGCGTGTGTCCATGTTTCGATATGCAGTGTGTGTGTGTGTGTGCGAGTACATATATAACTTGTAATCCATTAGTGTTCATGATTATTTCTCGGTGATAATGAGAGGGCAAAGTGGAGGAGGCATGACCGTAAGTTCCTTTTTTTTTGTTCGCATTCGTGATTCCTCGACTCGAGAGGCTTCCGCGAAGCTCGATCATAAATGGGTACGTATTCATACGCGCGCATCTCTATCGATTGACCGATCCATTTACATTTATTGCGGTAAAAAAAAAGAGTTGAAAGATACAGGACGATGTTTATATATCTTCAAAAAAAAAAGGGAGTATGGCACATGTACTAAGACTCTGTTACAGAATATGATGTATAACGTATAAATTGACTTGAGTATTACTCCTCCATAAATTCATTATCTCCCAAAGAATTCATGCATGTTTCATTCATATATAAAAGTGAGTCGTGTTAATTATATATTTATAGAACTTTTTTTTGTTTATAATTCATGAATTAGGTACACAAAAAGCGTGAGTCATAAGTCGAGGTTTATGTTTTTCGTGTACCTATATATACGTATAATAGCAAATAAGTATCCTATATATAATGACGCATGGCGCGTACATATAATATGCACGCGCTGCGCGCGTTCATAAAAAAATGGAAAAGAAAAATGGAAAAAAAATAAAATGGCTAATAATAACGGCGCGCGAGTAGGTGTATGTGTGTCTATCGTAAACGAGAAAAGAGAGGAGCGCGAAATAATAAAAAAAAAATCGATGAAAACGAATTATCGAAATTCGCGCAAAAAGCTCGCGGCGCACGTGCATAATGCACAAATATTATACGAGCGGTATCATAGTTGAGCTCTCTTTTTTTTTTTATTATCATCATTTCAGTTTGACGTGCCGTTATAACATTATATCGTGTTGTTATTGTTGTTATTTATATTATTGTACTCGGCGTGATTTATATTTAAATATGTATTTAGTAGCAAACGCGCCGGAATTTACAATAATAGCGATGATAAAGCAACCGATCGATATGCAATACAATGTTTCTCGTGATTGTGCGCGCGCGCGGCTTATTTATTATGCATCATATTTATAAAGTTGAGTACGTGTATTATTACAAATATATATAATGCACACATGATGCGTATAGATACTCACCAGGTCCAGGCGTTGTATAATCCCAGCTCTCCGAGTCATTCTTGTAAACGTTCAATTTTGTTGGCTGTAAAAGATAAAGAAGAAAATGTCAGATCGCTGTCTAAATGGAGTATTAACGTTGCATTTCGCGTTGACATATCGCATAGGTACGAGACGCTTTTCGCGCGCAATCGCATTATCTATAGCGCATAATTAAATACAACACGGATAGAGAAAGTCTGCCCCGCTCAACTTGCGCAGTCAAAACAGAATCGAACGAGGAGCTCCGGATAGATAATAAAGTCGAGCTTTCGAGAGCTATAGGGCGCGCGAAATAGGCATCTCGGTGCAACACAGACGCTTCGTCACCTACGTGCGCAGTGCACTGCACCTGTGCGCGCATACACACACATACACACATACAGACATAGACAAGGCGTATAATAACATGCCTATATACCGGCCCAGTGCGACTGTAATGCAAGAAGACCTAAAAGTGTAAAAGCTTCGGGGGCTCGCGCGCGAAAGCAGATAGTCTATATAATAACGCGAGCTCGTCAGCGCAAGAGAAAAGACAATGCGCTGATGTGTACAATGGCGGCGAAGACAGAATGAAGATTTCTCGCTGCTGCTACTGACGGTATATACATGTATATACACGCGCTATATAAAAGCTGAGAGAGAAAAGACGCAAGTCCGAGAGTGCCTCGTAAACGTCGGGGAGGCTCTCGGCTCTCTGTTCTTTGAGCCGCGACGCCACCGTGGTACCGTTTTCGTCGTCGTATTGCCGTGAAACGCGTAAAATTCGAAAATGTAATGATCGAAGACTTTTGCTCTTCGTGTGTGTGTGTCTGTGTGTAAGTGCGAAGACGAGCTAGTCTATTATATATCCCGTGCATGAATACACATACACAAAGAGAGACATACGACGGGTTCGAGGAAAAGCCATTGGCCCGTTTCGCGAGCTTTACGATGAGCGCGTTCGCGTCATACCATTATTATCATTATTATTATTATCATTATTATCCGCGGTTCACTTACAAAGTGAGGCAAAGCGAACGAACGAGCGTTATGCGTTGTACGTATATATCCGCGCGCGTTCGATAGGCCAAAGTGCAATACATCTCCGCACAGCCGCTGATTACTAGGTATATAAACGCATTATACATACAAAGGTGTGCGCGTCTGTGTGTGCATATATAATACGTATATCATACATACGTGCGTGCGTATTATATATAGGTGGTGCACGCAAGCGCGCGAGAACCGTACCACCCGCAATCCTCTATTCGGCGCGTGCGTTATATATCCGTATTCCATATTACACGTAGGTACGTAACTTATGTAGAATAGAATAGAACCTATATACTACGTAACTTTCCACTTAACCTGATTAGTCGCGCGCAGGGTTACGTATTGCGTTACATAGTCGCGAGCGAGTCCTTTCTTTTTTTTGCCGCCCCAGCGGAAAGTGCACAGAGACGAGAGAAGATAGGAGGATCTTCCCCCGCGCGCTCGCACATCGAGCTTGCAAGCTCGCTCGCACATACGGTCGGCATAGGTTTATTTGCGTCTTCTGTCGCGCGTACGTTATATATTACTATACCATATTCTACATTATATGACATATATATGCCAGAGCAGTAGCAGCAGCAGCAGCAGCTTGCACGGCTATTAAGACATCGTCGTAGCCAATTACCCGAAAGTCGCAAGCTCTGAATTTTCCTCCCTTCTTCCATTCCACTCTCTCGCTCTCTTCATTTGTCGCATCTCGTTACCTTTTACCTGTATACTCGCGCGCGGAGGCGAACTCGAATGCCAGCACCACCACAACCAACACCACCCTACTTCGAGAGAGAGATAGAAATATATAATATGTAAATTTTCCCGACCGCTATAAATTTGGACTCTCTCCGCTTGACAGGACACGTCGCGGCCGATCGAAAGTCTCTCGTTCTGGCTGCCCTTTTCGTGTCGACCGCATGCGCACACACTCACATACAAACACACACGCAAAGTCGGAGCAATCGAGTAAGCCTGGTAATATTCGAGAGAGAGAGAGAGAGAGATATACTCGATCGTCTACGTTATAACATTAAACGCTCGTGCAGCAGCGTGTGTGCATGCGGTATAATTCGGCTTTTATTGCCATTCGCGCGTTGGGCGTTCGTGCGTGCGAGCGAGCTTGCAAGCTCTTCGTGTATATACTAATTAAGTTGGAATGGGACACTCGTAAGTAGCCCGCCACGCTCGAGCGCAGAGAGAGAGAGAGAGAGAGAGAGAGCAAAGCTCCCAATCAAAGTAATGTTTCTCCTCTCTCTCTCTCTCGCTCTCTGCCGAGGCAGAAATTATCGCGGCCCGACTCGCGCGTCCGAGTATACATACATTCGCTTGCGCGCATATTAGTGGGTTTGCACGTGTGTGTGTGTGTTTATGAGTATACGCTTTAAACTGCGTTTGAATTGGCCGAACTCGCCATAATCTATCATAACGCGACCGGTAGCCGTATACACGCGGGCATTTCGAGGCTCGGAATATTCGCCACCAACGCCGCAAGCTCTTTTTCTCTCTCTCTCTCTCTCTCTCTCTCAAAATAGTCTATGCGACACCGTAGCAAAAGAGAGAGAGAGAGACAGAAATTTTAAGCTCATTATTAAAGCCCGAGCGACGTCGCGCGCGGTGTATATATAACACAATTAATTTGTTTTTGCCAGCGACGTGCGCGCTCGAGGGGGCGTAAAATGTCTCGAGCTTTAAGAGTATATAGTTGCAATAAGCTTACCTTTGCGTAATCGATCTTCAGCGTGCAACATCCCGAGTATATGTCAGCTCCATGAAGTGTCTCCTTCGCTCTCGTGGCAGATTCGACCGAGTCGAACGTAATGACCGAAGAAAGGTAGTAGTTAAGGAAAAGAATGTGTGTGTATACGTATATACGCGTGATAATATAGACGCGAGAAACGCAATCAATCGTGCGATTTTTTCTCACATCTTTTTTTTCCCCATTCCGCGCCTTCGATTAATCAATGACTCTTTCTTCGACTTTTTACCCTCCCTCACCATGCGCCAACCCCAGCAGCAGCAGAGCACGCGTCTATACAGCTTAGAACCGCGGCTCTGCTGCTGCTGATGCTGTGCTGAGAGAGAAAGAGAAAAGCGAAAAGACAAAGAGCCATCGATTAATCCAGTTCCGGACCTTTTTTTCTCTCCTCGATCTCTTTTACTGAATTTTATTTTCTATAGTATTAAAGGATATTCGACCATGGCTTGGACTCCATTCTTCTTGAAGATAACGATGCGCTGAACCTGCCCGCTAGAGTGACTGATGGCGTGCAGAACTTCCTGCAACATAGTCAAGAAAACGGCGGAATTGCCGGCTTTGAGCATAAAAGCGGGGCCACATATATAATATAGTAATAATAATATATTTTCTTGGATGTGTGTGCGCCTAAATATTCGTCATCGTCGGTAGGTAGGTAGGTATAGGTATAGGTATAATAAGGTAGGCGCGCACGCATGGCCTCTTGCCACATTCGTGTTTATAATATTACATGTGTGTCTATGTGCGTCTGTGTCTCTGCGTGTATAAATGTGTGTGCGTTTATGAATCGTATGTTTGTACTTTCATCGTGTAGTTGATATATAATTCGTAGGGTAAACGTGCGCGCGACTCATCTTCTATATGGAATAAATTCCCTGAACGATTTGCGCCGTTACTTTCATATCTCCTTTTTCTAGCGACTCGCGACGCGCGTACGCGTACCACGTGTGTATTTTTGTTTATAGATATAAAGCTCGAGAGTTCAAGTTTGTATAATATCGTCGTTTTACGCAAACACAAAGTGAATTTCGAGGTACTGTAATAACACGGTAATTCGATAATGTTCGCACAGCTCTTGACCTAGCTAACGAAACTTCGTATATACCCCTTTTTTTCTCCCTGCCTGCCCACGTATTACGTACAACGGTACACGCGCAGCAGCAGCAGCTAGTTACATACATCCAACTTCTAGGACTAATGTGTCGAATCACACCCCTGGGAAATCGATCTCGCGCAGGTAATATTAGACCACGAAATTCGAGAAAAGCTACATATATACGTATTCGCAGCCGTCCCCTGCCGCCGCCACCACCGCCGCCGTATCAACTCTGCTGCGTATTCTACTCTCGAGGCGTAATTGCACGGGCTCATTTCTTTTTCAGCTTGCAACTTGCTGCTTCTCTCTCTCTCGATTCTGCCCTTTACTGCTGCTGCCGCTGTTCTCTCACAGGCAGGCATGAGTTCGCAGTTTATGTAGAGCTTCGCGCAAGCTTCGGTATATAGAGGTACACCCACGCGTGTACAATACGCAGTAGCCGTGCTGCATTTCTCTCGTTCTCTGCTGCACATGGCAGAAGCCTTTGCTTCAATAAAGTCGGGCTAGGCTCGCGGAATAAAATATACCCTCATCCCGGAGAAAGGGAAAGACAGCGAGAGTGAGAAAGAGAGACAGAAAAAGCTCCTCTATTGGCTTATACGGGGAAGCGAGAAAAAAAATTGAAAATTTAATGCACGCGAGGCATGCAATTACATCCTCGCGTATATATACATGATAATATAAGCTCGACGTGTGTGTGTGTGTGCATATCATAATTAATTACGCGGCTTTTCGGAGTGCTCTACTTTATATTTATCCATCGCAGAAAAAAAGAGGAGAGAGAGAGAGAGAAAGAGGGAAAATGATGAAAAAATAACATGCGCGCGTAGGTAGCAGGAATAGCAAGCTATCTACTCTGCTGGACGCGAACAAATTGAAACTTATATCATGTACACTCGGTGGCGCATCGAGATAATCAAGAGCACACACGAGGATTGCACAAATTTTTCCCTGTCAATTTGATAATCGCAATTGGATGAAAAGCTCGGCAAAATTGTATGTATACCACGTGCGCGAAGTATACGAACAAATTGAATTAGTCGCTACGTATATATACAAAACCTTTATAAAAATCATAAACTGTACCTCCCGCGCGAAAAGTGCAATCTTTGATTTCATTATACCGAGGCGATGAAAGAAAAGGGGGTCGTGCGCGCGCGCCCCGACCAACTTCTTATTTCGCGCGACTAAAATCTAATAATCCAGCGCGCGCGCGGCCAAGTGAAGTAAAGTTTGCTCTGCACTCACGCCTCTCGAAGAAAACTGCAGTTACTGCAGCAGCCAATTTTCATGCGAAAGCACCTCTCGCTTTCTCGGATTAACGCACAAAAGAAATCGATCGATCCAGTGCGAGTGTGTGTGTATGCTTTCCAGCGATCTCGCGCGCGCCTTAAGCCATCGAAGTGGAGTAAATCACTGAAAAAGCGTGGACCCGCGCGTTATAAGGAGAGTAAAGTTAATTTTAGTTAGCCTTTTTTATTGGCCTAAGTGAAAACGAGAAGAGAGAATAAGAAAGAGGAGAAAAAGAACAAAGAGCAGCAGCGGCGGCGGCACATATAACGATTTGTTTAACGTACAAAAAAGTCTCGGTGCTTTCGCAAAGCTGACGCATCGTTGCACGTAGCACGGAGAGCAAGTAGTGGCAGCAGCGGCAGCACCCCACCCACCTACACACATAAGTGAGTTTCCTTTTTCTCGCGGGAGAAAGAGAGAGAACGACGCGCCAAAACGTGCATATAATGCGCCACGAGAGTATAATTTTTACCCGTCGTCTTTTTAATGTACGTGTTTCTTTTGTTACTTCTCTTTTGTTGAGAGTATGTGTTTATTTTTTACTTCTCTCTTTTTCTCTCCTTCTCGAGCAGCTTAAGAAAAATGTCGCGCCTTATTTCATCCGTAATCTGCTGCTAGCTGCACCCCTTTCAGCTAAAACTCATATCTGCATGTAATTCAAGTGTTAAAGCGAGTGTGTAAATTGGTGTGTCATTTATTTTCGTGTATAATTTCGTGTATTTATGATTGATTGATTGAGAGAGAAATAATATGTATAGAATAAGTACTCACCACCGTGATAGGATATACTGGGTTGATAATTGTAAACAGCAATACGTGATTCGGTTTATTATTGTCTTCCCTAAAAAAAGTTGTGTAAACGTGAAACACTAAAAATCTATATGTACGTTTTTTGTAAGCTCGTCTATATGAAAAGTGCGCATACACCTTCGCGCGCACCACAAAACTTTGCATCGCAATAAACTTCAAAAGTAGTTTTGAGATCTTTTTTATTTTTTTTTATTTTCTTATTTTCATGTCAAATAGTCAATGAACAATACTTGAAAAATACGATCCACCTGAATTTGGAAAGTATAATATTACATTGTTTGAACCAATGTCCACGAATTCGTGAGGAATTTTACGCATCATCGATCCACCGAGAATTTAGGCCAATATAAAAATATCTGTGAATATTTATGTAGAAAATACTTTTATTGGTTAAACTTCGCTCAACCTCGAAGCGTTTTCGACATAATTTTAAATGCAATCGAAACAATAAGTAAATCGAGAGCCTCGAATTTACTCTTTCAATTTCGGCCGTCAATTAATTCATATCCAATCATTTCATGATCGTATACATCATATGGATTTTTAATCGGTCGACCGTATTTCCAATTACTCGCAGTAACTCTACTCTTGATAAACCTATAAATCATTTCCTCTTTCCAAATTCGGTAGATAATCATTTCAAATAGATTGTTTTCCAACTGTTTGAACCAAAAAAAAAAAAAATGGCATAGAAAGGAAATTGAAAGATTAACTACCAGAAATGAACTATCGATTCGATGCACTTTATTTAAAAGATTATATATGAAATTCCAACCGTGTCTGCAGCCTCTCAAAAGTTACACCAGCCAACCGAACGCAAAAAGAAAAACGGGGGTGAAGTATCGATCGAAATTCCAAAAATGTGACGCGCGCGCGCGCGAAAGAAAGAGCGAGCGAGAGCGAGAGAGCGAGATAGATTAATTAAAACGAGCAAACGGTGCATCGCAGCGGCAGCAGCCTGACTGCAGCCGGAGAGAGTTATGCCGAAGTTCACACACAAGTGCATGCAGCAGCAGCAGCAGCACAAGATGTGTACGAGAGTGAGAAAGAGATAGAGCGAGAGAGAGAGAGAGAAGTTAGACTTAGAGCCGACTGCGACGACGACGACGACGGAGGAGAAGGTACTTCGGCCAAGTCTAATAATAAGAGGGGTTAAGCCGAGCGTTAAGTGCGCGCACGATTTGGGACGCGGCGCGTTTTCTCGACGAGTAGAGTAGAGTAGAAGAGGCAGAGAGAGAGAGAGACCCCGACGGATCGCGGCGTCGACTACGAGAGTCTACTGCTCTGGACTGTACTCTATGCGCGCACATTGCAGCAGTTTTCTATGTCCGGGTCTCGGTGTGACGCCACGTCGATCATTGGCCTCCCTGAAGCAAAACCGTGTGCGCATGCAAAGCAGCAGCGACGCATTCGTTACGAGAGAGAAAGACCCGCTCGCCATCGATTCTTCCATTGTATATGCGTGTTTTTGTTATAAAACGCGCATCCGTTGTGCATGTGGATCGTGCAGCTTTGCGCTCTGAATCCATCGAGAAAGACTGCAATAATAATACCTCCGAGAGAGCAGCGGGCAGCAGCTGCACTGACACACACGCGCGCGCGCTAGTGCATACCGATCGAAACGTCGCTTGATCCGCCCGAGTTTCAAATCCCCGAAGGTATTATAAAAGCCGTCTCTCTCTCTCTCTGTCTTACACGGGTGCGTGTAGTTAGGTACGCGTATTATATCCGATATGGAAAGGCGACAAATTGACCGCAGCCGTGCAGTATAGCATTAGATAGACTGTGGCTTTGCGCTGCTGTGTGTATTCAAACTTTTGAGAGGCTCATATTTTCGGGTGCTTGCAAGTTCTCTGTGGTGACTCGAAAATTGAAAATACATATCTGTCCGAGAGTCTCGAACAGAACAGCGAGATGGTACACGGGGACAGACATCTACGTATAAATAAAAGTAATTGACGCGCGTTACGGTGTATGCCACATTTTCATATTATGCAATTGATGAAGAGAACAGCTAAAAAAGCTTAGGTGTATTTATATATGCATAACAATGATTTTATACATACATATGTAAGCGCGTGTATATCTTTCTTTCTTTTTTAATTTTCAAGTAATAGACATTAATAACAATAATAATTTGTTCTGACTCTGTAGTAATGGGCTGATGCTTTGTGTCGTGAGAAAAATATATTCATGAGTGTATGACTTCTCCTTCTACATATGCGCTATCTATATATAATACGTATGTATGTATCTCTCGTACATCGATGCTTGCGGGCGATTTTCTACTTTTTTTCTTTTTTTTTTTTTTTTTTTTGTCGTGAAGAAACAAGAGCTAAACGAGAGTAACGAGATACGCTTACCTTTTGCGTCGTGGTTCGTCTCCATAGCCACCGTACTCGTGATTCTGTGAACAAAAAAGAAAAATAAATAAATACAATTGCCATTAGTTATACGCTGCGTCTGCTCGAGAGCTGAACATTTTTGAATATATTATATGCGATATGTATACACACAATCGTTTACAGCATGTGTCGCACACATTAGTCATACATAAATGCAGTGCATGTGTGTGTAAGTAATATATGTATAGAACGCGAAACGAAGATGAAATTTGACAGCGTCGTCGAGCGTCCGGGCAGCAAAATGACTGATACGCGCAACGCATGTGCAGGCAGGCACACACACACACATACGTATGTCATACAGGAGTAGTGTGGTACAGAGAAAGAGAGCCGCCGTCGCTCTGAGAATAAGCAACGTGAGATACGATACGCAATACATATATACGAGAGAGGTAATGGTGGTGCTGGTGGGGGTCGGTCTGCGGCGTTGGTTATATTTATAAAACTTCATCCTCAACGCCGAAAATAGTATCCTTTCAAGATAGGTACGCGAGCGAGGGCCGGCTTTACACGCTCGAAATCGAACGCTCAAACGTCCACGTCCGAGCGCGCGCGCAAGCACACACATCTCGCACACGAACACATCGGAGGTGTGCAGAATTCGTGCAACCATGTATTATTATAGATGGGCTACTGTAGCTCCGAATTACTGATTACTTTCGGCATCAATTACATTTCATTTTTCTTCTTACTCCTTTTTTTCCGTGTCTAGATAAGAGATTGGTTATCGGAGAACCGAAAGTAGATCGCGCGCTCCAGAAAAAAAGCTACCCTCCCGCTACATTCGAATATTTAGACTTTTCTCTTTCACTCTATCCATCAGTCGGTGTACGTGCTATACGCGCGAGCTTACACGCCACGCGACTCCCATTTGTTTATTTTAACGAAAAATTCATTCGCCGACTTGACTAGCCTGTCAACGCTTCGTTTATCGCCTCGTACCTCCACCTCTACATGTATATAAGTTAAAAACGGTCATTTGGGCTTGCGCCTACTACTACCACGACGTTCCGAGAGAGCGAGAGAGAGAAGAATTATTATATTTATGCGTGCACGAGCGTATATAGTACACTTCCGTCCGCGCGGGGATGACGATGTCGTGAGCTTTCGCGAGAGATGCAAGCTCGGCGTCGAGCGCCGAGCGCGATCGGAAATCGGACGCGCACGTGTGTATATAATAAATCCGCGATTCAATTAGTGCGTGCGTGGCGATGCCTGCCACAATTTATCTAGAATGTGCGCGAGAAACAGATTGGCTTTTATGTTATGACGTTTGGAAAATAAACAAATTTGTATTATTTTTGACAAGGCACAACACACGCACACTGATTTTACGACACGAGATTGACGTATTCGGGGGCTCCCAATACCACACTACAACACTTGTAATCTCTTTCATAAACATTCCCATCGAACACCGTTATTTATATAATAACACGCGTAAACTTCGCGTTGTCCCCGCACGATCTATCCATTCGTGAGTTCATAAGGCTGTTTGACAGCAGCAGCATCGCGACGCCCGCGCTTCGAAATATTCGAGGCGATGATCGCTGCCGCCGCTGCCGGCAACTAAATATATATTAATCCATAAATCGTGTGTCTCACCGCGAGCTCGAGCACGCATCAAATCGAATGTTTTATGTATCGTAAAAGTAGCGCAGTGTACATTGCTCCGCACCACCGCCGAACGTTCCGTTCGTTCGTTCGCCGCGTGGCTATATTTCATCGAAACGTTTTAATTAAAATGACATTATAGCCCGTTAAGTCTTGGGCGGTGACATAAACCCCCGAGACGCACGCGCTGATGTGCTGCTGCTGCTGCTACTGTATATTGCACGCCATGTGTGCGTGTGCATTGGGCTTATGCGCAACAGCCACATAGAGAGCGAAAGAGAGAGGAGAGAGAGAGGCAAAAAGAAAAACAGACGCGCGCGCGAGAGTTTCGCGCGGCGAGTCGCGAACCTGCTCTCTGTACGCGAGTATATAGTCGGGCGTCGGTCCAAATTTGCCTCAAGGCATGCTACCATCCAACGACGTGGTTCGTCTTCTCTTCTGCCTGCAGCAGCGAGTCAACGTCGTTCGGCTCTCGAAATTCTCGTCGTCGCCTTTTTTTCTTTCCTCTCTCTCTCTCTCTTCGTATGCATGCATGTGTGTGCGCGTTGACGTCGATTCTCTATAAGCCGAATGGCAGAGTGAGCTCCTTTGGCTACAAGTCAGAGCTTGCGAGCTTTCAGAGGTATATAAAAGCTCCGCTGCTGCTGCAGATTCGGTAGGCGCGCGCGAGCGGAGTATTTAAGCTCTCTTTTATAATGCTCGAAAGAAACTATTAGGCAAACGATCATCAGTAATAACCGCCGAGACTGGCTCGCGCGCTCGTCTCGAGCGAATTTATAATACGACATTTCAAAGATGACGTACGCGACAAATTGCGCGTAATTTTTCTTCCCTCTCACAGTCGCGGCGCGCGAAAGGCAAATTTTCGGAGAGAGAGAGCTTTTTGGACGCAAACGACTATCCGACGCGTTATATAGCAGTTTTCGTGATATACAACTAACTAACATACGGGGAGACCTCCCTCCCTCTCTCGCCTCTCTTCATGTATACGAGTACGGAGTAGAGCTCCTGGGCGCGCGGCGGCGGCATTTCTCCTCTCGCTGGAGTCACGCCAAGCACGTGAGCAGTCTCGAAGCATCTCAATGGACTTTTAACTCGAGGCGAGCTTGCAGCCGGTATCGAACTCGACATGTGCTTACTCGTTATGCTGGTCTCTCTCTATATATAAATCCCCGCTCTCCTCTTTCTACTCTATCTTTCTCCGGGTCCGAGAGAAAACAAAGCGAGTACAGTACGTATATATGCACGGAGAGCAGCGATTGTTGGAGCTTATAAGGCACTTGCTGCGCGCGCGCCGCGTTCAATTGGTCTTTGACGCTCTAAAAACAGAGGCACGTTGTCGATTTCTAGGGCTTCTGGCATAGCAGTATTGCCAGCAGAAAATTGAGAGAGAGAAGATGTACATCTCACCACTGGCCCCGTGACATGTGTCCCGGCTTTATGGCTTTCAGCGCGACGTCTTGCTACTACGCATCATCGACGAGCGACCGAATACTTCGAAGGCTAGCTTACGTGAGCGCGTAAAAGAGAGTTAAAACCGGGGATGCCGCGGATAATTAGGCAGGACAGCCGTGATGAATGACCGATCGGCTCCGTATAGCACGCGCGCGAGCGGGTCAGCTTTAAATCGGTCGTGGCCTCTAGCGATTTTTCTACAGGCCGTGAGCGCGCGAGAGCTCCACATATACGTACAGCATTGTACAATATTTCGTGTATTATTATAGATACTCGTCGCGAAATTCCTCCGCGTCGTTAGAGAGATGAGATGAGAGAAGAGGTGCACGGCGCGTATTATTTAGCCGCTAGACAAGATAATTGGAACGAGCCGAATGTGACGGGTTGTAAGCTTGCTGAGCCAGCAAAGAGTGAGAGAGAGAAAGAGCAACACACAAATATGCACTCACACACATACACATGTGCAGTTCACTTCCGTGCCCAGCAGCTCATATATAGGATGACAGGCTGCTGCTGCTGCTGCCTATACTGCTGTTGCATACAAACGCGCCTCGATGCAAAAGCTGAGTCGCAACAATTGCGCCGCGCTCGTCGAATTCTCTCTCTCTCGCTCGCGTCGGCCGACGCCGTCGCATCCATTATAGGCGGTGCGCGCGCTCGTATGTGTGCATGCACGAGAGTAGCATGCGAGAAAAGACTGTGCAACAAGGCTTGCGGAGCCGAGAGAGCGTGAACCATTGGAACGTGTAACACAATGAGCCCGGCCCGGCGGCAGCAGCCCCCGCGGGATGACACGTAGTCTGCACAGTGCAGCACAGCACAGCACAGCACATACACGCCAAAAGGAAAATGGTCGTTCATGGTATAGGCAACTGGGACGCTCTCGGCTACTCTTTTTTTCTCGTTGTTTTTTTTTTTTTTTGCACCCTCCGCTCTCGTACTCTCGTCCCGAAGCATGTATGTATGTACGCGTCGAACTGCGGCCGCTATAGGCTACAACGTATATAAAGCCCCAAACCTGCTTTACGACCGACGGAAATAGAGAGAGAGAGAGAGAGAGAGAGCGAAGCAGAGAGAAAGGACCAGAAATAAATAAAAAAATAAAAAATAAAATGGGCTCTGCACGCGCGTGTACGCGCACACGTTATAGACGTCAATCGTTTCAATCGTACCTATTCCCAGATATAAACGGTAATCGATTTTCCTCCGCGTGCGCGCAAAAATTCTCTCTCATCGCGCGACTAATATGGGCGCGTCGTCGTCCTCGTCGTCGTCAATGGTCGTGGTCTCGTTTGCGATGCGTATCTCGTACGCGATCCACACACACACACGGACACACACGGGAGATCGAGGCGAAGCGAAGCTATTGGAGAATTCATAATGGCGATGTCGTCCTCGTCGTCTCTCAATCGCTTGACAAAGGCAGATGGGTATACATATAGGCAATATAGCATAGCGAGAGGAGATAGGACGTGAGGAGCGCATTGTGAACGTGTCCTCGTCTTCGTCGTCGTTGTCGTCGTCGCGCGAGGAGTTACGACGCACAACTTCTCTCTCTTTGGAGTCGAGTGCGTCTTTATAGAGAAGTAGAGCACAGAGAAGTCGGGGCGCAAGGGGATGAGAGCTTGGACGATATACATAGCAAGTAGTGCTACTATTTTTTACTCTTCTTTTTTTTCGACGGCGAGAGAGAGCAGAGTTCAAATCAGCCGAGAGTAGCCCTTGCGCCGAAAAAAAAAGCTCCAGGATGCGACCGCTGGAGACGATAAGTCCGTTTCCCTTAGTACTAGCTTAGTAGTACAGTATCGTGTGAGAGCGAAACGTGTAACACAGCAGCTGTAGTAGCAGCAGCAGTGGGAGTAGCTCCAGAGAAAGAGAGAAAGAGGATATGCTTCGAGTCGTCTCTATCTCTCTCTCTTTCACCTTATCGGGCCTCGAGCGGTAGCGTATAATACACTCTAGCTCGTTCGCTCGCTGCTGTGCTTGGTACTTTGTCATTCTTATCTGGAACCGAAGCTTTTAAAGATTTGCAAGTGCCTCGCGCGCGCACAGCAGCAGCCAGCAGTCAAGAGATAGAGTAGAGATGCATATACATGTAAATATATAGATTCGCTCGAAGCTCTCGAGTGAGAGAAAACGAGGGAGGTTGAAGAAAATCATCTCTCCGCTCGCGCAGGGCTCTGATGTATTTACAGCAGCAGCAGCAGCAGCAGCAGCTAGCAGCTAGCCGGTCTTGCATCGCATCGCAGAAGATTGACACTGAAATATTGCAAGCCTCGGACCAGGCCATATTCCGTAGGTAGTAGTGCTTGCTTTGACTGGTCTAATGCTTGTTTGGATTTCGCCGCTGCTGCTGCCCACCACCGACGCGGCTGTACCGCCGCACATTCCTCGGGCGCTATAGAGCTCCAACACGCTTTTCCATCCAGCGAGCGAGGTGCAGCAGCGGTGGTCGCTCACAAGCAGAAGCAGCAGAAGCAAACGATTCACTCGTACGAAACACGCGCTATATAATACGAAACTATATCTCCTACTGCTGCTGCGCGCACAAACTCGTAAATTTTGACTTTTAGGCCGCTGCCGACGCCACACCACCACTAGGCACTAGTAGCAGCAGCAACAGCCACCGATGCAGCGCTAGCGTGGTTCGCCGCAGAGACAAGCTGCTCGGGCCGTATAGTGCTAAAACTCGGCCGCAGAAGGACGTATTACATCATCATGTGCATACTCGTGCACACAGTAGGCACATACACACACGATGAAAATATTGCTGCCGCCCTCGACTCTGCATCATCATCATCATCATCGTTATTATTATTATCGTTATCATTGCCTCGTTTTCCTCCCTTTTCGCGTGAGCGAATAAAACATAAGGACTATGTACACTTGATCGAGTATCAAGCAGCAGCAGCGGGCAAGAGTCCGGATGTATCATTATTAACATCATTATTTTATTATGCACGAGTCTCGCGAGGCAGGCGGCCACGTACATATACAGTATACACATTCTAGCGTACATAAAAGAGCGACAAGTTTCTGGCGCGCGTGTAAAGTGATATAATGGATACGTCGTTTATGGGCTATTCTTCTTCGCGGCTGCACACACGTATATACACACTCGGCGCTGCGGTTCGGCAGCTATGCCGCTCCGTACGTAATACGTATACGTTTCACATATATTATAAATATGAACATAATATAATATCGGCGTTCTCGTTCGCTTCGCGGCACATAAGTACGGCACAGCACAGCACGTGCCGCGAGTAAATTTTATACCGCGCCCAGGATACATATTGTGCCCCGGACGGAGGTAGGAGAAGGAGGAGGACTCGCGACGAGCTTATACTGCCTCCGAGAAATAATGTGCTCGCGAGAGAGCAGCCTATGTAAAGGGAGGCTATCGTACCGTACGTACGGCGCGCGCGCGTTATCAAATTTTCTTATACTCTTTTGAATATCAAGTGACGAACGCGCTTACATGTTATATATATAACTCGCTGGCAACGTCGTCGGCGTGTAGCGGCGATTGTTTTAAAAACGATCGGTCGACGACAACGACAGCGAGGGGGTTGGCGAAGTAGTACGTTGACATCGGGCGTCGAAGAGAGAGAGAGAAAAAAATAGAAGACACGGAGCGAGCGAGAAAGAGAGCGAGAGCGAAAAAAAAAATAAACGCGACTACAGTCGGAAATGCTCTTTCCTCCTGCTCCAAACCAGCTACCATCGTCGGATATATCGATCTGCGCATCGCGCGCAGCAGCAGCAACAGCAGCAGGCACACCGAACTGTCATTTTCAAGCGACTATTTTCTAATCGGCTTTGCGCGCTCGGGTCACGCAAGCTCGACTCTTAGTCGTCGTCGTGTGTTTGTGTTTATATAGATCGGGAGCTTACGCACATACACTAACACACACACACAAAGTCAAATAGACGTCTATACGTATACGACTCGCACACACATACATTCTCGTATAATGGAAAACGAGAGCTCTGCTCGATAAATCGAAGTAAACGGACTCGGAGCTGTCGTATATTACTAATAATAATAGTGAGCCATCACGCTGGCCGTTCGAGCATAAGTATATATCGCGAGAGTAAACGGAGCGCAGATAGATAGCAGCTATTCGATGATGATTGTCGGTAGCGGCGAACCGGGGGTCGTCTCGGCTGCGTGCGAGTACATCGCCGCCGCTGACTGCTGCATTTACGTTTATAAAGAGAGCACGTACAGAGTAATATAGTATGCCCGAGCGCCTCTCATTTTCTATGCTGCTGCTGCTGTGTAGCATCGAAGAGAGCTGAAAATAAAGCTACGCGTCGGCTGCTGCTACTGCAAGCTCTCTCACTCTGACGTTACTCTGTATAGGCTGAATGCTGATGCTGCTGCTGCTACTGCAGTTACTACTATGTTCAGGGACGGCGATGGGCCGCGACGGACTCTATCTATCTCTCTCGACTCTCTTACGTCGTCGTAGTCGTCGTGTCGCTGACCGAAATATCCGGGACGACGACGAGAAGAACAGCATCGGCAGCCAGTAACACGTAAGAGGCGACAAAATCGCCAGAGAGAAGAAAATGTATTTGTCGCATCGATCCGAAATCCATGAGACGAGATGCGCTGCGTTTAATACGAAAACGGGGGTGAAAAAAAGAAAATAAATTACAAGTAAACATGGGCATGCACACACGACAGCGTCATTCGCATATTTCGCACACGATGATATATAAAAGAAAGGAAGAAAGTGTCGTCCTCGTCTCATCTCGGCTCGTTTCCCTCAACGTGGTATTAAAAGGCGCGCGATAAACACGTATGCAGCAGCAGCAGCCGCAAGAGAAAGAGAGCGAGCGAGCGAAATACGGAACACAACACGAATTATACTATACGAGAGATGCGGAGAAAACACGTGTAAACGCCTTCGCGACGACCATATACACATATTATGAATACTACTATACTAAGCGCGCCCGTCGTGTGTCGTACGGCTGAACTTGAAAAGATATTTACTCACACACATATACAGGTTTTCTCGCTATGTGGTTTGTACACATTTATTTATGAATAGCACACGCACGTTAGGATATATTTTTATATATATACGAATCGACAAAAGTGTCATGTGCAGAGAGAGAGACGCGCCTCTTCTCTCCACGATTAAAAAGCCAAAACAAAACGACGCAAAAAAAAGAGAGTAAGTAAAACAACACGAGATAGAAAAGAAGCAGAAGCGTGGTAGAAGAATTCGCGTATATATAAAGCTCGCGCGCGGGTCGTTACTCTCCTTCTGTGTCTCTGGCCTTCTTCTACTGCTGCTGCTTGCTGCACTCTCTGCAGTGTGTATATAATTTGTACGCGCAGCAACGCAATCTAAACGCGCGCGCCCGCCTGCCCGCCACACGATTACGAGGCCCGAGACGTCGACGATCGCGACTGTCATTTCTTCTTCCGCGTAGTAATAACAATAACAATTATAATAATAGCGATAATATATATAATGATGGCAGTCGGTCGGTCGAGACCAGCACGGGGCTTTTTACGTACTGCTATATAACCCACGCGAGCATTACGAGGGAGGAGCAGAATTGCATATGCCGTCGTCGTATAGTAGTAGTAACGGACACACCATACCACGCCGCGCGGAGGAATCAATGCACTCGTCCACGTACAGACTGTATATAGACGATAAAAGTACACTTACTCGGTGCGTAGTTTTAAAATTCTCGCGACGCGCAGCGACAGAATGCAGAATCGATACGAGCGTAGTAGGGTCTTTGTGTGCGGGTTTCGTGCCCACCCGCGCGCGCGCAACTGTATATTGTTATTGTGCGTAGCAGTGTCGCCCTACTGTATTCGCTAGATTTCGCATTTTTTTCGCTGCTCGCAGAGAATGCAATATTCGATATTAAGTATATAAGTAGAGGCTATTCGTGAAACGCTTCGATTCATGTCAACGCACGCGAGTTAAATGACACATGCCGCTATATGCTGCGTGGTGTATTGCATTATTATTACGCGGGTTATTGTGACGCAAGTGTGTAACGAGTAAAAGACGCTCTTCTCTCTCTCTCTCGTCTGCGATCGTCGATCTCGTCATCAATCATTCGCGTAACGCGTTATGCACATGCTATACAAGTCAGCGGGAGATAGAAAATAACATAAAGGAGTTCGTAATTATAACTCGCTCGCGTATGTAGCACATGCGGACCACCACTGCACTCGAGCACTCACACAGACACACTCGGTGGTGTAATACGTTAACTCGGGTAGCTTTACCAACGGCAGCACATTGTCATGGCAACTTAAATATCCATTTGGACGTTGATCGAGGCGTACATAATGTATTAAGCCAACACAACGAGAGGCTTTGAATATATAGTTACCACGACGACGACGACGACGGCGACAACGCGCAGCCTCCCTCCGCAAAATTTCTAAAGTGCAGCTGTGTGCGTCTGTGTGTAGGTGTGGGTGCACTTGCCTGCCCGCAGCGGAGTAGACAGCCTCCCCCGCCCGCGAAGAAGACACGACGCGCGCGCGACACGCTGATGCTCCTCTATTATACATATATCCGAGAGCTCACCTACATTCCACCATTGTTTCTCTATTTAAGCTCGTAGATCCTCGAAATTGGTGGTACGAAGGCATATTATATTAAATAGCGGCTCGACCGAATCGGCGTTGTGTGTACTACACGCGATTATTCTCCATCTCCGAGATTTTTAAATAGCGCCTATAATATGTAGCCGAGAATTCGACGAGAAAATTGCTCGTCTCCGACGCGCGTATTACGCGCGCGCGCGCACGACAAATTGGACTCTTGTAATATACCTATAAATATATTAGTTTGCGTATACGCTTGTGTGTGTGTGGGGGTCCCGATATACGTTGCCAGGCACAGCCAGCCATGCAGAAAATGAAACAACACAGGATATACCGTAAAAATTGTCTGTTATTATAGCGCACGCGGTTTCCGGTATATACCTTGTGCCTATATAAAAAGAAAAACGCAGGACAGATACGCCTGTATGCTGCCTACTAATACAGTCTATACGAGAGTCAGCGTCGAAGACGACGTCGATAACGTAATATAATAATAAACTAAAAAAAGACGCGACGAGGAAAAAAGAGTATCAGGTTAATTTCTCGACGTTTATCGTATAGTCTCTAAACTTGCATCGATTACACACAATTTTGGGAGCCAGCACTGATGCGTAAAGCTCATTGTAAAATTATACCTACCTATTCCTCTTATCCGTATCTCGGTATATAGGTAGGAACGCGCGCGCGCATCATCGCCTAATTCGGCTGATTGCACAATTACGAATAATCCGACTATATATATAATACGCTCGAGTCCGATAATTATCTCTCGCCCTATCTTTCTCTCTGCTGCTGCTGCTAACACGGAACGTATAAGATTTCGCGTTTTTAGAGCTTACAAAATCGCCGCTTTACGGAAACGATATGTATTTAAAGGTGAATTTTCGTCGAAAGAGGAAAAAAAGTCACGAGCTTACGCGTGTTTTTACTATTACTCAATGCGAGTTAGAATCGTTGACAGCGGCGTATATAAATAAATATAAACGTTCAATAATACTTTTCGGTCGATTACAGGAAAAAATTGGCTACTTGGTATTTATCTTCTACGGCGCGATGCTCGATTATCGAAGGGATATACCTCAAGCATGTGGTGGTTGAGTTTCCTCTCGCGCGATTTGTTTTCATTGCAGTAGGGAAGGAAACGAGGCGCGACATCATCGTTTTTTTTTCTTATATAAACGGAACGGAATGCGCACCTCGGTGAGAATATTCAGTTTACTCGTCTCCTCCTATATATACTGTACGACGCTCGAACTATGCGGGGGAGTAAACACGTCGTGTGTCACGATAGGACTATACAGCAGCCATCAAGATGCAATAAGACGCGAGGCATGTAACGCACGCCGAGAGGCATAATATGGAAATGATGAGACGTTCGCGCGCGCATGTGTTTCTCGAGCAGCAGATATCGTCTGCTACGCGCGCCGTTGACGTTTCTCGGTTTACATCGCTTGTAATACAAATACAAACGTATGTGTGTTACCTCGATTTAATGTCTGTACAAAATTAGTTGTCATTCGAGTGTGCGAAAAAAAAGTGCATCATAATACGTTTTCAAGACTTGGAGCAACGTTCGGGTATAACAACGACGATTGATTTTCGCGCGGGCGCGCGAAACGTTTCCGGGATAAAAAAGGAACGCGTATGTAACGAACGAACCTGTGCACACGGGACATATAGATACGATGACGGGTTTCGAGGAAGGAAAATCGGAGTCACGAGCCAACGCGAGCGAGCCCAGTGAGCGCGAGAGAGAGAGGATTGATATTCAAGAGGCGAGCGCGCGCGAGCACATGGATGTGCAGCTTGGATCGTTACCCGCGAACGGCTGGCTCTGCATGTATATTATCATCAATGTGTGAGTGCAGCCAAGTCGTCGAGAGAGAGACACACACGCACGCAGACACAGGTTCGAGCTGTCTTTCTCTCTCTCTTTCGCTGTCGAGAGGCACACTGCACACACACTCGTGCACATTCACTTGTACACGCATATATAGATCGGAGTCTCGTGCAAAATGAGTTTGCGAGTGTCTGTGCGACTGTGTGTGTCTGTGTGTAAAAGCAGCCGAGCCAGGCTGCCGAACAAGTGGTCGCTTCTGCTGCTACTGCTGCTCCGAAGCGCCGACTCGATTGAGTTTTTTATTCGCCTTTCGCGAATGCTATACATGTATATACGACGAAGAGAGAGAAATCCGGGCCCAGGCGAGCGCTCGTAGAATACATACATAGGTATACATAATAACGCGTGAGTGAAAGAGAGAAGGCTAGACTGAGAGAGAGATTCGCTCACTCGCACGCACTGCTGTAGCTGTGTATTATATACCTATACGTATACACAGGGATGAAGTGAAGCTGCTCTCGGGCAAGTCTCTCTCTTCTCTCTCTCGTCGGGTCGATCCATCCTCGACGTCGTTTTAGTCCTCGCGCGCATACAGCAGCAGCACACGGTGTACAAGCGCACACAGACAAATTAGGACACACATATAAATTCGGGAGGGGACGTTCACATTTACTCGTAAATGAACTTACTCTGCAGGCCATAGCGAGTGTGCAGCACACGAGAGACTATACAGAGCGTGCACACGCACGTTTGTGTGTACATTATTTGCAGAACGTGTGTGAGTGTGTGAATATGCGCACTGTGTTGTAGCGGCTGTTCATGCCTGCCACACACACACACACACACACACACACACACATTTTGTGTTTTGTATCGAAGAGAGAAAGAGAGAGAAAGAAACAAGAAAATATACACAACGAGGCAGGCAGGCAGGCAGTAGCAGCCGCAGCAGCAGCTTTGCTCGCAAAAAGCAAGAGGGGAGTCGATCCGACCTGTGTGCTGCACGCGAGCCGTATAGTAGTACCACCAGCCAGGCAGCATCAGCTCTTTCTCTCTTTCTCTTCTCGCGATTAGCACGGCAGAGGGTTGCTGCTGCTGCTGCTACCGCCTCATGGCTGCGACTATATACATGGCAATGGCAATGGCAATCGATACCTGCTTTCTCTCTCTTCGTCTCGCTCGCGTTCGGCGCGCGAAGCGGAGGAGGTCGTCGGACGCTCCTTGCCCACACATTATATACACGCGCGTCCAGGTGTCTGTCTGCCTGTGTGTGCGTGTGCATGCGCGCGCGCGCGAATATTATGCACGAGACGCACGACGACGAGCAGCGCATAACATCGGAGCTGCGTACACTGATAGAAGATACCATAACGTAATAGTCGCAGCATTATATGGTCAAAGGTCGGAGTGGAGCAGAAGTAGAAACAGCAGAAGCTATAGTCGGAGTCGTCGTCGTCGTCGTCGTCGTCTCGCACGCAGTCGATAATAATCGATATTACGACTGCCACATTACAACGAGAAGAGCGGCACGAGGCAGCTGTGTAATGCGTATCGGCGCGCATATAAATATTGTAATACAAACACAACGCGCGTAAATACCATGTTATTCTCCCACGGTTCTGACATTTTGTACACGCATACTCGTTCGATACATATGATATATCTTCCGAGAGTCTCGTTTGTTTCTCAACAGGCCACACAATGTGTGCGTGCGGCGGCGAGTTTTTCGTGTGTATAATATACAGAGATTTCGTGCAACACTCTTGTGAAAGTCCGCGACGATATAATGCCAACGCGAGAGAGGCTCTCGTCGGTAACGCGCGTCCGGCACGTCGTCGAGACATGGCTGAAAATCTCCCCCCGCCACCGCCGATACCGCATCCATTCAAAAGCCCATGCCGTATGTGTGTACGTACAGCCTTATTGGGCATTCGTAATATAATTGTCTATGCGCGATATTGTGCACGCGTTCGACTGGACGCGATAAATATAATTATAATAATTTGCTTGCACGTCGTCGTTGTCGTCGTCTTCGCATGATGTTGCGTGTGTGCATGGCTGTACGACTGATAATAAAAACGTCGTCGTAATGAGAGAGAGAGAGAGAGACGGAGAGCGAGCGAAAAAGAGAGTCGGAGTGCCGCCGCCGCTGCTGGCAGCAGCCACCGCCGACTCTCTCGCCGAATATATAAGGCTTTGAGCATGTATGAAACACACTATCGTGCGCGCCGCTACACACAAACACACACACGTATATTTATATCGCCTATACGTATATATCGGAGCATAAGCTGGCTGCGACGACGACGACGACGACGACGACGACTAATGCTGCCTGCTATACGACTAACAGGTTGCCAAGTGAACGCACACACGTACACACAGAGACACAGACACACGCGCGCGCGAGCACACGTCCGAAAAAAAGAAGAGTAACAAAAAAAAAAAAAAAAAAAGAAGAAGAAGACGAAACGCAATTCCACACGTGCGAAAAACCAGACGACCGCGAGCACAAACGCGCCTGTAATGTATATAATGTACCGCACGAGACGTGGGTGCGCGTGTAGGTGTGTACACGAGCCCATAGTAGCAGTCGTAGTAGTAGTGGTGCAAGCAGCAGCCCTCTCGACGACGGTTATAACGCGCGCTCAGGGGGGCAAGGGTTGCTGCTGTTGCTACGAACACTGCACGCGCACTGTATGGTAGAAAACACGCACGCACACACATGCGTACGATCGATGATACGATACAGAATATGATTAATCCACATGGACTCACCCTGTGTCCGGACTCCTCGAGACGCTGCCTCTTCGAGTGGGGACCGTCGCCGTTGAACGCCATGCCTTCGACCGGGCTGCTGGAGGAGGAAGTGTTGTTTGCTATTGCTGTCGCTGTGGATGCCGCAGCCCAAGCCGCCGCTGCCGAACCTATTGTTTCTCGATGGCTCGACGACGCCTCCTCTGTTGCTGCTGCTTCTTGTTCTTGTGGTGGTGGCCGCCGCTCGTCCGCCGCCGCCGCCGCTTGGCTAACCGTACGTTTCGTCGCACTCACTATAATGGCCAACGGGCGAGCGCGATTACGATTCGCGCTCGTTGAGAATTATTATGTTTATTACTTTATTACACTTGGTGTGTATGTTTGTGTGGGTGGGTGCGTGTGCATAAAATAATAATAACAACGAACACGATGACACGTCGAGATACGAGTGAATTTTTTTTTTTTTTTGGCCAAGTGCAAAAAACAGAACTTCGGGTACACTCGCGACGCGGCGTAAAGTGCAGTCCTGCTCCGACGTCTGAACTCCGAAAGCTGAGAGAGCGACGTGACGATCACGGCAAACAAACAAACAAACTCTTCTCGGAGCTCACGTATATATTTTATATATTATGCAGGATATGTGTACGAAGATGCGCCGACGATTCTTACAGCTCGTTGTTTTTTTCTCCTCTGTGTTCGTCGGCTCCGGGTAGAAGCTGGGATATACTACGATGTACAAGGAGCCGAAACGCCGACTCTCGCACTGTCTGTTTCAGTCACTGTGTGCGTCTCCTCTATATATATGTTGTTACGTGCTCCCGTATCCGTACACTGCACATACGAAGCACTGTATATACGTGTGTGTATACGAAGCGTTGAACTGCCTCTGCGCGTTTTATGTGTGTGTATCGCGTGTCGCCGGGTTCTCTCTCTCTCTCCCTCTGTGTACCGCCGCTAGCTCGCTGCGAATGCTGATCTTACTCTTCTTCTACACACACTGAATATGATACATGTATTAAACGAGTTATATATCGGAGCCGCACAAATCCATTCGTCTGTCTGTCTGTGCTCGGCGCTCGCGGAAACTATACGAGCCTGCGTTTACTCTTCTCTTCTTCTTCTTCTTCCTACTTCTCTTCGTTTTTATAACCAGACTTTTCGCGGATCACTCGCACGCACATACAAAGAGTAGTAAGCAGTTGTAGTAGTAGTCGAAGAGACACGACTACGACGACGACGACGATAATGCGAAACACAGATGATATTTCCTGGGGTACATATGTGTGTGTGCATATATATATATATTTTATTATATTTGTGTGCGCGCGCTCCCGTGTACGTGTATGAGTGCGTCCGTATACGAGAGAGAAAGATAAGGAGGAGAGAGATGCTCCGAGCAAAAGCGACGCGTCGTGACTGCCCGTAATAATCGACGTGAGCTACGCGCGGAGGCACAAACTTTTGAGCCTGGCCACGAGCTGCTGCTGCTGCTGCTGAAAGTCATGGACTGCGCAGTTGCGATGTAGATTCGTGCCGCCGCCGCCACCAGTTCGCGCACAGACAGACTTTGGACCAGCAGCGAATATTATAACGGAGTCGCGCGATGTTTCGCGGCTGCGCCGCCGTCGTCGCTACTTGTCGAGCCCGTAAACTCCAATATTTTGTGTCGTTTCCAGCAACCGATAAATCGCGAGAGCGTGTGATCGTGCGCGGGTTTTTGGTATATTTAATATCGGGGAAGAAAATCACTGACGATATTGGGCTTAAATACGTTGGAATGATCTTGAATGGATGTATTACGGGATATTAAACTTCATTGAATAAAGTGTGTTGTAATGAGAATCGTCATAAATAGATTAAATAAATTGTACATATTATGGGCACTGAATTTTAATTATTATTCTAGGACAAGTGACAGCAAAATACACAAAATGCATAAATGTTTTTGAGAAAAAAGAAAGAAGATAAATCGGTTAAGAGTCAATATATCTTAAAATATACTACTATCATTTGCCAATTAAGAAACTTCATGTTTTGTCGGTAAGTTTGAGACCTTATGAAGGGGTAAAAATTATGTGTATTGGCTATAAGGTACTCAAGATCTTCACATTTGCCGTAAATAATTGATTTATGATCAGTTAAATTTATTCTTATTTTGTACATTTTTTCACACATTCACAAATAAAAACTTTGCCCAAATGAGCTGATCAATCCTGGTGAATCAAATTGTGTTAATATGCAACAATTTTGTCGTATTTATCACATGTGAAATCTTAAGAAAACTCGATAATTTTTCAATAGGTAGTTTCTGTGACTTTTATGGACTGTTGTAGTGGAGCTATACAGGACCTGGCACACTTGCGGACCTGGCACACTCGCGGAGCTGGCACAGCGTGCTGCTTTCCATGGTACAGACCTGACCGACCCACCCTCAAAGCTCCCCCTCCCCTCGTACCCTCCGTGAATGGTTGAAAATAAAAAAAAATAAAAATTAAAAGCCGACAGCTCGATCTTATCATTGAACATAGGGGGTTTGATATCGAACTCAGATAGTCCGATGTTAAACTCAAGCTCAATGAGCTCAAACAGCTCAATCATCTCAAGCTCAATGATCTCAAACAGCTCAAGCTCATTGAGTTCAAATAGTTATGGCATAGAGTCGGTGTGAGACTCAAATAAACTATTGTTATTTATTGTTTTTTTATAATCAAATGAGGTTTTTATGTTGATGAGCTGTTTGAGCTCATTGATCTTGAGCTATTGAGCTCAATGATCTTGAGTTTAACATCGGACTATCTGAGTTCGATATCAAACCCCCTATGTTCAATGATAAGATCGAGCTGTCGGCTTTTAATTTTTTTTTTTCAACCATTCGTGGAGGGTGCGAGGGGAGGGGGTGCTTTGAGGATGGGTCGGTCAGGTCTGTACCATGGAAAGCAGCGCGGTGTGCCAGCTCCGCGAGTGTGCCAGGTCCGCAAGTGTGCCAGGCCCGATATAGCTCCCCTACTGACTGTTTTTCCAATGTTATCTCCAATTCGGTGGAGTACATGATATCTTCTCGCACTTGTCACATGCCTAACTTTTGCGACCTTCATGGACTGCTTTTTGGTGATAGACCAAACTCGTTATGTGTGTATATTTTTTGTTACACTTGTCGCATGCGTAATCTTTCCGACCTTCGTGGACTGTCTTTTGGTGCAGATACAAATGATGTTTAATTCCAAATTTCTTATCGCAATTGTGACATGCAAAATCTTTGCGACCATCATGAACTGTTCTTTGGTGCTGAATCATAATCCATTTGTAACCAAATTTCTTCTCACACTTGTCGCATGGGTAATTTTTGCGACCTTCATGGACTGCCTTTTGGTGTCTATAAAAAGAACTTCGATCCCCGAATTTTTTTTCGCAGTTGTCGCATCCGTAATCTTTACGACCTTCGTGTACTGCTCTTTGGTGCTTCAACAAATCTGATCTACTTCCGAATTTCCTCTCGCACTTTTCGCATACGAAATCTTTCCGACCTTCGTGGACTGTTTTTTGGTGTCTTAAAAAATTTCTTCGATCTCCAAATTTCTTCTCGCATTCGTTGCATGCAAAATCTTTGCGACCTTCATGGACTGTTTTTTGATGTTTCATCAAAGTACCTCGTTCCCCGAATTTCCTCTCGCACTTTTCGCATGCGAAATCTTTTCGACCTTCGTGGACTCTTTTTTGGTGTTTTATCAAATTGCTTTGAACTCCAAATTTCTTCTGGCATTTGTCGCATGCGTAATCTTTCCGACCTTCATGTACTGTCTTTTGGTGGCAGAGCAAATGATGTTTTTGTGTAAATTTTTTTTCACACTCGTCACATGAGTAACCTTCGATGAAGTCGTGTACCCTTTTCATGTGAAAGAGCAAAGGAGATTTTTTTCGAAACTTCTCGACGCACTTGTCACTTGCCAAATTTTTGCAATCCTCATGGACTGTTTTTATGTGTAAGAGCAAACTATGTTTCGTATCAAATCTCTTCGCGCACAGTTCACACAAGTAATTTTTGAAAACTTCGTGGAATATTTTTTTATGTTTAAGTAAAGTTGATTTATTTTCAAATTTCTTCTCGCATTTGTTGCACATCAAATCTTCTTGTTTGTGTACTAATTTCTGATGCGTATACAAACTCGATTTTTTCACAAATTTCTTTTCGCATCTGTCGCATGCAAAATCTTTGCGACTTTTGTGTTCTGATATTTGGTGTCTACTCAAATGACTTCGGAACTCAAATATTTTTTCGCACTTGTCGCATGCAAAATCGTTTTGTTTATTGTGAATTGTGTCTCGATGGGTTATCGTGCTTGATTCTAAAGTAAACTGCTCCTGAGAAATAACACAAACGTTTTTCATGACGTCAGAAACGATAGTGTCGGGTTCAGTTACGTTATCGTTCGAAACAACTTCCTCAGATCTCCTCTCAATTTTATCCATATTAGCGCCTCAATTAAACTATGTATCCTTGATCTTATTAGTGTCACGGATATTAAACGAGTAAAATTTATCTTTTGAAATTATGCCTTGTTTCACTGTTAAAGACAATATTCATACTAATATGTTCGGCTATAAACACTTCAGTTATTAAGAGTCGTTGTCAGTATTGTTCATGTATATGTTGTTTACAATTAGTTCCTGATTTATTGAGGAGCGCGCCTCGCGCTCCCTCTGGCAAGTATGACAGAGAGATAGCTGCGGCGTCACGCTACTCATATACACATCATCGGTTTTTTCCGCTACCCACGAAAACTATTTTCTGTCTATACTATAACGGGGAATTTGATCCGAAGGATCCGTGGGACGGGTGAGCAGTGTAAGGTCTGGCTGAGGAAATAGTGGTGCTTTCCGTTTTAAATAAATCGATTTATTAGATGCTAAAAGAACTAAAACTAAGGAAACACAAAAACAATGTAAATTAAATTAGGCAATGGCCAGTGATGTGACTAAAACAATTAATTAAGTCGGCTTCTGCCGAAGATGAGATCCGCGCGCACGACTATGATCTCCGCGAGCCGCTGCCCCGCTCGGCGTACGAAGAGAGAGAGAGAGATTAAGTTTAAGTCGAACAAGTACTTACAATTGGCTGTCAGCCTATCCGGATGGCTCGCTTGGCACCCTCGCAACGAAAGGCACTTGCACCCGCGTACTGCAGTTACACAAATTAACGTCTCTCGACTTACCAACTCTACTTCATAATCGCGAAATTACAATACAATATTAAGGCAAGCGTATGCCAGGCAACGGGACGCAATAGGCAGCAAAGCCGATAACAGTCTCGGCTCGCGGGCCTGTTCATCCTAGGCGCGAGCCCCGAAATTATCTCTCTCTTTCCCCCTCATCGCATACCAGCGACGCCGCGACCCATCGGCCGACGATCTGTCGTGCTGAAATAGAAGAACATAATATTTATGATTCGTTAAAATTCATATCAATTGCTGGGAGAGAGCATAACGAATAATATATTCGTTACAATACATTGACCTTTAAATATGACAAAGTTTTCTATTTAAGAATTCTATTGATCTTCTGAAACGAAGTACTTAAAAAAAACTCCCAGTAACATATTCATTTCAAAATTCGCCACCACACAGAGCAAAATTATTGGTAGGATCAAGACCCTGTAGCATTAATTTATAATGAATTTCTCGTCAATTTCGATGATATAAAACTAGATTTTAAAAATATTTCACGACTATAGGAAGTATCATCAATCCACTTATGGACACTGAGTTGCAAGTACTCCATGACTTGGGTCAAATGACGATTCATATGGGATTTTTCGATTATTGTTGGTGACAAATCTTTCAACGACTGGAAACAATTTTCTCATTTAAATGTAAGATGTTCCATTATAATGTCCGTAATTGATCGGTTACATATGAAATGTTATAATTAGGTACATTTGAACAATGTTGTTGACTCTAATGATCGGGGCAAGGATGCCTTGAGGTATCTTGAATTTCAAACGAGAACCTTCATACAGAGATACGAGTAAAGAGAAAATGATCGCTAATCATCATTTCAAGGAGCTCTAAAAATTATAAAGATAAACAATTTATTTTTAAATAAATGTAAAACGTGAATGTTAAAAAAAATCAATAAAAATGTAAACAAAAGAAATAGATATATCAAAGATCGAAATGAAATCTAATCACTCTATTTTTTACATCAATTCAGTTCGGTCTATTTTTCACTATTCTTAAAGTAAACCATTTACATTTTAATTGCAGTTAGAAAACTCAAACTCATTGTTACGAATCAAAAAGAGCCGAATAGCAATACTAGCTAGACACACATAAGCTTTTACGAATTTCATAAAAAACTACGTGACGTTAAAACAAGGTTTGGACGTAGACGTTATGCTATGGTGGCGAAACATACAACCAATAACGTAGAGAAGTGATTCAACAGTGTAAACTGACTTTTTGTCGTTTATTGTAGCTTCAAAACATATATTTTTAATCAATTATTTGTCCTAACTCTATGCTTTGACGTGTGTATCGAACAACAAGCCAAAAATATAACACACGACAAATGAACTGTGATTCATAAAATATTTATTGTTTTTATTACTTCATAGCGAATACACCCATTTTTCATACGAATAATATGATCTTTTGAAAACAAATGCATTTCTGGTTTGGAGTAATAATATTTCTTTTTTTCATATATGTTTTTTATCTTTTCATTTTTGTATAAATTTTTAAATTGATAAACGAAACTTTTGAATGAATATATCTACTAAATTTCGTTTGTGTAAATGAAAAACTTCATGTTAAATTATCTCAGGAAATATATCAAGGCTTTGCAGTTGTAAATTAAGAGACAATAATTATTTTTATTTTTACGATTGGATTCGTGAATTTTCTTAATTCTTCCGCTTTATTTTATTACAGCCGTAACAGTTATAGTATGTACATTACTTTTGGTGAATTCTCCATATATTACATAAAGTGGTTACTGTTAGCTGAGATAATACAAGAAATTTTTCATCAATATTTATCTGCAGCAAGTAGTTTTTTATTGCTTGAGTGATTGTTGTTTGTTAATTATTTTATTATAAATTTCGTCCTTTATTTTATCCAAACTCGATCTTATTTCATCATAAGATTTGCTTTGATCACAAGCTCCTAATCTTTTCACTCCTTTTTCAACTTGCATTTTAAAAAATTGCATCGTGACACTTCCTGGAGCTGTTGCATAGACTAGGTCAGAATTAATTTTGGCCTGAAACGTGGATGATATTTGATCGGTTCATTCGAGAACAGTACAATTAAATTATTTACGAAATTCGATTTGTTTTACCTTCGTCAAACACGTAGCTGTTAATAGAGACGTAGATAGAGTAGCTTCTTCGACGCATTTTTTCGCTTGATCCACTATTGTGCTAATGAGAATTTGAGCAGTAGTTATTAATTTAAAAATTGCGTCTTCTTCGTGTGACATGTTAACCTTTGCACTGTATATACACTTTTTAACTGCATCATATATTTGCGAGACGTGTGTAGTCGGAGGTATTTTCTCGTCGAATTCCGCAGTTGAAATATTTAACTTCTTGGCGGACTCGTAAATTATGTCATTCGAAAATGTATTTAACTGAAAATTTAGAAATTATTGTTACATATTCATAATGTATTTCTACGGTATATTATGTTCTAATATAGTAAATCTTTTACCAAAGACATTATTTCAATCTTATTTTTTTCGTTTTCTTTTTCCATGTTATATCGAAGAGTATTGAATGGTCTGTTGAGTTTCATTAATTCTTCTAATTTTTTATCAAGACTTGATTCAAATTTTTTTTCCAAGTAATCAATGAGATTCTGCAGCTGTGTTTGCAGCATATTTCTGTTCTCAACTTCATCTAAATCAGTTTTCTGAGCTTGCGCTCCCTAAAAAAAATTGATTACGAATGCAAATGAATTAATGTAAAAATATTTTTTAATGTTTATTTCTTCTTACGCAGATTAGAAAAAATGTTGCAAAAATAGCGACAGTCTTCATGATCAGGGAATATCTTTAATTTGACTGTCTAAAGCCAATTGTCCGCCTTATGTAGTTTGTTGTGGCTATCCTGTCGAAGAATTTGACCACTGATTTTTCGGGCGATTAGATTATAGCTTTTTATCAAAACCCAGAAAATACATGTACATTTTTTAATCAAAGCTATTGTTTTAAGTACTTAATTGGCATGATAAATGTGTTAAAATATATTAAAAATGACGTTTTTTAAAACCATTTTGGAAATTAGTGTTTCTAGTTATCATAACGAACAGATAATAATCAATTATTCCAAGCTGTTTTTTTCGAAAATTCCTTTTATTTTTTTTTATAATTCAACAATTTCGATTGTTCGAAGATTATCATGATTTTCTTCATGATTTTCTACATAAATTTTATATTTTTAGGTCTTTATTTTATAAAAAAAAAAAAACTGGAAAGTTCCATTTGATGACAAACGTTTCAATTTGAAATAGTTTTGTAAAAAAAACTTATTCATACAAAAGTAGCGGCAATGATGCGTCTTTTCGCTTAAAGTACTGTAAAGTAATATCGTAGACTGATTGAATAAATCAATAAAAAAATTTTTAATTATGATATTATTTATTAATTTTAAAGAATAGCAGATAAATAAAAATATAATAACAATTATTAAAGTCCAGAATTGTACAAAAATGCTTAGCCTATATTTGCGAGTATTTGTTTTTGAATAAAATTAATTGTTTTTCTCCGTAATTATTATGAATGTTTTTGTCGTGGATTTAGCCAATTTTTATGAAAAGTATGTCAGAAAAGAAATGTGAACATAATGTTTTGATATTAATGTACCTGTTGTGCGCATCAGTGAACACAATTAAACATTTAAATCATATCTATATAATTTGAAGTTTAATTTTTTAAACTATGATTCATGCTGAAATTATTAATCATATTATTGACTCAATATAATGATGCAAAACTTTAAAAAACCTAATGAGAAAGTCTTAAAAGTATAGATTCTTAACTCTTATGGTAATCATCAGTAACTTATACGTAGCAAAAACATCGAAAACACTTCATTTTTTGTACTTTTAAGTTATTCGTAATCGATTTTTGAAAGTCATTGAATAATGAATCTCGAACAATTATCAATAAATTTAAGTACTTATAATATGACCATTGATTGTTGAAGATGTTTTTATATTTAGTCTACTGATAAAAAAATCATAATCTAATCCTCCTAAAATCGCTTGTCAAATTATTACATTTAGCATTTTTCGCCACCACAAACTATATAAGACGGAAAGCCAACTTTGCAGTGCCATATTAATAATATTCCAGCATAATGAAGGCTGTCACTGTTTTTGCAATAATTTTGTTAATCTGCGTACGTTATTAAATTGAATATACACAATTCTAAATAATGTTTAATTTGTTTATTTGTACTTCTAATTGAATATTTTTTGCAGGGAGCGCAAGCTCGAGGAACTGATGTAGGTGAAGCTGAGAATAAAAGCATCTTTCAAAAGCAATTGAAGAATCTCATTGATTACATAAATACAAAACTGAAGACAAGTTTTAAAGGAACAGAAGATGAACTAGAGAAACTTAATAAGGAAACAGAAAAAATTCGTGAAAATTTTTTTATGGAAATGAATGAATATGTCACTTACTTTAAGACTTTGGTAAGAAAATAATTTTTTATTAATACAAACGTAACCTTACGCATTGAGAACAATTTGAAATAAACGATATTATAATTTTTAATAATAGTCTGATGGACGCGATTCAATACACGAAAGCGCGAAGAAATTGAATGTGTCGACCCTTGAATGTGATAGTAAATGGACTCAATTGACAAAGCTTTTTGAAGAAACAACTAACGCCATCATGAGTTGTTACTCGAAACAAAGTAGATTGATACAAAGTAAATACCATGACTTAATTATGCAGTTTGTGATAACTAAAGATACCATTGAAAACAATGCCATCCAAGCCAGACTATGCATTGATCAAGCAACCATATTTACATCTTTATCTGCAGCTGCATGTTTGGCTAAGGTAAAACAAATTTGATATCATGAACTATTTAATCAATCAGTTAATAAAATAAAGTTATTAAACCGAATCCATTTTTTAGGCTGAAATAATTTCTGATCTAGTCTATGCAGTAGGTCCTGGAAAAATTGAATTAAGTTCACATGCATCAGATATTGAAGAATTTAAAAAACAATTACAAACTTGTAGGGCAGGCATAGTTGATGACATGAGAGCCAAACGTCATTCTATGCATATACAAGTACAAGAGTGCATTTTAGATAAAATCTTCAAAGAAACTTGATGCCGTACTTACCAAATTTATTTGTAATTCATTTTTATTCCACGAAAACATTTTTACATTCATCCAAAATGATTTTTTTTCTCCTACCAGGCTAAATTAATAAAATTATCGATTAATATTGCCGACTGTCAAATACGACGATTAAAGTTTGCTTTATTTATGTTATAATTATAAAAAAATACATTTCTATGATTGAAAATAATAAAATTTTATTTTATAAAAAAAAGCATAGGCACTGAATTCTTTTTAAAATCTTATCATTTATTTCAATTTAACGTTTTTTCTGAATTATTTGCTTACCTCAAGTAATTACTCCTGCCACTCATAAAAATTATTTCACATGCAACTAAATATAAATCAAGCTTAATGCAGAATATGAATCTTATGTATCACTGTACATGACTCTTCTACGTAATTTCGACCGACTATAATAATAATAACAATAATAATTTAAAAATTCAAATCTGGACAACGTTATTTTCATACTACTACAACTTTCGTAAAGAAATTATTATAAATATTTTGTGAATTAAATCTGTATTTCTCATGGCATACGGCAATGCCTTGCAACAATAAATCCGTGAAAATCAAAAAAATAATTAAACATCGTTGCTCAATTTCCAATTTCAATAGAAAAAATTAAATATATTTCTTATATGAATGTTGTAAAATTTCTAGTAAAGACATTTGGAATGAATTATACACAGGAATTTCTACAATTTTTAAATAAAGTGATTTTAAGACCAGAATAAGTGAAAACGAAATAAGTAATAAGAATAAACTGTTCTGATCAGTATGTAAAAAACAAAGTCTCGTTGGTTGACAATTTTCATTATTCCTGTACATCTCTTTTTCTTTGATTGCACTATTACACGAAAGAGTTAATCATGGGTTGAATTTTCCTATGTAGAGAGCCCAAACAGAGCAAGGCAATGAGCTATGAGGGCACTCGCAAGTTATATTTTAACGCGGAGTTTGCTGACCTTTATTATTTGCTCTATTATGGATGTCAACTAAAGGGAGAGATCAGAGGATGTCCACCGAACCTGTCAGAAGATCTTTTCAGTCATGGTGTTAACTATTGCGAAGCCAGACCTGAGGTTGCTGTCAAACTCTCGATAGACGAAGCTTTAGGGATCACGGTAGGTTCAATCTTTATTCGGATGTATCATGAATAACAGTATGTCAAATTTGTCCCTTTCTGTCTTTTTACCTTTTACTCTATCTCCTTCTGAATTCTAGCCCGAACTTTGACCAACTACGTGATCTAGTCGCGGGAGATTTGTACGTTTATCGTGTCATTATACTTCATGAGCGTTACGTACTAAATATTTGTGGTATGGCAGAAATTTCCCAATTGACTTAGTAAAATAAGAAATTAATACAATAAGCCTTTGAATTTGAAATTTATTGGCACGAAAATTCGTCAATTTTTTTATTTATTAATTTACAAGTGCAGGGAAGAGGGCTCAACACAAAATGGATCTCAAGAAAAAACCCAAAACAGAGATCTTGAGCAGCCGAGGTAAATAAACGTGTATTTTTCTTCCTCTTTCTTTTGTCGCAGCGTAGGTAGTTGTGGAACTTTTTTTGCTCAAGCTTCCATATATTGCATGAATATCTGCAGCAAGTAGTTTTTTATTGCTTGTGTGATTGTTGTTTTTCAATTATTTTATTATAAATTTCGTCCTTTATTTTATCCAAACTCGATCTTATTTCATCATAAGATTTGCTTTGATCACAAGCTCCTAATCTTTTCACTCCTTTTTCAACTTGCATTTTAAAAAATTGCATCGTGACACTTCCTGGAGCTGTTGCATAGACTAGGTCAGAATTAATTTTGGCCTGAAACGTGGATGATATTTGATCGGTTCATTCGAGAACAGTACAATTAAATTATTTACGAAATTCGATTTGTTTTACCTTCGTCAAACACGTAGCTGTTAATAGAGACGTAGATAGAGTAGCTTCTTCGACGCATTTTTTCGCTTGATCCACTATTGTGCTAATGAGAATTTGAGCAGTAGTTATTAATTTAAAAATTGCGTCTTCTTCGTGTGACATGTTAACCTTTGCACTGTATATACACTTTTTAACTGCATCATATATTTGCGAGACGTGTGTAGTCGGAGGTATTTTCTCGTCGAATTCCGCAGTTGAAATATTTAACTTCTTGGCGGACTCGTAAATTATGTCATTCGAAAATGTATTTAACTGAAAATTTAGAAATTATTGTTACATATTCATAATGTATTTCTACGGTATATTATGTTCTAATATAGTAAATCTTTTACCAAAGACATTATTTCAATCTTATTTTTTTCGTTTTCTTTTTCCATGTTATATCGAAGAGTATTGAATGGTCTGTTGAGTTTCATTAATTCTTCTAATTTTTTATCAAGACTTGATTCAAATTTTTTTTCCAAGTAATCAATGAGATTCTGCAGCTGTGTTTGCAGCATATTTCTGTTCTCAACTTCATCTAAATCAGTTGTCTGAGCTTGCGCTCCCTAAAAAAAATTGATTACGAATGCAAATGTACTAATGTAAAAATACTTTTAAATGTTTATTTCTTCTTACGCAGATTAGAAAAAATGTGGCAAAAATAGCGATACTCTTCATGATGATAGGATTTCTTTAATTGGACTCTCCAACGCTGTCTGGTCGCTTTATGTAGTTAGTTTTGGCTACCCTGCTAAAGAATGTGAGTTGTGATTTTTCGAATGATTAGATTGTGGTTTTTTAGCAGTGTACCTAATATACAAGTGACTTTTACAATCGGTGGTTATTATGTCTGAGTACTCAGATATTATGTCTGTCTGATTACTTAGATTGCTTGATAAATTTTTGGAATGTATTTTACAATGACTTTTCAAAATCGATTATATTATTACTCGAAAGGGCAAAAAATGAAATTTGTTTGAATCTTTTCGAAAACTTTAAGTTACTAATAATTACTAAGAGCAGCTATAAATTCAAAATTTAATTCAAAACTTTTTAATCAATAGTTTTTTTTCTATAAGTATATTGACACAAAAATATGATCAATCAATCAAATTTACGCGTTACAGGCAATTAACCTTGTCTTTGGTCTCGAAGAAAGCCTTGTACAATAACTATAATGACTATTATTATGACAGTTCAAGTACTTAAAAAAAACGATGGGATACATTTTTTAAGTAATCTGATGATTACATCTTTAGTTAGATTAAAAGAAAATAAATGAGCGCTGTAATGTGCAATTAAGAGATAGGATAGCACTGAAGATTAAAAAAATTGTACGATTGAACTGTTTTTATTCTTTGAATGAATGTTTTTCTTGTATTCTTTACACTTTAATCAGACAGTTGTGCTCTCATTATACTCAATTTTAAACGTTTGAATTCTTAACGAAAAATAAATGGAACGGTTATTTTTTTATCTTGGCAAAATACAAATGTATTTAAATGTAAATAAACAATAGTACTTGTTTAAAAGCTCGTGATTATAAATTACAAGCCAAGACATGAGAATCATATGGACGAAAGGTAATAAAACCCAGAAGAAGTAGAACCTCATGCGTGCAAACGTCTGGAAGTCGAAAAATTTCTGTAGTAACCCTCCCCCAGAACTTTCTTCCTACTATAAAGAAGTTCAAATCCGTCGCCTATAAAAGTTGCGAACACATTTTTTTATATTTTTACGCATCTTTAAAATACAAATTGTGTAGCCTGAACCTCAGTTAAATGAAATATTATGTATTATTTACTGATTTTGTTAACTTACTGGTTTTTATTATTAATGCATTTTGAAAATTTTTTGAAATTCTTAAATACTTTCAATGTACAATTGTATGATGGGATTTTAAAGTACAACCGTCTACCAAATATTTTCTAGATGGCACATCTAATGTTACGAATATTTTTCTCGTCCTCTTATTCATATAAGAATTGCATTCGTCTCAACTCTTTTCATACAAAATTTCAAAAGCACAAAAATAACGGTTATTCATGAAGTTCTTCTGTACTATGATGATGGCTGGGTTTTTTTTAAAAATTATGTGTTACGATTAAAGTTTAATGATAAAAATAAAGTTAAAAAAAGTATTAATCTACTATCAGAAAATATTAAACACGCTCGTTAACACAATTACACATTGCATATAGTATAAAAATTGTACAAATTAACGCATTGTTGAGGATCACTTGTCCAATGAATACTTCAACCAAGGTATAATTTTCGAGTAGTGCTGCATGAAGTATTTGCCCTCATCTCCGATAATATCGTCATAATTTAGGCTCTCAATTTCTGGCGTAGCACCTTCGTAAATTTCCTTATTCATCGACGTTACTACAGCGGGCTCGAAAAACGAGCCAGTATTTCCGAATACCTGCCAAATAAAACGATGGACAATCAGTTATCGAAAATGTTTCATACGAAAAAATGAAAACGAATTTCAAGTTGATTCGAACGAAAAACTTAAAAAGAGAGAGAAAAAAAAAGGTTAGAGGCATACAAAGGTTACCGGGTCATTGTCGTCCTGCGCATCGGCTTCGCCGAGCTTCAGAATATCGGTTATCTCGCCGTAGAATCCCGGCCTCTCGTCGTTGCCGTAGGCCGATCTATCGGTCGCGTCGTGCCGATACTTGTACTGCTCGCCGTCCATCGACGGGCCGCCGGTCACGGCCGATCCCGAGTCGTCCTTCAGGTGCGCGTGATAATCCGGCACGCCCGTTTTCAGGACCAGGTACTCGTGCTCCTTCTTCTTCGCGGATTTGTCGTTGCGCTTGTGCGTGTGGGGCGCCCGCATGATGATGCGCACCGGTATCAGGAAGTCCGACTTGAAGAATGTCTCGGGGTCGTCGGCGTCGCTACGACGATTGCATTCGCACAGGACGATGGAAAAACGATAAATTTAAAGGAATCGGCCATCGAATGATCGTATTATTATACTTACTCTGGATTCGAAATTAGTTCCAGATTGTTGTAACTCGCGAGCTCGTTGAGGACCGATCGAGCATTGGTCGATCTCGATTTCTGAAGATCTTGCGGACTCGAGTTGTCGTAGCCCACAGTGGTCAGATCGATTGGCTCGGTGCTCGTTTCGAGATCGGTAGTGACGAATTCCGAATCCGGCGACTGCAATCAATCAAAGGAGAAACCGTTTACGATTACTAATCCTTTTTAGATGAGACAAATTTCATTCTCATTCGATTAGCGAGAAAAGTATACCTGACTCGTGTAATCGGTCTCCAGCAGCGTATCGAATTCGGTTGAGTTTATAATCTCCGTGTTTCCGGTCGACGCAATTTCCGAAAAACTGTCGTTCACCAGGCTCGGCTCGAAGTCATCATCGGCATCGATCGTCGTCGCCAAGCTCTCGAACTGCGTCGAATCCTCGGTCATACCCGAGGAGACTTCCGACTCCGTCACTGCGTCGGAGCTCTTGTCCGGCCACCAAGTCAACGTCGTTTCATCGACAGGAGCGAAAGTTTCCAGCTCTTCGGTGACGAGTGCGGTGGTTTCTTCTTCTCTCGTTCCATCCGGTAACGACGCGGAGGAGGACGTGGTCGAATCGTCAAGCTCTATCCTTTGCACTTCCGTGCTCGCGTAAATTTCGTCATCGGCCGTTCGATTTTCCGAGATCGGAATTACCGTCCGGCCTTCTTCGTTGGCCGCACGGCTGGTAGCCTCGACGGCAGTCGTAGCGGACGCGAGGGCGTCGTCGCTCGGGGCCATCGATATCCTCGCGGAATCGTCGTCGTGTTCGTCACCCGACGGAGGAGCCACGTCCGGACTCGTCGAGTAATGCTCTTGATGAAATTGCGGCCGGTAGTCCGAGTAGGCGTCCATCTATCGTGTACATTCACACTGTAAAATTCTGCGCGTACCGTTCGAAGGGGGACCAGTTTTGTATATAAAATCACGAATTGGTGAGAGAAAAAAATGTCGAAATACCTCGCAATATCCGCAAGGTTCGTCGTGGTAGGTCGAGAGTATGGCCGCCTTGACGTAGGCGAATTCCAGATTGCTCCAGGGCGCGATCACTTCGTACGTCAATCTGCCGCAACTGTGAGCCAACGCAAAAATTAAAAAAAAACTCGGCACGTTGAGACATTTGGATAAAAACGAAAATTTCTAAACATCTTTAAACTTAAAAATCGCTTTTACCGATCCAAAATGAGTATCTGATCGCGCTGGACGTCGAACGTGTCCCAGATCTGCAGATCGCTGTTGTCCTGAGTGAACATGACGTCGGGCCCCAGCGACTCGATGAGCGCGTCGGTAGCCCGATCGAAGAAGTCCGGCGGCTCCTCCGAGGCCAGTCGCTGCTGCTGCTCGTCCTCGTAACTGTAGGCGCCGCCGCCGCCGTCATCGTCGGCCGTCGAGCTTTCCGCGGGATAGGCGGCGGCTTCTTGGAGGCTTCGTTCGCGCGCGGCGTTGATGACGAAATACTGAATCTGGTCGAAGCCGTTGCGATCCATTCGTTCCATCAGCTCTCTAAGCCTAAAAAATAAAAGGTCGAAATTGTGTGTGCAGAGCCAAGATAAAGTAAGCGATCCGAGATAACTTAACGGGGGGAAATACTCACATGACGGACTGATGGCTCGATTGCCAGGCAGAGTCGAAGAAGCCCAGCACGCTCACGGATCCGATCTGAAAGTCCCAGAAGCGCATATTGCTGCATTGCTCCGGCCGATAGCCCCCGCAGCGTGCTGCTTCTGCTCCCAGGACTTTTTGAATCGTCGTTTTGTGGCGTCGCGTCGGATCGGAGCTCGCCGATTTCTCGCCGCGGCCAGCGTCGACTGGCACCCCGAAAGAATCAACGGCACCACCACCAACAGCAGCGAGAAAATGACTGGACGAGTCGGCGGCCTCATTGTCCTCTCCGCCAAATACTGCACGAGTATACCGCACGACTCGCTGTATGAGATAAAATATGTAATATTTTATCGATGCCGCAGCCGAGCTGGCGAGTCTCTCGCTTCCTGTCGCACAGCACCAGCAACTCAGCTTATAAGGCCGAGAGCGATTGATCTACGCGCGATGACGACGATGTCGCTCGGCAATCAATTACAACCCATTATCGCTCGAGTTTATCTTCGCGGCTCTCGTCGTCGTGCGGTGGATCCATGAGAGCGAGTCTTTTGATCCGCGGCCCAGAGCGGCGCAGAGAGCTCCACAACTGCTGATACAAAAGCGCGTTATGTACATATTTTTTTGTAAGCTTCTTAATAGGCTTATACACTACACATGCAGACATGCAAGAGTTTTAAAATAAATATATGTACACGTTTTCGCGTCTTTGACGTTATTGATTTTAGCGATCGTTTCTGCAAGCATAGTCGTCTCGTCGTACACATACACAGCAATTCTAATGCATCTCGAAGCTCGCGCGAAACTCTCAAACGCGTTCGAATAATTGCGCGCAAAATCGATCGGAGGCTTCTGCCAGCGATTGGAGGGGGTCACAAAAAAGAACAGAAGCCACGCGGCTTTGACAACGTTGTCCAATCGCGAATCGCCAGCTAGCCCGCGCCGCGATCCCCATGCCGGAGCGGAGCAACGTTTGACAGCTATCCTTATGGGCTCACTGTGTTCGAGTTCGACGTTGCAGACATCGCGTATATACATATAGATATAGGTACATGTAATATCTGCCGCCTGTGCGCGAATTCGTTCCAACTCGACAGGAATAGGCAGCAGTGACTGAGAGAGAAGACGTGTCTCGCCGCGGCCGAAACAGTTTCGCTGGATATATACATCGTGGCTCGCGTATATAAATGACTCCGCTCTGAGCCGACACGACGTACACGATACACGGAGCAGAAAGAGGCGTCGCAGTTTTTAATTATTTTCAGAACTTAATCTAGCAAGTAAGTGTCGCTTTTGCATTCGCGCGATCGATCCCGCACCTTGACACTGCCCTTCGTCATTGACACGGCTGAGATCTCCGCACAGAACGCTAATTCCGTTATACGTTTTCTAACCTGTACTTCGCGTACGAGGCCTATGTGCCCAAACAATCTGTTATACAAAGTTACTCGCGATTTAATTTTACTGCCGCGTGAAGGAAACGACGAATGATAACGGCATGATATCCGTTTACTAGTACATCTTTTTTGACAAGTGACACGAGGCTAACGAATGATTATTGCATTTTTCAGATTAACTCAAACCAAAATGAAAACAGTATTTTTACTAGTAGCACTAATAGTGTCAATTGCCCATACGGCATCGTCTCTCAAAGAAGGAGAGTGCGAAGGTAAGAGTGACAAAATTATGTTTTTTTAGAATTTTCATAAAAGTTCATATCTGATGCAAAATTAAATGTTTTTTTACAGTGTGTATAGCAACAGTTAACAAGTTTGCAAGCACGCTTTCTGAAGATGTAAAGAAAAATCCCAAAAGTATTGAGACAGAATTCAAGAAATTCTGCAAAGGTACAAAATCAAAAGAAAACAGATTTGTAAGTATAAATCATTGATCCATTTCATATTTTTTTATTTTTAATATGTATTAATACAAAACATATTTCAACAGTGTTATTACTTGGGAGGATTAGAAGAATCAGCCACAGGTATTTTAGGTGAATTAAGTAAACCCCTTTCTTGGTCTTTGCCTGCAGATAAAATCTGCGAGAAACTGAAGAAAAAGGATGCTCAAATATGCGAACTACGCTTTGGTATGTTTATTTCCTATACTTTAACTCTTACTCAACTTTACTGTTTGATTGAGCATAAGTGAACTTTTTTTGTTTAAAGTACTTTTAATAATTCATGATAGCTTAAAGTGATGTAAACAAAGCTTTCCGATTCAGGAAACAATTAAAATAAATATGATTTTATCTTTTCAGAAAAACAAATTGATTTGAACACAGTTAATCTGAAAAAATTGAAAGTTCGTGATCTCAAGAAAATTCTCAACGATTGGGATGAAACATGTGAAGGATGCATAGAAAAAACTGATTTTATCAAAAGAATAGAAGAACTTAAGCCTAAATACTCAAAAAGTTCTAAATCAGAGTTATGAATATAGTTTTAATAATCTTACTTAAAGCATTTATTCATCTTAAATTCATTTTGAAAATCATGTTACAATTTCAAAAACAACTAAAATATTTTTTTATTATAAAACATGATTTTATCCTTTATTTTTATTTAAAACATTCTAAAGTTTTAAAAAGCATAATCAGCGGCAAAAGAGTTGCAATAAAATTCCTTGATTACTCTTTTGATTTTATTTTGTAAATAGATCTGAAATCTTCCACGATCATGATACAAAATAATATCTAGTTCTGAAATTAGTTCAAATTATTGTACACTATTACAGTTTGTTCAATTTTTGCTTGTCTTTACAGACCATCAAGTCTGTGATATTACTGTTATTTATTTTAGAATTTTTTAGTGAATAATAGTAATTGATTGAGTGCAGGCTCAATGAACATTCATTATACAAAGATAAAACGAAAAATCATGACTGCTAAAAATCAATCATATGATTTTGGAACACTTAATGAAATGATTTAAACAATGATGGAATTATTTCAGGTGCTTTTATTTTCAATAATTTTACTTAAATGAAACCTGAAAATTGTAAATTATTTTATACTGATCAATTGTACATGCTATATTTGCATACTGAAAATAAATTTTTAATTATTCATGTAGAGTTTTCATAATTGTTCACAAATACACAATTCTTAATTTTATAGGTTTTGAAATAAATTTGTGGGCATTAAATAGTGCCCAAGTGTAATTTATTTTTATTGTACTTTTAATTTGCATTATAGCTCATCATAAATGGAAAAGAACACAAACATAAAATTTTTCCATTCGAGGCCGATCAACGTCGATAATTTTTTTTTTTAATGCTCGACTTTTTCAATTTCGTTCGATTTGACGGGTCTTAAATGAAAAAAAAAACCTTATCTTCGACGATAACACATTCACTTTCAATTTTGTTACACATTTACACGAAACTTTATTTAAAAATATATCATTTGTTAGTGGATTATTTTTTGGAAAAGCTATTGAAACGTCAGAAAAGCTTGAATGTATTAATTAGCAAAGATGCAGCATAAATTTAAAATAACTAAACTAGTCTCTCAAAACTAAACTATTTTTATAACGGGAAATAAGTGACGTTCGAGTATTATTTATAAGATAATACATTTATAAGTAATAAGTTCTTTTCAAGTTTCACTTGAAATGCAAAAATTAACTCAAGCAATTAATGTTTTAAAGATTTCAAGTTTAAAAGCACGAAGCTGATTATTTAATTTTTAAGTAACTCGCCAGCTTTAAATCATTACCATTTAAGTTGCTTAGAAACATTTAGCGGTTTTTTCAAACCACTGACACACTGATTTATCAGTAGGAAAAATTTAATTTTTTTGTTATTAAAACTTAATTTCTTGCATAATACTCCCTAACCTTTTACTATCGCGAAAGCTTTAGATATTTACGCGCAGTCACATTCCGAAATTAATTTCGAACTACGAGAGCTTTTTTCCTCGTGTTTATCATACTAAGGCTCTGGATTTTAACGTGCTGTCAAAGGTTAATTTAAGAATAAAAATTGCGTTATTATGATTTGATTTAATCGGCTAAGAAATATTAAATAAAAATATTAATTAAAAAATAAAAAAAATCATTCAAACACGGTCCAGCTACTACACGTTTAGACAGAATTCTAATTGTTAAGATTAATGCACTCAGACATAGCAAGTCTTTCGTGAAAATAAAAATAGCGACATTGACCTTGTTAATGTGTGGTATTATTACTCTGGTCACATTGTCAGACGGTCCCCGTGTGATTCGAAGCACCAATTAACGTATGCAATGCCAATATTATGTTTGTAAAAGTTGATCATTCGGAGTCGCGTCAATCAAGATCGGAGCCTGCTATTTTGGATATGAACAAACTTCTCGAGACTTAATTAGAAACGAGCAACAGGCACAGCAAGTTCGTTCGTTTATCCAACCGATTCTTTACGCGCGTTCCATGAATCCGCTGCACCCATGAAAAATCTCGCGATGCAAGTGCACTTGGAGCACTCGTTTCTTGGTATTATAAAAAAAGACGAATACCAAAATAAGCACTTGGATAGCTATATTGAAAACTGAAAGACACGTACATGCTCGTTTATTACGATTTTGTGGTGATATTTAAAAATAATAACTCGGAACAGCAATTGTAAAATTATTGCTTCTATTTGTTTTTACATATTTACATAACATCATATCTTTTGAATATTTGTTCGCATCAGTAATTGCTATGAAAAAACTATTTTATTGACAAAATATATAATATTTCAATCTTTTAGATTAAGAAAGTAGATAAGTACTTTCAGCAACATGAAATTTTGTAACATTTAGAACAATGTATTTTTTAAATCAAAGCTCAATAATCAACTAGATCAGTTATTTCAAAAAATTACTTCCTACAAGAAGTTACTAATAATTTTTCAACATAATCTTTATATTTTGTATTTAATCGTAAAAAATATGAATTCTTTCAAATAACCCTTACCGCTAATTTACAAGCGATATGAATCGTATGTAGAAAACATATTTCGATGCCATTTTTCAAGTAATGCACCAAAATATTCATAATTATAAGCTTTAGAAAAAGTATATATTTTCATAGAATACTTTACATCGATTCATGAACTGTACAAGCATTGTACACCAATTTATAATTTCTGAACTTGTTTCTTAACATTTTCCTCCATTTAAAATATATAATTTGAAATTTTATCATGTAAATCACGTTGTTTCAATTCATGTGTCATGTAGTCCACTTAATCGTAAGAATACATATTTAGAAAATTAATTGTTTGAAGGCAAGCCAACTTAATTGTACAAATATACTAAGTAAGTGTTGGTTAAAAACCTCTAAAAGCTAACATATATATTATTGATATGTCAACTTCTTTGAACACTCACCCCAATTTCAATTTTTTAATCAATTTGTAAAATGTAAAATTCTGCGAAAACAATTTTTTCGTCATTTAGAGATAAACTATCGGTATTATATATTCACTTTATATGAAGTAAATATTTTAGTTTCATTTTAAATGTTTAAGCAAAACAAATTTTGTTTGAAAATTAATTGAAAATCGATTGCACATTTGAAATGAAATTATTTTTTGTTCTATTTTGTAAAAATAGAAAATTAAATATTCTCACAATTTATAAGTATAGAAATATTTTAAATAAAGCTTTGCACACGTTTCATTTGTATGAAAAACACACTTCCCTTTGGTTAAATGTTTACATCACTCCAAATAAACCTATCTAGTATCACTCGTTTAATGCAATCGTTATTCATAAATATTGATGAATATTGAAACAACGATAAATAATTTTGTGAGTCATTAACAAAACTAGAAAGATAAATTTTATTCGGTATCTCCACTTCTTACGCGATTTCTTCCTCGTCCTGTCAACACAAAATTAATAGTGATTTTTAAAAGAAGTTTTTTATCGATCATAAAAGTATCAAAAACAATAAATTCTATATTTTGTCGTAGCAATGAAATTACTTGAATTTCACTAAGCTTTTAATATAAATAGTATAATTTAAAATATTATGATAATAAATAAAAAGCATTACCTCTTCTTATTTGATTGAGGCACGCCAGCATTCGAATCATAAAAACTGCAGGAACAGTAATAGTATCTTTTGTTTCTTCGAGCATCACAGCATTTCTTTTCATTAACTGTGGAGAAAAAATTACAGTAAAAAATAAAAGTAAAAAATGAAATAAAAATAATAAAATTGCAATTACATCTTCGGCGAATTTCCCATCGAAGCTGGGTTCTTCGTTAGTCGGTGCCCAAAGCTTGACGTCATAATCTATACCGGAAGTCGCCAATAGAGGAAGAAAAGGATGGGGTTGAACGCAATTGACAACGTGCTGGTCCGCTTCGAGCAACATGACAAGTTTAGCCGTTTCCCGATCCCAAAAAAAGACGTGGCCACAGTCGCTGCCAGAGATGATGAAGTTGTCGCCCCAAAAATTGGCCTCCTTGATCATGGTCCTAAAGAAACTAGAGTCAAACACACAAGTATAGGTAGCATAGTAATAATAATAAATCATGGGCAGCTTTTTGGCAGCAGCCCACACTGGCGGTCGTCAGAAGCCTCGTTGGTTCTTACGTATGCTCATCGGTTGGTTAATGAAGTGTGAGAAACGGTAGTACTTTGTGCACACTCGGGCAAAACAAAACAAGTTCGTCTGTGATACAGCACAACCAGAGTACTTCGATTTCTGGTTCTACGCACACTCGGCATAGTTTGGTCGACTTCGAGCTCCTGATGAATCAAGGGTTGTTACTCATACACGTAGAACAATGAGAATAGAGCATCGTTTCCACTTCAGTTCTTGAGTGAAACATGCTCTAATCGGTTCGAGAGTAAAATGACAATGACTCCAACATTAAATTCATTAAATGAAATTTTTGAAAACACACAATATTCGTAAAATGTCGTTCTGCAATATCAATCAATATTATCTCCATTTTTTTTAAATTTTACTTTGAATTATTTTTCATATAAGTTGAAAAATCATGGAGAGACAAAGAAGGTAAAATGAAATGAGCTGGACCAAACATTGTTTCTTCAAGACCAGATTACTTTTTGCTAATGATCGAGTTCTAGATTCTAAATAATTATATGATAGTCGATTTTGATGATCTAATTTTTAAGTGCCAGTATTGTACTGAACCTAGATAAAATAATAGTCTGAAATACGAAAATTTTCGTTAAAGCGAAAAATGCATTTATTAACTTTACTTTCCAAATACACAAAAAGTGCACCTGTGAATAAAAAGTCATGCGCACAAAACTATTCATTTGAAAGTTTGTATTTTGATGTGGTTAAAGCATGTATATAACAATATTGTGAATTTTTTACTATGCAGTAAAATTTTTTTTTTGAAAACCACAAATTAGTACTTTTTTGCCTCGATATATTCCCGAATAAAAAACTTATTTTGTTGAGATTTTCGAATAAGATTATCAATATTATATTTTCATAAGATTATGTAAAATTCCTTGAAATGATTTTGTCATTACTAAATCGGTAAAATTTTGCTCATTCATTCATTTTCCTTTCACTTTCAGGTAGAAAAAGTACTAATTTGATACTTTTTTCATAAAAAAAGTAGTATTCTCTGTACATATATTACATAGAATGTATCAAATTATCAAAAGTTTTGAAATAATCTTACCTTGCGTTTCGGTGTCCTACAAACTTTTGGTCCACATAGTAATCTGTAGTATGATCTGCGCTAAACCTAAGGTGAGATTTTCCGTTCGAATCATTGGGTAAATCGTGATCTAAACTCGAATCATCATAATATCCAGATCTCCTGAAAACATTTAAAATAGAGTATTATATTGAAATAAAATTAAAGTATTATTTTTTAGCGTTATTATATACCTTGTTGCATGACTTGAGTCTTCATCATCGCTATCCATACTTGCATTTTCATCTGTGTTAAAAAAAATGTATATTGAATTCAAAATACTTGTTCTGCTTAGAAATTGACAAAATTAATAATTACCCGGTGCTAGGTCAGGTTGTGTAAATTTATGTGAATTACTTGGACCAGGATTGGAAAAATCGTGTGTAGAGTAATCAGGCTTTTGGTTACCTATAAGTACAAAACAATTACCATATTAGTTATACGATAATTTTTACAATTCAACGCCATATTTTTCATAGAAGTAAGAGACTAAATAATTGTATTAGAGTTTAAAGTTTAATAAAAATTGGTAATAAACAATTCTAAATTAAAAATAAATAATACTTAATCATATGAAATTACCAATATGAGGGTCACTTCCTGCTGCTTCATTTTCTAAACCTAATGAAATATTTGGATTGGTTGAATTATCATCTGGATACTCTAGTGTAACAGGAGATGTTTCATTATGTCTACAAAGAAGTAAGATTAATAATGCGTTACTATTTGATTTAGTTTTACACATTTTTTTACAATATGATAAATGAAAGTTTGATTCAGAAAGTTTCAGTTAAAAGCACACTTCTAAAAAATTGACTGATTTTTAGTTTTTATCAATAAATTTTATAAATAATGATAGTAATTTAAATTGACTATAGTTTTGGAGTTAATTAATAAATAAAAATCAATCTTACTGTTCAACAAATCCATCTTGTAAAGTAGTCAGTCTATCTTGTACATTTTCTAATGTAGTATTGCTATTATCTTGAGAAACATTTGTAACAATTACATTTTTTTCAGTGGCATCTATGTTTAAAGAAGAGACACCAGAATTTAATTTACTTTCTACATTGCTTGAATCTAATGTGGAAGGTTGTTCAAGTTCATCATTGTCTGTATCTAAAAATAGTCTTGGAGAAGCTGGCTCAGAGGTAGAATCATTAGATGATTCCAAATTTTGTTCTACATGTTGATTGAATCTAGAATTTGTTTCTTCATTGTTGTGAAGATTAATGGCATCAAGTGATTCATTATCATCATGATGATCATTTGTGGCTTCATTTCTACCAGAAGCACTTTCTTCTTGTTGGATAGCTTGTTCTTGTTGACTAATAACACCTTCAAAGCTATCTTCACCTCCACCACTGAGTGCAGCTCTTGTAGCTGGATCATTCAACATTCTACTTAATACATCTGTCATTCTTTGCATTAAAGATGTATGTAGAACTGGTCTTGCTTGAGCTATTTCTGTAATAATTTTTAATTAAATGCATAATTTTTTTTTTTTAAGAAATAATAAAATCTATTGATAATTATTTTTCAACCTGCTCCAGTGTGACGTCCACCATCTCTTTCTGGTCGAGCATCTGGGCCAGTATCTGACCAATCACCTCGTAATCTCAATCGACGTACAGGTTGTGAAGGTTGAGTAGAACTTTTTTTGGCATTTGGAGAAAATGTAGTCCATCCTTTCTTTGACTGATTTCTACCCCGATCCTTTACCATAAATATTTTTAGAAATCATTTAATATTTTTAATTGAAAAATTGTACTCACTTTCATACTAAATAGATATAGGTGATCACTGCTGTAGCTCACAAGAACATCATGACCATCAGGACTGAAACTTAACGATGTAATTCTGTAGGGATTTCCTTCAAATTCAGGCACAGTGAAAGAATGTAATGGTTCAATTTTAGCTTTGCTATCCTTTAAACCTGTGAGTACACATTATAATAATACTCATAATTAGTGTTAAGAAGGGAAAAGATATAAAAAATACTTTTTTATTACCAATAGTCGGTGTTCCAAGCATTCGTCTGTCATATATTTGTACTAAACTGTCTGCACGTCCAATTGCTACTTGATGAGACATAATTGGATTAACTGATATTGCTGTAACTGCTCTATTACATGAAATTAAGATATCCTGAAACAAAAAAGCATGTAAATACTTTCAAATGATTTAATTGAGAAAATAATATACCTCTTCACATCTAGCAAGACTACATTTTTCTTTAATTCGTAGATCAAACCATCTGACAGTCCCATCTTCTCCACAACTTAAAAAATTATGGGGTTCATTAGGAACCACAGCTATTTCATATGTTGTCCCACTGTGACATGTGAATTGACAGTTGAATGTTTCTGCTTTTTTGTATAAGTCTGTAAAAATATAAATTAAATTGTAATATTTTGAATCAAAAAATTGAAGTTAAAAAAAATTTACCAGTGAATAAAATAATTCCATCGCCACTGCAAGAAACTATTCGATGATCTCCACAGTTGGGTAGAAATTTTGCACTGAAAATATTTGCTCTATGGCTGGTTCTAAAATCTGCAAGAACCTGTAAAGAAAATAATGACATTAAGGTCAAGTTAATGAAAAAATATATTGCTACATTTCTGAAGCTAATTATAGACTAGTTTCAATGTTCAAAAAACAGAGTGCAAATTAATGATATAAAAATAAGTTAAATTATAATGGATAATAATACTTTATAATTGAGAATAAAAAAAAAAAAAAATCAAAGTAATTTCTTGAAATGTATTAAAATTAGATTCAATAGTGAGAAAATTTGTCAAGAACTTACTTGATAATTGTAGGGATTGGCAAGAATTAAGTGCTGATCATCACTGCCTGATAAAATTATATCTCCACCATTATTCCAACAAATAGAATTTACACAACCATGATGTACTTGTGATTGTTTCAAAAAAGACATGCGTTGCACAAGCTGTAGACTTGCTGCAAATGATCACATCGTAACGTAAAACATAAAATGACTTGTTGCACTACAATCATTAATTATTGTTATTCATACATTTACAGCTGTTGTAGATCTTAAATCTGCCATTATAATCGTAAGGTCGGTTATAAATATCGAAAAAAAAATTGCTTTTGTTCCTCTTCATCGTCATTCCTGTGACAATTTACAGTTATGCGCATGAGAGTTTGTATATTGTGATGCGATTTTGTAAGTTATTTTCGAAAAGTGATAACTCCGCACCAGCCTCTGACGAATAAGATACCAACTGAACTTTATTTTAAAACAAAGAGCAGAGTAAATGATGCTTCATGCGATTATGAAGAGACATGGGAAGTGAGCCGATGATACGCGAGACGGAGTGCAAAGTGTCGGAAGCTCAAAAGCATGAATGTTTCTCAAATAGATTAGAGCTTGAAGTCCAACCCTCCAAGGTCTAATTTATATCCCTATATACAAAGAGCTTATTATAATATAAGGTTGTGTGGTGCAACTGTACGAGGTTAAGGTGATACGCCAGCGACGTCTACTGCAAATTTGCGCAGAAATCTGCCTTGCCAATATGAAAACATTATATTTGTTTTCGAAAAAAGTGCGACATTCGCACTTTTTTGACAATTGAGCCACGCAGTTCTCAAGCTATGGGGGCGTTCGAAATCAAGTTCTCCTTGGTAATCGAATAGTCAAATTGATCGTAATTCGACTTCACGTTGATAAATATTTTCAAGCGTCGAATTGCTTATAATTCATTCAAGGATAAATCCAGCATATAATAATTATCGAATTTTTTTCTGAAATTTCTGAAAAGTCAACAAGCTTTTTTAAAGTGTTGTAGATTATCGAGAAGTTCCTGCTTTAAAACTTCATATAAAATTGCATAACGTCAAAGATGGTGATCTATTTTTAAAAGTCAATTCTCAATCAATTCCAGATTGATATTGATTTCTAATAATTATTCTTATTGATTAATGTAAAATTAATTTCTAGATTCATTTCTGAACACTCAACTTTGTTATTAGATTTTGTCTGGTACCGAAAAAGTAGGGATTATTTTTATCTCGGTTAGTTGCTGTGAAATAAGAAAGATGGAAATATGAGTTCGATCGAAAGTCGTTTTTAAAAATATACGTTCAGTTTGTTTAATCGATATTCAAAATTATATTTCTATTATGCTTAGCTGTTAAAAGTAATATAATTACTTTCTTTGTAGAAAAAAATGGAAGTCATTCCCGACTGATTCTTTTTTACTGAATATATAGTACATAAATTTCGTTGATGAAAAACGAAGCATCGAATCGAAGGTTTATTTCAAAATTACTATAATTGTCTCGTACGAACGTTAGAGAAATTCGTTTAGTTCTGTTTTTTATGATTCATGCGTAATAGAACATTTTTTCCAGTCTATATGCAATAAGAAAGACATCAAAGTTAGTCATTCTATCGTTGACGGTTATTTCGAATCTTTTCGATCAGACGGATACATGTTCGCAAAGTTCCAAAAACGCCGGTACGACTAAGCCAGCTCATAGTAAAATTCCAAGGAAGCTCATACGAATTAATTAACGTTTGCCTTCGAGTTTCGAATCAATTGGATTTTAACATATTTGATGCATATTATCAACTGCCTCGGCGCACACTAGGTAATTCAAATTACCCGTTACATTTTGGTACAGATTGAGATTCTTTTTGCAACTTATAAAGTCGTTACGATTCACCATGAACATACGCATTGACTTCTTTATTGTGTGAAAATCTTGTGTACGTGTGTGTGTTCTATTCTTTTACCGTTATTAAAAGAAGTCAAAGTAAATTGTAAAAAAATCAAAAAGTTCATGAATTTCATCGATAAAAAACGGAGCATCGAATTGGAGGTTATTTTAATTTTTTTAATTGTTGATAATTGTTCCGTGCGAGAGACATTCTTCCATTTGTGTTTTTTACTATTCACGAGAAGTAACTTATTCTTCAGTTCATATACAAAGTAGGAAAGACGCCGAACTGAGGCTTTGAATCATTGACGGTTATTTCAAAATTTCACGTACGCCGCTACGGCTTGGCCAGCTCTTAAAACAATTCCAAGAAAGCTCGAACGCATTGATAAGCGTTTGCTTTCAAGTTTCAAATCATTAGGATGTGATCATATCTAGTGCATATTATCGACAGCCTCGACCGCACACTAGGCAATCCGAATGGACGTTACATATTGATGGCATACCCGAGATTCTTTTTGCACCTCGAAAGACGTTTGCATTCAAGACGTAATGTAAGAGTTTACTTTGTTACAGAATTGCGTAAAAATCTTGTGTTTTCTTCTTTTTTACTTTTTATACAACAAAGTCAAATTAAATTTTGCATAAGATTCCGAAAAAAACGGAGCCTCGAATTGAAGGTTATTTCAAATTTTCTAATTGTGGATAAGTGTCTGTGTCTCGTAAAAACGTTAGAGATTTTCGTTTAGTGCTGCTTTTTACGATTAATGGGTGATAAAACATTTTCCAGTTTGTATAAAATACGAAAGGCAACGAAATTCGAAGTTATATCATTAACGGTTATTTTGAAATTTTTCGATCGGGCGATGTCTGTTCACGAGATTCTGAATACGCCGCATATAGATTCAAGCGAGCCCTTAGTAACATATAATTAAAAGGTAGCTCAAATACATCGAGAAACAATCACCACAAAGTTTCGAATCATTAGGATGCGAGAGTATCCAATTCATATAATCATGAGCCTCGACGCCCGACATTTCGCCTCGCAATCGACATTTCCGTTGCATTTGTTGTTTGTAGGCGCGAAGAATTCGATGGAACCCAAAGTAACCCGTATAAGCTACAACGGATTCACGGTGTTAAAATCTCGTGTGTGTTCTATTTTAATACATTCATCTGAAAGTGTAGCAAACAGTTTGTTGTCCGATGCTTTACGAGTGTAGCAAATGTTAATGCGTACAGTACAAGCATCATCCGATGACCGAATAACCGTCAAAACAAAAGGTGGCCGCGGTCCACAGTGTCTTGGCCGAGTCGCGCGCCAAAACAATGCCTGCAGCACACGACACTGCGCGGAGGCAACGAACTTCGCTATCGTTGCGAATGTCGATCGCGAGATTCGAGATTTGAAACGACGACGGTTGAGCCAAAGTCATAGTTGCTCGCTCGCTCATCAATTTGATATACAGTTTAGTGATAGTTTGGACTTTGTTGACTTTGAGTATACAGTTAGTGTACAATAATTAGTGCAAGTGTATAGTTGTAAAGTGATATAAAATATTATAACAAAGAAAGTGAGTAAAACTCCTGAAGTGTAGTAGTTATAAAGTTTTATCGAGTGTGTGAGTGAGTGTGTGTGAGAGTGTGGGGCTATTAAAGCCTTGACTAGTGGTTTTTGTTAGTGGAACGGTATTCAAAAACTTGTCTGATTGGGATTCGTTAATCTAAACGAGACATTTTATTTAAATAGAATGGAGCATTAGTTGATTCGAAAATTGCATCGATTTCAAATGGCGGTTCAAAACCCACATAATCAACGCAGCAAACGTAAGGTAAGAATCAATTGCCATTGTGAAACTATTGATATTATCAAAAGAATAATATCATTGAATATTTATGAAAATAATATTTTAACTGTAATTGGAACAGCCATAAAAAACGTTTGAATTTGATCGTTTTTCTTGTAGCGTTCTAATATGCCTCATATTTGTAAAATTTTTCGCCATTGTTACAACGATATTGACTGTAGCATTCTATATGCTTAACGCGCTCGAGAAAGACCGTTACTCGTATAAATTTGAAATTTTAGCTCTAAACGCGCATTTTTTCTTAATATTCGATCACCTTTGATTTTCACTCGCTGGTAATTGCCAAGAGGTATATTGGACGAGGGCTTAGCCGCTCGCGGTGAGCTGCAACAGCGGCTGCAAATACCAGCTGGCCGAGTGCATAGCCCTTCCATTCTCTCTGTGTCATATTATAATAATAAAAATATGAAAGTACGCCCGAAAGAAAGAAAAAAAGAGTAATAATCTCTGAGATCTTTTAAAATTCATCGAAGCATACACGGAGCTGCCTTGGATTGTGTCCTGTACATATAATACGTAGACTTGTACGCGTGCATGTGTGCAAGCAGTAGCATCTCTTCCTTATTCCATCTTTATCTCCGCAGTTCTTACACTGCGTGGAGCAGCAGCAGCATAAGCAGCGTGAGTGTACACCCACTTTTTCGACCACCTTTTCGCTCGCTTCTCTCTCTCTCTCACTGCTCGTAAATATCTAGGGCTGCTGCTACTGCCAGCCAACTTTTCTTCTTATATGACTCGCTCTCTTCTTTTTGTTGGTTCCCTTTCTCTCTTGAATCTGGACTTTTTTTTACCCCTTTTCTTTTTTTTTTTACTCCCTTGCGCATTTTCCATCTCCGTTGTATATTCTCCGCAGCGCGCATTGTCTGCGGATTGCATTTCTCAATTCTTTTTACTTCGTGTACATGCGTTCTTTTCTAATTTCTACCGCAACTTTCTGCGATTCATCTTCCTCGCAGAAAAATCTTCCATGCTACTTTTCATTCGCTTCTTTTTTTTACACGATCCTCGTCCCGATCTTTTCCACATTCATTTAGATAATTTTATCTGCACGGATTTACCTTTTCTTGATTTTCTCACTGGAAAAATCGACACTCGCTTATCTTTCGATATTTCTTATTTTTTGTTGTCGAAGTCGATAAACGAAGTTAGCCCTTTCAAGTAGAAAATAACCGCAGTTTGATATAATATTGTCAATAAAGAAGGTATCAATCAAAAGGTACTAATTTGTTAAATAGATTCATTCATCTCGGATATTTAAGCTTTTGGGGTGCACACTCGGAAGTTTGAAGAGTAAAGATTATAAAGAAAATAAGATAGATTCTAAGCTGGTATGGGCAGCGAGAAAACGGCCTATCTTTCGATACGTTGCCGAGATAAAGCTAGAAAGAGAGCGAGAGAGCTTACGGCATAGCCCGCAATGCTATAGCGAAGCAATGCCGATGCAATTCCAATTCCTGGCTGTCAGCAGCAGAATCGTTGCTGGGGAGCGAGCGAGAGAGAGAGCGAGAGAGAGGAAGAGAGGGAAAAGGACGAGCGGCGGTGCGTTCACGTCATTCGAGATCAGCCTCCCGTGAAAGCCTCTCTCGCACACGAATCACCCCCGAAACGGGGCCGTAGGTATACGCATTTCCTCGTCGCCGCAGCCGCGCGCACTGTGCTTTCTCGATTTCTCGTTCTCGCTCGTATATACACGTAGTATAGCTCCATCCCACCATGTTCAGCGCTCCGGCTTTGCCTTTCTATCGCATACGGTCTTGCTTTTAGATTATATTTCCTTTTTTTATGCATCGATTCTGCATTTTTTTATACATTTTCAAAATTAGCTTTTGCCGTCTTGCTCGTTCCAATTCGCGTCGCGGAAGCGATTCTTTTTTCGAAATTCAGTGAACTACTCGGTAATTTTATTTCTAATCTAAAAATGACCAGCAAACGTTCGGCTAACATTTGTTCATGCCCAAGATATGTGTAATAGCCCCATTTACATGTAAAATAAGAGTTTACATTTTTTACATAATCAGTGAGAGTCTGCAGGAGTGTTTTTAGCACACTTGTGTTCTCAACTTCATTTAAATCGGTCACTTGAGCTTGCGCTTCCTGAAAAAAATATTAGATTAGAAATGCCATTGAACAAATGTATGTTGCACAAGTATTTTTGTAGTTTATTCTCCATCATATAACTAAAGCAAATTAAAATAATTATATTCCAAAAATAACCAGAGATGAACCAAGAACCAAGAAAAACCAGTTCTCTGTAAATAGTTAGTTGTGGCGAACACTTCTAAAGAATTTGTGTGGCGATTTTTCGGACGATCAGAGAAGACTTTTTCAATCGATGATATTGTTCGTGTTACGTGAATTGTTTGATAATTTTTTTAGAATGTATTTTTCAATGACTTTATAATTTTTTGTCTTTTTTGAAATGTCTCGCTATTATAGCATTTATACATAAAAATAGAAATAATCACATTTTTTGGAGTAAGCTCTTGACCAATGTTTAAATCTTGGTGTCTATTATTTGTTTATCATAGTAAAAACTATTTGTTTATTGTTCTAATCCGGAACTTGAGAGAAACATAAACGAAAGCTCGGATTCTCTCAAAAATGGTGTAGCGCTCGCAAATTGAAATGAACGAAAGAGCTCGAAAGTAGAAAACGGAGTTCTTGTTAGCGTAGCTGAGCTTGATGAAGTCTATACACAGTCCCTCGGGTGTCGTAAAAAAGAGCGAAGCATTTCAATAAAAGTCTTTTGCAAGTACGAATCACACAACGACTTCTGTCTCATTCTCTCGGCTGTCTCTTTCTCGGTCTCTGCGCTGTACACAAAGAAACCAGCAGCAGTAGCAATAAATTTTGATTTGTGTACCAAGCTGCGGTAGCGGTGCGGCGACGGCGGCGGAGGCAGCGAGCGAGCTGCTTTTGTGGGGTTAAAGTAAAACAGAGAGCTCGGAGGCAAGGCAAGTGGCCGCAACATCTCGTTGTATGGTTGCGCTTCTACCGAGAAAAGACAGAGCAAAGAGCGAGAGAAAGGAGAGATAGATATAAGAGCAGTCGCAGTATTATTACTCTCTGCGGGGTATTTGTGCGTTTGCATGTGTGTGCATGTGTCTGTGTGTTATATACGTGTTTGACATTGCATAACATCGTTGAGGCATCATTGAAATAAGTCACGTGGAAGTGATTCGAATGTTTTCCGAGCGGTGCATATATAGTACAGCTACTCCGAGCTCGGTTGAGGCACCGCGTGGATACGTATCTATCCGTATCCTACTATATATAATAGCGCGGCCGATGCGCTACAACGTCGAATGGCCCGAGGGCCACGACGAGTACAAGTCCGCGTCTCGTTCGCTATTCTTGTGTATGATCGCGCGAAGAGAGCAACGGCAGTGCTTCGGCGAGAACTCGGGCCTCGACGCACTCAACCCTCTCCTCCGTCTCTCTTCGCATATACATCGAACCGACAAAGTTTCATCTCACCCGGGCGCGCGTGCCAGCTCTCGATGTATACACACACCCCGTCACCGTAAACTCGTACCACACATATATATATACACATAAAGATAGGAAAGACGCTCGTAAATAAAAGGCGATATTGCCGCACCGAAACTTATAGGTATATGTGCGATACGATTCGCGCAACCAGTTAGATACAACTCGAGGCTCCATCCACCCGGGGCAGCCGCCACGGCCATTTGTCTTTTACCAAGTCGATTCACGGAAATCCTCTTTTATGGCTTTGAGCTTTCTTCTTTCGCCCTCCGCGCTGCTCCTCCTTACATCTTGCGCGCCGTTGCCATAGAAATAAGTTCGCAGCTACTCGTAGAGCCGAGCTTGACTTTTTCTCGGAGCCATACTCGCATTCCATGGTGCTAACCGTTTAAAGTGGACCATCCACTGCGCTTCAACAAACCGAATAAATTATTATCATTGTTTAATCTTAGCTTTTTAATTTTTTGTACGCGTTGGCGATTTTGCATTCGACGGATTAAATTTAGGATCGGATATCCTTGCTGAAAAGATGTATTATTTATACGTCATGCAAATTAGAACTTAAAATTCAATCGACTAGTTGCGCTCGTTGTGACTTGCATATGGATCGATTCAAACAGCCACGCCTACAACAATACAATCGTCGATCTTGTTAAAAAGCGTGCGCACCGACCACCGTGAGCCACGTGACTCCTTGCTCCATCATAATTCTTTCTTTCTTTATTTTACATGTGTGTATTATTATACATTTTAATAGCTTCTACTTACATAAAATCGACCATTACAATGCCGAAGCTGCAAACTCCTTCTATTATTCGTTCGCTAATTGTTCTGGTGTCGATGGGCTCAATGAACTTGCTGACCGTTCCACGGCTACTTCAAATGCAATAAAATACTTATGACTGCAATCGATTTATCTCGAGTACCATCCTGAAACTTTGCATAAATTTTAGTTTCTTTTTTTTTGTTCGAACGCGCGCTTGGCTATATTCAATATTTTTACTCGATATTTTACTTTTCACCCAAAACGCCACGAAATTACGCTAGGTTGCTCCAATGCGAAATTGAGCGTGCGCAGTTTTTATGTTCCGGCGATTCGAGAAGAACTCCATAATATAATGATTACAGTGCGGCCAATGCGTCACGGCTTATCGCGCACGAAACGTTTTTAATACTCGATGGGGTGGCCAGTATATATTATGACAATTACGCTGGATCGCAGTGGCGCAGCAGCAGCAGCAGCAGCAGCTACATATATTTAGTTTAGAGATGTAAAGCGAGACTCGTGCCGCTGTCCAATCGTTGAATCGTCAATTTCCCCGTTAAACGAGCGCGACTGCATTATATTGTATCCCTTTCTTGGAGCGGCAGCGACGACGGTAACATCCGCATGCGATGATCCGTCCGAGCGAGCCCCTTTCTCACACGCCGTATTATACAGTCGGCGGCGGTGGCTGTGCAGCAGTGAGCTGCCTGCATAACGCAGTACCTCATAGTAGTCGGACTCGTGCGTCTCATTACTTTTTTCGGTTTACTCCTTTATACTTTATCGCTTTCTCATTTCCGCGGCGGTAGGCAGGCGAGCGAGCGAACTGCTGTATATGCTGCGAAGGGTGGCCAGAGTGGGCGGCTTGGTGACAGGAACGAACGAAGGGATATAGGGCCGAGCACGGCACGTGGCGCCGAGTGGTATTACGAGCGCCTACATCGTATATATACGTATAGGAACTGTGCTGGACTCGGAAAAGAGAACGCGCAGCTGATACAGCCGATCGGTTCACGAGCGAGCGAGCAGAGCGACTCTTAAGAACAGCCGGGCAGATTGACGGACGATCTTCGGGCATGAAATGCATTACCTTTGCCTGCCGATGCTGTACGTACGTATACGTATCTTGGGCTTTGGCACCCCTCCCGTGTGTATGTATGTGTATAGCTGGTGTAGTGCTCACGGACAGAAAAGCTAACTGCTATCGAAACGATAAGCAATTCCGTACAGCTTCTTCGGGCGCTTACACATACGTGCCAAAGTCGTGTCATTGATCGGCGCCCAATATAACTCGTATTATACTATGCACTGCCTCGTAAATTCTTGCTCATTCCAGCGTAGTAACGCGAAAACTCGACGAGTACGTACATACACGTCGCATCGTTTGTCTGCCTCCTACAGAAACGAGCTTGTGTCATTAGTAACGTATACTCGAGTACAATTATTATATACACATTTATATACCGACGATCCAAACTTTTTTTTGCGCGCAAACGACTAACTAATTCTCGGCTCGTTGGTGGAACACGCAAAAAAAGCAAAGTTGGAAATAAAGCTCACGGTAAATAATTTTACAACAATTTTTCTTGACATTTTTCGTAACTTTAATTAATATTATTTTTTTAGTTTGAAAATTCATAGCAAAATAAATCAAAAGAATTTTTCATCTGTACTCGCGACTACTAATGATTTAGTTTAGATATGATTCGTATACGAATAACGATTTCGATAACTTATTTTAAAAACGGAACGCGTATTACCCTTTACCATTCTGCTTTGTAAATAACTATCTATTTCAGGAAAAATCTTGTGAAAACTGATGGAACAAAATGTGAAGACGAAAACGACTTATTATTGGTCGAGTTACTTTTGTCTTGAGCCGAAGTAAGAGAAAAATTGCCATCAACTCAGAGGGTTAATCATTTATTAGCTTTGTAATTAATAATACGCTTTATTTTTCTGCATAATTGTATATTTTTAATTTAGCATTGTTTTTACATAATGAGATATGGTTGAAAAGAATTATTGTAAATGAAAATTTTTAAATAAATCTTTTGAATAATTACATTTGTTAAGTTGTAATGTGTGAGTGATGCACTGTATCAATGTGGGTATTAAGATGATTCTTTCGTCTGAATTTTTTTCCAAAACGTGACTATTGACAGTGCAACTCACTGATGTAAACTTTAATTCTGCACTTTTCTGAAAATGACTTTCCGCACATATCATGAACATATTAAACACTTTTGTGCACCGTATCAATGTGAATTTTGAGATATCTCTTATATGAGAATTTCTTTTCACACACATCACATGCATGTTTGACACCGTTGTGCATCGTATCAATGTGTTTTTTGAGATTACTCTTACATGAGAATTTCTTTTCACATACATCACATGCATATTTGACACCTTTGTGCACTGTATCAATATGAGTTTTTAGAATACTCTTGTATGAGAATTTCTTGTCGCACGCATCACATGCATGTTTGACACCTTTGTACACCGAACCGATGTGAATTTTGAGATAACTCTTGTAAGAGAATTTCTTTTCACACACATCACATGCATGTTTAGTACCTATATGCACCATATCGATGTGGGTTTTGAGTTTGCCTTTTACTGTGAATGTCTTTCCACATACATCACATACATATTTGACACCTTTGTGCACTGTATCAATATGAGTTTTTAGAATACTCTTGTACGAGAATTTTATTTCGCACGCATCACATGCATGTTTGACACCTTTGTGCACCACATCAATGTGTTTTTTAAGAATAATTTTATATGAGAATTTCTTTTCGCACAAATAACATGCATGTTTTACACCGTTGCGCACTGTATCAATGTGGATTTTGAGATAACTTTTTTTTGAAAATGTGTTGCCGCATATATCACATGAGTGACTAATGCAATGATGTAATTCTTTGATATGCCTACTTAGATTATTACTATTTGCAAATTTCTTTCCATTCCAAATTTTACATGCGTGGATCGTATCATTATGTACAGTACCGATGTGTGTTTTGAGGTTACGTTCGTTGTAACACTTTTTTGTGGCTTTTCTCCTTTTATTTTGCTTGTCAAGTTCACAGTTGAAATTTAAACTCAATTCTTCTACTACGTTACCAACAAATTCCTGCTTCACTTCCTCTACGGGTTCTATTTTAATTGTGTTTTGAGTTTTGTAACCATCATCCTGCAAGTGATATTCAAAATCATCATCAACTTTTTTAGCTACTAATAAATCCTTTCTAGGCTTCACATCTTCACATTCAAATACTACTTTCACGTCGTTGTAAAGTTCACTTTTATGATTTACGTCACATTTTTGAAGCGTATCGTTCTATACAAAAATTAAAATCGAGTTACATATAATTACAATATAATTTACATGAAGATTTATTAACACTTACGGCATTTTCTGGCGAAAATGGTAAAGGTTGAAAGTTTTTAAGATCCGGTTTCTCTTCGATTATTGCACATTCATTTTCAATAATCCACGCTTCACTAGGCTCTTTTACTCTGGAATAATTTCAATAATATCAAGTATTGTTGTGATATTTTTAAAATTTTATTCCTATGAAACGAAAATTACCCGATGGCACAGTTACATAAACCACTAGATTCCATCTTTCTCACTTGGAATTTCGTTAACGAATGAATAATTTTTTTTTGATGATTGAGCGAACGACGTCGAAGCTGTGCTGTGTGCTCATTCTGTTGTTTACGTCGTGCGTGCGGTATGCATGACCTTTCCGTGCGTTCGCCCAGCACGCAGTATTTTGCCGTACATGATATTAGTCATTATAATTTTATCATTGAAAAAATTACATTGTGTATTTCATGTTAAATGAATAGTAAACATTTTTCTATCAAAGATATATTAATATGAATACATTTTTAGGTATAAAAAATTTATTCTAGCGTTCGCAAAATGCGCTAGGAAAGAGATAGTTACGATAGATGTACTTCAACTAGTATAGGGCCAAACAGGCTATAACGTCCTTGACACGATGAATAATTCAATCTAACCTATTCTAATACTTAAAATTTTTTAATCTTTAAATAGCATAATCGCCTATTCTATTATATAATTTTGATTGAATTTTTTTCAACGAGAAAAATTCATAATTCCTATGAAACAGTAAAGATTAAGTGTAGTTTGATCAGTGCGTGAAAGATAACATGATTTTTCGTACAGTACAACATTTAAGTAAACACGAAGAGTATACAATGTTGGCCTATTGAAAGATCCAGCAGCCAATGCTTCGAATCGCGTGTAAGTGCAGGAGTTCGATAAAGACATCAAGCGTTTAGAGAGCAATGGGAACGAGTACAAAGGGGCTCGCGTTATGATTTTGTACGTACATTATGTATGATATAAGCGAGGGTATAATAATAAACGAGCAGGTCTTATTGTCGATAAGCAGTGGCAGCAGCAGCAGCAGCAGCAGCAGAAGCAACAGAAGCAGCAGTGGCAGGAGTCGACTTTGGCACGTGGCTGCAGTAAGCGGCCAAGTTGCGCCAATTATACTGCGCGATTTGATACGAGGTTCAATCACAGTAATCGCCACACTGCCACGCACCACGACTTTCTGCTGCCGCCGCCGCCCGCGTTGAGCTCGATCCGGCAGCTCCAGCTCGCACATACATCTCAATTTTGCCTCTCGCACCCTCGAACGAGCATCTATATGCTGCGCTGTATATGATACATCGCTCTCCTTGCTCGCCGTATATACTTTTTTAAAAGCGCACGATACGAGCTCGTGTATACGCGCGTGTATTTGTATATGTATAAAGAACAATGGGCAGCACGCGTCGTCGATATCGCCGTTCGTGTGACTAATTCGGAGCTACGCAGCCATTGACACTCGAGATATAAGCCAAGTACTTGCCTGTCGACGTCGTCCATGCGCGCCTATGTATAAACGGCCGTGCCCGTGCAGTGCGTGTATATAGAGCATGAATCGACGACGACTCACGAATCGCATCGAATATGATTTTATGCAAATAAAAAGATAACGTTTTCGGGGATCGATATGCCAAGCGTGTATACATTCGCGCCAGTGTTTATTCATCATGCAATATTTAACGGGGAGACCCTTGGATCGATCAAATTTTTATACGTTCATAATATGTAACGCCTGCAGCAGTCGTTCGCTTATCAGAATAGAAAATGACATGCATTAACAGGAAATTAATCCGGCCCCCTAGAAATGCTATCTGCGCCGAGTGGCCCCCAAAAATGTCCCGAAAATTGCAACTGAGTGTGAAAGTAAATATGAATAATTTATCACTCGAATTACATTGGAATATCCGCGCGCGCTTATGCACGTGCAAATTTCAACTTCATTAACGCCAATCTCACGAATAATTATTATTTATATCGTTATTCTACCATTATATTTCTGTAATTTCTAGTTCGATTGGTTATATTGACTTTTTCGAAAAATAAGTTGTTGTATTATCGGTAAACACGAGAGAAAAAATTCGAATGCCGAAAATGGAAAAATAATATTGTGCAGTTTCACAACAGCTAGAAATTTTCATTTCGCATCCTCGTGATGTGAAAAGGTGAATGCCGGTATTTATGACGAATCTAATTAAATGGAACGGTGCATGATCGTTGAAGCAGGTGCAAGCTCGCTAAAAAAGAAGAACGAGGAGCAAGCTCGACCATTCGAATGCGTCAAAGCATTGCAATTATAATTGCAGCGATTAGGTCAGAGAACTTGCGAGCTCTCACGTCGCGTGAAGAACAATTATATAATTTATATAAATGTGCTGCGACTCTGTGACGGGCACGTCAAAAAAGACGCGTTTCGTCCGATACACAAAACGTCCAACGAAAAAATGGACACGAGCCAACTCAACGAGCGAGAGCTACATAAGCGAAGATGCGAACTTACTGCGCTGTGGGCTGCAGGAAGAGTTGCAAAAAAAAGAGTGAGAGGCGAGCAGAGGTACTGCAATATCTATGTGCGTTCGCGATACATTACGAAAAACATACTGGGGCAGAGAGGCTGATGAATGTATGCGCGTGTCCGTGTCCGTGTGTGTATGAAACTGGAAAAGGTCGACTCGGGAGCATAGAGAAAGCTTGCTCGGTCTCGCGTGCCGCGTAATCTGGACTGATGGCGAATCTGACACGCGGAGCGTTAACTGGCGTCCAATTTATAAAAATAACGATGAAATTACTGTTGCGTAAAGTTCGGGCGCGCAGAGTCGAGTCAGCTACACCGTACCTAGCACACATACATACCTATACTCGCACCTTTCGCGTAGCCGCTATATAAATGTGAGCTTGCGCGTATACACGTGTGCGAGTGTATATTTACTAACACCTAGTGTTGCACGCACACGTACATATATCTATTGCTCGCGCAACGGCAGCAGCAGCAGCAGCTCAGCCAGTGTCATCGTCCAACATGACGTTCTGCTCGGGGCGTTTGTCAAAAGCCGCGCTCGAGCGAGCCCAGGGATGACACGCAGGTTAACAGCTGGGATTTTCCCCAAATGCCCTGCTCTCGCGTACATACGAATATCTGGCTGCTGCGTTGTATCTCGCTGCAAGCCGAAAAAGCCTTTTTGCAATGTGCCCACCGAACTCGTGACGCGAGAGTTTTGTCTCTCTCTCTCATATACGGACACTGCTAGGCCGGCTACTGCTGCTACAACCGATGGCATTTTTCGTTGCGCGCGCGCGCGCTGTATACACGGACTTTTGCAAGCTCGCGAGCCCGCGTGTTTTTGGCTTGCGTTTTGCACGTCCGAAAAAATATGCCCATCGACACGTAACGTAATCGAAAGTCGCGAGCGAGCGAGCGCGCGCGTGAGCACAGAGCGACTTGCATTACTTTTCTTCTCTTGTCTCTCTTTTTTTTTCAACTTTTTTTTTGCATTCGCATTTCATTTTTTTTTCTTTCATTTTTTGCGTTTTTTTCGTTATCTACTGTCAACAACAGCTACACGCTGCTGATGCTACTGCACGCGTCCAAGCGCGTCGTTCGCCAAGCGATGTGCTCGTGACGCGCTGCTCGCGTCCAACTCTTGCTCTCTCGCGCTGTGCGACGCGCTTATTCCCAGCCCCATTTATGTATACCTGCCTTGCAATACATACATACGTACATACGTATATATTATATAATGGCCAGTAGCATACGTATTTTATGTGTACAGACATTGGATTAATTAAAACGGAAGCTCACGCCAGCCAGCGCGCTATACATATCCAGCTGCTGCAGCCTTTTTATGCGCTTACACACTGTCGCAAGCTCGCGGATATTATACATACACACCTACCCTCTGTACCGCTATTTCAACGCGTGTCCGTGAATATGGCGAACGAGAGAGGCATCGTCGTGTGTGCGAGCACGATTTTTCATTTCAGCACCGACTATGCACATATGCATATGCTCGTGCGCTTTTCTCGCCTACCGCTGCTGATACTGCTGCTGCTGCTGCTGCTGCAGCTTTTGCACTTGCTCTCGGTTTGGCCTGTGCCTATCGTTTGATTTAGTCATACATGATCGAGTGCATCAATGGAAATGTGTTATCTAGAGACGACATCGAGATCTCTCGCCTGCGTGCGTGGCTGCTGCTGGCAGTGACTTTTTTCCAAAGCGCATTCCGACGGTCATGTATAGCCGTCTCTGTGCATGGCAACGCGGCTCTGTGGCGAAGATTGATGTATGCGCGATATAGCGTAAATTGAAAAATACCCATCGGTCCGTGTGTGCCTCGTTTCTATCATTTTTTTCCCCGGACATAATGCCAGAAAAAAAAGAACATGTGTCTTTTGATGCGTCAACGATTTTGTTGAACAATATTTGAATCAATGCTTTTGAAATGAATTACGCACGTATTAATTTATCCATTCTTCTAAAAAATCGGAATAGGACAACAACAGCTAGAGTAAATTACAATTATATTATTTTCTACAAAGGTGAAATCTTCGCAGAAGCACTTGCAAAATCTTCGAGATACACACATTTACATTTGTTAATGTGAAACAAGTGCAAAATTGTTAAAAGAAATTTTAAATTTAGAGCAAATTAGACACTAAAATTAAATTAAATGTTATTGAATTTGTTTCCAGGTCCTTTTACCTGAAACCTTCCTTGAAAATTAATGCATCAGTTAATGACCACATACATGTAGTGAAAATTACATCTAAGCAATTAATTGCAATAATAAATAAAGATATAATAAATTAAAAAAAAATTGAATCTATACTTAAATTAAAATATTTTGATTAAATATTTTGATTAAAAAAAAAACATATGAAAATTCAATGAAAATTAGTGACAGCCTTTACCACAAGATGGCGAATAAATTCATCTATAAATCTGCTAGTCGCAAAGAAAAAATAATTGTATCAGTATATAAAAATTAAGATTTAATTTTAACGTTGAAAAAATGTTCTTTAGAATAAATATTTTCAACTGTGAATATAAAGAACTGAAGAAATCACCCGGTGCCGATGAGCAGATACATAGAGAATGAATAATATTCATCGAAGATCGTACGTAGCATAAACTGTACATAGTGCGGGTGCACACAGGCAGGAGAGGCGACGAGGAGACTCGGGGTCCTGGGTATATGATGAACTATGGAGTTATGAAGAGAGCGAGGTATGGCGAACCTCGTCTGCCACGGCTGATGCTGCTGCTACTGCTGCTACTGCTGCTACTGCTGTCGCTATAATCTGTTTATAAAACAATTTGCCGAGCAAGTGATGCGTGAGATACAATATATCTGCAAACATTGTTAGCATCGGCTCGATGAGGATTCGCTCTCTCTCTCTCTCTGCTATAGGCAAGGGGCAAGATATATACACACACAGACGTAGAGAATATATATACGTACACATATAAACCATGCAAAGAGGGAGGGAGAACGCAGTAATACATATATTCACACATACACACACATACGGAAACGGAGACTGCCCCAAGTGATATCGGACGATGAAGCTGTGTGAGTGTGTGTATGTGTACGTGAGCATTACTGCCGATGCCCGTAACAGATAAAGTTCAGAGCCCGCGCGCACACAGATATATACACGAAGATAGCGAGCGAGAAAGACAAAAGTCGCTTTATATGGCCTGCAGCGGCGAAACTAAAGCTGTGTGCGTTGACTGCTGTGTGTTGCTGGATTGCAGTCACTGTGATTCATTGTGATTTAATAAAGCGTCGAGTCGAGTCGAGTCCGGATCGTTCGGGGGTAGCTAGCAGCAGCAACAGCAACTGCTGCTCCTGCTACTGTCGGTGCGACCGCATGCTTATAAATCCCGAGTCGAGTTAAAGAAGAAATCATTTTGCACTCCCGTGGACAGATCAAAGAGAAATACTTTACGAGGTTTGGAAAATTCGTTTATTGCTTCTCCAGCGCACGAGGCAGCATTCGCTATTTCTTTCCAACCTCATTAAGTTTATCGTCCCAGAGCGGATATAGAATTGTGTGGGGTGGAACGTCAATGCTTCGAACGTATACGCTGCTGTTGCTCTTGCCCGCAGCGGCAAGCCGACTTTTATCAATTCTGCAAGGGGAGTCTCTCTCTCAACTTGCAGTCTAGTCTATTCGCTCGAGTGTTGATCATTTGGTTTGCCGACATAATTAGCCGCTACGCTATCGAAGCTGCCGCCTCCGTTCCTATTTCTCTCAATATCGAGTCACTCCGTTCTGTCTGTCAGTCTCTCTCTCTTTTTTTAATGCTTGGTAGCCTATTGGCGTGTATTTGCGTGCGCATACCGCAAATTTATCGAACATTGATTCGAATAATTTTACTTCAAATTTCATTCGAAAATGTAGGTTAAGGAAGAAAAATCAACGTCGATGAGAGTGTGGAGCAGCCAAAAAGCTACTCAAAAGTTGACTCTCGCATCCGCAACGAAGCATCCCCAACCGAAAGCTTCGAAAAGTAGACAGATCATAAGATATCGCTGAATCCTAGTAACACTGATTTACGCGCGTACCGCAGGTATAATAAAAGGCACTTGCAAATTGCGAGAGTCCCACGCGGGCGCTCAAACATCCGGGCGTCGGGCCGGAAGACGTTCGCTCCGCCGGGGAAAATCGGGCTACTATTTGCGCTTCATTGGCTACTTAATAGCGGTTACCCGCTGACAAGCTCGAACTCTGCTGTATATACTAATACTGCTGCTGCTTATATATAAATACTGGCACGCAAGCGACGAGCGTGTCCTTATTGCGGCTGCTAGAATTTCGTGAAGCGAGAAAACGCGCGCCCCGACGCGCCGCTTAATGGCCTGTGACGTGAGCAGCTCGCGCGCAAAGACAGTTACCTCCCGCATGACTCGCGTGGCACACTGTATGTATAATGTATATATAAAAGTGGCTACCAACATTATACATGTATACAAGCGTGTGTTTATATATATATAAAAAAAACTCGACTATACGTATGCACGATCGTAACAAATGCCAAAAAACTTCCCTTACGCCTGTGTACAAGCTCACCGAGGTTCTGTGCGTTAAGCTCGCCGAGCATTTCCGTTCGCATGTCGCGCTGCCGAAAAAAATTTATACATGCATTCGTAATGCGGTCTTCTGTCCCGCTTACAAAAGTTCCTGATGCAAACTTCTTTGAACATTTTTGCCCTGCGCATAAAGTCAGCGTGATACCGATATCGTTCTAATGAGAAATACAATAATACCCGCTGAAAATTAGTTTTTAGGTTTTGTTTCTTCATAGAGGAAGCTATGTAATAGGTCTGATTTCTATTTAATTAATTCTTGTGTCTAATAAATGGTGTATTTGTAAAAACCAAACAGCCTAATATCCATCAAACTAACTATTTTGATCGTATGTTTACAATTTGATTGTTTTTCGCCACCTTGCGTCCGGCGCAATACAAGATCGCGATGGTGTATACAAACGAAGTACAAAAAATGTAGGTGAAAATATGTATAAAACAATATTCAAAAAGTATTATAAATTCTAATACTTCCATTAAATTTTTCGTTGAATTTATTTTTTAATAATAATTATCACACTTTCAAGAAGAAGCTATTTTCTGATTCATTGGAAGCAATTTTTATTTGCGATATGGAACTTTGATGTAAAGTTGAAGTTTGTCATAACGATTTATTTATTTGAGTTAGCCTACGTATCAAGTGAAAATACGTAAATGAAATAATACTCGGATCCGAATACTTGCAAACGATGAAATGCATCTCATCTTCCATATGATTTTCGGAACGGAATCCAATCAAAAGCTCGTTTTTGTGCACCGTAGCTTAAATTTTAACCGATCAATGTATGAGTACTTGTGTAAATTTCTATCGAGCACGTGTTAAAAAAAGAAGTGTCTATTCAGGTTAAAATTGAGGTACGAAATTCTAGAGATTTTTGAGTTTCATGCAAAAAAATCATAATTTTCTAGAGATCTCTAGGGTTATTTGGAGATTCGTAAACGAAAATGAACAATTTCGTGTACGAATTTTTTTCCGAATAGCCAACCCCTTTTAAAATATCAAATGATTTGCATTGAAAACTCTTTTATTTATAAGATGTTATTTTAAATAAGTAACTTTGAAAAAATAACAAAACTTATACGAGCAAATTTCAGAATGCCGATAAAAATATAGAAGTACTCACACAAGGCAGCGTAAATATAAAAATAATCTATCCGCGAGTGATACGTTGATGCGATAATCAAAAAATCGAGCTTACTTAGTCTCTCAGCCGAGATCGAAACAAGCTTCTTTTAAGTTCTTCAGATCCATCAACATTGAACGTCATCGTCGTGCATAAATACACAAAATCCAAAGATTTCGTATCCATCGACTGAGCATAATTTCATTCAGCCTGAGCCTAACGCTCCTGTTGAAATAAAGACGCTCTAGGTTCTGCGAGCGGTTTTTCTTGCGGCTTAAATGCGTTATAACGGCAGCAGCGGCGGTGGCATTTCTCATAATACCGTATAGGTATATAATAATACCGGCGATTGTGTCGGTGATCCGCCACGACGACCCCCCCCCCCCCCCCCCCCAAATATGCATCGCCGAATGAGCTGCTGCTTTGTTTCTTCGCTCTCGAAATCGGGGACTCGTCGTCCGCAATTATGCAACGAATCATAAAAGTACTGCAGGCGGGCGCGATCGCCGCGTCTTTTGCGGGAGAGAAGAAGGGAAAGGTACTAGTATTGTGTTCTCCATGGACTATTCGATGTATGTTTATTATGCGCATGTATAGGTGTGTGTGCGTGTGTGTTTTCGCGAATGAATGTTTGGATGCTATGCGAGGACGAGACACGCGTAGGGCATAGATGGGTACATACAGAGTCTCTAAAACGAGCGGTTGGTGGTGCACTGCGCTCTTTACATATATATACACGCACGTACACATATCTCGCATAGGGCAACCCTCTTCGTCGAGGCTTTTGCGCGCGCCCCTTGGCTCCCGCAAGCGGAGATATCCGCAGCCAAGCCCACACCCCTTTGGCAGCAGTAGTGGCAAAAGCCGCAGGCACCTAGGGGAGGATTTGCTGCTGCTCGATGCTTTTCTTCTCTTCTTTCGCCGCAACGCAACGCATCGCGCATACCCGAGCTGCTGCTACTGCTCGGCCTTTTCGATTGATGACGCGCCCGCTTGCCTACTACGTATTGTGCGTAAGGATACGCGCGCGCCTTCGATTCGTAACCGCAGTACCTCATAGGCGGGGCTTTCAACTGGAAAATGAGCCAAGGCAGATGGGCGCATCAAAGTGCGAAAATAAAAACCGAGCGCCACCGACCTTTCGTCATTTCAATCGCGTTAAAAATTGCAAATGCGGTCTAAAATCGGATTCGAAAAAGTTGCATCTCGCATTGTTGAGCTCGTTTCCTGCTGTTAAAAGTACAGTAAGCAAGAGATAGGCGAAAAGAAAGTTATAGCTTATACACGCACACAGTATCGACCGACGCGCCGGACGGAAACAGAGAAAAACGAGGCAAGAAATGGCAAAGAGCATCCGAGGGCTCCAGCACGCATAAAATACGAGTGCGCTCGGTTCGTCGCAGACCACCACGCGAATCACTGAATCAATTATACTTTAATCCGGAACAGCGGAATTGACGCATCCTTGATTTTCGACTCGCTTCTACTGCTCCTGGTTTCACTCTCGCGTGCCTCGCTCGCTCGCTCGCTCTCCGTTCCCGCAGCAGCCGCATGTGGACCTGCAAATGGCGTACGCGCAAGCCTATACTTACTATCCATGTATATAGTGGTCCTCTTCCTTTCCTTCGCTCACGCTCTCGCTCCTCTCATCCTGTCTCTCACCCCTCGCTCACTTCCTCGCTCTTTCTCTCTATCTCTCGCTCAACCTCTCGCTTCAAGCTCGCTCTCTCGATTCTCCATGGTATTCACGGATATTTGATTAAGTTAAAGAAGGATGATTTATTCCATGAATTATTAATTTCGCCTTCTGATGTATTAATTAAGCCAACACAGGGCTAAGAGCCCGTTCGGATTTTATGCGAAATGAAATAACAGCGAACTTTGTGTACATATGTACTATTGACATTTTCTCTTGAAATATTTTTGATTCTTTGTATTCTTCAATTGATTTTACTTCAAGGAGCTGGAGAGGTGTCAATTGTTCGATTGTTAGCTTTTAATTGATCATCAACTATAAAAAGAATCAATTAAATTTGTACCTTTTTTTTAATAATACTGCAATAACGAATCCACCAAGGCTTTGTTTTTTATTGAATTGTTTTTTAATTAGTCTCATTGCTGAGAATAACTATAAATCATTTCTCGATTGTTTTTACACGAATTTTGTTATCAAGTTTCTATTTTTCAAATAAAGAATTAAGATAAAATACATCGATATACAATTACTTTTTCAAAACCTTCGCAATAAAGCAAACTATGAAAACATTTCGCATTAATCACGAACCGTGGAGATAAATAAAAACGTCAGTAGTTATTTTTTCTGAGTTCTCGCAGTTGTACGGACTAATATGAAAATGACTAAAGATAGAGTTTTACATAATATACGCGCGCACATCTAACACTCCAAGTTGTTTACACGAATGAAAATAAAAGCAAAAAAAAACTTCAAAAAAATCCTTGGTAAAAGCCTTTTTCACAGAATACTCTTCATTAAAGTAATAATCATTAAAAAAGCTGTTTGTTTTAAAACCATTAGAAAAATTTTGCACAACGAGCTGCAACAAAAAAAATTGCACACAAAAAAATGCCACACGTAGCTGAGGTAGAAAGAAACAGAAATTTCAACGCGCTGAGAGCTAAAAAAGAGTTACACAAACATAAAAGTTGAGTTCTCTCTCTCACTTGCTGGCTCTTTCTCACTGTGAAGCAGCAGCAGCAGAAAAAGCAAGCAAGTATATTATATAATTCATCTCTTTTTCATTAATTAAAAAAGTTGTTAGCTCGCGCGGGCGCGAAGAGGAAGCGTCGACGTTGGTGGCAGCAGCAGCAGAACCAGGCGCAGTAGTACAGTAACTCGAATACGCGCGCGTATCTTCCATGGAAAAACGCGAGTAGGCACCCGCGCGCGAGACGGAGATGAAAAAGGAAGAAGAAAAAAGAAAAAGAAAGAAGTGAGAAATAGAAGAAAAGAAACAAGAGAGAGAGAGAGAGAGAGAGAGAGAGAGAGAGAGAGAGAGATAGAGAGAGAGAGAGATAGAGAGAAAAAAAGAGACAGTTGGCTACGGTATATACGTATAAATGTACACGTAGTTCTCGTCATACATAGTACTGCTGCTGCTGCTGCTGCTGCTGCACACACTGGCGTTTTCCGCCAGCCGAGAGAAAGTCGAGTGCACTGCACCACCCTCTCGAAGCCGCTGACCCGCAATATAATTTCTCATTTTTATCCGAGACAAAAGCACACCAAATCGTATTGTTCTTTTGTCGGTAATTAAGCGGACTAAATTAGTTCACGATTGTTCCCCACGAGCGTCCGCTGTGCGCTCTGGGATAATAAATAAGATTCAGCGGAGAAAATTCACCAAACCGTCGACCGAGAGCGCGACCAGTGCAGGGTACTTGGCTCTTACGCCGACGCCCAAATCCAACTCTTGGCATTTTGCGCATTTTCATGTATCTATAAGTAGACATCGTTATGAGTCTCTCTTTCATCCTTCTTTTCAATTGCACGTTTAGCGCTGAGTTGAAGAATTAATGAGCGCGGATTCGAGCGCCTTTTTGTGTCCCCGATGGACAACTACACAGCCCCCACTCGCACCTGCACGCGCTGCTCCTCGAACTTTTTTGTGTACCAGCCTTCGCTTCAGTCTGCTATTGCTATAATTATCGAAAGCACAATGCGCAGCAGGTTCGCAGTGCAATTCCTGGCCGCTGCGTCGTGTAGCCGCTACGCCGTATTTTGCGTCGACTGTATAGAGCGCCGCGCTGACCCCTCGACCTGATGAGGCGTTCGTTTACGCGCTCGCACGCGCGCCACATTTTGTCAGAGGGTTCGTTTGCTGGATTTTCTGCGTTCTGCTTTTTTAACGAAGATTAATGTTCCCCTGGCCCGCGCTCGCACACGCGCGCGAGTCGCGAATACCGAGAGCTTAATGTTGCGTCGCTTGGAAGCTCGATTTATCGTTTTAACAACAAATGTTTCTTTGCGCAAAAAAAAAATAATGCGTACGAGCTGCTGATGCTTCTGCTGCTGCTCGCTGTATCGCTTTTATCTGCCGTGTTATGCCCTGCGCCCACGCACATACACGCAGTACTCGTGTACTATACTACTGCTGCTTTTATGAAGATCGATCGCATCCAAGCTCGTGCATTTTAGTACTTTTGTCAGATCGTGCTGACGAAACGCCTATCGCGTGCGCCTGGATGCGGCCTAAACCTGTAATTCATAGAATCCATATATTTCCACAACCTTTTGCTATCTTTTTCTCTTTTTTTTCAACTTTGGTTTTGATATATAAATCACGCGAACAGCATCGACATCGACGATTGCGAAGATGGCATTATTTTCAAACTCGTCACAAAAGCCTGTACAGCGCACGGGAACAACACAACGCGAGCAAACTTGAGCAACTCTTTGTAGTACCTCCGTACACATCCGAGGCGCAGGGGGTAGATTTTCATTAAGGAGTGAAACAATTCCTGTCAACGAAAGTTTTGATTTTTTTTTTAATTTCACGAAAGCCACAACGAGTTGCTGCTGCTGTTCTTCTTCGTACATACCGCGCAAAAGAAATTCCAGCAATGCTTTGCTGAACTGGCAGTAAAAAAAAAGAGAAAAAAAGGTCGGATGCGCGTCGCGAAAAGACAAAAGAAGTTTCGCGAAGCGCACATAAAGCTTGCGCGAACCATACTCTGGAAGTCTCGACTCTCTCTCTCTCTCTCTCTCTCGGCGGCTGTGCGGGGAAAATTTTTTTCTCGTACTCTGCCAACTGCTTTTCGCTTTGTTATATAGCATCTTCTGGAATATTGATGTAAGCAAGCTGCAGACGTGTCGCAATCTGTGCGATGATACCGAGATTTCTTTATTAACTCGATATTTTTTTTCTTACCAAGCGTTATAATGAAAGAAATAATGCATTTACCATGGAAATTCAGGATTGCATTTTCATAGAAAACGAAGAAGATATAGTCGAATATACTTTCGACAAACAGCGCGTAATATTGAAACGGTCTAAATATTAGCCATTGCTTAGTTCGGCGATGTATTTAAATAGGAGCTCGGTTGCGCTTTGTCATTTACATACATCCCAGATTTATTAGCATTTCCTTGAATTTGAGCGCGGGAAAGTTTCGCTCCGAGGGGGTGAAAAGTTTCGAACACACGTCTGGCAATGGGTGAATTTATTTCTCCCAGTTTCTGCATTTATTCGATACGCAAATGGAAGGCTGCCGCTGCTGCCACGGCTTTATATACATGTATTTAATTTCTTAGACACTTTTGTTTCAATTTTGAATATGCATTATGCCGTGCGCTAATGAAATTAGATCTCGGTACAATTAGCGCCTCAGCGAGCAGAGATTGAGAATCGAAAGTTGAACGCGTATATAGCCTGGCATAGAAATACAGCGTGAAAAGTTCCTTATGTATAGTGAAAATTTTGCGCGTTGAAGGCCCAAGTGGTATATATATTTATCGCGTCGGCAGAAGAAGAGCAAAGTGCGCAACGACGACGACGACGGCTGTCTGTCAATCATGTTAGGTCGTGGAACTGCACACGAGCTATATCATCGCCGCGTACCCACAACTCGGCTGCAGTTATTAGAATAGATGGAAAAGTTCAAAGAGTTATGAAATAGGTGAAGTGTAAATTTCAGCTTGCGAAAAGCGAGCGCTACGGCTCCATCAATAGTAGAGATTTTGCAGCACGTTTGTGGCACATAGCACAAGCAGGCGTGCAGGAACAAGGCAAAAAGGCATGAAGATGCTCGCGCGCGCTCAGGAAAGGAGAGTCAAGCTACGATCGTGTTCACAGAGATAGATAGAGAGAGAGAGGAATGAGAATCGCAGGCATCTGGCAAACGCGCTTATATACGCGGAGCTCGTGATTCGGATCTGCCGAGATGCTAGAAAAAATGTACATATAAGCGAGCGAGAGAGCGAGGCAAGGCAAGGCGCGCAGTGATTGCAGCTCTACTCGGGTAATGACAGTGAGAGCGAGGGTGAGCAGCAGCCTGGAAGTAAGTAAAAATTTTAAATTTAGTTACAGCTGAGGCGCGCGCGTGGCTACGACACATACACACATACACATATATATATACACGCGCGCGCACCCCCTGATGCCCCTTGCATGCACAATTGCGATGCCCGTTCGCAATTCGCATGTCGAGTTTGTAGCTCGTTCGTACATCTTTTCTGCGCGCCGCATGGTGTTTTATATGTAGCCGTGGGTTTTAACGTTTAGCTCGGGCTACTACTAAAAAAAGTTCGACTTCGATTTCTCTCTATGTTTATACGTATGTTGTGTTAGTTGTGTGTGCCACGATATATGTATGCCAACGCGTGCGCACGTGTGTACACAAGCGGGTGCTCGGGCGCACGACACACAACCATGTGATGCACACGAGCAAAAGCAGCAGCAGCAGCAGCATTGCGAGAACGAGAGGCATCTCTAGCTAGCTAGCTAGCCTATACTATGTGCAAACGGCTTTATTGGATGTTGAATCAGCGCCAATAGCGATCAACACATTTAGCAAACACACGTAGTGTGCGCGCGGGGCGCGGACGGACGACGGTCTGTAGCAGCTTCGGTGGCTATATCAGCCGACACGATACGACCGAATCGACGACACTGCACTGCAGTCGCGGAGCAACATCACACGCAGTATACACGCGGATACACATACGCACGCACTCATACGTGTATACGTATACGGGCAAGGGTGTGAACTTTAATGAAGAATAGCGAATTTCACAGTGACTTGGCGCGCATCGGAGCAGCAGCAGCATCATCGATAATATTATACTAGCGGCAGCATCTAGCTTACGGCTTTTCTTCACCTTTTATCGCCTCGCCTGTATATTCGCTTCTATTCGCCTTCGCCTCTCCCTTTCTCGGCGAGTTTTTCTTTTATACATTTTTATATTCTAGTTGAATGTTCCGCATATGCCTCCCGCAGTAATACCCACAAGCACCCTCCGTAAAACCCACACACAAACATTCGTATACAGTTCTCGAGGTATACCTACACACGCGTCTGAAACAGTGACACGCGAGACGCATCCCGATAAGTCTGCGCGCGTTTTCTCTCTCATCTGATTGAACAAAATTTTCGACCGATGAAATATCGTTTTTCGCATTCATGTATTGACGCATACGCGCGGTAGTCGGTATACGACGAAACTTTCACGCGTCGCTTCGTCGGCTCAATGAAATTCAAGAGGTTTTTGGATCACCATGAATAAGCCACGAAACCTTGATATTAACAATTTTATTTCTAAACACTCTTAAATAAAAATTAATTTTTTTTTTTTACTTAAACTGCATATTAAGTTATGAAAATTCAATCGCATAAATTATTTTTAATGCAAAAATGAACGAGATGATTTTATTGTATATTCAAATTTAAGTATTTTGATTAAAAATTAATGTATAGATACTAATTAAACTAATTAAAGCTAGCACTTACCGTTAGATGGTGAGTACCTTTATTTATAAATCTGCAAGTGAAAATATAAGAATAATTGTATAAGTCAAAAGCCTTGAAAATCTAATGATAATTTCTGCTTTTAATTTTAACGTAAACATTTTTAACAGTAAAGTTCATTACGTCATTTCTCCCATTGTAAAAGCTTTCCCAACATATTTTCAACAGTCTCACAATTTTATTGTTAGAAAAAATAATTTCACGATCATTATAATAATAAATCTTCGAGCCATATGGACAAAATGTCCATTACAAACGGCGCTTCTGTATCTGTCGTATGAATATTTAACTAAATGCATTCGTTTAGTATCTCTACTTCGCGTTGAATGACGAATCGCGTAGGCGTACACTCATAGTACTAAGTGTGCAGTTATTATTTATTACGCAGATTGTTGATACGCCCTCGGAAAACGAGATGGGATCCGAGCTGAATCCGAGAGCGAAAGAGAGAGAGAGAGACTATCAGCAGTGATATTAGTGTACCATAACTCACGGAGCTAATGGTGTGGCGCATCGCAGCTAATACGAGCAAGCGAGAGAGAGAGAGAGAGAAAAGTGTATTGCGCTTGACAGGAGAGGGGTGGGCGAAGAATAAGTACACACATGTATACTCGCACACGTATATATAACCGAACAGTAGAGTTTACATGAGCCGCGGAAAATATTGTTTTTCAAATCCCTCGCAGCCTGTGCAGGGCATTTTTGCTGCGTCATGAGAATCTGCACGACTTTTTCGAAAATTAGTTGAGCTCCGTGTTGGAAATAATCGATCTCGGCAAACTTTTAAAACGTACACATATCGCGAAATTGACGTGATGCCGCAAAACTGAAGTAAAGCTGCAATGAAGATGTTTGCAGATTAGACATTGTCGCGTATTGAGTACCGAATCATACCGTAGTACCTCTATGCCCTCAATGTTACTTTCCCATAGTAACTAGAGCAACTCGTTTACTCTAGTTCTTATGAGAAAGTAACATTGAGAACATAGAGGCGCTGCGGTATATCATTCCACTACCCAATAGTTGCACAGCAGCAGTATGCAAAGTGAAAAGCGGTAAGAGGTAAAGTGAGCAAACGCGCACAGAGCGAGTAAAAACTGCTGCTGCTATAGCTCGAGCCTGCCCGAGATGCACGAGGGGAGAAAGGGAGAAAAGGAGATGAGCTCTATCTCGGGGATCATATAGGTGCGATAAGATTATGTCGGCAAACTGTCAAGACGGATCCCGCAGAGTTGGCTCGCGATGTGCGCAGCGACGGGATTTGCAGCGGCATCTAACAGCGTATAGCGATCCAACTGCCTCATATATATAGGAACTATATATAAGCTATCGATACGTGCAGCACTCGCTGCGCAGTGCTACGTATATGAGACCTGCTGTGACGTACTACGTTCAGAATGCATTTGCTCGACGACTTTTTCCGTCGTCTTTTTTTTTTATTTTTTTTTTATTTAGCAACGAGCAGCGATGAAAAGCGGGCGAAAAACCGAAGAAAAGCTAAGATGCCCGAGAGAGCTTATATGCAAGCAATCCAACTGACAGCTGCGCCGTGCCTGGAATATCCAATCGGACCGATTCACTGCGGCATTTTCCTTGCGCTATATCTGTCGTGGCTCCTACTATAAGCCCAAAATAAGGCTCGCTCGTATACAATCCGTGTGACGCGCGGAGAGATTATATTTTAATGTCGTGATCCGAACTATACTAATCGAGTCAGTGCGCGAGCGAGCTCTCTGCAACATTTTCGACGATTATTTTTTTTTACATTTTATTTTTTTTTTCTTGCTCTTGCGACTACAATGTGCCGCGCGTCGAGTCTCCGCAGCGAGAAAAGTAAAGGGGCGAGAAAGATAGAGCCTGTTCCACGTTGGCTGCGAATGAAACTATTGGACGAGCCGAGCCGTTGCCCTCGTTTTGCGAGCTCGTACATACATATAGATATATGCATGTATATAAACGTGCACTACGTATCATACTATCCTCTCTCTGGCGCGCGCTAGTCCGTTGTCTCTTTCTCTCTCTCTTGCTCGCTCTCGCGTTTTCTCGTAAACTTTGCAGCTGCCAAGCTCAGCGATCGCTCGGTTGGAAGTAACGCGACTACTGCCTAGTGCCTACTACACGTCTCTCATCTCGATTTCTCTCTCTCTCTCTCTCTCTCTCTCTCCCAGTAGTACAGCAGCTCCCTGCATGCTGCACTCCCCGCGCATCTACCCCCTCGCCGCAGTCGTCCTCGTCGTCATCCTCGTCATCGTCGTTCTCTCCTTTTTCTTCATGCTCCGCGTAGTCGTATTCTCTCTCTCGCACTTTTTTTAACTTCTTTTCCACAACTTCGAACCTGATCCCCACCTACGTCTATTGATTCCTTGAAGCTCGATTTTTATTTCCATATCCGAAATTTTTATCACGATATTGCCGGTACCGTTACAAAAAAAACCTTAAATTTTATGCAGACTCTAAAGTCAAACGTTAAAATTAAGGCGACCGATAGTGTATTCCATTAAAAGCATGAGTTTTTATTTATTTTTTTTTAAAATAAAATGCTAAAAAATGTATGAAAATTCAATCATAATTAAAGTCTGCTTCCACCGCTAGATGGCTAATGTCTTTATTTCAGTAAATCTACAAGTGTCAAGGTAAAAATAATTGTATAAGCACGGTTACTCGGATGGATATAATTAAATACATTTTTAGAGAATATTTCTTTTTCCCAGCACCAGATGTTTTAAGATTACGTCATTTTTTTATTTATTTCATCGTGATTTCCATGTTACACATTTCAAAATTACATTTAAATACTATTGAATTTATCTCCCATTGTCGCTAACTTGCGCCAAACTAATGTGATTCTCAAAAGTAACCCTTTTTTAAAAGAATCAATTTCTAGAGCGCGCGAGGCAGCATATGGCTCCTGGATAAAAATACCAAAGCATTTATCGTGTCCAACTTTTAAACTACAGTTTTTAAAATTCGCTCAAGAAGTCTTAATAATCGGAAAGTTTTAAAGATTTAAAAAGCGACTCCTTGGTCGGAGAAGTTTAGCTCCCCCCTGGTGGTATCAGCAGCAGCGTCTGGTGGTGCTGTAACTTTGGGGCCGAACTTGTGCGCGCAGATTAAATTTTTGAGCAAATTAAAAGGGACATTTTTGCGAGATTTCCTGTCGTAAAGATATTCGCCGTAACGCAAATGCAGTGGATGTTTTATATGAATAATAAATCCGCGCAAGCGCAAGCTGGGGGCAAGAGTTGAAGTTTCATTTCTAATATATAAAGCCTCTGAAGTAGAGGAGAACGTTAAATTTGCAAATCCTTGGAGAGATTCTCTCTCTCTTCCCAGCTATAAGCTTCGTGATCCTCCACATCGAAAACATTGCAATTTCAACGCGATAATAATCATCAAACGGCTCTTTATAATATGTCTACGCCTAAAACCTTAATGTGTCTCCCGCAATGATTTGGCCGAACGAAACGCATGACGCGCGCGCGAACCGCAAATAATTCGAGCTCCCAGACACAAGGGACGAACCGATCGATGAGATGCACGCCTATAGTGTCACAAAGGACGCTAATTGGAATCAACCCTCTTGAATTGCCACGTTGGTCGCATACATAAATCGATCGTATACAATTCCAAACCCGCAAAGATCGTCTGCGCACGTAAAACTTGAAAATCAAATTGGCCCCGCGTGTAATCTTGCGTATATACCGCGCTGGAGATCTTAACAATTGATCCGCGTAGCGTAACTTATTTGTACCGCGTAAAAGCTCCTCAACGACATCGTTTCGCGAGAAAATTTAAAATATGCTCGCGGGCGGCCAAGTGCAGCAAGAGTCCTATTCCGCGAGTACATCCGCGAATTCGCTCGATCGAAGAGTTGCAGTTGCCATACGAGATATACGAGAGAAAGCCGCATATACTTTCGCGAATGGAATCGCAGGAAGCATAGTCAGACCATCGCGGGATTCGGTGCGGAGCAGCAGCGTGTGCTTGCGCGCGCCACCGCCGCCGCTGCCGCTGCTGCGCCCACCCCTCGACCACCCCGTTCCTACATATGCCGGCGCGCGTTATATACGTATACAGTAGTAGGCGAGCGAGTATACTTGGCGAGGTATATATTACATCGTATATACAGCAACTACTACTATAGGCTTGTATGTAAGCGCCCCTCACCACCACCACTACCACCACCGCCAGCAGCAGGCGCGGGGCTCTTCGCTCTCGAACTGTGTATCTGTGTCTGCCTGCCCTGTAGAACTGATGTTTCGCTCCGCCCCTTGTGTATAGCGCTTCAGCCTAGCCTACTACGACTATATTCACAGATGCGTCTATGTATATGCACACACGCGCACACATAGGACCAACCTGCGTGAATGCATGTGCATCAGTATAACGGAACCGCTCGTAGTTATATACCGAGAGATAGATACATCGAGGCAAGTGCAATGCGTCTCTCGTCTCTATATATATGGAAAGCTGTATAGGGCTTATGTATGGCTCCGAGGAATCCTTTCCTCCCTGTGTATGACGATGTATGCATTAGCAGATGCGTGAATTAATGGAGCTTTACGCCAAGTTATCGTATTATTGGATGCGTATTATTAGACACGGCAGAGAGCTTGCCTAGTAGCACCAAACGCCTTCGCAACTCGCTGCGGCTGAATTCAAATTATGACGAGTCGATGCAAGATCGTCCAATTTTGCCAACCTTGTATCAACGTTCGCGCGTTGGTCGTTGAATTGTACATCGAGCACGAGGCGACTATAAGTTTCATTTGAAATGTAAAGCGTATGACAGGTCAAGAGAGAGAGAGAGAGAGATATACAACTTAATTTTCGAGTCGAGCGATCAAAAAGAAATAATACAGGGAGTCGTGAAGGAGCGCGAGTGGGGAACGTAGTTCGAGGCTCACAGACCATGCGGTTTATTTTACTCTGCGCGCGTATCATGAGAGAGAAAAAGAACGATGGACAAAGGTACATCGCCTGTTTACTCGTGTAGGTACATGTACGTCAATGTTCTGCATTATATTATACACACATGCCGACAAATGGGCGCAAAGCGCACAACGAGCCAGAGCTAGCCCAGCGAGATCTCCATCAAAGCCAAGCCGAAGGAAACTTTGTGTGGCATACATCTATAAAGGTATATAACGTGTATGTAAGGAAGCTCTCTCGTATTATACAATACGTGTATACGTACGGTTTGTATCACAGTACCAGTGCTCGAGTGGCGCTTCTATTCATCGGGCTCGGGCCACGCGGGCGCCTTGCATGCGCGCCTAGTCTTGAAAGATGTTCTGAAAGACTAAGAGAAGAGAGAGAGAGAGAGAGAGAGAGAGAGAGAGGAGGATGCATGAAAAGCTGGCTAATGTAGACAACGCGACGAGGCCGGCAATAGCTATACACTAGAGAGATTCTAGCTGCGCTGCAAAGATGAATGTGGGTGTATGCGTGTGTATGTGCACTGTGTGTTATAGCCACGCAAAGCCAAAGTACACGTGTTGGAGAGGAGCGATGGGCTAAAAAGGACAGGTCGACTTAAGCTCCCAACAGTCCTCAGTTAGACGATGCTCGAGAGCGAGCAAGAGAGAGAGAGAGAGAGAGAGAGAGAGAGAGAGAGAGAGAGAGAGAAAGCATCGGGTATATACATTACTACTATACAGACAGAGAGTCAGAGAGCAATCTCACGAGCTAGGGCCGAGTTTCCTTTCATTAGTTGGAGTAGGCGCGAGTACAGGCAGCAGAGAGCGGTATATATACCAATGTAGCATCATTCGAGCAGGGAGGCCAGGCTACACGCACACGTACACACACAGAGCAAGCCGAGAGCAAGAGAGAAAGAGAGAGAGAGAGAGAGTAGTAGCTAGAACCAACCAACCAACCCAACCGACATTACTCGGGCTCTCTTTCTCTCTCTCTATCCCTCTCTCGTCCCCCCTTCATCTGCTCTGATCCACTCGTTCGTTGGCTCCTCATCTTGCGTGCGGTTGACTTGCTCTCAATGAATACAATGGCAACGAGGAGCCCAGTAGATCATATTCAATATGAAAACGGAAAATCAACGAGTTGCTACTCTCTTTCTCCCATCTCGCTTTTGCTTTCTGTCTCTCTCTCTCTCTCTCTCTCTCTCGCTCTCTCCCTCCCTCCTCTGTATGGGCACGCGCGCGCGTCTGGAGCCTGCTTCCTCGTTCGTTTTCCGTCCGTATCAGCTTCGCTTATACACGTTATAGCATATATATATGCGCGGCAGCAGCAGCAGAGCTACATCATCGATATAGCGTGCCGAGCTTTCCACCCTCCCGACTTGCCTCTCGCTCTCTCGCCCCACTACCACCCGCGGGGCGCCCTTGCTGCTCTCTCTCTCTCTCGACCTCATCCTGCATTTGCAAATTCAGCTTGGCTAGCTCATGTATTCTATGATTAAGAGAGCTGCTGTATTCGTATATAGCGCATATATATACTGCGCCCTTGCCATGCCACTGCAGTGTGTACGTATACGTGGGCCGCCTTTTGTTAAAAAGGAAAAAAATACAGCAGCCATGAAAAAGTAACTCTTCTCTGCCTGCATAGCAAATCAACATATTTTCGATTTATTACTAGCTACTTCATGTGCAGATTTCATTGAATATTTTGCATGCCCAGGCGCCGGGCTCCTATATACACATACCGCTTACATACGTACACTGTGTGCTCCGTGTCGAATTGAATTGCTATTTGCCATTTGCGTTCGCATTCGAGTTTTCGATTGCAAAAGTTCCACGCCAATCCATCATTTCTTCGATCAGTACGTATTATGTAGCCATGCAGTATATTAGTAGCCACTATGAGTTTTTACAATTATTTCGTCCGAAAATTGAGAAAGCCGCCTCAGCCGAAACTCGTATTACATATATCAGATTCGCCAACGGTCTTCTGAATCGCAATTCGCTAATTCAACCTGAGCCCCGCATATTATCATCCGATTCGGTGCGGACTCTTTTGTGTATATGCATGCGTTAGGATATACACTGCCGCAAATACATAGACATGAGGAGAGCTCGGATACGTATAGGCAGGAAAGGCTTTGAAAGTCAAACATGATCGCGCGGCACAGAAGCATGTGCAAACGCAGAGCCCATATAGCTTCGTCGCTTTGAGAAATCGATCGGCTTTCAAAGTCTCGAGAGCGGCGCGCGTCTAAATACATGGTGAGCGGATTATGCTTCCATATTCGCGCAGGATCCTGTATGTGCCCAGTACCAGCTCGCAGCCCACGCACACACACGCACACACACGTACATACGTATATACGTGCGTATATAGAGGCTTGCGTAGCTGCAAAGTGACGCAGAGCAGTCGAAATGCAGAATGAATCAACTGTTAAGGACTTATCCGGATTATGATTTCCCCGCGACAAGCACGAACACTCGCACACTGGAAGCGGAGCGCGTTATGCCGCGCCAACGCTGCTGCTCTCACCCCCGCGGCACGTATATCTTTTATATAGTTGGTGTAGTAGTATATATAGCAGATAAATATATGTATATAATACAAGTTGAGAGCGGTACAGGAACGAGGCGTGGAGCGTACTTATAACGAGGCGCAGCGACGGCAGCAGCAGCCGCAAAGTGCGACAAAATACATATACAATTGCTTGCGCACACCCGCACAGCAGTTCGTGTGGATTCTCGTATATCCACTTGCTGCGGCACAAAAGCCAATGTTACGCGCTCGATTCGCATCGAACCCCATACAGCATATATAGAAAAGCTATATACTCTTCTCTCTTGCTCTCTCGTCCCTTTCGTTCCTCTTTCTCTCTCTCTCTCACTCTCTTTCAACGCAAGCAAAGCACTTTATACTTTTTGCATCGATCCATCGCGATGGCTATGTTTTTATGCGTCTTATTGTTCTCCGCTGTACTTGAAAGAATTTGTAGGATGTATTTACTTATATCAATATTGTAATTATTATCCTTTTGTTGCGAGTCTACTCTTCATTTCGATTTGTCAATAAGCTCGAGTGGTACTTGGTTCTGTTATCAGACTCAAAACTTGTGTACGCATACTCTTCATTGCAATTTTTATCAAAATTAAAAATGTATTTTCTTGATGAACTGAGAAATGAAATTCTCCGTTATTTTAAAAGTTTTATCTATCTCTGAATTATTTTTATAAGTTTTTATTTTCTTAAAAACATCCAGAAGTATTCCACGAACATAATGCATTCGGATTATTCATCTGGCGAGGTAAATCTTGAAAAAAAAGGGAGGCATCCATTTCTCAAGCTTGCAGGTACAATATCAGCTGCGCGGGGGCGCAAGAGGGTCAAATGGAAAATACTCGTTCGGGTCGCTTGGGTGAATGAAAAGTTCTTCGTTCTTTTTTCCATGTCTCGTCAAAGAGACCAGACACGGTCTGCGCGCAGTTATATACACGTACACACAGACACACTCAGCTTCTGGCATTGCTCCGCAGAGATGAAAACAGCAAAAGAGAATGGAGGTAATCATTCCCAGAGTCTCCGTATATATAAATGCGCGAAACGAAGTAGTCGTAGTCGTAGTAGTAGCAGCGGCAGACGAGCAGAGAGAGAGAGAGAGAGGAGAGAGAGCGAGGGAATGACACCGGAATCAGCAGAAGAAAACAGGAAGGGCCAGGGCTGGGAGATGAGCGGAAAGTCGAGAGACATTAGAGTGTACTCTCTTTTCTTCAAAAGGTAGCGAGAGAGAGAGAGAGAAAGAGAGGCAGAGGCTTCTCTTCTTTGCCCGAGCTACTGGCTTTGCTTGGCCCTGCGTATATCCGCGAAACTTGAAAGAGAGCAAGCCAACCTCTTGCCTTTCGAAGCTTTTATATATACATTCGAAACGAGCGCCCGACGAAACTGAAAAAAAGTAAAAAGTAAAAGAAAAAATAAAGGAAAAAAAATGACGAGCTGCTGGTTCCGTTTCTGTAATTAGCCCCTGTGATTTGTTCTTCAATGTTTTTGCACATCGCTGGTCTGACGTGCTCTAGAAAAATGTGCGATGCTCCAGTATATATAGCTTTTTCAGCTGAGTCGCAGTGTCAAACGTAGTTCTTTATGTACTCTACCCAGGACTCCGGTGAAAGGATTTTTTGACAATCGTGATGGGGTTCGAGTTGATACTGTAAAAAAGAAGAAATGGCGAAATATTTCAGGTTTAGATGAATTTAAAAAAGGCTACAGGTAAAACTCGGCACAAGGCGATTTTAGAAAAGTTCTCATAAAGCAAAGATAATTCATCGCGTTTGTGAGCAAATAAAACCGGTGAAAACGGCGAGAGTTCTCGCGCGCACTCGTTCTCCAACATTGTTTTCAAGAGGTCCGCGATCAAGTTTATCGAGTTTTCAAAGTTTGCACAATTATCATCCGAGAAAAATTCCATCATTTTTTAATACAGTCACGGGTGGTGGTGATGGTGGAGGCGAGCATACATCCGCCGCGATTCGCACGTATTAAAACCCTCGCATATGGAAGCAGCGGGAGGCCAATTTTCTCGCCACTCGAGCGAGCTGCCCTGGTAGCGAAAAAAAAACAGAAATAAAATGAGGAAAAAACTCGAGCTCGTGATTCGGACAAAAGACCACGTGCTCGTGTGCATCTAGAAGAGTCGCGGAGGCAACTACTACTGTACGATACGCGCATACATATAGCTCGCATTACTCGGCTTCTTCTACTTCAGAAATAATCCACAGTGTATACGCTGTTGCACTACGGGAGCAGAGCCCACGTGTACACAGTGTACACAGTCGTTGTAATCTGCTTTTTACTCCTCTTCGCTACTCAGCGCGGCGCAAATTCGCTGCTGCTGCTGCTGCTGCTGCCACGATGACCCTCGAGATCCTCGAACGCGATACCGCCGCACACGCGCGGAGAATGGCGCGCGCGCAAAGCTAAAGTATATTATATATGTGTACGTATACGGCGACGTACACCACGGATACGTACATGTGCAGGATGCTGATTCGCTACTCTTGGCTCGACACCACCATGTGCGTATGTGTACACATATATATCGTGTACACGAGGTGCTCATGACGAGCGCCAACTCGAGACTCGTCGTCGTACACGTATGTAGTGAAGAGTCAAAAGGGCCAGCACTGCACTGCTCCTTTACTCTGGAATTCTCGTCCCGGCTGTGGAATGCTGCAAAGCTGCTGCTGCGGCTGCTTCTCAAGTTGGCAAGCAGCGATACTCGAAAGCTCCGCTACGCTGCTGTGGAGCATCTCTGCCGCGCGCGCTCGTCCTCTCCACGTATACTTGTTCCAGTACCTTGTCTGCAAGCCTTTTCTACGAGCACAACTCTCTATCTCTCTCTCTTTCTCTTGCTGTTGGTGAATAATTTTCTCACGTAAGCGACTAGCAGTTTTGGGAAAGCCTCAGACAGTTAGGCTTGTGCATTATAGCCGTCTGTCTTTTCACTCACTCTCTGCATGCACATGTAGAGAAGCTTGCGCGAGCAACGGTGCTCACTTTTCCTCATTCGAGTATGCGCTGCTGTGAGTATATAATATAGACATGCATATAGGCTGCGCTGCGAGAACTACCTTCGTTGTTACAACTCCACTTTCAATGATACTTGCCGTATTTATTTTCATTTCAACTTGCACGAGAGCGAGAGCTTTGAAGCGCGCTCCAACGACGACCTTAGCCGTATATATATATTTCAAAATTACCAGTTCTACTCGTTCGACGCGCGCTCGACATTAACATGTCACTTGTGTGTACTTTGAGAGAGCGCGCAACGGCGATGTATGCTCAGAAGCCGAGAAAAGATCGATTTCAGGGAATAAAGAAAGGGATCGAGAGAAGACATTATGCATGTAAAGTACCCATACAATGTGCGAAAAAGTGATCTTGTAAGTCTAAAAATGCTTTTGATGTTTTCCAGCCCTTTTTCATTCTCTTTCCTTTGTTTCTATGCGTGATAAGTTTTACATATAAATAAAATACCTAGAGTGATACTGTTCCAATTTTCTTTTTCTAATGTATACTTTAACTGATACTAAATTATTACTTTTACAACAAATTTACGTTGAAAATAAAGATTTTAATACTGATTCAGGTGTCGCGTTGGGTTATTTAAAAAACTAGATGTTTTAAACGCGCTCCGCGCGTGTCAATTTTTTTATTCGTGTTTTGAGGTTAGTTTAAGATTCAGAAATAGTAAGTTTCAAACGCGCTTCGGGTGCATCAATTTTTTCATTCGTGTTTTGAGGTTACTTAAGTACCAACTGTCTGTTGACAGTTAGCAGCGCAGGCGCTCGTATCGAGTCGGCTCACGTAGGGCGTCGTCGTCAGTGTCAGCCAATCAGAGGTCGTTTTACGATGCTTCACTTTGAGGTCCATCTCTTTTTTTATAAGTAGAGATAGAGATTCATGAAAATTCAATCATAATAATTGTAGCCGACCTCCACCGCTAGATGGCAAATACCTTTATATGTAAATCAGCAAGTATGGTAAAGTCGGAATAATTATATAAGTCAAACACGGTATTACTTTTTTTTGCATGATTCTTTTACGCAGTGGAATGATCTAGAGAAAAAAGAAAAAAATGTGAGATTAAACCTAAAAGTGCTAGGTTCCTAGTTTGACGCCACGTAGCCTTGCGTAGCAACTTATAGCTTTTCGGTACGCAAAGCTCATGGGTGCCAAAGCTCATTGGCACTGCTTGTTCATGGGCTGTAGCACCTGTAGGGCAGGGAAAGTACAGTGCCCGAACAAAGGGTAATAACCATCATATTTTTAACTTATACAATTGTTTAATTGTTGTATTAGTGGTAACTTTATAATGTATCATTTCCGATATTTTTGCATGTTCGATCGGCGCAGCATGCACGATACGGTAAGGCGATGACGATAATAAACAGCTCAACAATTTGCACCTATAAATTTACGTAAAAACTCTTGCGTACTAGTCACGAGTCAAATTTTTTCACTTTCACTTTCTGACTTGTGCACAACATAACGATCTCCAACTAGAATGGTTTTTGACAATTGTATAAAGTAATCACTGCGGTGATGTTTTGTTGAATGCTCAAGTTCGAAACTAAAAGAGTCGTCATCAAGTAGCATATGAAATTTTCAAGGATTTCCTGTATTTTAGCTTGGATACAGAGTAGGCTCAGTAAACTGTACGAAGAGAGCAAGAGAGTCGCTTTTGGCCCTAGATTTGCTGGCAGCATTCCGTACTTGCACTTGCGCGCTCTCTCTCTCGTTCCCCTCTATGTGCGTCCTTTATCGTTACTCGCTCGTTCGCACTCAAAGCTAGCGTCTGCGTGTGTGTGTATATATATGAGTTGCAGCGTGTTTACGCGACGTGCTAGCAGTCGAAAATATAATTACTGGCGTTTAAGCCAGGGCTATTGTGTCGATCGAACGCTTGACTCGTTTTCGCAGCAGCAGCAGCGACCCGCTATTGCACTCGGCTCGATGCTGTATTCACGCATTGTTCTCACTTTCTGCGGCGTTGCTCGATGCAATTGATGTTTATATCGTATGCGTATGAGTGTGTGTGTGTGTGTACTCGTATAGGCCACAGCAGTTTGGGCGCCACAGAAAGAGTCGGCGGCGGTGGCGACGGCACTCCGCGCGCACCTATATGAAAGCCCGATTCATTTGGTCCTTGAGCTTTCGAGCGTACCGAAACGTTATATAGTGCAGTCAGCGTCGCGCGAAGACATTAATACATACGAGCGAGTTGCGGGTCGTTTGCAAATCGATCTCCGGACAAAACCGAGGATCCGTTGTCGTGCCCTAAGAGTCGATTAATATCGATACGTATATTATACCACGCACAATCACACGTGCAGCTCCACCGAGCGCCTTTTGTTTTACGTGCTCTCAACCGAAGAACCTACTCCTAAGAATGTGATCGGTACAATACCCTTTTCACCTTTTCTTCTCTCGCACTCTCTTTCTCCTTCATTCTCTTTTTCTCTCTTCATAACTTTGGATTTCACAGTTGTTTTTGATGAACGTACACCGAGTAATGATCGGCTTATTGTCTAATCGTCGAGTTCTACTCAGTACTTATCAAAACTGATTGAAAAATTTTAATGAGATCTTATTTCATAAAAAATCAGTACAAATGATATTCGAAAAATCGTTTTTAAGCCCATCATCAGCTTCGTCATTAAGAATTTTCCAACTTATATTGCTTATAATACTCTACGGTCAATTACTTATACAATTATTTTGAATTTCCCACTTGCAGATTTACAGGTAGAGGTACTCGCCATCTAGCGGTGAAGGCAATTCAAATGGAAGAAGCAATTGGAATTAAAGCTAATCAGTTTTTAATTTTTATATCGCGATCGAACATACATTTTTGGATTTTCAGATTGGAAGATTACTGCGGTATGTGAATCGGATAGTATTGCCAACTTCTTGGTATTAAGGAGGCTCGATCGAAAACTCAACCATCCTCGTGAAATGTTAACATATGATATTTATTGTAGTAACAAATTCATTGGTAAAAAAAAGTATGGGTTGCCGAACAAATTCGAGAGATAATTACATTTAAAGTTTAGCTTATTTAACATGGGTTCTTATGGGGAATCGCAGTCTTTCGTTCACCATAAGCTTTAAACATTTACCATTTTTTTAAAATTTATATCATTGAAAGTAAATTTTATAAGCTTTTCAATGATATAATTATCAATGGGGGTCGCCGAGCTTTTTCAAAAGATTTGAAGGGTTGAAACTGGACGCTGTGACGTGTCACATGACGCAAACGTAATGACGGGTAATTTAAAATTCGAAATTAAATAATGTCTTGGTTTAGTAAATGAAAATGCAAAACAAAATTGACCTTTATTTTTTCCCCTGATCTTTTGAGTTGTATGTATTGGTTTGTTTATTTTATACATTACAATTGTAATTGGAAAAACAATATCGTTATAGAGAAGAACTTGAATTTAGCCGCCATCTTGTTTTCTGTAATCATTTCAAGTGTCATAAGTGCAGGCGTCGCACATTGCGCCATGCGTTATGCGTTGCGCAATACATGCACAGAGCATTCAATTGTAGATAACCTTACACCGATCGAGCCTTTGTGCGATTTTTCTCACGCTCTTAAGCAAAGTCATGGACTAATCAAGCTCGTGCTTTGACTACTCGATGAGGTTTTCCTATTTCTTTATTTTTTTTGTCGTACATGCGCGAATACGACCGTACTCGCTGCTCGGCACCGTAAATTCGATCAGTCAAGGAGCTCAAATAATGTCCTGCGGATCGCAACGCACCAACGCGAAACGTATACACGCGCTCACGCACAAGTACTTGACTGTTGGTACTCCGCTGCAATCGTCCATGGCAATTTGAATGCGTTGACTGCGCTCGAGAAAGCGCCTCTCATAAAGCTTCAATTGCTTTCGGCTCGCTCGGCGGGAGATGCTTCGCGGCGTGACCTCGCGTCGCAAATTTGATCACGAAAGTCGTATAAAAAAGTAAGTACTCGACTACCCGTCGTACGCACGCCAGACGCGTGCACAGAGTGCGCCACTATATAAAAATGTGCGTCAAATTATCCTGTACTCTCTGTCTATCTGTATCGTTAATTTCGTTATAAATGCGAGCTGCGCTTCGGTCTGGGGGGGGGGGGGGGGGGGGTATTTGTACGGGTTGGCACGTTCTAAGCCAGAGCCTAAAAGAATCGAGCGTTCGTAGCGGGTGGGTGGTTACCATCTCATCTACGAATACCATTCATTCCATTTGTTCTTCTCGAGCCAGCTGAATGTTTGTGTCTTCGTCTATTTTTTTCATACTAGCTCTTTATAAATGTGCTTAGAAAATCGTAGAATAATTTTTTAATTTTTCCGTTATAATTTATCATTGGACAAATCGTTACTATACGTTAGACATATCGAATAGACTGACGAAGAGCATAGAGCTATACTCGCTATTTTTAAAAAAGCAGTGTCCATCAGAAGGGTACCTGCAAGTTATCCGTGATCGTACTGTCTTCGTATTGTCTTCCGTAGTGCAGCGCTATCATAGCAAACACTGTGTTGGGCGACATGCGGAGAGATTCTGAATGCCACGTACGACGTAAACAACAGAACGAGCATACAGCTCTCAGTGCTCTTTGCCCATTTTCCTGTGCAGTTTACTCGATCAGCACAGATATATATTATAGTCTCTCGTTTTCCAGAAAAAAATAAAATCACACCCGTTGCATAAAAAATGATATCAGGACCGTTAATCTTGCTTCATCTCATTTTGAATTGGGTTAAAAGTATCTCGATCGTGAGCCGTTTTAAGCGGTTTCAATGTTCGATCCATCACTTTTTTATTTTTCATAAATAATAAATAAACAATAATATAAAACATGAAAAGATCGTTCGCAAATAGTCTGATGTATGTATTGCGCGCAGTGCTCGTATTACCCGGAGCGCCCGGATTACACGTCGACAATAATAATACGCTGAATCGTCGTTACGAGCACATGCTAGACGCTTTTATACAATTTTAAGCCTTGCCCTCCGCGGGCTGCAAGGAAAATACAGAAACACGCGCAATCGAAGCTTTTCACTCTTCGCTGCCGGCCGAATAATAGTTCCGTTCTTGCAGAGCTAATGGCTCTCTTTCTCTCACATACCGAGCTTGGCAAACAACTCCTTCGTATTTTTGCTGCTCTCGCGGCGCTGCAAACGCAGCTTACGTGATAATATCGAGCTGTCGAAATTATTTCATTTAGTCGTGCAGCAAGTACTACTCCCTCATTATCCACCTACTACTACTACCACTAATACCCCCTGCAGCATACATACCGTTCGTTGCGTTTTTGCCCTTTGTCCGCGCGACGTAGCAATTAACCATTTATGCTTCTTATGAGTACGTTCAGCCATGGAAAACAAAATCAGCCCTCGCGTCATGGACTTTTATAAATCGCGACATGCGTGCACCATAGTTTTATTCTTGTATTTATATCGCCGTGTACAACGGCAACTTCGTGACTGTTGTCTAGTGCCACTTGAGCGTAATCAATATATAAACACACATCTGGTCGGCCTGTAGTGTGTCTACCATGGATTCGAGGATCTTCGAGTGGTAACAGGTGTGGCGTCGACATCGTCGTCGTCGCTGCGATGTGTTTTGGGTATTTGACAACTCTCTTGACTGTTGATTGCGCTTGCTTGTGTATGTGTGTGCTGCGCGCGCTAAACGGCGATGCGCGCCATGCTGCACCGTATAAGGTCATTTTCAACTTGTCTGAGCATTTGAGCACGAGGCAAGGGTTCAATTTGGTTATTAAATCACTCACGTATGTAGTATGTACATACTTTATAATCGTAATCGACTTGTGCGCGCGGAGTACTCGTCGAGTCGACGATTTATAACGCCAAGTGTATTGCAAGTCAAGCAAGTGAAGTTTCGTTTTGTCGCGATTGCGTTACCGATTATGGTGCCCCCGCATGAGGACGAAAGACTCGAACTGCGAGGATGGAAAGGTCATTGATGTCTACGGAGCGTGCTTCACCTCCCTACTGGAAGTACGTAATATAGTATACGTATATATCGACAGGTCGTTATCTACGGGGCAAATAAGACACTAATACGGAGACTAAAAGAGCTAGGCGCGCTATAGTCGTAGGGACAGAAGAGGAGGGAAGGGACAGGGATGATAATCAGGTTATAGCTTCACGCATGGGATGTGCGAGTCTTGTCTAGGTACGCGCGGTATAATATACAGTACCGGACAAGCAAGGTATATAGCTGGGCAATCGACCTGGCGAGGCGCGCATTGCAGGCGGCTCGGTCACGCGTACCTTATATGCACACATCGTTCGATACTAACGTGCAGCCGTGTATAGTTTCTATATGCAGCTTGGCTGCTGCAGTAATGCATCGCACGGGCATGGGGGGATGGGGGCATATATGCAACGGAACATACAAGAGGTCTGTAGAGAAGCTGCTGCTGCTGCTGCATCCCCGGCGGGATAAATCAAGCCGACGGAGTGGCAAGTATGGCTGAAGCTGGTGCTGTACCGCACAGTACCTGCGTAACTATGTGTCTGCACCTGTATGCGTGTGTGTATGTGTGTGCGCCGATGATCGACTGCGGCTATCGTCCGTCCGCGCGCGCATAGTGCGAGACTATAATGCGAGTCAGCGGTGCGTTGCGGCGTCAGTAACGAGATGCAGGAAGTGCGCCTGCCGGACTCTCTCTTCCCCGACACAAAGTGAGAGAGAGAGAACAGAGTCGAGCCGAGAGCTGCACCGTGTTATATACGGTATATATATGCAGCGAGATATGCAGCGGCTATATATCGTACCTATCTGTGTACCTCTATGTATGTACGCGCGTCGGTGTTGGCAAAGAGCGCCGATGAGACTATATACGTACGTACTACAGTACACCGCCAGGCAGATGGGCTTCAGGAGAGAGAGATGGATAGAGATGGATAGAAAGGAGCTACGAGCGAGAGAGAGAGTACCTCAGAGTCGGCCGCTTCAGGCTATTCAGAGGTCTATATAGGTGGTGTACAGGGCGCATAGCATACATGGTATCTCGTACGTACGTACGCGCGTATAAAGCTGCTGCTGCACAAGGGCTGCTGTGATATTCGCCTGAATGGTTGCCACGTAATCACCGGCTAATTATCCGATAGATACCCGCCAGCTGAGTATATACTATGTGTGCTACATGTATATAGCGTGGCACTAGCAGCCCTCTCTCTCTCTCGGATGCTCGCTCGCAGCAGCGTCAGCCGCAGCCCCTCGGAGGCGTACGACCCTATCTCTCTCCTGCCGCGTCGTAGCTGCTGCGGCAGTTTGCTAGTGCAGCTACGCGCCAACTATATATCGACGCCTTGTGGAGCAGCCTCAGATTTATACTTGTATATATTCCGTACTACTATACTGCGACTGCCGTATAGAGATGCAAGTCTGGATACACATACAAACGTACGTCTCTGTGTACGACTGAAAGAGAGAAAGGGCTAGAAGCTATATACCGCTTGCCAATATCACCAATACACGGATAGACCTCAACCATTGGTCGACGCGCACAGCCCATGTATCTAGTTCTCTCTGCCTCTGTGCTCTGTGCGCCCTCGGAGTCAATGCGTTAGATTTCTCTCCCTCCTTCCTCCTCCCTCTCGCGCACACACAGCCTCTCAATGAAAAAAAATACACCCCACGTCTCGACAGCCGCACTCGTACACACAAACGCAGCTATATAGCTAGCACATAGTAGTCGTATACAATGCTATCGTTCCATTGCTGCTGCTGCTGTAAATATCGATAGGGTTTTTTTTTCGTAGCTCGAGTTCGCGCAGTACCAGCAGCAGTAGCATCACCTTTTTTCATTCTACTTGCTCTCCTTTTTTTTCTTATCCCATTTTGTTTTATACTTTGTTTCACTTTTCTTCGCGAAGCTTTTATCTATAACTCGGATTCTCTCTCTATTTTTCCGATTTTGTTCCGATCCCGCCTCCTCCTCTTATCGTTCGGTTGCTGCTGCTATGTGTATCGGCTTTTATATACATATGCTATGTATACACTTACGATGTGCCAACCCAGCTCTCTCGCGAACTTTTGCGCAGCGCGAAGTAAATGGATTTTCTTTATTTTAATCAGAGACTTTTTTGTATTTTCGATTAATTACTTTTTCGCGTCCAGCTAGACGAGAAAACGTAATACGCTACACGTACGTTCTTCATCTCTGGTTTTAAGTGTGTTACTATGTAATTTGAATATGAGATTTAAAGAAATTAGATCGAAGTACGTCAGAGCTTTTTCTTTCCCGAGTAACAACTTTAGGAGGAGCATGCCGCAGTTAATTGAAACACCATTAATACATTTATGAACATTTTATATTTGTATAAAAAATATGGTCGGATCGGGAAATAATCTATACATGCGAAACTGCAAGCGCGCGTGGGGCTTTACATGAAAAAAAAATACCAGCGAGAATATAATATAGAAAGTAAGATCTTCTTTCATGCTTCTGCTGCCGTTGACAAGTATTTTCAATGACAAAAGCAGATAATTTTGGAAATGGACTGTAGACGAGATAAGATTGAATGCCGCGCAAGTTTGAAGAGTGAATAGTCAAGCGCGCGCGCCTCTGTATATAACTGCTGATGCTCTCTTTTACTTTGAATGACTGTACTCAACACTACTACTCGACCCTAAAATGGCTCGAAATAATTAAGTATAACGTGCACCCGGGACACGACAATCCGAAGGGAAAAAGGCTATTGACGGGCTACTTTGGCGATAAGATCTAGAGAAATCCGTGCAGGGGATAGCGCGCGCAGCTTTTTGCCGCTCTCTCGCTCTGTGTTCTTCGGGGCTCTGTATAGTGCAACAAGCGCGCATGTTAAGGTCATACCCAGTCAACGACGCTCTCTCTCAATGTTGTTTTTTTTTTACTTTCTTTCTACTGGCTCTCTAAGCTTGAGCGACGTTTTGTGTCAATGCAGGCGCTCAAAGTATCCGCACGCCCGCAGCTCATTCTTTGGAGCGCATCTCTCGCGAAGTACGTATATCGAGGTACTTGAAATCGTCCTTGGTATAACTCGCCCCGCTTCGAGTGGGTTACTGCTTTCGTCTTATCGTAGCCATTGTTTATATAATTTATTCGAAAAGATCCGAAAGATGTTTTCATCGATTTTCTTACGCGTCTCACCGGCCATTCACCGTCTTCGCATTTCCATACATCTCGCAGCGCAAAAAATTGGCTCCTCTCTCTCACTCTTTCCCCGAGCTTTGCACTTTTTCATATAATATATTTCCCAAAGTTTTTTTCACACCTCGCTCGCCATATCTATTTTTATATAAGCCGGCTGTAAAGGTATATTGCGTATACAGTTTCATATACACGATAGCAGCAGCAGCTATGACTCGTCCGCTTTTTCCGCACCCTTATACACAATAATATCTAACGCTTCGGGATGAAGCTCCGCTGGTCGTACTGTGTTATAGCATATAGGTACAGCGTACATGCTAGACGCGGGGAGCGTCTGCAACACTTACGCCTCGGCGAACTTGCCCTAAGGGCCGTCGCCTTCACGCATGGCTTCGGACGAACGATCGAGTATACATCACGCCGAGCGAGTACGAGAGAGAGAGAGAGAGCCAGAGCCAGAGCCAGACATAGAGCGCAGCGTCCACAGACACGTGGCTGATCCGAGGCCCGGGTAACAATGAGACGATTTTACACAGACACACACATGCGCGATACACAACACGCGTATATAAACACATACACGAGTTTATACATTGTCGTATATAATGACAATAGAAAAACGCTTACGAAAAGATAGAAGAGCTATACACGTGAAATGTCGCGCGTATCCGAGCATGGCAGCCGAGGATTCGATGCCCTGACAATTGTTGCCTCACGATCCGCCCGTTCTCTCTCTTACTAGTGCTGCTGTTGCTTCTGTTGCTAGTGAGCGAGCTAATATCCGGGTAAATAATAAATATGCGCTTATACAGTACGTGCATGTATCTCCGAGCGGTCGCGATTATGTGCACCAAGAAAAGCCCGCGTGCGCGACGCATTGAATCGTGTCGGTGCCGTAAGGTGTGTACTTAGCCCCGCCATTCGATCGTCCTTATACCCTCATTTGAGGTGCGCAATGCCACCACGGGTCACTATACTAATGTTCACCGCTCAGCCACAATAGCATAAACGACGAATCTGAAAGCTCCACGCGGTAATGGATGCTAAACTACCATTTCTAATGGCTAAATCGCTGTTATTAATGCCCGTGTTTGTAGCAATGCTTTGCTTGTTTCTTTTTGTATAAAATTTCATGTACAATAATATTATTTGTTTCTTCAATGCTATCTCAATATCTAATAAAAATTCTTAAGTTTAAAAATCAAAAACATTTTGAGAAAAATAAAGCACATTATTAATTGTAAGGCTGTTAAAATGTTGAACCTCTCAAGTCAATCGATGTCAATGTCGGAATGATATAAATCTGTAGTTATATTTATTATTTCGATATTTACACTTACTAACGTCTATGAGAACTAAATGGATTCAAAACTGTTTAGGTTATTTAGCGCATCAATTTTTTAAAAACTGGACAGAGCTCGTGTCACCGTGACTGCTGACGAATTTCTCTCGTTTGCGATTACCACCGATCACGCTGCAGTCTGCCTTTAATACATCCAGGTCGATAAACCTCTCGACGTTCGTCAAATCACGCGCTCGCGGCAGCAGCAACCATTTGTTCTCCAGTTGGATGCGCCGCGTGTTGTATGCACTATATACTATACACTCGCGCGCGGCTTTGGAAGAAAAATTTACTCACCTAGTTATTAGCCGCGCATCGCTACGCGTACACACATGGGATCGGTGTGTGTGCAGCTGCAAAAGAGCCACCCGCCCGCGCGCGATTTCAATCGCCATAAAAAACTGCCAACGTTGCGCTGACTTATTACGAGGCTGAGCGCGCGCGCGCGGCCAAAACGTTGTTTATGCTTTATTATTCCAGCCATAAACTTCACGAACGGCCTCGCAGCGAATTTATTCGAGCGAGCAATCATCTGCGTTGGAAAAAAGGTCTCTCTCTCACTCCGCCTGGCCAACAACGCGGAGCCCAAGACACACTATATACCTGTATGCTACGCTGCGCGAGTGTATAGCACGTATGTTACTCTGATAAAAATGACCCTTGAGCGCGTAAAAAAAACAAACGACCGGTCATTCCGTTGAAGTATTTGCAGGGAATATGAAAGTGACGGCCCGTAATCCCGGCGAAATTTATTTGCCCCGTGTATATGCTCAAGCGCCGCGTAAGGGGGTGGTATATACGTTTTGCGCCTGAGCAGCCGCAGCAGCAGCAGCGGTGGCGAATATCTCGCGTTTTTGCATACACACGCACCCTATCCCGAAAACGTATTATTATCCATCGGACACGACTTGTGCGTAAATAACTCGTACGTACACTTTCTCGGAAAAACGAAGTATTTCAAGCGATCGGCGCTGGGGGTTTAGCGTACGATCACCCCCACAACAATAATCATGAATTATATACGAAAGCTTCTATTGCGGGAAGCTGTACGTTGCGATTGTCAAAAAATTCGAATCAATCGTCGGCGAGTGCAAGTCATAGCTTGTCAACGAAACAAAACGTCGCAATAGTTCGGTAATGCATTATACGCGATAGCCAATTTGACCGACAGCAGAATGAAAAATTAATAATTCACGAGAGCTACTGCGTGTTGCTAGCATATACACAATTTATACATAATATGGCGAGTCGTCAAACATTTATCCCTTTTTCTACTGGTTTTGCAATAGTATAGTCCGAGCTTGCGCTCGCCCCGCGAATAAACAGAACGCGGGCGCAGAAAATGCAGGGGTCAGAAAGCTCTCGCTGGATCGACGCATGCAGTACAGTATATAGCGATTGCTTGGCGGGCGCTATTTGTATTTCGAATAATTATTTCTTCGCTATAAGCACGCGCGCGCTTGGCTCTCGGCTTTGCTGTGTTTTAACGGGAGCGAGAAAAAGAGAGAAAGCCACGAGCGCGCCCCGCGTTCGCCCGTCCCTCGGTCCGCGCCGCTAAGGTAAGCAGGCCCCAGGCGTCGAGCTGCCCCGCGCCGTCATCGCTTCTACCGTTGCTGGTGCTTTTGCTCGAGCAAAGATGCTAATTAACCAAGTTTCAGCCTTAACAAAGTTTTTCGATTAACCGGTAAATTGTTATACTCGCGCGCGCGGCTTCCGCATCCCGAGCCACTGCGTTGCACAGAGCACCATAGCTGGAGCTCCATACACACACACACACACACACGCACACACAGCTCGATTGTTTTCTCTGTCAGGTCCTGCGCGCGTTGTGTGCGTTTATATACATGCGAATATAGGACGCTAGGAAGCGATGGAGATGAATTTTCCGTATAAGCACATCGATACACTGCCACCGTCGAGCAGCGCGACGACGTCAAGTATACAGGCGCTAAGTCACGCGGAGCAAGAAGAGAATTCAATATTAACTCGTTTTGGCTCGAAGGAAGAGTCGGATTTTAGAATCTACGAAAAATAATGGAGAGACGTTGCTGCTGCCGCTGCTGCTGCTGTTGCTATATAGACTGCAAGTTTCATCGTTAAAATATAACGGCGCATCCGTGCACTGTATATTTTGCTCCTCGTCTTATACACTGCAGCCGCACGCGGCTATGACTATAGTTTAAGGCGAAACGTTGAACCACGAGAGTTTATTCTTCTTCTTCTCCACAGCTTGGGAAGAAGTTTCGCATTCGACTTTGGCCCTTTACTCGAACTACTTTGACTGATGCCGAGGGTGAGAGAGAGTGAGTGAGGCAACCCACCAGCTTTATGCGAGTTACCTTTTTTGTCTCTCCCTCTCTTTCTCGCTTGGCGCAGCTGCACACAACTTGCCACAAGCACTTGAAACGCTCCTTTCTCTATAGTGGCTCTGCTGCGTCTCTCCTTCTTTCTCTCTCTATCACTACGCGAATTTTATTAAATATTCGAGTGCTTAATTACAATCGGCTCGAGGACGAACTCGGGCTATTTTATTCTAATTGTTAAAGGCGTGCAGCGCTGTACAACCGCCCAAGGCGGACTTTTCTAATTAGCAAGTCTTTCGATGTACATAATATATAATCAGATTATGCCTGCGGAAAGCAGCAGCAGTAGTAGGCACCTTCTTCTCGTAAGTTTACGCGCCGCGTGCTGAGGTACAACGGGATCTGCGCGGATTTTTGCGCGATTTACTGCGAGAGAAATGACAACAAATCTTGACTAACGAGTTCAAGACGGGAAAGCTCCTTCGCGAACGAATGGCATATCATTTATCTCGCAAAAAATCGAGCGTCAGCTCGAAAAGCTCGCGCAGCTTTCGAGTCCTCGTAGGTATATATATGTAGGTGCTTCTGAGGTGAACGCTCTATCTTTTTCAGTGCCTCGCTCGCTCTTCTCGCCGACAACGAGTTTTTCGCTTAGCGCGTCGTCGCGTCGACGTTTCCGCCTTGTATTCCATGTACGTACGGTTACATATGTATATAAAAAATATACACGAATGTTTGTGCGCGCGTTTATACAATATAACGTCACGCACATACCACGCCCTCGTTTATTTCTTTTGTTCCACGCGATAGCAAGGGGTGACGCTTTATGCTATTAGGTATGTAACGTGTACAACCGTGACCTTACCGCTTTTACCCTGCAGCCGCAGTTTCTTTTTACTGCTCTTTACCCATTGCGTGAACAGAAAAGTGCACCTAATACTTTATGAAAAGAAGATATATTTTTTGAAAACTAACTGTAAAAAAATAACTTCGCCGAGTTAATGAATAACAAAAGAGCTTAACTAAATGTTTCCTACGAAAAGGGTTAGAAAAATGAACAAACATTGATACACACGTATTTTGCATGTTTAATCATTGTTTTTATTACATGAGACGAGGACATTACATGGATGATCCGGGGATATTCTCTGATATATCATAATTATTTGCATATATATTTCTATAGTAAACATGAACAGTAATAAATACATATATATGATATATATGTGAACATAAGATTTTTGTATATAATTATATAGGAGGTTTTTGATGATATAATGGTGGTGATGAGACTGCGTTCATTTAAAATATAGAGCATCTATTCAATATGGCATCCCCGGTTTACTTTAGCTTTCAGCAAACATAATATTATCATATGCACTATTTTTGGTACTTTCTATCATCGCACTCGATAGCCACTTTCTATCATTTTAAATTCTTCTCAATTTATTACTATTCCTTTTAAATTTTTATTTGCAATGACTCAGGTCATGTGATTATACACGATATTTGTTTTGTACATTGAAAATTCTAAATTAATTTTCAACATAATGGTAATTTTGATAGTACACGTTCAACAACAAGAAAATATTTTCATCATTTATCCCTTTGGACATACTGCCTAAAGCCATATTTCTTTTAATCTGTGCAGTATAACATGTTAATTGAATTTAATCTCCTAAAATCTAAAATAATATACAATCAACTTTTCGATTAAAAATTGCAAGATTCCTTTCTGAGCTTGAAGCTGATATACATATGTATTAACATGTTATTAGAAGCATTTTTTTTGATTTGAGACATAATTATAGGCATATAATATTTAAATAACTGACTGATTCAAGCGAATGGATTTTCAACAAATCGCTTAAGTTACTTTTATTTTTGATATTTTAATTATGAATAAAGTATAATTTCTTTTTACTCTTTTATCATTTTTTTACATCGTGCTAAAACCTGAATATAATTACAATTCATTATTTAATTTAATGAAATTACACAATTTTGTACAATCAGATTTCGATCATTGCTTATTTACATTCTCGCGACAAATTCCTTGATATCTGCATTTCCATAATACTATGTGCAATTTACATCAAAACGTATCAAAGAAAACTGTAATAAGCTCTGTATAATAAAATTAAAATTTATTAAATATTATAGTGCGGTTTTACTGACAATGAATCGCAGCCGACATGAAATGGACATGATTGCGCATGATTCAATTTTTCTCAGAATTTCTTCAGAGTCCTTGAAGAAATTTCAAACATTTTAAAATCCGTTGGCATATTCATACTCTTTCTTTACAATGAAGATGAAGATATAGTGATTCGCTAGACTGAAATTCTTACGATGATAATACTAGCTAATATTATCTATTAGTCATATTCAATGACTTTTTGATGATTATTTATCATTTCTTAGTTGTATAGACGTTTAGCATTCATATTTTTTAATGAGAAATAAGTATCAAATTTGCCGAGAGTCTTAAGAATCGATTATATTGTCAGCATCTCGTTCGGTCGAAAGAAATTTTCATTCTGATCTGTTTAAATTCACGCACTAATTGTAATATGCTATGAACAAACAATTCATTTTTCCAGTCCAGAACGAAAACTTCATTTCTTATCAAAACATTATGCATGAGTTTTCGATTTATGACTTACCAGCGGCAAAAAGCGTGGTAAATGATTTAGTATTAACATTATGAGTTCAATTTTTCTATGCTCCATTAAATACGCAAAAAAAAAAGTATTACCTAGTTTCAAGCATGATATCCTTGAAAATGTTTGTATCACTGCACTCAAACGATGCAAATTAATTTATTTCATGCCCTATATTATAACACGAGCTTCATTTTAAGTGTAAATATATCATAATTACCCTGCTTGAATTGATCAAAAACTGAGTATTCTGTAAATTATACATATGTTTTCCAAATTGATCATACGGTAAAATATATTTAAAATTATAAGTAAAGTTATGAATTGTTTGGATTCTTGATTGAACTATTCGTCCCTTAGTTGAAATTCTCAACATTTTAAGACTAGCTGTTGTACAGCAAAAAAGTTTCTTGGACCTAAAAGAGCAGCGGATTAGAGTAGATAATAACCGATAAAAATGATATGTTTTCACTCATAGAATTACTTTCACTTTACCACTTGGAGATTTCTAGATGCAGGTACTCGCCATCTAGTAGTGACTTTGAAACAATAAAATGGTCCTTTTTAGTTCATTTTAAATGCATTTTATATTTGTAACATAACTGAAACCAAAAAATTCCTCAAACAAGCCAATTAATGTTACTGTATTTTCAAACTTTGTAAGTCATTATGCACATAATTAATGTTGAGAATAATTACCAGGGTCCAGTTGATTTTAAACTATAATTCGTTAATTTATTTAATAGGTAACTATCAATCAGAATACTTTTGAAATTAAAAACGATTACTGTTAGTAGAATTATTGCATTTTTATAAAATTTTGAAAATTTATCATGCGCTATAGTGAACTATGAAGTGTATACTCTTGATTCAAATGATTCTTGCGTAACAATAGGTAAGGTATTATACAAGAACCCTCTACTCAACGTACATTTCTTAATATTTTATCACCTATAAATTTTTCAAGTATTTTGTTTACTTTTAATTTATACTCCTTGCCACCAATGTACTAATAATCACATGTAAACTTTATACCGAGGCCTCCGACATTTGTGTATACGATCGCTGTATTTAAAATGATCATTTGTTTCAAGTTATAAAATTTACTTAGTATGTCAACTTGACGTATTGAGTAAAAGCTTTCTGGCATTATTTGGTCCGATAGAATACGGTGTCTTTTATTTATTTCTATATCTCTAATGTAAATCTAAATTAATCTTTCAAATGATCATAATCGTTTCAGTTTTTATATCATTGTCATATAAATTCTTATAATGTTTAAAATTCATAAATTGTAATTGTCAGTTGCTTTTTGGCTTTTAACGTCACGTAGCGTTTTTGTTTTTTCTTTAATAACAAGTTTTATCGGTGGTTATAAAAAACTGTAGTAATTAAATTTGCTTTCGGCAGTGAAATATTGTATCGAATCGATTTGATGTTCGCTTTGGGATTTTTAAAACTTGTCCATTAATTTTTTTTAATACTGTTTTAAGTATATTGCTGCATAGCATGCTGATTATTTATCAATGTAGTATAAATATATGAAATTGTTCAAAAATGATGTGAAGAATTTTATATAAAAGTTACTCTACCAGAGCAGCTTCAATCGCCAATAAATCGCTATAATTAATGCTTATAAGCGAATCATTTCGAGTTTTATTATCAATGTCATGGTTTTGAGAGCTTTTGGCTTATTTAATCTCTAGTGGATTAATGACATACGTGTTAATGTTGTTAAATCAAAAGTCTTTCGGCAATGTATAGGCTTTTTTAAGTTTTACAAAAACTTGGATTTGTTTTAAAATGCACTTTATGCATCTGCGTTGAGCAAAATGTTACTTCAATTGAGATTTTGAAACCTCGATTTTATTAGATTAATAATTTAGGTTTCAAAGTTGCAATTTTAAAATAAATTTAATTCATTTTGAAACAATGAAATATTTTCAGGAAAATTCAGTAACCCAAGTAACCGAAATATTAATATTATGCTAAAAATAACATTATGGACCATTAAATTATAACATTAAGAAATTCATACGATTATGCACTTGTAATAATTTTAATCGCGTTGAATTTTTACGAAATCTTTTAGATAACTATAATTCTCTCATTATTATTATGATCAAACTAAGCGTTCATTTTTTATATATAAATATATTAATTCAACTTAAAAATTTAAAAACACTTACACTACTTAATTAAATTTTAAAGTAACAAAAGTTTAGCAACCTTTAGCTCGATCTATCTTCTGAATATCTATTTAGGTAAAATTCCTAAATTGATTTAATGCAACACATTTTCGTTTGAGAATTGGTAAATAATTCGATTACCATTGTCGTTGAATTATTTGGCATTTTAATAATTGGAACTATAGATAATGCACAACGTTATAACTTAACGAATCAAGCTAAATCGATTTGAATATAAAATATCTATTACTAAACTTACCCTTTACATCATAAGATGTGAATGCTTGAAACATACAGCTGCGCATGAACTAGTCTTTGTATAATAGTATCGAACCAATTTTATCTGAAAAAACTCTCATACCTTTGTAAGAATTACTTATTTCATATTACATACTACAATTGCATCAGTCATAAGAAGAGAAAGCCCTTAGAGTTATATTATTTTGTAGCAATCAAAAATCAAATTTTAAAAATTGGCTACATTCTGACCTAAAGGAAAATATATCCTTTTTTAATTCCATTAATAATCAATATCGAATGTATTTATTATAAATGTCGTTGATCACATTTTTGCTATTCATAAAAAATACCACAATCAAAAAAAATTCATAAATGAAAAAATTAAAGCAAAATAATAGAAAATATCTTTATTTCATTTATATAATAACTATTATATAATAGAATAAACATAAGAATTTTAAACGATAAAAATAAATATGTTTTCGTTAAAAAATATAATTCACGAGTCTTGTCACAGCTTTGTGCCATCACGTATTAACGCGTAAGTTTTAACATATTGTCCATCCAGGACTTGTCATCACAACACGGTAGCTCCGTTTATAATTTGTATTTACAACATTTACGGTCAAATATATAACACGAGAGCTTGAAAAATGAGCGTGGAAATGAGGCAAAATTAAAACACTAAAAATCATGTTGATTTTATGCGCGAAGAATATTCTTGTTGGATTAGAGCTCTTCGGTCAGTGCGATGGGTGCTCTCGAGCCAGCCTTCATGTCTTTAACTCCTATGCTAATGTCATCGACGGGAGTCGCCGAGGAGATTTTATTTTGATTACCGTTGAGTTTGATCTCGTTCACGGAGTGAGAGCGTCCGTGAGTCGCCAGTAGCTTGACCGAGTTCGAAATCGCGCTCGGTCGGGAGTTTGCATTTACGCCGGAGTGAGAGTTGTTGGGGTTCTTGACTGCTGAAGTTTTGTGATGAGGACTTGCGTGACGATAATTGTTCGGTGGATGAGGTGGCGGGTCCATATTGGAGTTGACGATAAATGGATTGGAGATGGTCTTGGATCGACTTTTTGGCCTAGGATTAGTGCTGGTGTGGTAGTGATTTTTATTTGATTCGTTGTTGTGGTTGTCGTACGTAAGTTTTCCTTCCCTTGAAGGCGAGTTCATGACTTTGCTAGGACTTGACGCAGCCAAGGTTGCCAACTGATTGGCCGATTGTGAACGTACAGCTTGTTGAGTGCCAAATTTATCCTTCAATGCGATTTGGTAGGCTACTTCGAATGCCTGACCCAGAGTTAAAATTATTTCGGTTGCTTGGTCCTGAAAGAGTAGGTTTCGCATTAGCACAAAAAAGTCAAGCAAATATGAATTGTTGAAAAAGTATTTAAAAAATAATTACCATTGTTGGCACACAGAAAACGTGACAGAAATGTGTTTGACTGGCGTGGTCTTTGGTTATGTAAGCGAAATGAGTGAGGTCGTCGGCGTCTTGACAAGCGCAATGGATGTTTCGAATTTCGTGTTCACAAATGGGTTCCTGAAAAAATTCAGATGGTTTTATTGACAGCTCATTCCTTATCCAAATTAAATCAAATTTGAAGCCTTTATTAATTACATCGGTCAACGTGTTCAGGAAACGAACGCCTCGAAATGATATCGACAACGTGATATCTGGAGTGCAGCGTGGATCCCTTCCGACTTTTTTCAACTTTTGTATAGATTTTAGGCTCGATTCCGTTCCACGCAGTTCTTTTACTATTGTCGAGCCCAAATACTGCAATTAAATTGTATTTTGTATTTTTCTGAATAATTGAATACTAAAAATTAATTTTTTTTTCAGTATTACGTTAGCAACGTAGATGACGTTTCCAGTGACTAGATCCTTTGGTTGATGTCTCCATTGAGTTTTGAGGGTCGAGGGTACACCAAATAACAGTTCCGAAGGTCCTCTTATCTCGAGATTCTCGGTCGGTTGTGCAGTGCCATTTTGCGTATTGACATTGGGCTTCTGTGGTGGAGGCGGCGCCGGCCTGTTTTTACGAGCTTTTAGAGTACCCGTGGTATTTGCATTCGTACCGATAACTTGAGCCGAACTCGAAGTCGGTGTCGACGCTGCGCTAGTTCGAGACGCGGCTGGCAGTCCGTTGCTATTTTGTGGATGTTCCGGCATTTTTTCTCGAATCTCGCTTTTCAGCTGCTGAATATTCGATTTCTGTAAAAATAATTTTTTATAAAGTACTAAAATTATACCGCTCGATAAGAAATTCACAAGGATTAGTCGGTGTTTCCATTATGACGAGTCATTTTTTTTCTCCAGTATATAATAAGCTAAACGCGCGCACGTACACGCGTAGCAGTAGCTGTTTTAAATTAAAAAAAAATTCCAACGAAGAGTTCGAGTTTTCCAGAGTCAGTTGGCATTCGAAAGTGTACTTGTGAAGGGTAGAGATGACGAGTTTCGACTCTACACATGCACGATGGATAACACAATTCATCGGGAACAAACGACTAGACATGTCTAATTGAATGAGGGCGTAAAAACAACTCTTAATTAAGCATCAAAGAGCGAGAGAAGCGAGAAAGGAAAAGAGAGAAAAACGTGGTAAAAAGGTAGAAGAAAAAAAAAGACGAGCCGGTATACATATATAGCCGCTCTGCTAGAGCTAGGAGACTACGAGCGGCAGCAGCAGCAGCAGCAGTGCACGATTCGCAGGTGGATCGTTCGATAAAGCGAACACGGAAAGAGACGACGACGACGAGAACGGGCGGAGGCGAGCCGACGGAGTGTACCATCACGCGCAATTATCGCGAGTCGCGCGCGCGCTTACAAAAAGAAGCGAAAACTTACTAAGCCAATTACGGGGTGTAGACGCGCGCGAGCGAACGAAACGTACGGAGTAGCAGCACGGTGACGAAGAGCAGCTCGTGGCAAAGAATGCAGAGTGAGAAAGAGAGACACACTGGGCGCAGGTGAAGCGTAAGGATGACTGCCGCCGTCGCCGTCGCTGCCACCGCCACCTCACGCCGCAGCAGCAGCAGCAGCAGCAGCAGGTGGAGAAAATGAAAAAAAGGAAAAAAAGTCGGCCCCGAACAAAAGTGAGCGTGCACGAACGGGCCGACTGAAAGGCTCGAATGTCGAGCACTGCTGCTGCTATTGCTATACTTGCTCTTTTTTTGCCTATACCCTACATATAGATGGATAACGCGTCGATATACTACGTCGCGGTCGCCAATTAGACGCGATGTTATTTGTATATATCCGTATGTATCGAAGCTGTCTGCGATTGGGCCGCGAGCGAGACGCGACAAGTTGTAGGCTGCAGCAGCACACCCACACACGTTCATACACCTGCAGTTGCTATGCTATATATATAGAGGTAAGCGCGAGAGCACGAGTAGCTGTCAAGTGTGCATGTACGAGAGAGAAAGCTAGGCTTTGCATTCGTTTCTCGCAATTCATGTGTACGTTATACGTCTCTATTCAAGCTCCGTGGCTATATAGGTTTGCACCCTTCAGACATATCGATGATGCTGCACGACGTGTAAAATAATTCATTGTTGTACGATGCTGCTGCCTATTCACTCGACACGATACGCTCTAATGAAGTGACGCGCCCCGGTTTGATACACCCTTTTGATGAGGCTTGCTTGCACGTATGCGTGTGCGTATGGATTTCGGGCACGCGATTGTTTGAGCGTGATACCGACGATATTAGTACCGGTCATCGAAGCTATTGATCCGAGACCGAATGAAGTTATTTCGTACAACAAATATAGCGCGACATATTTTGGAACGAGCATTGAGAAAATTCGATTCATATAATGTGTGAATGATTATACGTACCAATGCGTTCAGGTCCTTGTTAAGATCGTTCAAGCTGGGCCCGTTACCGTTGTTGCGCGCGTTGTTGTGGGCCGAAGAAGAAGTAGAACGCGTCTGTGCGCCGCTGCTACCATTGCTACCGCCACTACTGCTACTGGTAGTCCCGCCGTTGACCGAGGCCAGGATGCGTTTGCGATGGGCGATCTTCTGGATTTCTAGCACGGCCGCGAGCTCCACCTCCCAGACTCGGCGCACCTTGTCCATGTCCGTGTAGAGGTGTCGCCTGAAGAGCTCCGCGTAGCTCTCCAAGTGTATCGATTTCAGCCAGTCGTCTACGGTCTGCGCGACGTTCGAGCCCGTGCGCGCCTCCACGCGATTGTTCAGCTGTGCTGCCGCCTCCATGATCGCCGCGCGATCGTTCTCGCTGTTGATGCCCATCTCGTCGAGGTCCGATTCTTCGATGACGCCGTTCTGGAGAGAGAAAGAAAGAAAGTTCATTGAATCGCGTAGATCTATATTTGTCAGCGTATCATATAATATATAAGTCGACGCGCGCTGAATTTTGGTTAAAAATGGCTCGAAGCGGATACGCTGCCGCGCGCACGAGCCTCGACTAAAGATAGATCGTTGTACGCGATATGACGAATCAATTTCGTATCGTACTACTCAAGTGCTTGAAAGCATCTCTCATGATATACTCACGATGAATTCCAAATCGTCGAAGCCGTAGTTTATGAAGGCCGACTCGTAGTCTGCCAAGTTTAATTTCGACAACCATTGGCCCACCAATGTCATTACGCAGGGACTGTCTGTGTCGGAGTTGAAGCCTGTTATTTGAAATAAAAAAATTCATCGTTGTATTTACGAGATAATAAACGTACAAATGCGGTTTTATTCGTTGCACTCGACTTACTGAGCCTACTTTGAAACTCTCGCTCGAGTTCGGTGACGAAAACGGATTCTCGAACGAGACTAGTGCCGAAGGTCGCCATGATCTCGGATATCTTGGCCCACTCCTCCTGCTCGTCGAAGGGACTCATGAGGGCGAGGGACTTGTCGTCTTGTGGCTGCTGCTGCTGGTCGCGGTCGGACGCGTCGCCGTTACTGCCGCTGCCACCGTTGGTGGTGGCGGCGCCGTCGCGTTTGTTACGGTGATGATGGTGGTTATTCATCGCGTCGTGGTCTCGCTGATGATCGTTGTTGCCGGCCAGGACGTCGGCCCCGGTGCCCATGACCCCGCAGCCGCCCTCCCCGGCCGGCGAGTAGACGTTGCGTAATCGACGCAGCGTGCGTGGACGCTCCGCCGTCGAGATCGAGCCTTTCAGGAGGCCTGCAATTATACAAACAAAAAATACGTGCTTGAACTATCGATTCTCGTAACGGCGCGTGATCTTATCACTCCGATGATGGGCATAAATAGTTTGAAAATGGCACAAAGATAGGAAAACCATTCGTAGTTGTATAAAATTCATATACATACGCACAGATATCGCGCGCGCGTCAAAGTACAGTTGCATACACATAGGTGTATAACGAATGTACATGAATGGGCAGTTCACCGTTCTCGCACTCGAGTATCGCATGCAGTACGGGGGGCAACGCAGCACACAAGTATGGATATGCGAGCGCAAGTATAAATGTGTGTGTGTGTTTTGTTGAAACAAGGTGCATATATACCGCAGTGAACTCGAATACTGTCGGCAAACTCAAACGAACTCCGCTGCACATACATATCCTACACATACTGCAGATATGCAGCGAATATGTAAGGTATACATACGTACATATAAATGCGGCCAAAGCTGCTGTATGGACGCTCGCGCCGCAACGATCAGAGGTTCGCGCGCGGGGGTATGTTCGACGGTGTGCACTTACGCAAATGCGTATGTATGTATAATGTACGTATGTGTGTACAGAGAACAGTTGTTGGAGTTATTTCGCGCGCGCTCGCACAGATATATATACTTCGTGATATGGATGTACGTCGGTGCATACGAAGCGCATCCTAGAAGTGTATAGAATTTGCGTTGCATATTCAGGGAGGGCCGAGCCGCGTACATATATGCTCGCTGCGCGTATATATCCGTGTGCGACGGTCAGTCGCCGAATTGCTTCTGCGTGGCATATAGCATATATAGAGCTTGTGACTCGTACGAATTGCCTTTCAATGTATACCTATGCGCGAGCCCATCGATTTTCCTGCAAATTCCTATATGCGTTCCTCTCTCTCCCTCTCTGTCTCTCGTCCGTCTTCTTGTTTAAACAGTGTCTTCATTTCGTAGGCGACTGCACCGCCGCGCGCAGCACGCATTGTATCGAAAACTGTTTCTCTCTCTCTCACTCTCTCTACGTGTAGTCCTCTCCTCTTGTCTGACGAAATAAAAAAAAAGGAGGAAAAAAACAATCGGCCGCGCCGACATCGCAGGTTTTTTATCCCATCCAATATTTGCAGTTTGCCAAAAATCAAGAGGTAAAAATATACTACGTTAGCTATGGAGAGCGAGGTACCATATATGAGTAGAGTGGGACGACGTGACGGCGGGTCGCTGCTTTTTAACAAATCGATGCGATAGTCAGCGCTATATATCGGCCCGGTATAGCGTATAACGTACTACTAACAAGCGGCGCGCGGCGCATCCACCCGCTCGTCGTCGACGACGACGACAATCGTTATTCGCAGCTCTACTCGGCATTATAAATCCATATGAAAAATGACGCGGTTTCTAGCTCTGCTGTGCACAAATCGGATATATTATGGCATTTCGGCATGGATGGACTACTTTTTCCCGACGACGACGACGACTTGCTCCATGACGATTGGGATTCATACATTATGGTACCCTAACACGTGAGTGCGCGCGATCGTTATAGAATTTCGTCGAGCGTGAACCCCAGCGCAACATCGAGGCAGCAGACTCATACTGGGCGAATTTGACTACATTTACTAGATCGGCACGCGGAATCCAATGATCCTAAATATGTTTCGATGAAGTAGCTACAACAGCGTGGAGCGAGCTTCGCGACGATCTTTATTTTTTTCAAATTACCATCACGCGGCCGCATGATTCCAATTTCGATCCGTACGCCGGCAGCTTCCGCGACTCGAGTTCGTTAGTCTCGTCATGATAGGCATTACGTATAAGACGAGGCACACGCACCCCTCGACGAGTCAACTTTAAGCGTGAATGATTTCTACGTAGCACAATTTTTCGCATCTCATTCTCGGGCTGCTGCAGCAGCATCGGTATATAAGGATGATGAAACGCGGGGGAAGCGTAGCAAAAATCTGAGCGTAGGAGGAGTGCAGAAGAATCTTGGTGTCTCACCCGAGGTGCCTCCTGTGCACTACACTGGGGCGGACGTGCGAGCATCGTCGTCGTCGTAGCTCGGGGATTATATTACCGTGTATTATTGTGCCGAGCTGTTGCGGCACGCGCGACCTCCAAAGGACAATTTGCTCGTAATTTTCGACTCGGTGCTCGCTCGGAGCGCGCGCGTATACCTGCTACACCTTATACACCTACGCGCGCGCGACAAGCCCTGTGACTCGACGAACACGAGAATATGCGAGAGAGAATATTATAAAGAAAAGAAAAGTGTGTGCTGCTGCTGGTGCTGCGTTTACGCTACGGTGCACATTCTTTCTGAACTGAAATTCGCAAACGAGGTCTTGCATATCCCCTTATTTATGTCTTTGTATACGTGAAGGATCTGTTTATTATGTCGCGCGTGGTATATAATATGTATATGTGCCTTACGTACAGTCGCCTTGAAGTCGCATTATTTCGCGCGCGGAGAGAAAGGATGGATGCTGCGGCGCGACGCTCGTGCTGTTATTGAATTGCGTGCGTGGAAAAAATAAAAAATAAAATCTGCCGTCTCGATGATAATTTAATATAGACCGGCCCTCCACTTGGAGCCAGTGGCAGCAACACATTGTCCTAAAGCGCTGACCTAAGACAATGTGCTGCTCCCGCACATTATGCAAAAACAGTCGTAAACGTGATACGTGACTTTTTTTTACCTTAAAATCCCTTGAGCTCGTGAATTTTAATAAGAATTTTCAAGAATGAATCTTTTTTTCTCTCTTTCTGTCTCCGAGTTTCAAGATGTCATAATAATATATGATATGATAAAACTATTGGGATCAAGTGAAAATATAATTGCCGCGATACTCGTGATCTGAAAGAGCGAAAAGTTGCAAGCGCGCAGTCGGTTTCTCAGAAATGATCATGAACTATATAACGGCTACTTGGCAAGTGCGATAGGCTCGTGAAATATACTAAATAGGGTACAAGCTTTCAAATTAAGAATCGTGAGTCCCTGCACTCCTAGCCTAAGCTGAAAAGGGAGCCTCTCCCTCTCTCTCGTTTTCTCTCGCTCTCATTACTTTGCAAGCGCAAACGTATGTAATTTTAATTGAAGAGAGAGAGAGAGAGAAAGTGAGAGAGAGAGAGAGAAGAGAGAACAGGCAGGAAAAAGCTGCGAATGGTACACGTCTCTCTTTGCTCTATAGCGTGTATATGCCGGTGTGTGTTGTGTGCTGTACGAGCCCGTGCGTGTTTGTATACAAGCTCCCCTTTTGCCGTTGCCTCGCTGTATATATAAGTTTTCTCCGTCTCACTTTTGATGCGCGACGTCGACGTAGGCTGCTGCTATGTAGCTCGCTTTACTTAGGTAGTTATATTCAAGTCATACGCGTAAATTATATGAATGCACCTCTTCACCGTGGGTGTGTGCGCCGAGCGCTAACTCAAGAGCTCACAAACTTCATAATACTATCTTGTGCTTATCATTCGGTTTTCAAAAGTGTATAAAACTAATTTTTGTGTAGATACCTTGATTCTACGCACTATCAAATATGTATTTCATTTATTCGTTTCGTGTACTCTCATAGAAATTCTAAAGATTAGTAATGTTTCGATGACCAAAAAATGACCATTCAAAAATTTTTTAATTACAGTATCATTAATTGGGTTTTGGCAATTTTTCTGTTTCGATTATCTTACAAGTATTTAGTACTCTTTATATCATCTGAAAATGACAATTTAATTGTTTCAAAACATATGTAGATCAGTTTTCAACCACTTTGAAAATGGTATTACTTTAAGCCTCTACCAATAGATGACGAGTATCTTTATCTCTAAATTTGCAAATGACAAAGTCAAAGTAATAGAATAAGTAAGAATTGTTAAAGCATTTCTCCAGGATAAAAATATTTATAAAATATATCACTTTTTAATTACGAAGTAAACTTTAGGAAAATCACTAGAATTCGAAGCAAGATAATTCGATCATTAAAAGCTTTTCTCGCACGTTGTAAAAGTCGCAATTGTAACGGAAGTGCGAAATGAGAAATGGGAAACGGGCGAAGGAATTAACTCTCGTTTCCTCTAATTTTCTCGGACAGTCGCAACGCACGTACGATAGTAAATACGTATGATCGTGGTAAAGGTTTTTTCAACAACACGACCGCAGTGGGTACGCGCGAGCTTGCTGTGTTTTTTGGAATTCGCAATGTCGGCTGTGTGTATGTGTCTGTGTGAGCGAAAGAAAGAAAGTGTGAACGAGCATCGAGCGTGGGTTAGATTTCTGTATACGTTCGTGTCAGTAGAGGCGTGCAAATATAGTTGCAACGAGCCGAAATTGCAATGGTCTCTGCCCTAGAAATAGACGTGCTTTGCTCGTTGCTGCTGCTGCTACTGCTGCTGCCGCACGGCTTCGAATATATCTCAAAATAGAGGAAATGCAAACACTATAGGCAGAGAGAGAGCGAACACAAGCATGGTGCACGCCGCTTTACGACTCTTGCCGTTTTACCTACCTTACTAACGTAATTTCAAATCGGACATTATATGTATACAGCGTGTATGTATGTGCGCGCGCGCGCGCGCGTGTGTATACGCTCGTTTTGACTCGCCGATCGCGACACCGGCTAATTAATATTGGCCCTGATCGTGTCCTTCCAGATAAGCCTGGAATTTCCAACTATTATAGTCTATTTAGCTATATAGCCTTGTGCACTTTGTGCAGTTTTATGCAATTTAAAGCCACTACTGCTGCCGCGTTGATATTGTACAGCCGCTCGGGCCGTATAATGCGTATAATTGTCCGCGCGCGCGATCTTTATGAGCGAGGATCGCGAGATATAGCCGAAAGACCGAAGCTCCGGCTACAGCATGGGAAAAGCCTTGATCTACGCAACGTATCTCTCTCTCTATAGCTCGCTCGCTGTCGCTGTCGTTGCCGCAATGATGCAGTTAATTAGCGCATAAATTCAACACGTGCGAGCGTCGCGCTAATAATCTGCTAGTTATACGTATATATACCCTGCAGTCGTGCAGACCCGCGAGAGAGTGAATCACCTCGAAAAAGTTAATTGTTACATTACCCGTGATGTTCGTCGCTTCCCGGAACGCGGGGCGCGCGACAATATGTGTGCCTGTTTGTCTCTACTCGATACCCCCTGCTCGTTGCAACAAGTGATGGAAAATGCGCGTGCAGAATGAAGCGATGTCGCCTATGAGCAGTAGCGTACAGTGCAGTAATGATACACGTAGGCGCGAATTGCTACTGCTGCTGCTGTTTGTTCGCAATTTTTTGCGCGAACGAACGATTCCCATGTGGCTAAATAGCTGCGAGTCGAATTCCGATGTGTGTAAGAATTATAAAGCTCGAGCGAGTACAGAGATGTGGCCGAGACACGAATAAAAGTAGCAAACACGTTGTACGCGTGGTCGGGTATCGTAATATATCCTATTTAATCGAATAGCGTCATATGTACGTAATATATTATATTTGCCTAGCACCACTTCCAATCCAATCGTTGAAAAATCTCACAGTTTTCATAATTAATTACTAGTGAATTGCCGCGAGCTATAGCCATTAATGAAAAGACGTCACAAACTCCTTAGCGAGCGACGAATCAATTTAAAGTTTTAATGCAGTTTCAAGTTATCAGTCTAGAAAAAAATGACTATTTAAGATTTTTGTAAATGCACTACCATTGATTGACTTGTTATTGCCGATTTTTCTATTACAATGATGTTACAAACATTAAGCGATATTTACATGTTCTGAATGAACTTGGACCAGTTTTAAATCACTTTAAATACAATAATATTATTAAAGCCTCTACCACTAGATGGCGAATAGCTTTATGTCTGTATATTTGCAAGTGGTAAAGTCAAAATAATAGTATAATAGTAGTCAACTCAAATCCATTTTTTTAATAATAATTAAGTTTAGTTCCTTTATTTCCCAGAAGCTTTTGTTAGTCAAAACCTAGCTATGAAATTTTGAGACATCCCACCAGAAAAATTAAAAAATATCCTCAAAGTGGTTTTTATAGAAAAAGCAGTATTTATCTTTTGAAATGAAACGATTGAAAAACCTTATAGGTAAAAGGATAAATGTAATTAGCGTTTTTTATCTAGTTTTTATCATCACTGCCATCTTGTAAATATTACCTCGATAATTATTACGATGTTTACAGATGAGAATAAAAATTATGTCACGACTGTACATGCGTTTTACGTAACTCGATATTTATCCAATTCAGACTTGTATTGCAAAATGAGCTGTAAAACGGATCTTTTAAACACTAATGATATTTTTGTAAAAGCTTATTTTTCGACAATTCGTTTTTTAATACAACCTTGTTTTACGATTATTTACAGTATTACCGAGGCCTTAACATGCACATTATGTTAGCATTGGGATACGTCAGCGTTGATAAGAAAACAATACACATTTTCTTTCATACACGACTTATTCTGTGCTTAGGTATTTTATCGGTAAAACGCGACGATGATCGATTCGAATTAACTCAGTTCGAGCTTGAATTATTCAAGAGAAAACGAGATTTCTGCAGAGTCGCACAGGTATATAATTTTTGTCGCGCACAGCGCATTAACCGACAATCCGTCGGTTTTTCTTTTTTTGCTGCATGGGAGCCCCACGATCCCGATCGGTGTTTAACATCTCTCGAGCTCTAACCGGCGAGTGCGCGCGATGTCGAAACACGTATACATCACGAGTCACGGTGTATATAAAATGTGCACTTTCGACATCACAAAGAGACGTATCGGCATGTGACACATAGTAGTAGTATACGCAAGAGGCGTGCGCTTGAAAATTACGTTCAAGAAAAACTCGCTCGAATTTTTCTTCTCCCTTTTTTTTTACAATTACTCCAGATCGATAAATAAACATGTAACGTCGTTTGCGTCAACGATCGTTCACAGTCTCGGGTACCGGTTCTCTATTATACTCGGCGATGAAACGAATAATGCAGGCGTCAGTTTGCATCATTATTGCTGGTCGCGCTCGGTATATAACTTCGTTTTTAAACGTGCAGGCCCCGTGTGTGTGTATATCCATCAAGTTTGACACGCACAGCTATATGTATAGTCGCAATGATCACCTGCGTTTACCTCGAGGCGCACTGAATCGACAATGGACGCGTCAATTCCGCAGATGATAATCAGCTACGCGCACCCGCATTTATTAGCAAACAGAAAATAAAAAAAATACATATCTGCGACAGCGATCGTTTTCCGTTTCTTTCCTTTACTCCGGTGTCCCCGGACGGATGTGCGCGTTTCCTATCGCCTGGCGCCCGAATGCGCGACTCATTGTACGTAAAGTGCAGAGAGTAGAGTTCGTTTATGTACGTACGTATACGTAATATGATTACAATGCCATTGCATAGAACGAACGTAAACAAATTGAAAAAAATACTTATCGAATTTATTCATTATCGGTCAAAAAGAATTTTATGCAAAATTAACCTTAATCGTACTACTTACTTTCAATTTTGAACTTCTTCATTTGCCAATTTACGATGATCGATTTTTCCCAAATTAAAGACATAGTGTAATCAATTAACGATACTGAACCGTAAAACGATTATCGCAGAAGGAAATGTATTTTATGAACAGTAAATCACGATCGAAAAAAATTACGTTGGGCATTCGCGATTGCACGGCCCACGCGCGACTGCTCGGATCGGAAGTTTATTCGCGCCGACCCGTTAGGTACCCCGATACCGAGCGTTTTCTTTTTTACCTTTCACACGGACAGCATACATTGCAGCAGTCTCGCGTATACTTAAACGCATACAAATCAGAGAGTGTTTGAAAGCACTTGACTCGAACGGCGATGTACGCGCAGAGAGTGACACATTGCAAAATTCAAAACAAACAATATATATTCCAAAATTCTGCGTGCAGTATACGCGACGCATGGTTAACTCCTTGGAATGTTTGTCGATGCAGACAGGCGCGCGCGCGCGCGCGCTCATTGTTTTGCGAAAAATAAGCGATTTCGTTAGTCACGCACGTACGTATAAGCCGACGTGGTGGTGATGCAGTGCGCCGCGGGTAACATATTTTTTTTCTTTTTCTCTCTCTTTCTCTTTCTCTTATGAATCAATTGGTCTCGTCTTACTTATGCGCGAGTTGAGTACGTGTGCAGTGCGCTTAGCGATTTATCGTGAATCGACGAGTTTACGAAGAACGAAAAGTACGGGCGATAGCGGCGGCGGCGGCAGAGCTGCGATTACACGTTTCATTGCATTTCCGAGAAGACGAAAATTCGAAGGCAGATAATCGCCACTTTGTTGCAGAATGCGTTTGGCCGATCGTTAGCACGCCTACGTGCTCTTTTATTCCGTACGAGCTCATGCACAACGAGAATCGCACTGCAGCAGCGAGGCGCGCATCAATTATAAAGCGATCGTTTTCCTCTCTCAGCTCGCGCGCGATCGAGCTATCTCTCTCTCTCTCTCTCAGAGTTGCGCGAGCTCTCGCATTATACACGCAGAGATTCGGGCCTCGATTCGGATAATTCATTGCGCGCCTTGGCGAGATTCGCTCAAACGTATTAAATCTCCTCTCGACCGCAGCACACGTTACGAGAAACGCACCGGCGTGCACGTACCTATGTATACGCGCGATCTCTCGCGTTAAGGCACCGAATTTCGTGTTAGACGATCCATAATAAAGACTCGAAGTCTGATTTGAGAGAGCCCATAGTGGCAGCAGTGCCAGCAGCAGCAGCAGAGAGGCAGCTTGCGCTTCGTTGCAGCGAGTAATTAGGCCCACCGAACAATGCGCTCATTTGTTCGCTCATCCAACGGGCGGCATTGAGTCCGCAGCACAGCTCTCTGCTCACCGACAGATCTCTCTCTGCTCGAATGGTGTGCTGCAGCGGCAGCAACATCAGCAGCAAAAAGGCAAAATAGCGAGCACGATGACTCGTTCGTTTTTTGCATACGGCTCTACTGCTTCTGCTCTGCCTGCACACACGTATACTTCTTTCTCTCTTTCCGTGGCCATGCCTGCGCTCGACCCTATGTACGATACGCACGCCCTTGTGGTTTTATATCCGCGCGCGCGCGGATGAAAATGAGCTGCCGAGGATGGAATTATGCGTGCGCGCATAACATTATAATAATATCGAGGCGCGCGATCGAGCCGAACTTGGTGCTGGTGCCTATGTAATATACTTTCATGCCTCGTTCTCGAGGCACATGGGCGTAATATTATTATACTTGCGCAGCGCAAAGTCAGTCGGTTTGCGTTTTATACGTGTAAACGTGCAGCTCGCGCGAATAATTTATAAGCGAAGGCACGTACTACGTGCTTTTTGTGTATGCCAAGTGAAACTCTCTTTGGTGGTACTTGAAAAAAATCATAAAGAGCATCGGCAGCAACCGCAGCAGTAATTCTTGGCTCATTTTTATAAATAGAATAGATCGGCGTGAACGGCACGCATGGAAGTGGGTATAATAATGTAATACGTAGCGTCAGTTGTGCACGCTTACACACTTATGTTATAGAAAGCAACAATTCAGTTTTTTTTACATTGCCGGTGAAATCGCGCTCGCCTGGCAGCAGCAGTTAAAGAAGTTTCTTGTACAATGGGCACATTGAGCATTTTGTATATAAGTCGCACATTTGATGTTTCTTTAATATATAAAAACACTGCTGCTGCTGCTCCTTCGCATTGGCGTAAAGAATATCACGTGGGCTATTTATGAGAGCATTTCGCTTTAAACTTGATACAATGTATGTCACGCGGACGGGGGAAAAAAGAATAGGCCGAGAATTGGAGAATGGAAGAAAAATCGGACCATGGTCGGTATTATGCGCGTTCGGGACCAAACCTTAAGTATTTGAAAAATCTTACAACGCTCGTGTATTCGCAGCTACATTATAAATATAAACAAGTACATAAAGTATAAGAAAGAGAAAGAGCTACACAGCGAGAGAGAGGGGACAGGGAAGGGGTAGAGTGCGCGTTTGCGGGACAACACTTGTCGCGGCTGCGGCAACAGGTGTCACGCGCACTAATCGAGAAAAAAAAACACCGCTCGAGAGTACAACTTACCAGCATAATATTATTTATATACAAAGTCTCGCGTCGTTATATTGCGAGGCTCTGCCGACGCGAATTCCAAAATCTAGCAGTCAAATCCAGTCAAGTGCAGTGGTACACAGCAGGAGTAGCGGCCTCAAAGCGCACGCCAAACTCCAATAGGCATAGAAAAGCCCAATGCAACCAAGTAGCGGCACCAAGCTACACAGCAACAGCAGATCGACGCTCTGGCACAAAGCACAACACAGCACATACACAGATATAAGCGCACTCGCACAAACACACACACTGCAGGCACGAGACAGAACAGAACTCTTTTTTGCGGGTAATTTATTCACAGCACATACAGTGGCAGAAAATTTTTAAGCTCAAGTAAACAATGCACTTGTTTGCGTGCCCGAGAGATAGAGAGGCGTGTTATTTGCTTTGGCAGCTTTATAATGCGGCGCTCTGTGTATAGATATATGTATAATATAATGCTATATTGCACGCGCCAACGCTCGAAGAAGTCGACTAATTCGAGAGTCGCGCGAGCGAGCGCGCCGCGTTCTGTGCAGCCGGTGTTCACTTAACACAACCTTACTCCGGAGAACCTGGAGGGGGCAGCCAGACACAACTGACTTGGCATATCTTATAAATGCCAAGCATCGACTGAGCTGTGTATATGTGCGAGTACATGTTTGTGTGTGTATGTGTGTGTGCGTGAGAGAGAGGGACAGAGAAAAATATATATAGAGAGAGAGAGAGAAGTGGAGTCGAGAAGCGAGAGCTGGCGAAGGTGCAGCAGCATATATAGCCAATCTATATACATGCCTAAAGGTGAAGATCGCTATATACACGAGCAGAAGGACCACAATCTGACCGGCAAAAGAAATCAGAACGAGAAAAGACGAAACTGCTTACATTATGTATTATGCCACCGCCCACGCTTTCGTCATCCTCTTACATGTTCGTCTTCAAAAAACCACACACAGCTCGCGTGTGTTGTTAAGTCTGCAGATTAATTTTATTTTCTCTTTTTTTTAAACGAACGCTCTGTATGTATACACAACGGAGACACACGTGCGTTTTCACCAATGACAAGCACTAAGTTCGTTTGCTCTGCCTTTTTTGGCTTACACGATCGAAGAGATTCGCAACGGAAAGGCGAAACGATTTATATATCGGGACTCGCCCAAGTGACTGCTCGCTTGACCCATTTGAGGATTTATGCAGGCGGCAATTACGTAATTATAACACAATTAGAACTTCCGGTGCGTAAAACCAAAACTCTCTGGTAAACACTCGAGCATCTCGAAAAATATTTCGTTCGACTAAATGTTGCTTTTAGGCCTCTGTCGACAACAAAAGAACTTATCGACATCCATTGTATTACTCGACTAAATATCTTCTTCAATCTGATAGTTGTATCGTATTCGATGTCAACCGATCCCACAAGTATATAGTTTTTGAGAAGACGATACCGCACTGCTATGTGATTACCCCAGTATCAAAGCAGTCGAGTCGAAGATTATCAATGAGCTCGTACTCGGCTCAATGGGTTGCATTACGTTAGCTAAAAAAATAAGGTTCGTTCAAACGGTTTACAATGCTATCTTGGTAATATTAATGATATGCCTAATAGCCGTGACAAGCCGTTCATTAATATTTGAACGAATAATAGAATCAATTTTATAATTTAACAATGTATGCATTATATTGCATATCAATTATGCGCTGCTTTCCGCGCGATAAATACATCGTTTAGATTTCAGCCTAGTGATTTATGAAATGGTCATAAATAACGCACGATATGGAAGCGAGAAAAATGAATTGACAAGGAAACAAATTTATGGAAAGCTTTGATTTCTTGGGCACAAAGTAAACTGCGTGCTAGCTAAATTTCCATAGAAAAAAACTACTTATTATCTCATACCTCGTTTGAAAGAATCGTAATCGAATTCGAAGAAATAGATTATGTTTGTAAGCGTCCAATTTTATCCAGGTAATCAGGAATGATCATCCGATATCTTTACAATAACAACACACCTATTGATTTCAAGTTTTCGAGCTAGTTCTTGCTGTGATTTTGAAATATACTCTAGAAGACGGGGTAGATCAGATTGTAGGATTTTCATAATTTATCTCTCACTGAATCATATCATTTTCTTATTCGACCTATTAGCCTATTTTTGAGCAAAGTGATAGTTTTCAAGGCTCGAAACGTATTCAGATTTTAAGTTACGTGGAATCGTCGCCATTTATATGTCACAAACGAATAATTATTGTCTTTGTGTTCGTGTTGAGAGATTACTCCGAAATAAAATAGTTATCCAGCAATAAATCCAGCAATAAATACACGATAGGTGGGACTCGACACGGCTTTATCGATAATAAACGAGAACTGGTTATTCGCCATTCATCGACATTTAAAAAGCAAAGGAACTCTGAAAACGAAATTTTTGTCTCGAGAGCAGAGTACGCGCAGCGTGCGGAGAGGCGAGCGCTCGCTGAGTCACATTCAGCGAGTTTGCGAACATTCCTCTGTGATGTCATAGCTATCGGTCAAGCGAATACAACGCACCGATTTGCGATTGTTTCACACGTACGTGCCATAATGCCAGTGAATATACGATACTCATACAAGTCTACATGAATAAAACAGGCCTTGAATATTATTGGGTAGACGTGAAGATAAAACATCAAAACAACAATGTTTCTTGGACAAGTTTTTATTTTTGTTTATTTCTAAACAATGGTCCGTTAAATTAGCTTCGAACTAAAAAGTTTCTATTCAGATCAGTATTGATTGATCGTAAGTGCAAATCCGTCTAATACAAGAGTGAACGATGTTTTTCAAAATTTTTATCGTTATAGAAATTCAGTTGAAATTTTGTTGGAACAAGGAAGAATATAAAATAAGTGTTGAATACATGTGTTTAGGTTTTGAAATCATGTGAAGTGAATGTATTGGTTGCTAATCGATACAGTTTCTATATTAACGATGTTTACACGACCTACTATTTTAAACTCGAATATTTTAGAAATCTGATTTCTAATAACAAATGAATGATAATAGTTGTTCTTGATAATTTTTTTCACATTGATTGCAACCATTAACATTTTTTTTAATAAGCATACGAATAAATTTGTTTTATTCAATATAAGTTATAATCTTTTGTTGCTGTAGATTTTTTAACAAACACTTTCACCAAATGAATGTATATGAATTCTATGTTTTAAAATGATTATGACATTTACTTACCATTCTCAAGTTGCATATTTGGATAACTAATGCCAACAATTATAGACGACCTTTAAAATTTTTCGCTTTCTTGAACTACAATTCTACTTAAAATAAACTCTAATGCTAAAACTAAAAATATTGCACATATATATCAATCGTAACTCGAAACATCGAGTAACAGGAACAAAAAAAGAAGCAAAAATAAATGAAGTCAATGCTTATTATCATTAGCAATATATTTATTGGCAAATTAAACGTTAGCTAAAACATGAAGACATATGTATATGAAAAATTTTTTGTGTACAAATATAAATTGTATACGCTAAGAAAATATCTTAATTAATAATAATTATTAAAATATACGAAGTGTCATATAGATAAAATATAATTTTAAGTGTGTAACAATAACAAAAACCATTAGCAATGGATTCACAGTGTAAAGTGCAGTAATAGTAAAATTGATAAAAAGGTAATAATTAAGCAAAAATTTTCCTGTTGTTTGAAATTATCAAAATTGCACTATATTTTGTGTAAAAATTTCAACCAATAAAGGTAAAATGTTGAATTAGTTTCAATTGATTAAATTTTTGCTCGACTCAGTACAAAAGTATAAAATAATAAAAGAGTATTTTTTCATTTAGTATTAGTGGTTATTAAAAAATTAATTTTTAATTGTGATTGCAAATTAAAAATTTTCAATAAAATTGAAAAATGACTGTTTAATTAGTTTTCAATGAAAAATACACTACACATTTTTTACCTCTATTAGCGACTGCATTAATTGTCATTATATGAAAGTTTATAATTATACCCTTTTGGCTAGCTGCCACGTTAAAACTTATCTATTTTTAATCTAATGTAGCGTTTCCAAACATTGTGATGTATTCTGCGCTTTTAATCACGTAAAGAACTAAATCTATGTGTCATTTACTAATTAAGTGTCGTAAACTACTTTTAAAGTATTCATACCTATGCGCAATGTTTGTTACGTATCGTTTAATACTTTTCTGCAATACCTAGACTTAATTTTTTAACGTATAGCGTATATAAAATACGGTAATACTAGTGTTATTACTTCTACTGTATATATACTTTTTTGTTAATGTAACATGTTGTTGATATGCTAGCGAGTACATCTATCTAATATTTGGATGCATATTTTGCGAATTAAAAATTTGTTTAAATCTATTGCAATGCGTAAAACAGAATTTTCCCCTGTTTTCTCAATCAAAGTTTCAACGATTGATTTGATTTTATCGCATTTGTACTAAGAATCTTCTAGATAGGATCTGTCACGATTAACGAAGAAAAAATATATTTTAAAATCACAGATTGCAGCGAATTAAAAGATATGTTCTTTTAAAAAGGGTATTTTCATAATTAATTAATATATAGACATCTGATTAAATAACAATAGACAATAATGCAACAGCGAATAAAAATTTCCTCAGTTCCTACAACTTAATGCCATGATTTTCTGTAAAATACTGAGCTACATAAGAAATTGCGCGCGAGTACCGGAACGCGTTGATTCGAATATGATTGGGCGCGTGGTGAAAATAAGAAAGAAATAAAGAAATGAAACGAGTCTCTGCACCGATGCAACTGATTGATCGACTCTGTTACTCTTCCGAGAGCTTTTAATATTCGCGACGCGGTGATCTGGCGAGGTGCATGTCTGCGCCACTACCAACCGCACACATGGTATCAAGCGCATCCAGGGAAGTGGATCTTTATACGTGCTCGCATTTGCGCGAATCGTTGAGCGTCGACTCTTCTCCGGTTGGCTTGTGAACGCGCGAGCAGAACATTCCGTATATATGTGTGTCTCTCGGAAATGCAAAGTGAGCCTCCCGCGCGGCGCGGCATGCACACGCTAGTCCGAGCTTTCGATCCGTATTCCACCTTCGTATCTCACTCGCTCTCTCTCTCTCGCTCGCTGCGTCGAGAATCAAGAGCTTTCTGCTTGCTTAGCACGTTCTTCCGTACGCGAAGCGAGAGCACAAACTTTTCGGATTTCGTACTCGAGAGCCTGTGAAATAAATGGATCGATTCACTTTGCCGATTAAGCGCGTTATATGCATACCCGATTTCATTTCGATGCCGAGCGCTTTCATATTGTTGTTTGCAGCGTCGATTTTAAAGCTATTATACCCCTAACAGACGGTTTAACCAAATACTTGATATGTACAAACGAACTGTGAGCGATAATTCTAATGAAATTCAAATATTACGCCGTGATTGTCTTTCCGGGAGAACAAATACAAGCTAGAGTTTTCGTGGAGTGTCTGGATACCATCTGATTTTAAGCTTCAGCTTATTAATATAATATCATCAAAATAGATTTGTTTATTAGATTTAAAATTTTTACAAATAATCAACGTCGAAAGGAGGGAGTTTCGATTTTTAAAGTATTTGTGCAGTCATTAATATAAATAGCGAGTTATAAAAATAATAAATATATGTCCTATATAAATGTAAAATTATGATATACAATAATAATAACAATGAATTATGGATGATGAGAGTAAAACATAGATGCAAATGAGTGTGTGGTCGTTGGGCAGCGGCGACGGTGTCGGCGACGGGCGTCTCATTACAGCAACAGAAACTTTACTCGGCCGACTTATATGTATATATTATAATAAAGTTCAAAAGTATGCAAAAGTATAATGTATTTTTATATATAATTCAGCGGCAACGAAAATGCCAAACAAGGAAAAAAATGTAATCAGTACACGGAGACAACAGTAGAAAGCGTCATGCGGTGCAGCCAAGCGTATGTTGTTGTTGCTGTTGTTGCTGTTTACCTGCAAAGGGCACGTCGCCAAAGTACTCTTCGACATTGTCCGTGGACATGCTCTTGTCGGAGAGCGAGACCGAGGAGAGCGAGCCCGACGACGCGTCGAGCGAGGCGTTGTTCGTGCTGTTGTTGGCGTTGGCGGCGGCTGGGAACTGAACCAGCAGCTCTTCCTCCGTCTCCGTCTCCATGTCGCGCGAGCGCCGCTTGTAGACCTGCAACACCAGAGAAAATAATGTCAACATGCAAATTACACACCGCAGGCTCGAGACTTCGTGTTTGCTGAAAATTCAATTCCTCGCAAAAACACACATAGTTCTTAATGCGCGACGGCACTTAGCGCTGCGAATCTTTATTAGATTTCCTCCGCTACTCCCCAAGGCTCGGATATCTTGATAGAGAGAGATGTAAGCTCGACAGCAAGACAGGTGAATTTCGCATACAGCTCGGCGAGAGAGAGACTTTTCATATTACGTTCGTGTGCTTAGTCAATGGCGCCGAGAAATGAGTCGCAAAAGAGCTCGTCGACGGTTTAAAATCAAAGGGGAATGCGCCACTCGTCGAGCGGTTAACACGAGCCTCTCTCGATATAGCTGAACTAACGCGAGTGAGAATTGAGTTAGCGCAGCTTCATTATTCAAAGTTCGTCGGTTGCAGGAAGCATTCCGAACGAGCTTGTCAATTTGTGTTGGCATCTTCGCGATTCCGTGTAATTTTATTTTTTTTCCATATTTTATTAAGTTTGTGACTAGACTATATTAGTTTCAGATGGACCGATATAAATCTAAATGTTGTATTTTTGTCTACATAGTTTTATTGCATATTCAAGCGATGTATTATTATTCATTCAAGTTTCGTACTTTAATCATGTTATAATTAATGCAGCAGAACGGGTTTTGGCGTAGAGTTAAATTCTGAGGCAAGTAAAAATGAGACGTTCCAAAATACGTAGAAATGAGCAAAAGCTGTACTATCAAGCATAAACGTATGAATGCACTCATTTGCCTGAAAATATTAGTATCGAAGCCTAAGAATGTTTTCCGAATGAAAGATTTCGGAGCTTGACATTTTTAATTATACACAAAGCGAGGGAGGCGAGCACGCGCGCGTCTAAAAGCTGTCTTGGGGGATCGAATGAATGCAGTTTACGCGCGCCCCCACGGTACGTTTGTAAGGAAAGAGACCGCGCGGGCATGTTTGTCGAGCTCTATAAGAGCTGCACATGCACACACACGAAACTCGGCGTGGAGCCATCGCAGCGAATCGTCAACGATCTCACGACGACTCTCTTTCTCTCTCTCGCTCACTATCTGCGGTGGATGTATATAAGACGCGACCGAAGCAAAAGCATCAAAGTCGTTCTCTCTCTCTCTATATATATATGACGACTCTGTAGGAGCTGCTGCCTCTTCACAGGATGAACGCGATATTAAGGTACGCATGGGTTTCTTCGTGTACACGAGAGATAGAGAGAGCATGAGACGGAGTGAGAAAGAAAGATAGAGTCAGGGAAAAATGCCACGAGTCATGTGCATATACGAATATAAGGAGCTGTAGCATTCAGGTGTAGAAGACCTCGTCAGGCGTATGCAGCAGCATCGTCAAACGTCGTCGTCGTATGCGCGCAGCAGTACTTCCAAAAGGGTGAGGAGTGAGCAGCGTGTCAGGCTGCACCAAGAAAGAGAATGAGAGAGAGAGAGGCTCAGTGGCAAAGAGAGCGTAGGTACTTTCATTTTCCGTGTATACAGACGTACATACGCGTACTCACACATACATAAGCAAGACGTCGCGAAAAGAGCCGTGCCATATACACAGGGATGTGCTCGGGGCTACGAGGGTGGTGTCGTCGTCGTCGACGTAGCAGTCGTCATCGTCTTGCCTGCAACTCAACATATACACGTGCATACAGGCGCACGCACATACACAGTTAGTGAGTGAGAGAGAGAGAGAGAGAGAGAGAGAGAGAGAGAAAGCATCTCGTATGAACTGAATCAGTCTCACAGCAGAACGATCACAAGGATTAGGCGCGCGCGCAAACGACGCCTGCACACTGCTGCACCGCCAGCCACAGCCAGTGCTAACCGCAGATGAGTATCTCTCTCTCTCTCTCTCGCTCTAGATCTTGCTCTTGAGTCGCGCATCCTCGTAAATCGCGTCAGAGATCAAACGCCGCGCAGGACTTGTATATTAAACGCGTTCCAGCTCTCTCTCTCTTTAGACGATATATAGTAGTACACATCCCTTCCCGCCTGCGTGCGCGACTTTCTACCCCTCGACGACCCAAGTGTCGCGCGGAGCAACGCTGACTTCTCCTTAGGCATTCTTCGGATATGCAGCTAGGATAAAAACTTTCGTGCTCAAGTTCTTGGGCAATTCGATGCCTCGTTTTAATTATGTACACGTTTAAAGTTCGAACTCAACGAACAAGCTTTTTTCCGCTGTATTTTCGAAGTTCTCCTGTCTTTCTACTGCTCTCATATTTTTGTCATTCCGCTCATTCGAGCTTTAATTCTCCAAAATGAACCTTGAATCCTCAAAAATGTTTAAGTAGTAAAAATAAAGAAAAAAAACTCACCTCGCTCAGCGGACGAATTCGGTCGTGGATGGACTTTTCGGCTTGAATAGCCGATGGAGGTGGATGATCGGGCGTTGGTGGTTGTGCATAATGCGTCGGACTGGTAGGTATCTGCAGATTCTGCACTCGTTTCAGGCGTTTATCGGTGCAAACCTCCTGTGGCTGTTGCTGCTGCTTTTGTGGCGTCACCGGTTGCTCCTTCAGACGCGCAGTGGTTTTATCACATTCGTCGACCAAGCTCTCCTGCGACGATTTGACCGCGATGAAGGCGTTGGAGATGTAGGTACGATCTCGAGTGGCGCCGGGCTCGCTGTTGCACGGCGACTTGTCGCTGGCGTCCTGCTGCTGCTGCATCGTGTGATTCTCGTAGCTCGAACGACCGTACGTGTGCCTGCGCAATTTCCTGCGTGGATTCGCTATCCTCAGCGAGCGATTGCCATCCGTGATCGCCGTGATGGCCACCGGCTCGACGTCGCTGTCCGCCTTCTTGCTGTCCTGACTGTGATTCCGCTGATGGCCGAAGTTCGACTTCATGTCCACGTACTGGTCGACGCTGCGCGTCACGTGACGCAGCTGTTGGCGCCGCGTCTGCAGCTCCTCGAGATCGAGCAACGGTGCATTGTGGCCTCGGCCGGTTCTCGCCATGAACATGTACTCGTAGTTCATCGGCGTCGGCTGGCCGTCGCTCTGGGTCGATGCCTGCGTGTGCGTCGGCGACACGGACAGATTGCGCCGGGGGGGCTTCTTCGGCGGTGTGGGCTGTAAATTCGACGGCATGCCGCCATTCTATGCATAAGTAAAAAAGAAATATTTCGTCATGCGAAAGCCGGTCCAGTCGTTGGTGCGTAATTAGTAGCAGTAAGCAGTAGTTAGTTGTTAAAAGTAAGCAGTTAGTGTGTTATAGGTAGTTATATTTCGCTCCAGTCCATTTGTACATCATTATGGTACTTCCACTCGTACGTGCGTCATTTTTTTCGCCATTCGATTTGATCTTTTCTCTTTACTATGCAGTTTACACGTTGATGAATAAGCATTATTACATATTTAATTTAACGTATTGAACGCTCAAACAAGCTCTCTTAAATAATCCAATAATTGTTTATCAGCGTATGCATAATGGAACTCTCTATCCAAGCCCTTTTTGGGAAAAGAATACGCGCGCATTTTCATCACATTTAAATATGAATGATATTCTCTCTCATCATACATATGTGATGCGCGAATAATAATTGATAAATTCAAACGATTTGAGCCGTAGTAATATGGAAAAGAGAGTAATTGAAGCCTGCTTTAAATAACAAATAATCCAATGCAAATATTACAAATACAATTATTCCGTTGTCGTGCTGTAAACAAACTGCTGTGTCGTCCAATTTTACTTCGTTTCGGTACTGATTTTGTGCTCGGTCTCGCTCTTGGTCCGTCACCCAGTTTATGATTTATTAATCATTGTGTGCGCAACAAATGCAGATTCATATTATGTACGCGGTATTTAAATGCGAGTAAAGAAAAACGAGGTAAAAATGATAATTTAAGCAGCTAATCGTGCACAGAATTATAGACTCACCGATATTTTGTTGCTCGTCGCTTGACTGCTGCTGAGCGGAGCCATCGGCAGGTAAATGCCGGTGGCGCTGGTGGGCACGCAGCGTCGCTCCCGCGGGCTCGGTCCACCGAAGCTCGACGACGAGGAGACGCTCAGTTGATCGGACTCGCGAGAGGCGGCAGAGTAGCCGTAGTATCCGCTGCCCGGCAACGTCATCGACAGCTGATCCTCCGAGGCGTAGCCGGCGCTCGTCGTGTCCGTCAGGGCTCTCGGCGCCGGTGGAGTCTGGTACAGGCCGCTATCCGAATTCCTACAGAGAGAATCGATACGATCGAGTTGAGACAATTATTTATAGGTTTCGGTAATGGCCTTGCGTACAGCCTTCGTAGCACGTCGCAGACTTACGATCTAATTAAAGACTATATCGAACGACGCTTGTTCAGCGATCTATCTGTTCCTTTACTCTTTGTACTCGTATACGCGCTTCGTAACTTACCTTTGCTCTAGTTAAAAAAATTTGTAGAGTTCAAAAGGTACTGTATGCCAGTTTCAAATCTATTATACATTTACTACTATTTTGCTTCAAAGTATACTCTAATAATTTATTCATTCACAACTACGAAATTCTTAGAAAACAAGAAACTTTATTTCAACTTTACAAAAGGTAACAAATTATAATTCATATTTTTATAAAAACCCAACTATTCTACTTAAAGTATAATTTGTAATGATAGAGTTTGTTTGGTTAATGAGGGGGAAATGAGAGAAGGAAGAGTAGAGTTGAATGAAATGAGCGTAAAGATGGCTAAAGAACACAGAGAAACCAAAAAAAAAATTGAAAAAAAAATAATCAAGTCGCATGCACTTTCGGTACTGAGCATACCGTAGAGTGTCTCGTGACGGTGTTGTGATCAAATTAGTGTTATATGATGGTCTGTCTTCGGGTGTTTGATCTGATGCAAGGGTATTAATCGAATTCAATGTGTCGGACATGGACATAAGAACACTGTCAAAGACGGAGCTGAGATCGGAGCCGTCCTCGGTGCGCTGGCGACTACTGAGGTATTGCCATGCCCCGACGTCCAACGTTTCGCCGTAATAATCGTCCTCCTCACTGAAACGTCCAATTCATTTATACTCGATTATAGGCATCGCTAACATTTATTTTTTTTCTGTTTTTTTTTTGGTTCGGGCCATGATATGTCGCTTGATTTCTGCCTCTACTCGCTCGCATGTATAACAACTGGATGTATTATAATATCGCGCTGCTGCTGTTGCTGCTGATACTGGCGACTGATGACGACTATATGTGATCAAAAAAGCAGCGTGCAAGCTCGTGGTCTGCCTTGCGTGAGACAATTGCTATTCTTTTCGCTAATACAATAATTCATGAATTGTTTGATGCGATGACGTGATGCAACGAGCACGTGTCATTTGTTTTCGAGTGTAAAACGTTGTTGTTGTTTTTTATTAGTAGACGAGCGCTCGACTTGACTTGAATTAAAAATATTACAAGCGCTAGAGGATACGAACAACCATTTTAGAACGAAATTCAATTGAGGACGTCGATGGTGTATCAATTTAATTTTACTCGATAAGCGAGCTTTAGTTTGTTCATACGATTCGAGCGCACATTTGTACTCATCACGTGTATTTTCAACGCCACGCTATGTAGTCATTGGTATTTAAATCGTAGTTGTAGCTCAATAAATATTATTATTAAACAAATATAGGTCCCGAAGCCAGTCAGTAAAATACCATTAGCCGTTTTCTATTGAATCGTCAAGTCCGCTAGACACGCGTGGAAAAGAAGAAGAAAGAACTAATCTATTAAATGCTCTGACGTATTATTCAAACGCTTTAGTTTTTAAATTTTCTTTTACGCACATATTTGCATCATATTCGTCATCTTTTACTGCTCGTTACACTTGCTAGTCGAAAAAATTCTTAAAATATTGCAGACTATTTCAAGTTAGAAAAAGTTTTCGGCTTTATAATTTTATCGATGTATTCAGTAAAGTTTTTCATACAAGAAAAAGAAACTTTTACAAATTTAGCGATCGTTTAAGTTGGCGCTTCATGTCCTCATAACGAAATTAAGGGGATGTTACTACTTGCGAAAAAAGCTGAGGTCTAAAACGGAAGTTTCATTTTAATTTGTGCGTGTTAACTCGGCTCCGGCTCGAAGAACTGTATACAGGAATCATGTCTGCTTGATGACTTTTTAGAATTCTAGCGCGTATAAAAAATGCTCCTGGACTCGAGCAAGGGGTTGAGAAGATAGAGAGAGAACAGTTACATTCTCATTGCTGAAAAATAGCGCGCGCGGAGTCTGCGAAGATAAAAAATGATTTTAATGAGGGCAGATGCATATTTGCACACAAAGAGTAACGAGTTCTGTACGGATTCGCGAAAGTCGTGTAAAATATTACCAGCCAGCACGCAGCACGGGTTGCGGTGACGGCCCAAGCGTATACGACGACGACGAGCGAGCAGCACACACACACACACACGAAGGTGAGCGCGCGCGCGGTGCTGAGTGCGGAAAGCGAATTTTCCTCGCTTTCTCTCTTTTCTACGGCGGTGGTCGACTATGTACGTATACGTACTCACACACATACACACACACACACTCTCTCTCTCTCTCTCTCTCTCTCTCTCTCTCTCTCGGGTAGCTGCTTTTTTCGAAAAAAGACGAACGGTTGCTGTCGTTGGGACGACGCAAGCTACCCACTGCTACCTACTGCCGCCGACTGCGCGCAAGAGAGAGAGACAGACAGAAAGAGCGCATACAACACTCGTACGTATATATCTATGAAAAGAGAGAAGAGTACAAGAGAAAGAGAGAGAGAGAGAGAGAGAACGAGAGAAGGCAGCAAACTCAGCGACGCGGCAACGTGTACGCTCGAGCTGACTCCACAGCGTGCGCGTAATGGCAGCAGTGGTGGAGAACTCTGCTCTGCTAGGGAAAAGCTCCTGCTCCCGGAGAAAGATTGAGATTAAAATCGCTGAGGGTCGAGCATAGACACATACATACGTCTATATACGTGTAGAGCATAAAATACTCTCTTTCTCTCCTGCGCGCAAGCTATAGGCTCCTAAAAATGAATGTGTGTGCCCGATGCTCATCGCTGCAGGATGAACCGACTCGACTCTTTCCTCCTTTTCTAAACCAAATGTCCGCGCCACCCGCGCGCTCACTGGGGTATATTCCCCTCGCGCGCGGCATTCGAAAAGCAAAAAACGCTCTGCGTACGTGCAGTCATTTCTCTGGTTCGCGCGTGTTGCTCCGTGGCCAGTAATACTTAAATTGATCGCAGTTAATTAATTATTCTTACGCATATGAAGTTGCAGAGCTTCTCTGCTAGAGGGTTAGATGCAATTTTGGTAGAAAAAAAACCCGATGGAGAGTTTTTATTTCGAAACATGATTATTTTTAATGGAACGAACGAATGATTTTCTTGATTCGCTTGCTGGTTTATACTGTGGAGTGAGAAATATTGACTGGCATGCTCATTTTGTTATGTATATAAAAGCAATGAATGATTACGATTATAAGCAAGACAGTAAAAAATTTGAATAATCAATTTACAATAACAATTTATAAGCGTGAGTATAATGCAGTCATTATGATGATATGTATTGTGAAATTTGACGAATGAGTTGATGCGTGAGACATGTACGACAAAGTGATTACATGAAGATATTAGTAATGAGTTGAATACGATTGAGATGTTTTATTTTTTTAATCAAGAAAAATGATGCCAAAAAGCAATAATGACGAATGTTTAGTTTCGTAGATCAAGGTAGAATAATAATAAAAAAAGAATTGGTCAAAAATGCCAGAGGCGAACTTACAAATCTCGAGGCTTGTGGTAGGCCGGCCACCTCGTGGGCGATGATCCTTCCGCCGGGGAATAATCGTCGCCCGGCCGCACGTTCTCGTACGGACTGCTGACTGATTCATTGCGCTGAACCGGTATCGGTGGCAGATTCTCGCTGTCTCCGTCGCATTCAATTCCAGAAGATAAACGGTAACCTATTGGTGGTTGAAAAAAGAAGTCGTCAGGTTTTGAACTCGTTATTTAATAATCCTAAAGTGCTTGAGCTTTGTGTTTACGTATAAAAAAAACTTACGTTTGATAACAGCCGTTATGTCCTGCGTAACGTGAGCCGGGAATTGGCTGAGTAAATCGAGCACCGTGTTGCGCCGGGAGTCCTTGATGTTGAGGTCGACGCCGCGGTCCAGCAGCGTCCGCACGACTTCGACTTTGCCGCACAGGGCGGCCTCGTGCAGGGCCGTGCCCGCCGATGTCCGCGTGTTGACGTCCACCCCCGCGTCGAGTAGCACCTCCACGCAGGCTCTGCAGAAATCATAAAGTCGGTTTCATTATACATGCGTGTTATCGATTTGCCTATTTCATAGTATTATAGTTTCTACGTTCTCAATTGGCGTGCATTGGAAAATCGATTCATAAATTGAATTTCGCGAGAGCTATTAAAAGGCTCATCCGAATGCGATCGGAAATTCTTGGTAATAAAGTGTCAGCTGCTGCGGTTGGCGGTGGATCGTTGAACCATGCGGTAAAGCGATCGACAGCAGCAGCACCGCTGCACAAGCTCTGCACGCTAACCTGCCGCACCGCGTCGCAGTTTCGTATTTTCGAATTTGGAATTTACGGAAGCAAAAGTATATCCTCCCCCCACCCCCCTCTGTCAGGGCAGGGATGGAATCTGTTGTAACTATTATACGAGTTGTACCTCGTGGAACGAAAACGGTCGAGCGAGAGAGAGAGCCTGGCTAGCTATAGCCTGGCAAAGCGCGCAACGAATCACCGGTGGAAACGATCGCATTATAAGCGAAGCGTCGTTAAAGCGATTAACAGCCGACGCCGTTGCAGTTGGGCAGTGCTGCTGATTCTATATACCTCGTTGCCGGCACCGTTGACCGGCCGGCAAAAAAATGGCCGTCATGCGATGCCCGATTACATTTCGATTCTCTCTCGTATACGAGAGCTGTACTGCGCCTATACACACACCCACACACAATACACGCGCGAAGCTCGCAGCTCTGCTCTGCATGCTGTACGTGTTGTATACGCGTATATACACAGGCAGATTATTTTAAAGGCTTACCAGCCGGATTACCAATGCTCTGTGTATACACATATAGTGGTGCTTCGTATATGGCGCGCACGGTCCATCACCGCGATGTTAAGTGCCACGCACCATCGAGCTGGATTCGCGCCCTCGCTCCGCAGCAGCTATAGTTCTCTTTCACCCCCGCCCGCACTCGCGACCTTTTCTCTGTTGCTCCCTTGCGTGCCTGTAATAGTAGCGCGGAAGCTTCGTAGATTCGCTGTCGATTCTGCAAGCGCGATAGGCCCCGATATTATATTTGATGAGCGGATTTGCCATTTGCACGCGGCTTTCCACTTTTGCTCGTACGCTCGGAACTAAGTTTCCTCACGCCAATATAATGCCGTGCAGCCCTGTCGCGCTTTTCAAAAATTCTTAGGATGTATCTAGATTGGGTTTTCCTGTCGTACAGGTGTCGTCAATGATAGAAATTTAAACTTGGCCAATGGTTAACTCGATGCTGATTTGAGCAGCCCAAAAAAACGAAACAAAATTAAGCTGAAAATTACATAAGCCAGTGTAGACAGAGAGCTTCGATGATGAAATCTCATCAAATATTGAATCCGAAACGCAGAAGCAATAATAGAGAAGTGGAGTGGAGAGTGTGTACCAAGCGAGCGCTTAATGAAGTATATGCACACGTTGGTGCACGGTTATATATATATGGGAGAAATATGTATCGAGTGTTGGGAACGTGTTGGTGTATATGGACTTTGGGCAGCGCCGCGTCACGAGAGAAATACATATATGGAGAGTAGCGAGTGTCTGGTATGACACAAGCCGAACGTCCGAGTCGAAAATCCAAAGCTAACCAGTAGTACCACCGCCACCATTGACAGTGGCAGCAGGCGGTATTCCATGTATGACCAGCGCCGGGCTATATGCATATATACAACAGAGAGAGAGAGAGAGAGAGAGAGCGAGAGAGGTAGCGGGTTGCATGCGGAGGTGTGTGATCCTGGTTTGGTGCTCTCTCTCCCTCTCTCTCGGATTCGCATGTAGATTCGTGAGCTAATGCGATCTATGCTATAGGCAGAGTGGACGGCACGAGCTGCAACAACGGCAAGCACAGAGAGAGAGAGAGAGAGAGAGCGGTGTGCGAGCGATTCGCGCGCGAAGTAGGATTGGCGAAGAGGCCAGAGGATGAACTCATCGGGGACGATGCAAGCATCATAGAGCCCAACGACTGAACTACTATAGTGACGCCACATACACACACACACACAAGCGTGCACGCGCGAGCATATATCGACACGCAGTTCGTGTCTACCTTCGTAATATTGAACCGTCGTGATTACGCAACGAGCTTACGGATTGACTCTCATCCGGCGCTTTATCCTCCGGCTCTGATTCTACATGTATATTCTCCTCTCCTCTGCCTGCGCCTCCTCTTACCCTCCCTCGCGTCTCGCTCGCTAGTTTATCTGTGTCTATTTCCTTGCTTCCTCCATTTATCTATCTGTCTGTATCTATCGTATCCATCTATCTATCTATTTGTGTGTTCGCGTTGGCCAACGATCCCAGGCGCAGATATAGCGGCTTGCTCTCTCTCTGTACGTTTGTTACTACTATGGCGTTTGTTTGCGCGCGACACATCCTCCGAAAGTCAGAGCTTTACACCGGGCTAGCTCGACGACTGCTGCTGCTACTGATTTGGTTGCGCTTGCTATCTATATGCCTATTCTGGATGTGGCAAACGTATGATGTACCGTTGGCCAGTTTCGCAAGCAGAGATGAAACCAACCGAGCTTCCTTTACCGGACGTATACAAGTTTTGTAACAACGAGCTATATAGCTCAACAACTTGATCTTGACAATCTTAGTTCGACATCGTTTGCAATCATATAGCTAGTTCCAATATATCTCGCCTTTTATCTTTCACTTTCATGTATTGAGCTTGTAAGTTGTCGCAACGAGAAATTCTATTCTTATTTTATGGATTGTTTACCGAAATTTAATTAATGCATCATTTATCAACGATAAATTTAATAAATTAATCTCATTATTGAAGCTATTTCTATTGAATAACGGTTACGGCGTAAATTTATGCATTTTATGTACATTAATACAAGCATATTATGTACGCTCATCTAGATAGCTTCTTGACATGAACGCGTGAAGTGAAAATTATTCAATCATTCAATCAACCTTATCGAATTATTCAATAAAACAGTCAAAATCATATGACATCTCGCACGAGTCAATATTTAGTTCCTTAAATCTCAACCTAAATTAGTTCTTCATACTAATAACTACTTTCTAATATTTCCAAGATTTGTTTTTAGTCTCAATCACTTAGACATATGAGAATTTTAATAAAAAAAATAATTAATTCTTACCGGTGACCATTGCGTGATGCCAAGTGTAACGGTGTGTGAGGGAAAATCAATGAGGATGAGGAACTTCGCAGAGACTGAATTAATTCAGGATGAGCTCGTACCAACAACTCGACTGTTTCCAACCTGCAAGAGATATTAACGTTTTAATGCATTTTTTAAAATTAATTTTATTGAAAACTAGGGGGGCTTCGCCCCCCTGCTCGCTCCGCTCACCAACCCCCTTTTTCGAAATAAAAGTAGAAATTTAGTTATTGAAATAAATTCTATCATATAAATAATAGGTATTAAAAAAATTATTCGTCACTTGTTGCTTGGAGGAAAAACCAAGGTCTACCATTTGTTAAATCCACACTACCGTGCATATTTGCCAGGAAGATATATACAATTCAATATTCTTAATAAAACCATGACATGAGATAATTTTATATTTGATTGGAGTGAATATTGAATAAAAATATAATATTGAATAAATTTGAATAATTTTGATATGGAGGTAAAATAAGAATAAGTTGTTGTCACCCATTTGTTTAATTCACAAAACACCTTGCACATTTGCTTGGAGTCAAGAAAATACAAGGTCACCCATTTGATTAACCCATATACAAGGTCTCCCATTTGTTTAACCCACAACACCTTGCACATTTTGTTGGAGGTAAAAATACAATTATTCAATCCACAATACCTAGTACCTTTGCACAGTGAATAAATATAATTATTGAATAAATTTCGAACGATCTTGATTAGCAAACAATATAAGAATAGGTTTTTTTGGGTATCCGCACTAATAACCACTTTACCGATTGGCCTGGAGGAAAAAGTACAAGGTCTCCCATTTGTTTAACCCATAACACCTTGCATATTTCTGAACAGGCGGCAGCAGCGGCGATATGTTTTTATAATATAGAGAGATTAATATGATGAGCTTTGTGTTATTTACCTGCCGTACTGAGCAGCTAAATCCAGCGCCGATTCTCCTCGGCTGTTGCGGATACTAGGATCGCATCCTGCCTGTAACAATTGGCCTACGACTTCTGTGTGTCCGTACTGTGCAGCGCAATGCAATGGCGACTCCGTATCCTTGGTCTAAGACAAATAATTAGAATTTCCGTCGAGTTCAGGGTTTGTACAATGAAGGGAGCCGCCGGATTCCGGGGCTCTTAGATAGAGAAATTATATTTTACCAGTAGGTTGACATTTGGCACTGATGGTCCTTGAGTCAGAATTAATTTCACTATTTCCGAGTTGCCGGACCATGCTGCTAAATGAAGCGGAGACGAGCCCTTTGAATCGACTATATTGGTCGATGCTTCGTATTGCAAGAGCAACTTCACTACTTCCCTGGATATATCATGAGATAATTAGAATGGTTAAATATCGGTTTGAAATTTGCGAGTTATTAAATATTGAAAGGAGTCGAAGAGAAAAATTTCATTGTGTAATTTATAAGTGTAACAAGAAAGCAAAAACTTTAAAATTTTAATGAATCTAATTTAAGAGAAAATTTAATGTAATTTCGTTAGTAAATAATCCTCCAGTTGAGTCAATTGTTTGACTGCGCTGAAATTTAATTTTTACCTGTGACCGTTAAGAGCTGCATGATGAAGTGCCGAATAACCACTAGAATCTTGTACATTAGCACCAGGACCTCTGCGTAAACTGTAACGAAAAATTCCTCTATTTAGGGAATGTTACCATTAGTTTTTTTCTAACTACTTTTACATTATTGTATTATTTTATTATTATTGTATTATATGTATTTTGAATAAAATAATATTTAAATCAAGCATTTGAAAGGAAAAGGAAAAAATATGTCCATTTGTTTTTAAATATTTTTTTTGCGAATCAATTACAATACGTTTTTATTATCAAAATTGCAGCCCACTAGAGTGCTTTATAATTTAATTATTGAGAGATATTTCTCTGCACTAAAAGTTAAGGGTATTTATATGAATGTATGTGAATGCACAAATACATAAACTGTAGGGAGAGGGTACAAAATATGGCAGGCTCGCTTTTCGTTTGTTTAGCGAGCTTCGCTAACGAAGCTATCCGCGGCAATAGCCGATATTCCGCTCGACACATGTTCTTGTTGTTTCGTTCTATTGTCACTCTGCTATATCTACATCTCGTGCCCAGTCAACTCCCGCGGGATGATGCAAGCTTCTACGCTGTATATAATCTACATCCGTATTTGTCCACGACTTCCGATGCCCTACCTCCCTCTCTCTCTTTTTCGTGTACCCGCGTTTATACACATCACGTCTACAAAGTAGCACCCCTTGCAATCGTCATGAATGTTGACAAACTTCGCTATTGAACTAGAAAATCTTATTAGTAATCTTGCAGTTGCAACGTGTTTCAATTGAGTCATATGCCGTGGATAATCCACCCAGCATTGTAAAAATTGTCAACAGTACAACGTAATAATATTAGCTATGACCATTTTTCTTTAGTGATAGTGTAATAGTGCTAATGTACAATGTATACATTATGAAAATGGCTATTTAAACAAATTTCCAAATAAATATAATAATGATTTGCATCGCGAATTATCAATTTTGATCGAATCTGCGTTAAAGTTGATAAATATCACTTTTCAATATTTATTTATGATTAAACCATTTTTCATATCTGCATTACGATAGTAAAAGCAAAATTGAAGTATGTTTCATTCAAACCAAAGTTTGTTTTTCTTCTTCTGAAGAATATTAGATGTCATACGGTACTATTATTACCAAGATCTATATTTGTCCTAAACTTATATAACCTTTTCAAATAAAAACGACCCTTCCTTTACTCGATAGACTCCCCCTATTTGTACACATAAACTGTTCCCTAGACTTAACTTTGGTGACAGCAACTTATGACGAATATGTCATTAAAACGTGACTGGCACATTGATATATTACATGGGTACACAAAACCAAACTAATCTAGTACAATAAACGTAATATTTATCATCGATTATCATCAACTCAGCAAGAAGTAAAAAAAGTTGCAATAGTTATGACTAAAATTATTATTGATTCGAGCTATTAAATTATAGCTATTATATTGATTGAAACAAAACATGATTTAATAAGTAATTTATAAAGAAATCCGATGATGTAATGTAGAAAACTAAAGCCAAGATCATAATTATCATCAAAGAAATATTTATAAGTCAGAACTAGCGTGTACAACACCTGTACTTGATTTTTAAAAGTTGTTAAAAAGGCTGTACTATTGTTGATGCCAGTTGCAAAGGAAAATAAGCGGAACGAGGCCGCAACGAGGTAGGCAAGAGACGTGAGAAAAGATGTTATAGAAAAAAGTACAAAACGTCATCGAAATGTATAATAAAAGAGCACTTGTGTCGCGTGTCGCGTTAGTCGTCAATCGTAGAATCGTATATTAATTCGATTTCGAGCGCAGCCCTTGCGTTTTTCCCCTTGGCGTCGTTGCGTCGGCTTTCCTGTGATCTATTGTACGGAAACATCAAAAATCAAAGTAAGCCGTATACTTGTAGCGCAATGCATCAGTCGCTCCTGCAATTTCGAATAACGATGAATACGAATTTATTCGAGAGGTACAGACACGTGGCGCACTCTGCTTTAGTGCCGCTGCTACTTTTATGCATATGTACTCGCAACTTTCTGTGTTGTTTTTCTATGCCATTATTCGATTTCGTTGCAAGTTTTTTTTTATGTATCGACAGGATATTTTCTATATTCGACGATTGTGTAATACAGTTCTATTGCAAATTTATTAAAGAAAGTTGTTTAAAAATGGTGTGTTAGATAACAGCTTGTCTGTACGAAAAAAATTAAGAATCAACTACAGTGATATTGCGAACTTTTTTGTTGGCTTATGATGCATTTTTGATCGGAAAAATTATTGAATGATTGAAGTTCTTTGCGATCAAAAAACGTACTAATTGTATCAATAAAATAATATAAGCAACACAATAATTTCACTCAAGAGGCTATGAATCATCAATACTAAAAAAAGAATATTTTGCGATGACTAATGCTGTAGTATTTAAAGTACAGAATGATAATGAATATTTTAAAACTGAACAATGATTTTTCTATAATGGTAAACAAAAACGGAAACTATATTAACCTGCGTATGAATCTAAATAAATCTTGTATAAACAAAAATGTCATGTAGTTCATACTTGTAATGAATTGGTAGTAGTGGTATTGGTGGAATTAATTATTTTAGTGTATGCACTATATATCTTATTAATCATGAAACTTCAGCAGTATTACTTCGTCCGTTCATACAAAAAAAGTCTCTAATCAAAACTTCTTCGTGAAACTTCTGAGCAAAAGTGCCTCTATATTTCTTCTACCAATAATTCATTCTCGTAGTATTTCTTTCTTATAGCATCTTTAATCTACCCTCTAATAAAGTTAATTTTTTGAAAATCCATTTTGAAATCGGAAACTATAATCAAGCTGAAGAATAACATTATGAAATATGAACACTAGAGCATAATTATTCATCTCATTCATTTTGTAGTATTAGTCTCAGGGTGTAAAACTAATGGCTCACTTTTTCATGAAATAAGTTTACATTTAAAAACTTACTTCAAGTTTGATTCAGGTAAATTAAGATTCAATGCAACGAAAAAACCTAAAGGTTTGAAATCAACACTTTATTGGGGGTAAAACAAATTTTAAGTAATAGTTGAGTATTGGGGCATAATAATTTCCATGTGTACGTAGCAGCAAAATCAAAAAACAAGTGTATAGACGAAGTTACTTGTCAACTAAACATATTGTGCTCGTTACGAGCGAATCCACGAACGTCCCCTAAAGTTAACATACTTTTCTTAACCGTTGGAGCGCATTTTCTCTCGGAACAAGAAAGAGAAAGAGAGACAGAGAGAATGCGAGTGTTTCTATATGCACCTCTAGTGCCACTTAATTAAGGGCTGAATGTTGGCGCGGGGCTGTTGTCGCAAAGACAAATAAATTACAGGCTGCTAAGAGACGTTCTTATAGCCGCTGGACTCGAATAATTGTGTGTATGTATACGTTGCGAGCTCTAAATATGCACACGAATCTCCGATGTATGTATACACATTCGCGCACACACATGAGCTCGTCGCTTCAGTCTTGCTGCTCTCTCTCTCTCTCTCCTCCTCTCTCTCTCTCTCACTTGTCGACGTGCACGGCGATAGGACACCTATGCTCTGCTCAGAGCTCTATATACCTTTGCGTTATTGTGCTAGCCGTGGCCTGAGCGAGCCATGGCTGGTCCAATTATCTTTACGCGCCTCTGAGCATACGCCGGGGGTCATGGCACATACGCTTCTCTCTCTCTCTCTCTCTCGCATATACGCGCGCCTTGTGCGCGCGGCGCTTTTGCGATTGTTAGTTTGCACTTAATTTAGGCACCTCCTTCATGTCAGTGCTCCTGTGCTGCTGCGAAGCTCTATTGCTATACTGCACACGCTTACGCACCCACCTGCGAACGATCGGCTCCCTTGCTGCGTGGCTCTTTTTAACGAACTCACTCGCTTGCAACGCTGAAACTGCACAGATTATCGCCTTCTCTCGCTTCCCCCTTTCCTCCACCCACCCCCCTCTCTCTCTTTTATTATTTGATCGAGCTTTAACGAAGTGCCACGCTGTTCAAGCGCAATAAGTGCAAGTCTTTTAAGTCGATTACATTTTTTTTAAATATTAATTGCATCGCAAGCTCGTTTGTTATTTGTGATATTTATGTGCTCATAGACTTTACATTGATATTGAAACTTCTTTTTTCATTTTACTGACCCGTTTTTTATTTTTTCAGTAAAACTATATTTTTTTCCAATCAGATTATTTGATTCATTATTGGCATTCATCCAAGTAAGTAATTTTAATTTTTTCGAAAAATTGATACTTTTGTTTTACTGTTATTCATGTGCATAAACATACCATGCAGATTGCATGAACTCCTGATTGCAAGTCATTGTAAATTAACTATTATATTTGTTAGTAATAAGGCGCCAGAAAAGTTTCATTGACGTATAATTGAATAAACTTCTAAAAAATCATACATAGTCAAAACTAGTTTAAGAAATTTTCAGGTACAAAGCTTTTACGTTATTTTTTACGTTAACAATTTATGAGCAATCAACTTTCAAAGTAAGTAAACAGGACTGTGATAGAAATTCTCAACATTGATGACTAAAAAAGACCATTTAAAATGGTTTAAAATTTTTAAGCATTAATTGGCTTGTTGTTGACAATTTTTCCGTTACAATCATATAATAGTTATTCAGCACATTTTAAATGACCTGAAAATGATAATTTAATCATTTCAAAAATGTGAGTTTCAAAAAGCCAATTTTAAACTACTTCAGATACGATAATAACACTCCAAATCTTCACCACCAGATGGTGAGTACTTTTATTTGTAAATCTGCAAGTGGTAAGGTAAAAATAATTGTATAAGTATAGCACAGCAAATTCAACAAAGACATCAATAAATGCTTCATCGCATTTCGCACCTACAGCTATTAGAGTTTAATGAAACAGATTACTCTAATGATATTTTACAAAATTATCTTAATTTTATTATAGTTAAATTCTAAAGCTTTTTTAAGTTCTAAATTTCAAATCCCTAATTAATTATTAAGTATAGTTCAAGCACAAATTTTCAAATTTTTGATTTAACTGATATTGGAAATTCTTGACACATTTTTTTAAGTGGAATAAATTTTCTGATGCTTGAATAGGTAATCTTTCATAAAAAAGACCTCGAGAGGTACAATGAATAAGGTGATTGGGTCAATGAGGCATAATTGATGGTCAAAAATTTATCGATGAAAGGATGACAAAGTAAAAACTAAAACAAAAGATTGAGGGTCATTAGCATGATATCATCGACTAAACTTATATATTACTCAATATTGATTAAAATTAATATTTGTAACTATTAAATTGTACTTATGATAACTGTTCTTTATACTTGTATGTGACAGAAGCAAGAAATACTGCACATTTTATAATAAAATAGATAAACGAAAAATGTCATTGTAAAAATATTCAAAGTGTTCGTCGTATACCTGCGTTTCAGTATTTGCACGTAGAGGTCAAATGTATCACATTTAATGTACGAAGATACACGTGTCTGTTGGAAAATAACGTACTTGAGTGTCATATCAAGATTTTTTATCACTTTAAATTTAATAATTCGTGAAATTTACATTGATGAAATAATGTTTGACGTACGACAATGATTTTTGATGATTTTTAAAATCATTTGATTGAATGTAAGTATAATTATTTTGTGTAATTTTTTATCCGATCAAACATTTACTTTTATTATTATCATTATCCTTCTTTTTTTATTAAGCAACAAAGTGAAATCGTAATTATCAAGTTTCATTGGTCCCAATTTTCATTTATGGCATTTCAAACGATTCGAATAATTAGCGCAGAAAAAGATGTCCTCGAATTAATGAGAAATTGAGAGCAACTGGGATGAAAGCAAAACATGTGTGCCATTTAGATGGAAAAGTGAAAAATGAGTTCTGGGCGCGAGCATAAAGAACATGAAAACTAGTCCAATAATTGTCGAATAAAAGTATGTTCATTCAGCGAGCTCGAGTTAGCGGCTTAACGACAGATGCGTGACAGTTAGAGAATTCCAGCCGCAAGCGTGAAAACGTGTCAGCGAGTCTCGGTGAAAAAAAAGTAGCTCACGAGTCTAATATGAGATACGTGTGTGCATAGCAGTGTGGTACATAACACGCCCGCAGCTCGCGTTGTTGGAATTAGAAAATGAAAAAGTTGCGGAGTCGTAAGTGAAAAATGTGTAAGTTCTGTACGAGCTGCGAAGTAAAGCTGCGGAGTACGTAATATACATAGTAATATATTCCTGCGTACATGTAGGGAGGAAAACCGGAGCGCGTGCGAGGTGCACTGGGCGAGAGTCAGGTTGACTCGAAGTAACGAGTAGTAGTACAAGAGGCTGTTTACGCCTTAAAGAGCGAGAGAGAGAGAGAGAGACTCGAGAGGACGACAATCGGAAAGGGGGAACTTTACGTGCTGCACGTACTACTACTACAACATACTAGCTACACTTCAACACCGGCGGATCGATCGCGCAAGCGGCTCGCGATTACGACGATGGAATTTTGTGAACATGCGCCCGCGTATACGTATACAAATATATATATGGCTCAGTGGGTTGGCGCGCGCAAGAAAAAGCAGCGTGCTGGAAGCTGAACACGCACACATACACAGATGCAGCAGTGGTGCAGGCTAGTGCACACTACTCTATAGATGCGTACGAGTTACGTATAGACGTACGTCGTCGTCAGCGGCGGCGTTGACCCAGTGAAGTGCGGCAGGCAGTAAGAGCAGCAGCAGCAGCAGCTCGACCCCGATATCCGGCTAAAATATGTACGCGCGTTTGTGTACGCGCTGCATTAACCTCGTTTCACCGGCAGCATCATACTATATAGGTATTGCTATATACGCAAAGAGCACAGCGGAAAATGGGACCTGGCCAAAGCACATCCTCGCGCACACGCCGCGCGGCGCGATGATCGTCGTCGTCGTCGTCGTCGTCTTTTCCTCTCGCTGCAAGCTTCGCGTTTGTCGTCGTGCGCTCGCGCGCGCGCCTGCTCACGGGCTTGTTATATTTATCTTTCGGCAATGTGCTTTACTCCACGCCGCTCGCCCATACACAGTATATAGGTAGTAGTTGTAGCGAGCCTTGCTCGCAAAAGTAGGACACGCGCTGTGCGCTGCGCGTGTGTACGCGCAGCATCCATTCCTATATATATACATTACGTCGATATTATATATATTCGGCAGCGCACTTGGCCAGCTCTCGAATGTTTCGATCGTACATACGAGATTAGATAAAGAGCTTTCCAGGCGCCGTTAAGGCATATCCTATTACACGGTTTAAATACACTTGTTGACAAGAATCGAATTATGATAATTCTATTCTATGACTTTATAATTACTCTAACACCATCTTCGTGTGTAATTAAGCCTGATAACCTTTTCTCACTTGGTCGCAATTATGGGAGAATCGCTTGCGCCATTCACATATGAGGTAAGGAGAAACCGACATAATGTACACATATGACGATTTAAAAATCGTACATAAGGCTCATTAAAGAATAGATAAAGCCGTGCGTACGTGTTTTAAGTAGTCGCGAGCACGCTCGCCACGCGAGAGCTTCGGCGTCGATGAATCATCGAACACATTATTAAAGTAACGCCTGCCCCGGAGCGGCAGCAGATGAACGTAACATGACAAAGAACATGTGTGTGGCGGTGGTGGAAAGTGTCATACGAGTGTTGACGGCTGACTATGCGCGACGAGAGATACGAAGATCTCTCGAATAAGTAATTGACCGATAATGTCTAATGCGCTGCAGGCGAGCTAATGTTTTTTTCATTTAAATGACAATCGAGAAACCGATGCCGAGAGTTGCGTGTATCGGAAGCCCGAAGGAATGTCAATGATCTTTGTGTACAATATATACAATTTAAAGTACATAGGGGAAATCTGTCCGCATACTGTGGTGCGGTGGTGGGCGGTCGAGAGACGTCACGCACAGAAATTGGAGCAGCGACTCAACGAGAACGTGAAAAACAAAAGGTCGACTGCTGCTGCTGGCCTATGTGTATGCGTGTATGTGTACCGACGACAAAAGCCGCATCAGCGGCGGCGTATTTAGGGGCGTAAAGCGCCTGGCCACGATAACGCACGTCTTCCTCTCGTGCAACACATATTCGAGCACCGATACACACGACTTGCTGCTTCTTATTTAACCTAAATGCAGCAGTAGCCGCAATCGAATTCTTGCGCGTATTATTATTATATTCAAAAAGCCTCGGCCAGGCAGTACAGGCAGGCAGGCAGGCACGTCTCGAGCTCGTGATAATTTCGCGGCTTTTACGAAAGCGAGGGCATATCCTTCGGAGTCGCCACAGTCCGACGACGAATCTCTTTCTCTCTCTGTGTTACGGAGCTGCGCGATAATAAAAAAAACTTTCACACTGCTGCTCGAGACTCGAGTGCTTGTGTGTACAGCTTTACGCGGCGCATATAGTAGTACAACCGCGCGTACTATAAGCGCGAGCGTACGCTCTCCTGTACGCTCTGCTGTGTGCAGGTATGGGTGCGCACAGCCAGCAGCTAGCAGCAGCCAGTGAAAGACACCCACACACCCATGCAGCCACATAAACATGCATACTGACGCCCGCACCTACGCTCGTAAACGAAACTCTCCGTAGGTTAGGTGGCTCTCGTATAGATATATATACCTATAGTGCACGCGCGTCAAGGATGGGTACATGGCACCCACACACCGTAACGCGTATGCAATATATTCTAGACGTCCTATCCCATATATGGGTAGGAGCTGGACCCCAAGCGATAAAGCGATAATAATTCGACAGCTGAGCGAGGTTATAACCACCCGCTCTTTGACAGCTTGACACACGAGGGGCAAGTGTCCTCCTCTCGAGGCTCTACGTTTTTACGACGTCGTTCTGCTCGTCCTTTCTTTTTTAAAGGGATCGGCAGAGGCTTCGAGCAAAACGCGATGAAAGAAAAAAGGAGTGCAACGAAACATGTATGAGGATGGTACATAATACAATGTATAGCAGTAGTAGCAGTATTATAAAGCACACCCACCTTGCAAGGGGACCACTCCTCTTCGCACGTTGTCCCAGGATCTTATCGACGATGGCTACGTTGCCATTCCTGGCCGCCTCGAGCAGCTCCTGGTCCTTGCCCATGGCCCATTCAGCCGGGCCTCGGGACCCTCCTGGACACTGCACACAAACAACAACAACAACGGCACACACACCGTCTGCTGGGTTACAGCAGCAGCGACTTACCCACGGGCCAGCACAAGCTAGCAGCGCGTAGCACACACGACACTTTGGGGCACGTATATACGCACACGACGAACACGCACACAAGCTCGGCTTGCTCGCATGCACACGCACGCACACGAGTTTATACTGGCTGGCACACGACTCGGGCTCCGAAACACCCACACACCAGCACGACTCCAGTACACTCTATGTACACACTGGGCTGCTGCTGCTGTGCACTATATATGTATATGTGAAGTATACTGCTGGAAGCGAGAGCAGACTACTATACGTTTATATGCGCTCGCGACGGAGGCAGCGCCAGCGATCGAGGCACTTCTGCACGAGGCAGTGAACGTACGGTCTGCGCGCGAACTAAAGTGCGCCCCACTCGCTCCGTACTATGTGTAGTGTAGACTGCTGCTGCTGCTACTGCTGGCGAGGCTCGGGCGCTCGGCCGTTTCATTGATCGGCCGCTTTGGCTAGCGTGTTGACTACTATACGTCGCGAGGCTTTGAGAGTGGAGACATTTTGCCAGGCCTGCTGCGCTCGGACTCGACCGTCGCTCCACCTGCAGCTCGATGCGCGCCACTAAATTTAAAAACTTGCAGACGACGCTCGGTGACAGCCCTCGTTGCTGGCCGACTATTATTATTGAGTACACCTCGTGGCTTGCTTGCAGTAGTGCGCGGACGAGGGTTTGATATATATATATGTAATGTACGGTGATACGGACCGCTAACTCTGGCCGCTCGTATCACTGTGCTGAGAGCAGCCTGTACCTATATCTATATATATCGTAACTATTTTCTCGGACGCTGTCCGCACGCGCTCCTCGTGTTGTGCTGCTGCAACAGGCACCACACACACCGCGGAGAGGGAAGTTCGTAACGAGTTTCCACAGAGCCGTCGACTGGGCTCTGAAGCAATGATGAATTACTTTGCTTGTGAGAGCTAGTTGCGGTCTACTGTTGCGGGTTCGCTGATATGTTATACCTATACCTACACATCGTCGCATGTTATGCGTGTGTATGTGCATGTACGTGTGTTGGCATTGCCACTTGCCGCGCGCACCGATACGACGCAAGGCGCTAATCGCCTTTTCTTATAGACATTATCAGCTAACGCGCCCGATGACTAATATGTATCGTCGACTGCCACTCGCGACTGACTGACTGGCTCTTATCGTCGTGACTTTTTCTCACTTTGTTTCTTTCGTAAATATTCCAAACGAGTAATTCGATTGCTACCGCACACGATTTATTTCGAATACTCGGTCGATGACGCGAGGTTTTGAATGGACTTGATGCACGCCATACGTAATTCTAATTTCCATGTCCGATTCTTTAATTGAAACCGATGAGAGAATATATTTTTTCCCACACGATTAGATTAAGTCTATTAATGGTTTATTTTTGATTCACACCATACTCAAATTCCATTACAAGTCGGTCGAAACTCGAAGTCTCCGGGGACTTCCCTTTTTATTATGACCGGAAGGACACAATAAACAAGTGCCATGTGCGTCTGAATTAAAACGAAAATCGTGTCCGCTCTTTGGTCAGCATTTCGAATCACTTAAAAATAAATGTCTTCGATATATCTAACTTGAAGCTACACATATGCCCCCGAATGTAGATAATTATAAACCGGCATCGTAGCGCGAGATAGGCACAACATGCGTCAAACAGATTGGCGATCGTTCCGAGAGTCGCGACTGGTGACTATCACGCAATAAACAGTCTGCTGCTGCTGCTTTCTTCCCTCTAGTCTTTGTATAATATTGAGCGCAAGTGTGTGCTCACGACAAATAATCGACAGAATGAGATAAAAGTTTCATGTGTATTACAGTCTAAAATTTTCGTTACAATGGAGACTCGTAATTTAGCAAATCTACTTATTTTTTCACTACTAGTCTTGTGTACTTCAGCTCTCGAATTGCCATCCACAGTGAATCGAGTGACAGGTGAGTCGGTTAACCTCAAAATATACTGAAAACTCCGCAGTTGTTTACATTCGGTTCTAATTTGCATAACAATCTGTTATGAATCTGAAGAACTTGTAAAGTTAAGCAACATGATGAGTACTTTAAAAATGTAATTGTAGTTATGATGAAAAATGTACTTATGAATAATTGGGAATGATTAGCATGTAAACAATAATAATGAATATTATATTTTTTGTAGATGGAACAATCACATCTATATCTTTAAAGACGTATAACAGTTCCAGCGATAATGATGAAGCATTTTTACAATTAGTATCCATTGATAAAAATGCTAAATTTAAAATTCAAGCTACCGATATACCTAGTGATGTATATTTTGTTATTATACAAGTGCATACATATATGCACAATGTGTCCATGTCTTATGACGTAGCTATAAGTGATCGTTTAACTGGAAATCATGTCAATGGTTCAAATATTGGACTTTTAATTGAAACAAATGCAGCTACCAACGCAGTTGTACAAGTTTCAAATACAAATTCTGAGAGCGTTGAGAGTCTTATAGCTATTTTAGCTTATACCAAAGATGGTAAGAGAGTTTTTGACATTTACAATACCTATTGACTATTAATCAATTTTATTTTTAAATCATTGTACTACATATGCTGTAAGTTAAATATTTTCAAGTATCGCTTGTACAAATATTTTTGCAAAATTTTAATGTTCAACAATGAATGTAGTTATAAATCTCATATTATCTTTATATTGTCCATTGTTATACATGATATTTGATATTTTAATCATTCATTGCCAATCAGTATTTATATTTTTATTTTAAATGAGATATTTTAGGAAGTATTCAATTTTATTAAATATTCAACAAGTAACATAAAATTATTATTATATAGGTTTTATTAAAGCAGCTTAACATTAGTATTCAATTTTATTTTTTAGTATTCAAGTATTCAATTTTATTTAAAATTTAACAAGTAACATAAAATTATTATTATATATGTTTTATTTAAGCAGCTTGACATTATAAAATTAATGGTTTAAACTATTTTTACAATTTTTAAAATTTATAATGCATAATTTTTAAAATAATTTGAAGTTATTAAATTTCAATAAATTCTCTAGCTCCTCAGCCAGGTGGTTGCAACATGGAGTTCAATGTTGAAAAGTCACCTTTTCAAAAGCTTACCTTTAATGATAAGACAATAACAGTGGATGCGCAACCGGCATCCATACCACCAGTCGGAGGTCTTCAACTATCATGTGAAAAGTTTCCTATCGCTCACGATGCCTATCGAATGTACATGCCTGAGCACGATTTCAGCAACTTTACTTACTTTACGTCCATTGCTAATATGCTTACAGTGTCGGATATTGAAAAGAATGCCGCTCTTGTGAGTTAAATGAAAAAAATACTCATAATTAAATTCACTTCAATACATTTGTTATTAATGCTTGAAATTTTCACATTAACGAAAAAAAACCTTTCATGTGACTAATATCCATTGAACATTAATCAATTTCTCGCGAACCCATCTAAAATTTCTTGCATAATCATGGTAACTGAGCTTTGATTGTAATCCACATATAGATCCCAGGATCGATATTCAACTCAGCTATGAGGCGGATATACAGTGTTTACCCCGGTACCGGATCGGTGTATGGTATGGTCGCGTATTTCGGAGAAGCTTCTTCGGCTTACGTACCAATCGTTACTTACGGATGTGACAGTTCCTCCTGGGCTAACTCCTGTTCCTATCTAAGTACTAACATTTTCCTCTTATGAATGTCAAACGATCGAGATATTGTAATTTAGCAAACGCTTCTGTCTTGTCGCAGCCAATGCATTCACAAAAGTTTTGAGCGCTCTGGTGTTTTTCATCGGAGTATTTGTCGCGATGCGTGGACAAAATTTCTTCAAAACCTCAATGATACTCTTGGGACTATTGTTCGGTGGGTACATTGGCTACACCATCGGTCTATACTACGAAACATTCAACATTACAGGTGGGTTGAATCTTCACATTTGCCAATCTGTATTATATGAAAATCGTAATATCTATAACGTCCACTTTGGTTTCAGGTATCATCGTTATAGGAATGATCACTGGAATAGTGATGAGCTCTTTATGGTTGCTGTTATGGATGTCTTGGAGTAGTCCAATTCCTTCGTTAACTCTCACCGGGGTCACGCTGGGATCGTTCTTTTTCTACATATTTTACTTCGCTGTACCAGGTAGGTGGTGAAAGATAACTTCGCTTTCCGTAATCCATTGCTCGTTCCGATTTTTTATTATTACATTTTTCAAAGCTGTATCGAAGAAGCGCGGAATATATGCGAGCTATGCTTTTTATCTTTTTTTTTTTAAGAAAATGTAGAAAATATAAAAAAATAATGGAATTCAGCTTAACATGCGGGGGGCCGATATAGAATCGCGCGCGCGCGCTCTCTCGCAACCCCGCTAGAGTTAGCATGCCAAGTTGGGCAAAGGGATGAAGCAGCAGCAACAGCATATATACACACACACGTATAGCGAAAGAGAGAGAAAGACAGAGAATCGGATTGTGCGGTATACGGCTCCCCCGTAGTTTCTATCAATGATGCTCGCTCATGCGGAAATTCAGAATCCCTCGATTGCGAGGGCGAGTATGCGCCTATCCCGCCTTTCTCACCATAAAGTCGCGGCACACGGTGGCATTGGCGGCGGCGTCGGCGTCGGCTCATCGTACCCTCGGCCACCCTCGCGCGCGCGAGAGACCGAGCAGCTCTACTACTTTCATCCCTCGCGTGCATACACGTATATAAATATGCGTCTGTGTATGTGCGCAGTCGAGAAAAGACTGTAATGAGTAGTTGTCGTGTATATAGTAGCCCCTGCGCGCCCGAACGCTTCTCTCTCTCTCTCTTTTTATTTTAGGCTGCGCAGCTCGTTTGCCTTAAGCGACTCATAGAAAATTCACATTTACCTAATTGTGTCCCCGCGTATTTATTTAGTATATATCCCGAGTTATTGGGATTACACGCTTCACGGATCGACTGCGCCTATCCGACCCAAGCCAACGCCGACCTTTCTTTTACTACGGCAAATTTGATCGATCTAGATACCGAAACTCCGTTACAAAAGGGCCGTGTAACAGTACATTTATGCGCTGCTCTTTCATCCTTTGACGATATCGCCGATCTTACCCGATAACGATGCAATTTCTTCCTCTCGATCATTCTGATGTGCGTACGAAACAACTTTCAACTAATGGATTGCGGAAAAAAAGCTTGCTGCGAACTTTGATAGTTAATGTCGCAACTGTGCTGACTTGTGTTTCACTAAAATGGTATGCCCTTCTTTTCAGCTGGAGCGTGGTACCTAGAAATGGATTCTTATTACTGGCTTATATTCACGACTTTTGTCGTTATGACTTTCCTCGTGTTCAGCGTTGTGCCACTCATAGGAAATATCCTGTGCTTCACTATTTTAGGATCTTACGTGTCCATCCTAGCCGTGGATTATTACGTTGGATCGAATCTTAAATATATATTGATCAATAGCATCAGACGATCGACGGACGATGATTTCAAGTATGCCGTGATTCAGCCTCCATTTCAACGCAATGGTAAGACAATGATTTGATACACTTGCAAATCAGCGCAGCAATGACTATGTACACTCGAATGATTCATTCTTTGATTTTTCAGATATTATACTCACCTTATCTTGGGTTTTCATTGTAATTGTCGGAATTTTCAGGCAATATACCAATAACTTGAACAGACTTCCTTTCCCTCCTTCGACGCCAAATACTGCCAGATACACTGAAAGAACTGCTATTTTCAGTAGACGAAGATATGAAGCCGAATATCAAACTTTCCACAATCCTCCTGTTTTTTATTAAACCAAAAAAGGCATAGAGATTTAAGCATGCAGATGTTTTATGTGAAAAAACGCATGCACGAACTGAAAAGTTATTGACTTAAATGATACACATGTATAATTATGTAATTACCAAACAAAAATGGCTATTAAAACTTTGTCTTTTACACGTTTTGTTTGTTAAAATAACAAAAACTATTTCTATGACTTTAAAGAATATGATGAAAATTATTCAGAACGTTTCTTGTTCAAACTTTTTATACATGTAAATTATGTATGAATAAAAATAAAGTACCATTTATAAGAAGACAAACATTTGTGATGATATTTATAACGTTGAAAATGTTTAGATATCAGGAAAAGGAAATAATGAATTCGTACGCATTATGTGAGAAAATTCCAATAACTTTTATTTAAATACCAATGTTTGCTTTTCATTTAACGTCGATTATTACAATAATTTTTTGCAAATTTTCAATTTTGTGCATGTACACATTAAACACCCATTCGATCTCACTCGCACGCAAACGTAATATGAATGACCTTTCACCCACTAAACGAACGATTAGGCTAAACCTCGATCGTTCTCGCATTCAAAAGGAATAATTATTAAAACTTCATTGGGTCAAGACAATTGTGACGCTAGCTATATTTAGAGGTTCGATTTGTTTTCTTCTTTTTTTTCATCTCTCTCCCTTTTTACCATATGACTACTACTTACAATCTTAAGAGGTAATCACAGCAACAATATTATTCTCAGTATTCACAACACTTACATTGGATTACTGCCGCGATATCGTATAATAATACCATGTTTTATAATATTTTTATTCTCGCGATTATTATTTTCTTATATATTTGCTCGCATTATATGAGTTTGCGTGTGTGGTACACGCAACAATCGTTCCGTGCACGTACTGGTCGCTATTACAGACAATACATCGGTAAGGGTGGGGACCTCTGCGAATCGTTAACACATTTAACGTTCGCTATTTTCATAAATGCATATTATGTAATATTTATACGGTGAATTACATCGCGTAATTAAATAAATACTGCTACGCTTTATTGAATGTTTACATCGATATAATGTATACGGCGTATATATATAGTTGCTATAGGTGCAGATGTGTATGCATATACGTATTATTTTGTATATACAGTATATATTTTCGTATATATACAAACACACATAATATTATATACAAAATTGATTTTTCCCGAGAGCCGAACGAATTCGGCTAAATTGTGTTTGAGTCGTAAGTAGCTCTGTCGGAGATTATTAGTTACTCAATTAAAAACGAAAAAACATAAGTATATATTCATATACACGTATCGTATAATAATTAAAAATAAATGTACAATGAAACGACTAACAATTGGAAAACTAAAAAAATTTGCCTATTTACAAAAAACGTTTTTGATCGATTTGTACAATCGTTGTTTTTTTGAAGCAAGTCACATTTTTATATGCTTGACCGAAATATGAGACGAGTCTGGCCAATGCAAGTTTTAAGAAAAAAATTTCCGAGCTTTATTTAGTGGAGAATTCACCCAAGTATTTCATTATTATTAGCTATTGAGATCAAAAACATCGGAGTGCGCGATTAAATGAATAATTAACATAATTTTTTCATGACTTTTACATGAGAAGTACGTAAGAGCTTTAATTCGTAAAGTATCATTGCGGCTCGTTAACTTAACAACTGAATACCAAGTGTGTATTTTACTTATGTGCTTAAATTCAGACTTTTTCGTTATCGAGATTCGAATTCATATATCTATAAGTATTTATAATTCCTGCTCTAGTTTTAATCTAATATCGAGGGAAAATTGCACGTTCAAAGAACGTCAGAACAATCAACTATACACGTACATTATCATTGTAGAATTGCGAGACTTGCAAACTGGGGTGAGGCTATTATTTTTCTTTCTCATACTTTATATTCTATGATAATCCGCATTTTGAGCATGGAAAAACATTTGCTGCGTAATTATATAAGTGATATATAGATAAATGATATGCTTACGAAAAAGCACGCATCGAAACAAGTTTGGCAACAGAAATAATGTTCATTCACGAATCGTCTTTTATGTTCTCTGACATTATTATCCCATGTGAGAGACTTGACTTGATCTGCTTCGGTAATTTACAACAATATACGGTTTATAGTACATTAAAGTATGCATGGTTGATTTTATGTTACTATGTTAATTTATCGTTATAAATTATTTCCTATGGTTATTATTTTTAATCTTGATAATCCTTCGTTTACTGTATATCGTAACAGACAAATATATTTTTTTGTGTTTTGTTTTTGTGGAAAATGATTTTACCTTGTTCACTCGTTCAAAAGCTCAAGAATAACTAGAGATGTTCAAAAATTTATAATGTCATCGGAAGTAAAAAAAGGAGCAGAAGTGTAAATGACAGTTTTAAATGTTAACTATAAACCATAATCTTAATTTATTTTTTCACAATTAATACACATTTTTATAAATTTAGTTATCTTTATACAAGAAAAGATTTTTTCTTTTTTAATAGAAAAATTAGATCAAAATTTTTAATGTAATTTAATGATTGTGTCTCTTGACAAGGTGTTTTTAATAGTAATGTCGCAAGTGAAAACGTACGCATATACGATACGTCATCCTTTTTTTATGTACAAATCACGTTTTAAAGCTTTAATTAACACTCATGCATATTGAGCTTTTTTAAAGATGAAGTCCATATTGTTTTATAATTACTTTGTTATTTTTTACGGCGAAAAACAAGAAAATAGCTTTTATTGCACAACTGCATCAATTGCAATCGACAATAAGGAAATTTTTCTAAAAAAAAACACGAAACAAATCATACACTTTATTCTGCTACAAACAATAAATCACGCAGTTTTCGGTTCATTTTCGTCGTTCGCGAAACTCGATACATCGGTGCGGAGAAGACCATCCCCCAACACACGAGTGCGAGCATCCTGCGCCAGAATACAAAGAAACGCTTTTTTGAAATGTGGCATTGTGTGTGATGAGAGAAGCACACGGACAGTATATCAGAGAGAGATTAAATTTTGATTGACTCGCAGATAGAAACAAAAGCTTCTCTGGGAGTAGAAAATACAGTCGCGTCGAGGAAGCTTTTGTGACTCTGCTGCTACTGCAGCGTTAGTGGAATCGGACGATGGGCCAGCAGCAGCGGCACATAATATCGACGACTCTCGGCCGCGGAGAAGTGTGAATTCACGCGCGGCTGGTGCGCACGCACGGAATAGTCACGTACACATATATCTCTTTGTATATGTAGTAGTTTGAAGAAGCGACTCGCTCTAGTGAGTGTCGGATCGACGCAGCCGTCGCCACCGCCGCCATGTCTTCGGTTTCGAGCGCGATGGCCGCGCGTTCGTCGACGAAAGGCAACTCTCGGGCACAATACGTCAGCCACGGATTATTGCCCGTGCGTGGGTGTGTGTTGTGCGCGGCCCGTTACATAATATATATATATACATATATATACATAATGCACGCGCTTACGCAGTATGCGGAGAGAGAGATAGCTTGCGAAGGCCGCGCCAGCCGCACGCACAGACGCCCTCAAATATTCGCGATTACCATCGAGCACGGGAGAGAGAGAGAGAGACTTGGAGAAAGAGAGAGAGAGAGAGGCGGCGAGAGAGAGACAGATGGCTGTGAGCCACCCTCGCAAGCGCCCTACGTCTATATAGACATGAACACACACAGATGTATACACGTCGTATTCGTGTGTGGGTGTGTATAGGTATATACAGGCGCGCACCACGAAGCTCAATCGTCGAGTCCCCTCACGCGGCCTCATCGATCTCCAGCCACAACGCGACAGAGTAGTCGAGAGTTCTTTGTATGCGCGCACATAGCAGCAGTAGCAGCAGACATTGTGTTTTCCCAAGGAGGCGATATACGTTTTGCTGTTGGCGGCGGCGGGGGCTTTTTTGCTTCTGCCATTTTTATCGATATTTTTCTTAGGCTGCTTGCTTGCTTGTGATTCTCTCGGCAACGAAAAAATACCTCGCTCCCGAGTCCCGTTTGTTATATACGAGCAGAGAGAGATAATATCGCTGCGACCTCGACTGGTGCGGTACATCGTATGCATTATAAAATATTTTCTTCTTCCCTCTTTTACACTAATCCATTCGATTCTTCTTTTTTATTTCGCAACAATGCCGCGTGTCCGCAATTCTTATACATCGTGGAAAGCTTTCGACTTTCTTCGGATGCGAGAGAAGTGTGAGGAGGAATGAATCGATAAGTAAAATCTACTTGTTATTACATTGAATCGTGCATTCCGGCATGAAACGGCTTGACGGAATATATTTTACAAAATTAATTTTACATATTCGTTCGGAGCTTTCACGTACTCTTATATTTCATATATTATATAATTGTATATATCATGTATGTATAAATTCGTCCAATATTAAACTCGTGTGTGATGTATCTCTCGATTTTTGTGATCATCATGATGCCACATTCGAATTTCGACGATCGGCATAAAGCACCACTGCACTGAAAAGACATGCATGCTTTTCGATTCGCAGCTCTCGCTTGCTCTCTCTCTTTACTCACTTACGTCGGAGCTGTTGTGCAGAGGAGTGCTACTGCTGGTGCTTGCGACTGCACTACTGTGAGAGCTGCCGATGCCGAGTGACGCGAGCAGTTGCTGGGGCCGGCTGATCGAGGCTTGCGACGACATCGAGCTGCCGCCGCCGTTGCCGCCACCAAGGGTGGATGATGCCGTCAGCGAGGACGGCGACGAGGTCGACGGTGTCGTCGGGGGCGGGCTCTCCTGGCCGACGAGCAGACTCGTAGCCGGGAACCCGAAGAGCTGTGATCACTGAAGCCGCGGCCAGTAGTTTGACGTTATGTCCGAAGTGTGCGCCGGGTGCGACGGGATCTGCACCGGCACCGAGACGCCAGCCGATATCACTCCTGAAACAATCACCATAGGAGCGAGGACGCCTTAGTTTTTGCGTTTATATACCACCGCGCATGCCATTGTTATTCGCTAGTGTGTTTACAAAATGAGACATGCGTTATTCTAGGGGTGCAGCGCAGCAGCAGTAGCAGCAGCAACTGTGCTGCACACTGTATATGCGGGAATTGAAAAATCTTTCTTTTTTTTGCGTCGCAGAAAATAGATGTGCACGCGCGGCCACAAAGCTACAGCCGTGTATAGCACATGTACGTACACACATTCAAACACATACACACACATGTATTATTTTTTGTTTGCGCCGCGAGCAGCCAACCGTAAGGAGAGAATAGCGTCGCGCAGCCAACATTCGTAACACGCGCGCGCGCCGTTCGCACTCGCGTCTGTGTAGTGAAAAAAAGCTCCGGCAAAAACCGAGCTTTTTCCGCTTTTTTTCACCAAGAACCCTCCAGCACAGCGTAGCGCATGCAAGACTCCACTGCTATACCGCCTCGTTTTCTTTTTTATACTTTATACATACACACGCGAATGCAAAAATAAAAAGGAAAAAAAATAGGACAAAAAAAAAGAAGAGGATGAGGAAAACAAAGTACGACGGAAAAACTCTGCGAGCGAGAGACTTTAGCGTAGCGGAGCTCGGGGAGGAAAAAAGGTAAAAGAAACGAAATGGCAAAACGCGTAAACATTAAAATATTATGTGCGACGTTTTCTTGTCGTTACATTTGTACATCACGATGACGTGTACGTGCGAGACAACGTCTGGAATTGTCGAAGTTATATGCTGAACAATCCGACCGCGAATTTGTTGGATCCGTTATTATTAAGAATAAATTTTTCTCTTATGAGGATTAGTTTCTAGCACCTCGTTTTATTTTCATTTTTCTTGACGTTTTTTGACTCAAAACTTCCGTATCTTTGGTATAGGGTGTAAAATCTATAGTGACGGAGCAAACTCTGGGAGCTCAGCGGACAGTCGAGTGGTATAGCTCGAGCTCAATGTCCAAACAGTCGGAGACACGAACACGAGCCTAGCAGCTAGAAACACGAAACGCAATCGAGCGAGAAAATGAGATATTCGCAGCAGCAGTCGGAGGGCGAGTCGGAGAAAACCGCCGAATATCGCCCTCTTGTCTATCTCACGTGAGCACCTCGCGCGCGCGCTCGGTCCTCTCTACCCACTAGTCTTGTGCCTCGCCTTCGCAATTCGAAAGTGCGAGAAGAATAAAAAAAAAAAGAAGTAGAGAGCGAGAGAGAGACAGAGAGCGAAAAGAGGAGAGAGAAAGAGAGAGCCGCACGCGAGATTTGTTTTAAAATCCTTTTACAATTCGAGCCTGTGCACCCACCCTCTCCGGGGCCGCCTATGTAGATTACGTGCGAAGAGACTCCACGGTAATCCTGCCTCTCGCAGTCTCCCTTTTTTTCACTCTTCTTTTTGCCGCGCGCGCGTAGCTCTGGCACTCGCTCACTTTCTTTCGTCTTTTTTTCCAAGCCACGCACGTAGCCCTGAGTCTGATTCTCTCTCCCTGTGCGCGCGCGACGAACGAACGAACGAACGAATGTGTGTGTGTGTGCGTTAGTCTAAATCCGAAAGTGGAAAATACCCTTTTAAGGCAGACCGTTTATTTTCGGCCCCGGCGAAAGAATCCACGGGCGCAGCAGCAGCACGCTTATCTATACCCTGTACACACGCGAGCTCGAAGCTGCATCCATATACACCCTTGCGCGTCTTTTCGGGATTGAATTACTGAATGCCCCGAGAGTGTACGAGGTCGAGTACGAGCCATGCGGCAGCGGCGGTGGTGGGCACAGAAAAAAAGGAAAAGAAAAATGTATCGGCTTAAGGGACAGGCATACCTAGCGACATTTACCGACAGGCTACCTAGCAATTTACCTTTAATTTAAAAAATTGGGAATGATATTCGCGTATCTAAGAGTAGAGGCATATTTCTAATATACTTATTAACATCTTGTCCAAGTTTCATCTAAATCCATGCATTATTGAAGGAAAAAAATGAGGACAAAAAAATAATGATCAATAAATTTCTAGGTTACATATTCTTTGTCCTCATTTTTCCTCAATAATGCATGGATTGGATGAAATTTGGACAGGATGTTAATGAGTGTATTAGAAAATTGCCTCTACTCTTGGAAACGTGCATATCATTCCCAATTTTTTTAATTAACATAAATTGCTAGGTAGCCTTGCGTTATCGACTGAGTGGGTATGCCTGACCCTTAAGTGTATATGGATTATGGTTTTCGATACAATTCTATGCATGCGGCTCTCGAAGCACGAACGCATTTTTTACGTTCTTCTGATGCAGATGTATGTGTGTATGTGTTTGCGTGTGCGTGTGTACATCGATTTTGTTCATTTTAAGACGTAATCGCCGCATTTCAATTTACCCGTACACTTTTTTTCTCTCTCCATATTCATGAGAACGGATAAATTTTGCTCGTCAAAGATCGTATCGCGAAACGAGTATAATCATTTTTCTACAAATAATTAACGTGAAATTTAGGAAAAAAATTGTTGCGTTTGCTTGCGAATGTTTATGCATAGTTCATAGGACCGTGCACGCGAGCGACGTCGAACTTTGTGCTCTCGATTCATCGTGTTTCGCGCGCGTCGTCATAGTTAGGCCGTACACAATGAATGCTAAATTCGTGTCTGCTTGCCACAACCAAACAATAATGCTCAGGATAGACAAGCAGATAGGAGTCAGTAGCAGTAGTAGTAGCTGTGGCATTGAGAAGCGGGCGTACAGGAGGAGAAGAAGGGTAAGAAGGAAAAACGAGCGCTTGGCCGTAACAGAGTACTCTTTAAAAACAAACTCCGCAACGACGGCACCGCGAGTTGTTTGTCCTCACATTTATACGAAAACAATATCGTTGAGAGGCAATCGAAAAAAAAAGAAGAAAAAAACGCGTGGCAGCAGTTTTCATTCGCTTTTCATTCACGTATTTATTCGCTGCAGCGCACAATACTACCACCACCGCCGCCGACGACGACGACGCCTTATTGTTGCTTTTCATTTCTTCTTTTCTCTCCTCGTCCTCTCGAAATATACATGCGCGTATCGAGAGGCAGCTCAAACTCGTGTCATTCGTTCTTTCTCCGCTTCTTTCTTTTTTTCTTTCGTTCCATTCGCTCGTTCGTACGTTCGTTCGCGAACGTGCTTGCGCGCGAGTCGTCAATGCGCGCGTCGCAAGTACCTTCGCACTTGCGCGTCATTGTACTTTTCATTATGCGCGCTGTGTATATTCAGTTAGTCAACGCGGCGGCGCGCGCTCGTGATGTTTTAGGGCTTTTATTCATCATTCGTGTGCTGCTGCTGCCTCTCAGTGTTCTTGTTTGCCTTGTTTCATACAAATCCATTTATGCGCGCAGCATTTCTCGTTCTCTCGCTCTCCTTTCTTTCGGCGCGTATAACCGGCAAGTTCATAATGACCCACCTGTTTTTCAATGTGCACACAAGTATTACCCCGTCAACTGAGCTTTCGCACGAGCAGAAAGTGCAAAACAGTTTGCTAGCGGAGCTAGGCTGCGCAACGAGGATATAGGTATATGATGTATAAGATGAAAAGCAAAGTGAGAGCGCGCACCGTTTTTGAAGGCAAAAGGCTAAAAGGGAGGATAAGAAAAGGCGAGAGAGCAAAATGCAGTTACGAAAGGTAGAGAAGAGCGAGATGCGACATTGATAATTTGAATTTTGCCGTAGTGCACTGCTGCTGCGCTGCTGCTCGTGCCGAATGTATTTTGTAGGTATTTTGCGACGTATATAGATATATAGACAGATGCGCGCGCGGCATAATTATACAGCCTGTTACTCGACGTAGGCAAGATTGCTTTTACGCGAATGAAAAGCCAAGAGAGAGAAAGAGAGGGAGGGAAGCGGAGCTGCTGCTCTTTCCTTTTCTGACTATACATACTACTCCGCACTGTCGATTCATAGCGCAAAATTTAAATCGCGCATGTGCATGTATGTATAATGTTCATGCAGCTGTGTGCTCAAAGCGAAGAGGGTACACTACTATACTATACGCGGTGCTCGCTCGTTCATTTCACCGAAACCAGTGCGGGCTTTTTTCCTGATCGACCAAGCCATTGTTTACGACGAGCCGCGGTGTTCTCTCTCTGGCTTTTGCTTTTCCATTACTGCACAGCCGCACTGCAGCCGCGCTCGCTCGCTCTCTCGATCCTACTGCATGATGAGTTCTGATAAAAGAACTCCGCGCTTCGGCCCCGGCTTTATACGCGATACATAATAGACCGTACAGCTATGTATATATGGATCGCGCACGCGAAACGAGAGCACAGAGTCGTGGAGAGAGAAAGAGAGGCAGAGCTATCCGAGGTTGTTTTTCCACTCCCTCGAACGAAGAGAGAGAAAGAGCTTTCCAACTTGGAACTATTACATAATGACGCACAATAATGTTATTGTACTAATGACGATTGAATTGCGCAAGCAGCAATGCGAGCCAAGCCAAGCCAAGTCATGCCCAGTGTCGGTGCGGCGGAAAAACACAGAGGCATTTTCACAGCTCGTTGTTTTTTTTTTCAATTGTCAAATGAGAGAAGCGCGTCGGAGCTTTGATTAATCGGAAATAATTACCCGACGTGCGGGCAATTTTTTTTAATCGATTATTTTCTCTCTTTTTTGTGTTGTTGTTTCACATGCAAATCATTCGCATCGTTAGAACTGAATGAGCGAGGCTGCTTTTAATAAGGCTGTTCAGTGGGGTGTTGATAAACAATACATACAAGTACAAGAGGGGAATTGAATCTTAACTAACAATTTATTATATCATTTACGTGTAATGTACATTTTTATTTACAAATTTCTTTCTTTTTTTTCACATTTTTATTTACAAATTTCTTCCTCCTTTCTTTTGTTGTTTTTGTTTGTTTAAAATGCCATGTATTGTTGTGTATGGTGTTGCTGATAGAACCAATCGTTATAGTGCTTATCGTTAAAGAAAAACTCACCGGTGGCGGTCGAGGTGGTGGGCTGGTACGAGCTTGCAGAGCCAGGCCCTGCGGCGCTCTGGGCGCCCGGAGTCGTGGGTGTGCCCGGCGCGTGTGCCCCGCTCGAGCTGATGCCACGGTGGGTCTGAGAATGCGCCGCCGCGGCCACTGACTGGTGGGCCGCGTGGGAGTACGCCGATTGGGTCAGCGAGTGAAGCGGCTCGTGAAACACGTACGGATAGTCGGCCCGCTGCTGCAGACAGCTGCCGCCCATCGAGCTGCCCAAGCTGCTCGACATCGGGCTGTAATCAGAGAGATTAAAGGAAAAAAATTAGAATTTTTCGAAATGAAAGATAGATGAGATATCAAGCCACTGACTACTGTACCTGTAAGTGTCGGGCATCGTCGCGATGGGCTGCGGAATCGACGAGTACATGGTGTTGAATCCAGCGTTGAGCGGCAATCTCGGAGTGGCCGGACTGGCGGCGGGTGGCGCACTGCTGGCGCTACCCACTCCGCTGGCCCCGCCGTTGCCCGCGCTTCCCGCACCGCTGTTGCCGCCGCCGACTACCTGATCGACGGCGTTGCGTCTCTGGGTGCGGAGCTTCTCCTCGCGTCTCCACTTGGCTCGTCGATTACTGAACCACACCTGTAAATGAGCATGAAAAGAAAAAAAAATCGTTAGATAAAATTGCATCCACGCGTAGCTTGAAGTGTATTCTTAATCAAACACTCTCGACTCATTTACTTTCACTCATGCTCTACATTACGCACTTGCACGCTATGCACTGCCGCGTTGTTTACCCCGAGAGTTCGCTCGCGCTACTTTGGTATATAATCTCCAAGTTTTATTTAATCAGCCCAGCTGACAACGGTCGAGAGTTTCGAATTCATCGAGTCTATGTCGATGTATATTCGACGAGACAGGCCGACTGTCACTACCGCCGGAGTTGGTATGAATTTAATCTATTTGCTGGCCGTGCGCGGACTATATAGGCACTTGCTCTCTCTCTCTCTCTCACTGGTCCGGCCAATTTGGTCGTCAGGGCTCTGTCTCTCTTTCTCTCTTTCAGCGCTTGACGGTCCGTACTTCCGGTGGCTGTGCAGAGCAGCTAGCATCGGCTCGGGGTGAGCTTTGACTCGTAGCTGGCACAAGCCTCGGCTCTGCGCTCTTTTGCTCTACACGGAAAAAAAAAGTTCAGTAATCGGTACAAAAACGTTATAGTTATAACAACAAAAAATTCGTTTTTGTTACCACAACCGACATATTTTAGTTACGACAACTATTTTCCCCGTTTGCTACAACAAAATGGACTTTTGTTGTCCTAACCGAGAAAATAGTTGTCGTAACTAAAAAATTTCGGTTGTGGTAACAAAAACGAATTTTGTCCTTGCAACTACATATTGAGTTCCCACGGTTTACTGCAGACTGAAAATTTTAAATCAAGTTCTAAATGCGAAATTTAGACTCGTTCGGCGGCCACATTGTAACACCTACACGAGATCGAGCAGTTGGCGGCTGCTTCGATGCACACACATACACACACACGAATCGACTCGGGACCCATCACCAACATCACATGCTGCAGCCTGAAAGTAAACACATGCACGCACACATATTCACGTATACGAATGCGGTGGGCACAACGTAGCACTTTTGGCCGTCTGAGACGGCATTGTAACTTTTAAAACCGAGTTCTAAATTCACTCGGCAACATTGGACGTTGAACTCGCTGAACGATTGTATACAAAATCACACAACTGTTACAGATGCACAGCTCGTATTCACACGCGTTATACGAATGCGAAGCAGACTACACAAACAAACAGATCGAACGACGTGCTCCGCTGTCGTCTGACCAGTGACCGCCACTCGAAGGGACACACACGCACACACCAATCAACACGCGCGCGAGCAGCCGGCCAGCACGTCTGTCGTAACTCCTAAAATGCAGGAACACATAGTTTAAGACTCTTGTGGGTTACGTTACAACACTAGCCATCATGATCATCATGTTGAATCTCCAAACGCGTTTAACGTAACCGACAAAAGTCTAAACTATGTGTTTCTCCGTTTTAAGAATCGGACATCTTGCTGCATAGATACTAGTGCTGTCTACTCCGCTGTTCGCGCATTGATTGGTGTGTGCGTGTGTGTGTCCCTTCGAGTAACGGTCAGCGGAGCATCGTCTTTCCAATATGTGTTTGTTTGTGCGTTCCAGTCTGCGACGTAATGATGTCGAATCTTACTAGTCGGCATTTCGGTAACGGTTATATTCAAAATTTTCACATTCGTATAAGCACGTGAGTGTACGCGTGTGAGTACGAGTGCATCTGTAACAGTTGTGTGATTTTGTATACAATCGTTCAGCGAGTTCAACGTCCAATGTTGCCGAGTGAATTTAGAACTCGGTTTTAAAAGTTACAATGCCGTCTCAGACGGCCAAAAGTGCTACGTTGTGCCCACCGCATTCGTATACGTGAATATGTGTGCGTGCATGTGTTTACTTTCAGGCTGCAGCATGTGATGTTGGTGATGGGTCCCGAGTCGATTCGTGTGTGTGTATGTGTGTGCATCGAAGCAGCCGCCAACTGCTCGATCTCGTGTAGGTGTTACAATGTGGCCGCCGAACGAGTCTAAATTTCGCATTTAGAACTTGATTTAAAATTTTCAGTCTGCAGTAAACCGTGGGAACTCAATATGTAGTTGCAAGGACAAAATTCGTTTTTGTTACCACAACCGAAATTTTTTAGTTACGACAACTATTTTCTCGGTTAGGACAACAAAAGTCCATTTTGTTGTAGCAAACGGGGAAAATAGTTGTCGTAACTAAAATATGTCGGTTGTGGTAACAAAAACGAATTTTGTTGTTATAACTATAACGTTTTTGTACCGTTTACTGAACTTTTTTTTTCCGTGTATTGCTGCTCGGTACCTATACCTATCACGCGCGCCTAGCAGCAGCAGCAGCTCTAAATACCTTCTCTTTTTCACCGAACACACGCTCGCACGAGCTCGGAATCTGTTAATTGCGATTGAGCAGTTGTCAGACGGGATATTAAATTACTCTCTCTCTCTGTTGTCAGCCCTCCAAAGTCTCTCTCTTTTCCGCTCTTGACAGTGTTGCCTTCGTTCGATATCTTTCGCGTGCTGACAATTTTTTCCTATAATATTTTTATGTCTCGTTGGACGTCATACTGAATTGACCGTAATTTTTTCACTTGCGACATTTCCTTGTCCGCGCTTATAAATAAATATACGTACACACACGGAGAGTGAGACTGTTAACAAAACGAGCGAAGAATATAATAGCACGCACCGTGCAGCAGCTATCACAGGGGTGGTTAACGGTGGCAGATAAAAGTAGTGCACGTCCAAATCATCGAGTTTGGTCGCGTTTGGCGTCGCTGTTGTGCTACAGCAGCACCATGCGTGCTTTAAATCTAGGGGTAGGGGGGATACAAAATTTGCGACAAAGCGATAAAGCTTTGCTAGCAAACAGCTGCTGCTGCTGTTGCTGGCTGCGCGCCTCGTTGCTGCTGCTGCTGCAGTGGCGGCTGTGCGCGCGGCCGTATAATCGAATTGACATAGGCGCAAACGTTTGGCCAAGCTCGTATCTCTCTCTCTCTCTCTCGTTCTCTTTCTCTCGCTGGTTGGCTGCGCGATTGTTTTCAGTTTTGGCGTTGCTCGCGGTTTCCAGTATCGCGCTTTATACGCGTATACCCGTAAGCGCATCTATACAGATATATTTACCTGCAGCGTGTGTGTGCATATAGGACGCGCGAGCTAGAAGCGTATCGATCGCTAACGAGTTATAGGGTGTACCGGCGATCGAAGCGCGTAACTGCATGGCAAGCTAGTCGTTCATTTGGATTGTTTCGAAAATCTAATTCGACACGGACGCTTAAAAGTCTGATTAAGACGTGTACGCGTGCGTAGACAAATGTAGCGAGCTTTTTCGACGAGGCGCAAAATTTCGATCGGTCAGTCGAATTTTGTGCGATGTTTGTGGCGAAAAATATCAAGAGGGCGGCGCGGGCGGGCCATTTGTCTCAACTGAGTCTTGCTGCTCGTGCGCCTGCACGCCTAGGCAACCAGAGAACCATAGCTACTATACCACCACTACCGACGGACGTATATAATACCATTTATCTCTTAAAGCCGCGCGGCAGGCACTCGTTTAGCCATGGCGTATGCGCCGCGCGACGTCTCCAGCAGTACCAACGATACTTTATTAACCTCGGGCTCGATCCATAAATCGATCTCTGCAACGTATCTTTATTGGCTCTTTTTTGCGCTATAATGCTCCTAGCTGCTAGCTAGCTGCTGCCCGAATTCGCTTACGCGCCATTAAATGCGCAAAGAAGGTGCGCCGCGTGCCTCGACACGCGCACCCACACACAGACACGTACAACATTTACCGTTGTGCTCCGCTGCTAAATCACCCCAGCAGCAGCACACGGGTCGAACGTCGTTCAATCAGTCACACGCAGATTCTCGAAATCACGCGGGCAGACAGTAGCCGTCTGAGTACTCGTGATTAGTTCCGCGAAAATCGTACGCATTATATGTAGTCATTTAACGAGATTCGCGCGCTGTCATAGAGAGCCGAGCTGTCGATATAGCGTCAATAGACTGGTTGTCCGAGAGAAACCACACATAATATATAATTCATATTTCCAAAAATCATTACGAATAAATAAGTTGGCTTAATTATTGGGGCAGACCTCATCGCGTAGATCGTGACAATGAAGTGATGATGAGATGTCGCATTATGAATTCTACTTCCCGTCGTCTCGCTTGTCCCCTCCTCTCATACTCGTTTTTGCAGTCTAGCCGTAGTATGAGTTCCATTGAATTTGGCGCGCGGGCTCGGAAGATACTCATCAATCAATATAGGTAAGCCATCACAGCCTTGTCAAAACATCGTTACAAAATCTCTCTCGTTCGCTCGCAACATCGGTTTTACTCTCTTTTATAAAAAAAAAAAAATTGACGTTCAAGGAAGTATCGAAAAATAAGGAAAAAAAGACCTCGCATTGGTCCGCTATATCGACGCGAAAATTAGCATACGCAAGAGCCGCAGACACGGTCGTGTGCAATCGCGACGACGACGAGGACGACTTTTTGCGGCTAGCTCTTCGAAGAATTCAAGGTGAAAATGACCTCGTGAGTATTACCTGACACGGCAAAAGCCTCGAGACGATGGAGAGAAGATGCGACTTTTTAGCGCTCCCGCTATATACTACGTATACTAATTGAAAAATATCGTATTACACCGGGAGCGATTCGAATCGAACCTTGTGCTGCATGTATCGAATATAAACATATTATTGTGGAGTATAACAAGCGGTGGCAGCTTATACATAGTTTTAGATTGAAAACGATTTTTTTTTAATTTACTTTCTTTTCTGTTTTATTTTTTAACGGTGCAAATCCTCCTTTCGGCATATGCTATATAGTGCATGGCCTAGCGATGGCCACTCCGTGTGGAATACAATATGTATTATATATATGTGTGTGTGTGTGTGTGTGTGTGTGTGCTCCGCTCGCGTTCTGGGTATACATAATAATAAACTAGCTGTGAGCGGACTGGTTGTTACGAGAGAGCGAGAGAGAGAAGCATCGAGGCGGGGGAAAGTTTCGGCCATCGCGCTCGAGCGAACCCTCGAGAGATACGAAATGATAATAATCGCGTCGAAAAGGGAGCGCGCGGCGAACAGCTTGAACAGCAGCAGCGGTGGCGGTGGCATCAGCAGTGCTGCATATATATATCGCTTGAACCGGCTATATTATATACCTATATACCTCAAACCCATAGCCGTAGCGTGTCGACGTACGTATATATACTACTACTACTAGTACGAAGGGAGAGTAAGCTGCGAAAGCGCCCGAGCAACTGTGCAGAGCGAGAGCGAGAGAGAGGTCCACACGAAATTGTACATGGCTGGAAAGAGGAAAGCAGTGGAATGGCCAATCAGAGGCAAACCTCCCGCGGGGGACGCGCGCGCGAGTGCGGTGTGGCGGCGTTGCCATGGTTGCACCACGCTTATATATAGCAAGCTCGCGCGCGCGCACGCGTCCGAACACTCCGACGACGACGAGGCACCTATACTGTGTATAACACTCCGACACACAGCCGAGTACGGAGCAGCAGTACCACGGCTGCTCTCTATATATCTCTGTATACGTGTGTACCTCAAGCACGTATATAACACATTGAGATAGAGCGAGATCGAGAGACGACTGACTATCTATATGTACACTCAACACAGTGAGAGAGAGTCGTTCCCTCTTAGGCTTTCCACCCGTTGTTGGATTCACCCGTATTTTTCGCCAAATCGCCCCCTTATTCTTTCCCTTTTTTAACACTCGCTCGAGCTCAGTGTTCGCTCGTGTTGTTATTACAAACTGCCGCTCTTGATTTCACTGCATGAAACGAGTTCGCGTCTTTTTCAACGTGTAAACGAATGTGAGGAAAAAGAATATTTCGATTCACGGACTTTTTCAAAGTACCCTCTATTATCAATGTCAATGTAACATCTCATTTAGATTTATCTTTATTGCCAAAAAAATGGTCTGTGTTAATTATACTAGTCGAAACTAATTTTAGCAGTTTATAAATTAACCAACCAAATGAAGTGGAAGCAGAAATTGCTAAAGGTATTTTGTCGATTCTTTATGCAGGCAGCGAAGAAAAAAACGGAGCGAACGCGTGAAAGCTTCGAAAATCCAAATGGTAAATGTCTGTGGACACGGACTATGATATCCGAGATCCTGTCGAGGACACCGCACAAGAAGCAACTCGTCGCGCTTTCCATGCGTAAAGGTGTGCTATTGATATATCGGTGTACACATAGAGGTAAGGATGATATAGCCGGGCTAGTCATGCATTCGAGAATTGACGAGATGCTTGTGATCGCTCGCTCGCTCGCCCACGTAAACGCGCGTCGCGTCGACGAGAGGCCAATACCTATACATCTTCTCGGTTTGTCGCCAAGTGTGCGTGGGTGAGTGTGTGTGCTTTTGGCACGCCTTTACGCCCCAGCAAAGCATATACGAGCTTGTAAACAAACAGATACGATTAATGATCGTACGCGATACATGCGGATCGTGACTTAAGAGAAGAATCAGCTATCATCGTCTGAATCAAGATGAGCTTTTTCGTATAATGCTGTTTACCGTCACGCATCTCGCAAGGATGAAAAGTTGGCTGCTAAGAAGAAAGTTGACGATATATAAGTTAGGCTGCGAGCTTACGCGGCCAGAAAAGGGGGGCGTCGGAAAACAAAGCGCGAACAGCAGGGAAAAATCGCGTCTGCTTTTCTTTCCCTCCCTCTTTCTCCCTCATTTTCTCTCTCGCTCGTTTTCTCTAGTGGCGCGAGGAGTAATTTAGTAAATATATTTATCCTCGCGAAGGCGAACAAAAGTATATGTGCACGGAGTAACAGCCGGTTGCACGATTATAATATTTTCTAGCTTTCTCCGAGCGTAGAGAGGAGCTTTCGGGCTTGCACGCACGCGAACGCGCATTTACACACGGCACGAAAGGTACGAAGCTTGTGTATGTATGCGCCTCCAGCACGCAAAAGTATAAATATAATACAGTGTGTAGAGTCAAGACAGAGTCTCTAGTAGTAGCAGCAGTGGCGAGGCTGCTTCGTCGGTGGTGCCCACAGAGAGGTCTGCTTCTGCTAGCTGCCTAGCGTGCTGCTCTCTCTTTCACTGGGCTGCTGCTGCCGCTGCCACCGCCACCGCTTATACCCTCCTCGTGCCTCCCCTAGCTCGAGCTCTTTCTCGCCGCTCACTCGCTCTCTCGCTCTCTCCCAGTTTCCTGCACTTAGCAAGATCAATACCAGCCAACGAGGCTTGAAAACATGCGTCAACATGCTCCTGTGCACGTAGTACACCACCCGGTATATATACGCGCGCCTCGCTCTACTCGTTCGCCTGCGCGCGCTATGTACGCGTGTATGTATACTACTACGCTATATACGAGTGTGCGTGTTTGTACGCGCGCGGCGGCGGCCGACAGCCCGCGCTCTGGCTGAACTTTCTTAACCCCCTACTACCCTCTCGGTCCAGCTTTCTCTCTCTTACTCTCTCCCGCTCGACCATCTCTTCGCGTGTGCATTATAGTACGCGGTGCACACCAACGTGTGGAGCTTTCTATATGGAATGGGTGTGTGTGTGTACGCGGATTCTCGCGCGCGACTACGACCTACACGCACAAACACGAGCGCACACCGTTAAATAGCTGCTGCCTCCTCTGCAGCGCGACGTCCAAACAATGTCCGACAAGGCTACGTACATATTAGCTTTATGCTCCCTCGTCCACGTGTGCTGCTCCACGGCTGCCGCTGCTGTTATATATATATATATATATATAGCATGCACATATAATACTCGCCTTGCCGCCACCACCGCCGCACCGCACAGCCGCCGTATATACAGCGAGCGTATTAATTAAAATAATATGCCCGGCGCTCGAGCTTTGTTGGATGCGTGCCAGCCAACGAAAGCACAGTGTGTACTACTACTGCTACTTGCTGCCCCGACGATGACCCCGACCCCCGAGGTCTACCTTATAACGCTCGCACCCTCCTTAGTCCTCCCCCTTCCTCCCTGCCACCCCCTTCGACATACAGAACTGTGGAAATATTGCTATTACGTATATGGCAAAACTATTTTCTCTTTTGACCATTACAATATTAGCTTTTCGCTCGCTTTCGATTCGAGCTTTTAGCAGCGTACGTTTACTCCTCGGTCTGCGCCATTTTTCAAGGAGAATAATATAGAGCCGACGCCCGACGCGTAGCAGCAGTAGCAACAGCATCCCTCCTATATGCTATAGGTGCACACATACACACTCACTCAGAGGATATATATTTTTCCTCGACTCCTATATATAGATATTTGTACGCGGCTGTGTTCGACTAGCCTTGTGGATGCTGCGGCAGTCTGCCTGTGTATGTGTATACGTGTACGTGTTTACAACATGCTCGAGCTGCGAGTTTTGGCACAAGTTATGGACCCCCTTCGCGCATATGCATGAGCTTACACAAACCTCGCCGTAGTGGCAGTTTCAGCGAGCGGCGGCAGCAACGGTACGGCTCTCTTTTTGAATAACATGAGCCTCGGCTTCTGTTGTCGCTGTTGTTCCTGCCTTGGTACTGCTGCTGCTGTTGCTACAAATGCGACGCGAGCCCAAAGTTTTTCGCACGCAAATGACAATCGCTATCTATAACCGCGACCGGTGAGCGTGTTTTTCTTTGCGTGTGCGTGAAAGCCTGAATAGCCCGATGTAATATTTTTTTTCTCAACTCCGCACCGATATGAGAATGCGATCCGACTGACTATACGCGCTCTTCGCTACTGAAAATGTTTGTTTACCGTTATAAAGTATCAGGTAAATTTTCACGCTTACGTATAAACAATTTTTCCGTTAAATTACATAAAAATGTTAATGGAAAATCAATTTGCAAAAAAATCATGTTGGAAAGGACAGTCACGCGAGGATAGCCGAGCCATGGAGTATAAAGCTTACGGCGTGCGAGAGGTATTCCGACGGGTAACGCATCGTAACGAGGCGCGCGCGCGACTTATAAAAAATTAATGACGCTTCAGGCAGGCAGGCAGGCGAGCTTGCACACGCGAAAGGATAAGACGCGCATCGCCGACTCAGGAGCAAACTTTTACACCGCAGCAGCAGCAGCAGCTCCGCTCGAGCTTGCTCTCGCTTCTATAAGGTACACTCCTCTCTTTTTCGCGCTCTATCACGCGTCAAATCGCGCGCGAGCGAGCGCATGCGACGCGACTGCGCTGCTGAACGAGCATCATCATCTAGTTTTCGCAGGCTTGTGCCAGAGCAGAGAGAAACTGCTGTCTCTATTTCTCTCGCCCTCTCGCGCTCGTACTTTATCTCTCTCTTTCTCTCTCTCATCGCTGACGACACCGACGACTCTCATCTCGCTTGAACTTTGTCGAGTAGCGAGAGCCGAGTGCGAGAGAGATTCGTCGTCATGCGATTAATGAAAGCAAGAGGAAAGCCGGAGACTCACACACACAGGGCGAAGATTACTCTCGACTACATGTGACTCTTGGCTCAACGACTTTTTCCTTTTTACCGCGGGCACGGGGTGTCAATGCGATTATTTCAATTGAAATGTTTTGCATTAAAAATCAGATTTTCAAAGCAGTGTATACCTACGCGTTAATTTTTTTTTGGATTTATATGTAATTTCATACGAAAGCACAGCGTACAAGGGTATGTAGGCACGAAAAGACGCAATCGCACAGTCGTCCCAAAGAGGACCCCCCGCGAGAGGGATCTTATGCGGACGATCGTCGCATTCGCACTGCCACATTCACACTCACCTGGATACGTGCCTCAGGCAATCCAATCTTTTCGGCAAGGCGCTCCCTGGCGAACACGTCCGGATAATGCGTCCTCTCGAATTCTGCAAAAGAAAACAAAACGAAACGAGACGTAGACGTGAGTGATGATATAGTTCGTCGCAACAAGTGCTTTGTTATTCACATCAGCTAGTCTAGCGCATACGCGCGCCAGTCAGTCAGCACGCGGCTACGGCTGGCTAGCTCTTTTTGCGTTTTCTCTCGCGCTTTTCTCTCAATTATCTTACTCTTTTGACCGCGCCACTATTTATATACGTAAAGCACGCGCGCGGACCCACTCATTTAATTCGGTACGCATGCTTTTTAAAATTGTTTCAAACTTTGTCGCAACAAACGACCATTTCACTCTTAATTAAACAATTTTTTGCTTTATGATGACTCGAGTTTTATTCTTTAGTCTTTCACGAGAATGATATATGACGAGAAGAGGATTTTTTTTGTACAATTAAATTTTAAAATTTCTATAATTATACGCGAGAGGTAAAAATCTTGATGGAGGTATAAAATGAATCATTACCTTTTTCGAGGCTGTCGATCTGTTCGTTGGAGAATGAGGTCCGATTGCGCTGCAGTTTTCTTTTTAGCCTCATTCGGACTTGTGAATCTTCGTCGCCCGAAGAATTGTGCTCGGAGTTACCGTCGGACGTCGTTTCTTGTTGATGCGTTAACAACGACCCTGTATCTGCAAAAAGAAAAAAGAGGAAAATGATTACAATGGATAAGATATTAACCATTCGTTTGCATGTTATTAACATGAAAAAAATTGCTAGCGGTATAATAAGCTATTCGAAAAAGCATAAGTTCTCGAATTAAATAATAATAATGATGAAAAAGCCGAGAACTGGATCTCTCGAAAGTTTGAGGCATATCGTCGAATATATAAGGGAGCATCTCGAGAAGTTTATACGAGCTCTAGCAAGCAGTTCTTGACAGATCGACTGGGACATTGTCGAAACTCATCGCAATCATCGTGTTCCCCCGCAGAAAGCTTTTGCGCGCAACGCTTTGAGAAAGAGAGAGAGACACCCACCCCCCCCCCCCCCCCCCCCCCCCCCCCCCCCCCCCCCCCCCCCCCCCCGGGGGAAAGGAAGAGTTTCGAGGTGAAAGCGAGACAGTCGCGATTAGTTTCCGCCTCCGCGCACTGAACCCCAGCTCGACGGCCTCGCTCGCTTGCTCTCGTGCTATCCATCCCTCTTTCTGCTGACAGTCCGATCTTCCTTCTCTCTCTCTTTCCTCTCTTTCTATCTTCTCGCGTGCTATCCCTCCATTTCTCGTCGGAGCGTTCATCAGCTGTCGCAGTTACTATTCTATCTGCAGCGTAGCTCGGGCTATACACGAGAAAGAGAAAGAGAGAGAGAGAGAGAAAGACTGTATGGTTTACTCCGTCACCTCCGCTCTCGATCAGCGAAGCTTATCGCTGTCTCGTTCTATACGTATCTCTTGCAGCTTCTTCTGTCTTTCTTTTAATAGCCGACGCAACCACTGCCGCCGCCCGAAAGCTTTATCTCTCCCTTTTCTTTTGTCCTTATTGTTCTAGTCCCGGCTTATTCGTACAGCTTTTCTTTTGAAATATCATCACAGGGCCTAGCTCGAAATTTTACCATCTTAGTATTCGAAAATTCTTTTGCCAATCGAGCATATATTTAATATCGAAGAGGTCTCGCCGTAAGAAATAAAAACGAATGGATATTCGCGTAATAAATGTCGATTGGGTCTGAGTGAACCAGCAGTTTCCTTTTGATTTAATGAAGCAAGGGAAAAATCTAGCCGCTGTAGAAACAGTGCGTTCGTTTCCTTCTGATCATTCTCTCACTCTGACTATGCTATAGCTCGGGTGATCGTCCCTCGAGCGAGTATCCCCATCAATTTTGAGATTCGCTCCCTCTTTTCTCTCTCTCTCTCTCTCTCTCTCTGTCTCTCCACGAACTTGATTCCATTTTCCTCCCTCTAAAATCCGGTCCCCCCCATCGAACTCGTTTCCGTAAACCGCCCCTATTCTACGCCCGTTGACGATGACGCTTCTCTCTACCACCCCGTAACGACCCTCTTCGATTCCTCTCTCTCTGTCTCTCGCTCTTCTCTGTATGTTCCTGCGTGCTAGTAGACGCGTTGGAATTTCTCGCTCGCGACACGATGAGATAGAAACAGAGGGGCCACGAGATGATGAGAAAGAGAACGACGACAACGACGACAGAGTTGAATTTCGAGGTTACCGGGACAACGCGCCGCGTTTTCAAGATCGCCATCATGGATGGCTTGACACCCACATGCGCGCTTGTTAGAGACTCTTGATTTCGCGGATCTTCGTTAAGCCGAAAAAGCTGTGCGCGTTTGCCAATAAAAAGCTACCGTATTATAGCCGGGCACCGAGCTCTAGTATTTTTTAATTGAGCATTATTATTTACGAAATATATACATTTATAATTAGTCTCTGAAAATTTGACCTTTGCGTAATTCATATATATTTTTCGGATAGTGATCATTGAGCTTATTTTTTTTTATATTCGATTGACCGATATATTCGTGTTGATTGAAATAATAAGCTTTAATCCTTTACCAAGAATTACTTATTTCGACGCATTTAAATAATAGTTAGTATATCGGTTTCCGTTTCGTAAAACGATGCGAAAGTTATGAAGACGTGTATTCATTATAATATTTACATTTTGACGGATGAATCCTTTCTTCTCATTCGAGTATGAGTAGCTCACCAAAAGATGAATGAATTGAAAAAAGGCGAAAAAATATTCTTGCCACGACAGGCGTATCATTCAAGTATAGTCAAAACACTCGTCAACGGTAGCGAAAAATATCAACAGATTGAATTATTCAAACAGCTACTGATTTGCATAGTTCAGGTATATATGAGAACTGTAGGATTTGAAATTAATTTTCACACGTTTGATTCATTCAATATTTGCAAAATAGTTCAAAAAACGAACAGACATTCATCGGTTTTTGTGAATTTTAGATAGGTTATTTTTTCATTTGATGTAGAAATAAAAAATCTTTTCAAAGAATACTCCGCAACAATCGGGATTCATCTTCGGTTCTCGAGATAACAAGGAAACCGAAACCAATCTCACTCAGAGCCAATAATAACGCGAAAAAGAAGAAAACAACTACAAAGCGTTAGGCAGAAATGATGAAAACAATGGAGAACAATATATCGGAGTCGATCGGTCAGAATTATAAAAAAAAAATAGTATACACAGACACGAGCTCGCGTATCGCGCGTAAGCGAGCCGCAGTTCAATGAAAGAGTATAGTATATATGAGGCCCCGACGCGAATAGCTAATCCAGGCGCAGCGCAGCTTTTGGGTAATCTGCCTATTGAAACGTCGCCGCATCTGGAATCGTCATCTGCGCGGCCGCGCGCGCGCGAGCCGAAACGACCCAATCTGTACCGCAATCTGAGCCGCTTCGTTGGTTTCGGCTGATCCTATTAGTCCAAGACGATTTGACGAGCAGCGGCGCGGCGTAAGCGTGTGCTGTTGCTGCTGCTGCTGCAGGAGCCGCGCAGCGATCCGCACTGTCCGTCGCCGCGCGCCAAGCCTTACCTATATATTAATAATGTTGGAGTGTGTGCGATGTGTGCTTCGCCACGCCACATTCGATGCTCCCCTTCTAAACGATCACCACTGTACCCAGGCCGTGTCCGCATAAAGCTCATATCTTTCGCTGCTATCCGCGCCGCAGCATAACTATGAGAGTAGTATAAGCAAACATCGCTCGGCTTATGATGTGTATTACGCCACACGTACGAGAGCGCGCATCTTTCTATCTCTCAGGGCGCATCAGAGCGCCGATCAGCGGTCGGCTTAAGTCCTTAAAAACTGTCTGTGGCTATAATAACGTACAGCATTGTGATTTTGGCTTGAATTTTTTGGCCTGCTTGCGGTTATGATACTTTATGAGTTTTTTCGAAAAGGAACCCGATGCATCGTACGCGAACGTCAGATCTTAAGTAAAGAAGCCTCTGTGCCAGCCCGCAGGCTATTGCAGGATAAGTTACAATAACATACAATAACATGATTTGAAGGAAAGCTTTGAAAATGAATATAAATATTCATTATTTTTAATGGCCTAATGAATGGAAATTAACATTTCGGACTGTTTTTCTGTTAACTTTAATTTCTGTTAAATTTCGGTGCAAAAATTACGTTGCAAAAGTTGTAAAGCAAAAATGTATGTATCGTTGATCGTAAACTGACCTGTGCGTTTGAGGAGGGCGTCGTCGCGGCCATGAGGTTGACCGACGGGACTGAGTAAGGTCTGACCAGCGGTGGGCGTTCCAGCGCCTGGTATGCCGCTGGTCAAGGAGTGATGCGAGGGGGTCGCCGAGTACCAAGCGTGCGGCCAGCCCGCCGTCTGCCCGTTGAACATTCGCAGCTTGTCGTAGACGCTCTCGGCGCCCTGATGCGCCTGCACCGATACGGCCTGCTGCTCCTTTTGCGAGGCCAGATTTCGCAGTACCCTGTTGATCGACGACACCTAGAAGTCGAGGAAACACAAAAAAAACCAAAAAAATTTATGCATGTCTTGGAAATCAAGGCTTATCGCGTTCCGAATCCGCAGGATTGGGTGGTTTATGTATCAGGGGGTGTGCGACTAGTGGTACACAGCTTATACAGCTCTAATACAACGACAGTTGTTCGGCTACGCACCAAATCGGCTTTGTTATTTTCTAATTAAAAATCTGTCCGACGCCCAAGTCTTTTGTCTGCGCGTGCTCTGCGTTTTGCACTTCACTGATTATCTCCGGGTTTCAATCAGCCCACAATGAAACCCACCGTGTATATCATCGAACACGAATGAGCATGTATGAAAATTTAATTCTACATTTTATATATGTACACGACCAGCAGCTATCCGCCGCAGCGAGGCAGCTCCTTTTATACGGCAGCAGCACGCGCGGTATACATTATAGCTTTTGAACATTGACAGTTTTTCACGCTCCGCTGAATTGACCGCATATAATTATCCGATATTTTCTTACCTTCTATTCACGATTTCGACAACTCCCAAAACGTACTGGCCATTGTTAGGGCCTTTCAAAAGTAGTCAAAAACATCAAAGACGCATAAATTAATAAATTCAAAGACTTGCTTGAATAAACATTTTAACTCGATATTATATATAAAGCTCGCTGGAAAATGAGACTTCCCAAAGAAAAAGCTGAAATATGGCGGGCTCGAGAGTCCCTTTTCTGGCAATAAGCCAATCAAAGGCGTACAAGGCATGAGCAATTGTGGTAAGGTATTTGTAAGCTAGACCTCACTCGACACACATGCAGCACAACAATGTAAGGACGAGTACTCGAGAAAACCCGTGGATTTAGGTATGGCGTAGTTTGGATCAAAAAATCACAAAAACTTTTCTTCGCGGTTGCAGTGAAAGCACGTATATCGCAGGAGTTGCTTTTTGGCGCAAATATTGCGCTCTCTATTGACTCTGTTCGTAGTGGATTAATTTGATGTTTAACATGAGGTTAGCTAACTATTTTTTACAAATTTAACAGTGAAAATAATGGGTAAAATATCATTTGTGCAAATACCCGGTTTTTGATATTCTAAACATTCTAACGAAAATTTACAAAATATATATCATTACTGCTATTTGAATACACTCAAAAGCTTTCGGTGCTTTCGACAACATTTCAATTAGACAAAGTTCATTCGCTGAAGTACACGATTCGCTTTAATCAAACAAACAATAAAGTGCAAATATAATCACACGTCCAAATCTAGGTACTTTATAATTAAGTTAATTTATTTCGTCTAATGACGGAGTATCTTCATCCAAAGTTTCAATTCCTTTTATCGATTTCGAGTGTTTCGCACGTGCAAAAAAAAGGATATAATAAGCAGGTAGACGCACGAAAATAGCAGAGCGACGAAATCCGAAACGGTCGTTCGGGTCACTTGAACGAGAAGAGGCAGAAAAGAGAGAAGAGGGAGATATACAGGGGAGAAACGTGTGTTGTATAGGATATGAACCAACGATCAAGCCAGCTCGAAAGTTTCGAGGACGGCGAGAAAGAATCGGGCACGCGTAAAACTGACCGTCCGAAAAGATCATCAGTCCGAAAATCGTCGAGGCATTATAGGCTACATCGGGTGGGTTTGTATATAGTGCAGTGGCTGTTGCTGCTGCCGCTGTACACCTATTTTCTCTTTGGCTGTTGACCGCACTCGGAAAAGCAGCAGCAACGACGCATGCATAGCAGCAGTGCAGAGAGAGAGAGAGAGAGAGAGAGAGAGAGAGAGAGAGCAAGAGCATCGTAACGGTTGCAGTAGTGATGGTAGTAGTAGTAGCAGCAGTGCCACAGCCAAGCACACCGCAGTGCACGCAGACGAGGCAAAGCTCGCTGCGTCCGTACACCGCAGGGCTGGCGGGTAGCGAAGTAGTAGTAGTAGTAGTAGGCGCAGTTTGGAAAATAGTCGAAAAAAAGCGAGAAAAAATGCCCAGCAAGCCCAGTGCAGCAGGAGAGAGATATAGTATATATAGAGAGAGAGAAAGAGAGAGAGACGAAATAGGCGAAAATGCAGCGCATGCTAGCTGGCGAAATCCCCTCGAACAGCTCAAACTAGGCGACCAAAGTACAGCATACACGCGCGCGCTCGGCTTCGCCGAGAGTGAAGCTCTGCTGCTCGGCTGTTGCGTGTACACACACCAATACACGTTTACGAACCCATAGCCGTTATACTGCGTATGTGGATGTGTGTGTGCTGGGCAGCAGTCGATGCAGGCTATTACACGCGCGGCCGGACACGAATAATTGCGCAACACGCTTAACTGATCCCATTCAGAGCGATATTCTGCCGGCTCGGTGTACACACACACACACACACACACATTTACGCGTACGATATATATATGAGTGTGTAACTTCGGACAGTGCAGCAGCAGCAGCAGCAGCAGCAGCCTCTAGCTAGAGCCCAGCTTTAGCCCACACCTACTGTTCTCCTTGCTCGCGCGCGTTTGTGCGTGTGTGGGTGTGAGGGTGCCTACCATGTGTATACAGGCGGGCAGTATGTATACACCATCGGACTCTCTTTGCCGATCGCTCCATATATATGTGCGTGTGTAATATAGGCTATAACCCTCGCGTGTTGCTGCGTGTGCTTTGGGCATGCACACGGGGGTTTCAAACTCGCTGCCGCTGCTGCTATAGCTGCGTTAACGTCGACGCGTCAGGGCCGGGCATTATACTCACTGTCGAATGCATGCACAGAGCGCGCGGCTAGAGCTGCGCGCAGAGTCAGGCACACGAGAGAGAATTTTTGACACGTCGCCGCCACCATCACCACCACCACCTCTTTTGCCTATATATTGTGCCCTCCGAGCTGCTGCATCGATGTGGTTTTGCGTGAAAAAATTATCGACCACTGACGCGTACGATGCTGTTTCATCCCAAATATACGCGTCGCGCTATCGTCATATTATATTTTATAAATATAAGGTTGAACTATTGTCTACTCTGAAATTTTGTACCCCGAGCAAAAAAAAAAGAAAAAAAGATCGTCAACTTTTCCATGTTCAAATTTCATTTGGCCATGAATGTCACAGGAAACCGATGATTCTCTTCATTATTAAATGACTTGTGCACTCGACACACTATACAGCTCGCTCTTCAAAGATCATATGGAGAGCAATTAGATGAAATCGATCAAGTATAGATGATGCTGCGAATGCGAAAGAAAGTAAAAATGAAGCGATGCGTACATAGCAGCAGCAGCGCAGAACGAGGCAGGAAAATATGTACGAATAGTAGTAGGAGCAGTAACGGCAGCATCAGCAACAAAGCAGAACAGATTTTTGAGGGATAAGGATGATTAGCCGTATGCTTGCGTATAGACGAGGCATAATACCCAGGCGTGCGATTTTCCAGGCGCTCGCGTCTCAATAGCCGAGACTGATTGATCCAGAAGCCAGACGCAGGCCTTACCGGCTCGAAATTGCCTGTGCGCCCGCTCTCGGCCACAGCAATAGCAGCAGCAGCAGTATACAGTACGGAGCAGCAACGCGTGTCTCACGCGCAATAATAAGGCTAAAAGGCCAAAGGACTCCTTTCCGGAGCCGTATACATGTAATGTGTACGTATATATATGTGCGAGCTCCGACCGACACGAGGGTCGCCCCGATATCACATGCACATTCGTATGTAGTATATAGTAGCAGTGACGACGATTGCATATGTGCGAGGCGATCAGTCGTGTGCGGCGCGTGCCTGATATGCGAGATCGCTCGACGAGGCGAGGCGAGGGCGATGTGCTGAGAGAGAGAGAGAGAGAGAACGAGGGGGCGAGAGCGAGAAAAGACGCGCGACTACAGTAGCATAAGCGCGACTTTCGCAGTTTTACTCGCACACAGACAGAGTCGAAAACGTATATCTACTACGCCCAGTATGATATGGTGTATGTGCGAGAAACCCCCCCGCGCAACAGATTCTTTCTCTCTCTCTCTGAACGACGGCAGCGGAGAATGCAGTAGTGCGCGCCTCTGGAATGTCAAAATGAAAAGGCGCGAGATCGCTACGCGACGCCCGTCTGGCTGCTGCTTTTCGCGCTGCACAGCGTGAATCGAAATTCCTTAAGGGTTTACAGCTGTTCTCGTTGCTGCTGCTATTGTTTTTATTGTTTTTTTTCGGCATCGTTTTAGAATCTTTTTCTGCCTCCCGCAACACGCAGTGAACAATCATTTTACAAAACACCGCGTCATTGTCGCCGCGTCGAAGGTACAGTACACACACAATGGTCCATGACAAAACAACCAACAAGTCCTAACTCGAGGCCGCAAGTAATTTTGTGTATCTAAAGTGTACGCGGGCATTTCCAGTTCCGGCCTGGTCATCTCTCCTTTTGAAGATGGTGAGCCGCCGAGCAAAGAGGCCAATGCTGTTGTGTCGTGCGGAGATGACCCATGCCTAGCAATACAATAAAAAAAGAAATGGAAGAAGACTCGCACGCACTGTACGCACGAAGACTCGACAATGTCGTGCAGCGGCAGGATACGGCTGGACGCGGCTAGCTGGCTGCTCTCTCACTGCGTATGCGACCGACCGAGGGGGTTGCCGAAGCTGCTTTCGGTACACACAATATCGAGGACCGAGTAATAGAGCGATTAGTCCACCCCCGATCGCATTAACGAGTCTTTGATTAGACGGTGGGGGCGAGCGGCAAGCCTGACAGCCTGGCCTCGAATAGATAAGCGAGCTGTGTGCTTCCATTCACTTTGTCGTGTCGTACATGGGCATTATATTGAGAAAAGGCGCACCGGCGTGTCCTGTGCTCCATATATATATATATACGTATAGAGATGCCCGACGGAATTTCTACTTCTCTCTATCCGTATGGGAGCTGAGCATTGAGCTTACGCTGCGATGCGAGAGAGGCTTTTGCCTGCGGAGTTCCGACACTTTCCGGGACAAGATTCTTAACTCGAGTCACACGCGAGCGAATTACTTTTACCAAATCAAAAGTTACATTATATGAATACATTGCTCATCCGTGTTTAAATGATTTCAGACGCTTTACGGCCTTTTAATTCTAACATGTTTTCAAACAATCGCACAACCCTTATAAACTGTTCGCGATAATCACTTTTTTAATAGAGGATAATTATAACGTAGTTGATAATGAAAAATGATTGTGTACTTACGCTAGGTATGTTGTCGTTGTTGCACACGCCTTCTTGCAGCAACCGATCGCGAATTTCCCATGCGAAAATTGAAGGGCACTCGCGTTTGTAATCCGATATTTTGTTCACAACTGGGGTCGTGGCGACTCGCGGCTTACTTCCACCAATTGCTCGTGGCTTTATCGAGCCTGTTTCGTAATATCTGTAATAAAAAAAAGAGGCGATCAATTTTTTCACTCATTTTTGCACTCGTTGTTCTCTCCCACTATATCTCGATAAAACCAAAATGCCAGAACAACGAAAATAAAAAAAATGAAAGGAAAATCTAATGGCGCCTCTGCGACGCCACTACTACTCTGCGCTATGGAAAAATAGCTGAAAAATGTGTGCGCACGAACCTTCCTAAAATTTTGGAGACACATCCATTACTGACTTGAAGTATTCGGGATATATCACAGGGTCTGGCGCCGCTGTGGGCCAATTCGACGATCTTTTGCCTGGTGGAGTCGGGCAGCGGCCTTCCGTTAACGTAGACGCCACCCAGTTGATTTACGCCGCTGTGACCGGCGCTGGAGCAGCCGAATATGGAGTTCTGGTTGACCATTGCACTACCCCCGAGTCCGCCGTGGATCAGGTCCTCTTCTGAAAATGCAACCATACCTTCAAGAATATGGCAATACACATAATTATTTTAAAAACTGCAATATTTCGTTATTTTCGTTATTTTATGAAACAGAACCGCGTTTACAACCTGAATTTTATTGATGTTCAAGTTTGATCTTCATGAGCACAGTAATACTTATTACTTTGAGTAAATACAACTACATGAATGCGTAAACATGAATGACAGAGAACAAAAATGTGTTTATATTTGAATGTGGTAACAAATTGATTCTCTGAGTTCGTTAATTTCAGGTTTATTTTCTTTTACATCAATATTCGATAACTCGCGTTACGTACAATGAATTATCTTTGAAAAAGTCTTGAAAGTCGTATTATAATATATCAAACGAATGAGGAAGAAAAGATTCGTTTAAAAATCAATTATCCGGACCAATAATCGCGGAATTACGAATTATCTACGTTAAATATTCAAGCCCCCGTGTAATACACGATTTGAAGTTGTGTTCTTTATGCTTATAATACCTGCTGCTGCTGTAAGCGTGTAAAGCATAATAATTTCAGCCTACCGCGTTGGTGGTAGCCAAAAACGTGAAAATATCAATACCTTTACAGAAATTTGATTAATTAATCTTGCTCTATACAAATATGTGTGAAAGCCCGGTCGCGTGTGGATATTATACATATATCTATGCGTGTACGCATGTATTCGCGCGCACGCGTCAATAGCTACGCCGTAGACGTATGCGCGGAGAAGCGAGGGGGGAGGGAATGCAACGTAATGTAACGCATAATATATATATATGGTTGTATACATGTGTATAAATCATCGATGGGTTTTTGTGCATAATGCGCGCGCGGCGAGATAAATACACGCGGATGTCGAGTTGCAGCAGCGGCAGCAGCGATACTCATCGAATCTGCACACGAACAAAAACGAAACGCGTGCTGATGGTGGGCTGAGCTTAAGCAAACCATAATTTCATTCTGCAAATGCGCTCGCGAGTATGTATGTACGCACGGTATATACTCAGCTAGTCATTACCGACATTTCATTATTTAGTCCATCAGTCGGTGGCTGCTGCTGCTGCTGCTGCCACTGCCACGATCTGTTTGCAGTCGATTCTTTTTCATGAAAATATCAACATGACGCAGCGTAACGCTACTACATGCGCACGGCAACGCAGGGAAAGCTCGAAATCAATTACATCGCGATTCGCGATTGCTTTAACCATCCTTCGCGCGCGGGGGAGAAAACAACGTGTATTCACCGTGGTATCTGTGTGTAATAATTGGAAACAATTTTTATGGTCTTGTGCTCGTGTAATAATATTATAATTGCCGCCGCCGTGTACTCTTTAATGAGATGTAAAAAGTCGCCACTTTCAAAGGTGATTTTCAGAGAGAAAAAAGAAATGAAAATAAAACAAACGACGGTTTGACTGCATTCAGAGCAGAATAGCGCGCGCCACCCGCACAGCTACGGCCTCTCACTATATACGATTCACATCCTTTAAAAGTTGTACGAGGCTGCAAAGGTGCGACTCGTATTATACACGCGTTATATTATACGAGCACAAAATATATCACACAGAAAAGAGAGCTCGGGCGCCGGGCGGGAGCTTGCACTAACGCGCAAAAGGAGCTTTGTACTACCACTACTGTGCACTGTTTTAAATGCATCTTGCAATTAACGAATTTAATTAATCTGCCACTTTTGTCGCTCGAGCATCAGCAGTGGCGACGGCGGTTGGTGCTCGCACACGCACCTTCTTCGTTTGTGTGCAACGTAGATATACATATAATATTCGAGCCAAGAGCAACGGCAATGCGTGTATAGGTATATAAGGCTGTCTACTGTCAGAGTAGTAGTATTAGTAGTAGTAGTAGTAGTAGTAGTAGTAGTAGTAGTAGTAGTAGTAGTAGTAGTAGTAGTAGGTGTACAGCTGAAAGTGGTTGCGCGCGCGCGGAGGCTCGAGGCCGCGAGCGAGCTAGCTAAAGAGAGAGAGAGAGGCAAACGCGCGGCGCGTTGGCTTTGTGCCCCCTTTTGCCTCGCTCTGTACCATCTTACTCAATTTGCCGTCGCGAAATGCTCATATAGTCGAGAGGATGCAATGCGAAGCGCAATGGCGCAACCCCCGTGGGCTGCTGCTGCTGCTACTGCTTTTAACACGACGTAATTATTCGCTCGCGCGCGAGGCAGTGCAGGCAGCAGCTGCCACCAACGTTGCTGCTGCTCGCTTCCCTTTCTTCCTTTCTCGTATTTATATACATATACAGAGCTCGGAGCTTGACGATTCGCGAGCGCAAACGTGTATACGTGTAATAATATAATAATGCTACTCTGCAATTGCGTATGTAACACACATTATCGAGCCTCTCGTATACCTGTTGTATTCGCTGCGTACAATCACGGGATTTTGACGCTGCTGCTACTGCGCGCTTCAAAAATTACAAAGCCGAATTTGTAACTTTACGCAAGCCGATGATGATACGCGCGTTATACTCTCTGACTCTGCTGACCATATAACGCATTCGAATGTTTTTTACGAAATCGACCGGAAAATTATAAGCTTCGCTATTTCCACGTAGCGGAAATCCATCCACGCGCTCACGGATGTATCGCTCCTAACTTGACCATCGAATTTTTTTTTACTTTTTTTTTATTTCGACGCAAAGCTTATCAAATGCATTTGATGTATCATGTGTATACACTGGTGGGCGCGCGTGGATCGAGATTTTAAAACGCTTTTTTTGAAATTTTAATTTTTCTACAGTGGATTCGTTTGAGGTAACCGATGAAACGCATTTTTGACGAGACAGAGGGAGAGACTCGTCGGATTTTGCTTTTTTACTATTGGTGTGCAAATGTGTATAAGCGCATATAATGAATACACGTAGTTTTATAAATGCCTCGAGTTTTTCAATTTTGATATTCATAAAACATCAAAAAGTTGTCTGCGCTAAATTGTATTTTACATGAAAATATTGTTTATTTTAAGCGGATTTCAAACTTCGGTTTAAAAAAGCTTTAAATTTAGTCATAAAATATTTCCGGATCTTTTTAGTGTTTTATTCATTATGAGTGATATTTTCAAATACAAAGTAGATTTAAATTAATGATGAGTATACATCTAGAAATGTAAAATAAATTACTTATAAGGAATATAAAACTAAGAGAAAAAGTAAACAGGATTGTAAATATTAGAGAAGGAGGTATTTTTCTCTTTCACGAACGTGGTTTTGGTGCAATAGAGCCTCGTAGGGGACATTATTATGAATCAAAAAATTTTCACTCGAATGTTTGACTCATAGATTCGATCATATAGTTTGTTTGAAAACAACATCCAATCTTCAGAAAAAGACCAGCTACTGTATCAATCTTGAAAATCCCAAATACTTTCTAAGGAATTCTAAAGAATATTCCAAATATTCAAAGAACATATTTTTCCTTTAAAATAAGTTTAGGACTTTCAAACGACATGGAAGCTAGTTGTAAAGATTGGATATTGTTTTCAAACAAACCAATTGATTGTATTTATGAGTCAAATATCCAAAGGAAAATATATGTCAATTCTTAATAATTACCACTACGTGGCTCTCTTGTACCAAAGTCACATTCGTGCAAGATGAAAAAAGCAACTTTTGTCCATTGTTGTAAAACGTACAATTTTTACAAAAACTATCACATAACATTTGTTCAATGCATCTTTCTGTTTTGAATAACTTAAAATTGTTGATATGAATCTACATAGCAATGCTCATCATGGATGAGGGCATATTGCCGTATACGCGCTTAAATAGTGTCTCACGTGCATCTTGACTTTTTAAATTTATTTCACTTTTGGTTTCGAACTAAGGATCGTAGAGCGACGAATGGCTTTCTCGACAACCATTTTACCGTTTGATACCCAAGAAAAATCGATTCAACGTACCAAAAAGTTTATAAAAGCGCTCGCGATTACCTTCTAACACTCCAATTGCATACTCAAACCATACTGGAGCTCGGACTGATAATCTATTTTAATCTATTTACGAGCGTTACTATCTTCGTCAAGGTATTATGTCCGAAGCCGTCAAAGCTGTGTGCATATAAACGTACACGCGCATTTCTGCAAAAATGAACTATAGTCCTGCTACTGCTGCTGTCCACGCGCATGTGTTACACGGTCAAGCGCGCGCGAGGCCTCCAGTCAAAAGTGCCTCCTTGCGTGCATCGGACACAAACGCGAAATACGTCGGTGTCGGTTATTAAGTACATGTGTGCATCGCAATATATACTAGCTGCTGTTTCGCATTTGCCGTATGTTCTTAATTTATATTTATGAATATTCACTATGCGCAAGCTCGGCATCTCGAAGAGCAACGATCCCGTGATGCGGCATTGACGAGAAAGACCGCGCAATATCTCGCTCGTACCATCGAAAGACACGGAATATCGTTTCTCTCTTCTTCCTCCACACAGATCTCTTCCGAGCGGCTCTCGATATACACATATATACTTTTCGTAGAAAAAAATGCGCCAAGATCTCTGCCGCAGCTAGTTATTTCTTTTTTCTTATATTATTTCTTTTCGTATATACACACATTTCGTATTCATTTTATAAATCGCGATCCGCAAGCAGCTTGTAAACGCGTGGCCGAGGCCGGCTCCTTTTTTTCCTTTTTTTTTGCTTTTTGATTTTGCTCTCGCGTCCGCTCGCTCGCTCGTCGGGCTTGTTATCTCTGTTCTTTCGGAGCTCTGCTCGGGGAGAGCAACTCTTTCGTTATCCGCTCTCGTCTCGTATCCGTCGCCTGCGATATTGCCAGCCCATATAATACGCGTGATCCGCGGCTCCTTTGAGAGTCCGGCGTGTACCGTCTTATGCCTGTATAATATATTCCCTCTGAAAAAAGATATGACTGATCGGGTGACACGCCGCGTCACTGCAGCCTTATTTTTACCTTTTTTTTCATTTGCATTTATGTGCCTTGATGAACGAGACCGCGTGCGCGTGACATTATACTATTCAACGTGTGTATACCAGAGCACAGGTATATTATATGCACACGCACACGTGCTATATACGCATACGCATGTATCGGTCGATTGGCCAAGGCGTTAACATTCGCCGCCAATGCCAACGAGCCCTATATACAACGCGACGCTTTAAAAGCGGTGCAAGTACTTACACTCAAAAATGTATAGAAATAGTAGCGAGTATACAACGAGCCTCCGAGCTTACACATGCCCATTAAGTAATCCATCTAATGGAAAATTTACATAATGCTCCGGCATAAAAGTAGCCAATAACGAAGTTAATGCGCTAATACGCCCGGGACACATAAAGCAACGTGGGAAAAAGTAATTATACCCATCGCATAGTTTCGTAACCTACCGCGTGGACACTATGTCCAAAAGATCGCGACCCAATTTGGGACAGAGACAGAGAGAGGAAGAAGAGAACTGACGAGAGAAAGACACACACGGAGAAGGATGATGAGACGAGGATTGACGCACGAAAGCCAGAGCAAAAAAATTGACAGAGAGAAAGTTTTTTTGCCGGAAAACACAAGAGATATATCGCGTTTCATATAAAAACTAGATATCTATAGACGAGTTCGAATCGATGCAATGCCAATATAACATAGCTCCCGGTTATATAGAATGGATAGATAGTTTTATAATGGGAAAAACCGAAGCCAATGAACGTTGTTTGCGGGCACGTGTGCCGCTGCACCGTACACATCTATACGCTCTCTTCGCGCAGCGAGAAAGCACAAAACACATCATAGGAACTGTGAGGAAGAAGAGTCTCTCTCGGCGCTTCACCGTACACACATAAAGTGAATATAACGCGCAAAAAGGGGAGAGAAAGTATGCGAGTGAGTGTGTCTGTGTGCATACTGTGTGCAAGACGCGACGAGAAGAGAGCTAGCTAGCTAGGCGCTACAAAACACGGATCGTGAGTACATGTGTGCGCGCTATGCGAGTATGCGCAGTCGGTACTTTATTTATAATTTCGCGTTAATCTACGCTAGCGAGAGCAAGAGAGAGGCACAAAGGCCGCAAAGTGAGGCAAAAAGCTTGTGCTCGTCTGAGCATGAAACGGGACACGGATTAAATCCCATCGTATATATACGGTGTGCCTGCCTGCCTCATGCCTCATGCCTACCACCACCGGCTGCTGCTGCTGCTACTGCTTATACACACGTACATACTGCACATGAACGTATATACGATATATAAGTACGCGATGGTGATGACGACGACGACGACGACGACGACGACGACGACGATAGAAACCCTTTTACCTCTTCCCTTCGACTATCCGCGCGTTCGATGTAAAACTCGGAGCAGCAGCAGCCACTTTTCCTTTTAAGAGTGAAACTTCTTTACGTATAATAATACCTTTCAGCTTATGAGGAGTAAACTCATCAAAAAACCCTAGTGAACTCGATGATCGTAGCATAGTCTCACGGGACAGAAGTTTTTGCACGTTGCTATATTACGGACTCCAGTTTATCGTGTAATATTATAAATTACACTCACGACCAACTGCACCGTAATGGTTATGGGTCTGTCTATACTTCACAGGGGTCTTTTTTGCAAGCTCTCGAGAAAAAAAGGAGCTTACAATTTTGGCACAAGTAAAACCAAGCACGGAACAATTAGCATGCCAAAATTCGAGCTATACTCGCGACTTGAAAAAAAAAGAAAAAAATTGAGAAACGTCGAGAGCACGGAGAGATAATCGTGGATAATTATGTACAGACTGTGTGCACCGACACTTGCACCCGCGCGCAGCAATACACGCGAGCAAGCCCCGATAAATATCGCTTATACGTGGCCCCGAGAAGCATCGTAACGAGGAGCGGAGCAATACTATATCGCGCATCCCAACTGCGAGCTTTACATTAGCGCTTCTAGCCGCAGCGTGTGATTGCGTGTATGAACGCGTATACGTATGCGATCGCTGCGCGCGACGATAATGCTCTGCTCTGCGATTGCTAATTTTCTATTCCACGTGTGCTTTACTTGCGGATTTATCGGCTAATGAGTTCTCTCGTAGCTTCAAATATTTCGGAGGGCTGCTGCTATGTATGTGCACTACGCAGTGTCGTTCTAACTCGCAATGTCCGCATCGAAAAGCTATATTCGCGCTCGGTTTCGGGGCTTTTACATATATTGCCATATAATACGTGGATCCCGGTATACATAAGCTTTGAGCGAGGAAAAATATTCAGTGCGACTAAACTGGTCTGCAGTGGTGTGCGTAGCGCATAAGGCAACACACGACACCGTATGCAGCGTATGCGTCTAATAGAATGGACATAGATTCGTAATTAGGATTATTGGCCGTGATGCTGCATCGCGTCGTTTGCTTGTACTTTATGCTATACTGCTGCTTTACGCATCCAAAGCGTAGATACTCGTGCGTATAGCCGCACTGCATCTGCACAAACGAATCGCGTCGCCCTTATTATTCCATTCTGTGTGTCGTTTTCAATGCGCGCGTTCGCTTGCAGCAGCAGAGATGGCTGAATTGTCGTTTCGCCTGTGATGCTCTCTGCGTGTACATCGAGAGTACCATTGTGCGTGCCGTTGCAACGAGTCGACACGAACCTTCCTCTCCTCTAGCTGCTGCTTCATTCCGTTATTCACACCAACAGTCGAGATTAATTTTATACTCTCCAAACTTTCGACGATTGCTCACCCCCCGCTACTTACGCGTGCAAAATTGTCATTGTCTTTTACCAATTAGCTGGTATACGAGAAAAAAAGGAAGCCAAATAATTTCCGCAATTTAAAGCTCGCTCTTTTTTTTGTCACTTTCAACAATTACGTCGAATTTAATTGATCGTACTAACTTAATATTTCAAAGTACATTAGTAGACGATTTGTCGCGCGGAGAATATTTTGTACCGTAGCAAAGAGCATATACACACACGTATACAAGGCAAAAAGATTGCGCGACTTTGGCACTCAACGCGAGCAAGAGAGATTGTATACATGCAGTCACCACCACTCCAGCAGCAGCTGCGAGTGAATATTAACGCGGAGTTATGTGTGTGTGTGTGTGTGTGTGTGTGTGTGTGTAGGTGCGTAGCGGCAGCACGAGGCACCGCAAGTACAAGCGCGCGCGCAAATTTCATTCGACGTCAAAGATGACGACGACGACGCGTCGGCACATTTTCCGCGTAATGAGTTGAATCTCCTCGCGGTGCTCGAGGCAAGCAGTAGCAGCAGTGCCAGCTTCCAAGCCTGCAAGCATCTCGCGCCCCGATGAATTCATTATACGCAAATACACGCGTAGTAGTAGTTGCGCAATATAACGCGGCGCGCTACAGCAGCAGCTCTTCCGCGCGCGAAGCGACGTAATTATTATTTGAAAGTGTCGAGGTTTATACACTCGCTCGCGCGCGCGCGGGTAAAATATTTTTACATTATGATATAACGCGCGTAGGGCGTGTCATATATATGCTCGAGGGTCCTCGAGAGTGAAAAGACCAATGTTTCTACATATATGTAGCATCAATCGCGCAACCCTACACCCATAAATAATTGGATTTTTTAGCCATATAAGCCACATCGTCTAGATCATCCCATACAGAAAGTTTATCATAAAAATATATATAATATACAACCGGTTCGCGTTGCAATACGTTCTCCCGCTGAACGGGGAAAAAATTTCGCACCTGGTGTTGCTGCTCCGCTTATCAATGGACATGCATCTACCTTATGTGTATGGCTCGTCCTATTATATATAGCTGCCATCTTTCTCTCTTTCAATCAACCCTCCCATCGTAATATTCCAGCAACAAAAAAACCCGATAATCATTTCATAATGTCCGCGTGCAAGCCAGACTCTCGAGTTTCGCTCTCTCTCGTCGTACTGCAGATTTTCTACGTATAATGTACATAGCACATCCGAAAATCATTGACACAAATCCAACGCGACGTGGCGCGCGCGCGCGAGCGATTACAATGCGGAAATATAAAACAGCCTCTCAGCTCTCGTCGAGTGAGACAGAGCTGCGTTTTGATTTCCTCGAGACTATTATATACATCGGGAGCCTCGAGTGCAAGGGTCGATCGGCACAACACCTATATTACCTAAAGGCGATCATCGAGTTCTGCGGTACGTATTACTACTACATATGTGTGTGCACCGTGACTTGAGCTCTACGTATTATAGGGGAAGAATATTATATCGAGAGCAAAAAGAGTCTCTCGCACTCGTTGCTATTATGTCTTTTCACGTATAATACGAGATATTAGGAGCTGCAAATACTTCTTTTACTTTCTCTCTCTCTCGAGTGCAGGAACATTATACGCATTTCTGAATCGAAACGAGGGCGTAATACGACGGGCTGCGTGTGTGTGTGTGCGAGTGCGAGTGCGAGGCTATGCCTTTATATAGCAGGGGTAAGTATTACTCGCACGCGCTGCATACCGTTGCGGTTGACTATGTAAGGCAATATCCTAGAGGTGTATTCGAGCGCCACCGCATTCTCTTCTCCGCCGCGCTGTGTTATACGTAGTATCGTCTCCTCCCCTTTTGAGCAGCAGCCGCTGCCGCATATTACGCGCGCGCGCGCTCCTCGCTCTCGGCTACTGTACTACTACTGCTGCTATAAGCGAGCACGCCCATGCATATGTGCCAAGTTTTATTATTGCCAGGCGCAACGCAAATTGGCACTCTAATATTAGATGGATTCCAATTGCGCCTCGAGATCTAGTTACTTACTTGGAACCTGCAGTGATTGTTTCGCGCGCGTTAGAGTATAATTGTGATTTGAAAGCTGTTATGTGTATAAGTCGAACGACAAGAGCTTGGGATTATCGAATTATTAATTACGCTTTTTTGTAAATTCGTTAAGGTGATTTTTTTCAATAGAAACTTCATTGTACGAGAGATTTTATTTTGAAGATAAAAATCTATCGAACCAGATCTTATCTTCCCGAAACTGAAAAGAGTATTGTAAGGGCCCTGACAGGGATCATTTCACTTTGAAGAGTTTGTATGATACATCTTGTACTCATCTTTTTTTTTAAGTCGAGCAGCTGTTTGATTAATTTAGGATATTAAAATTAGGTGGAACGAAATTAGGCTGTTCAGGTAATAGACTCTCGGAGCGCGCGCCACACGAAATTTGATGGATGAGCTCGATGAGCGATCGCCTATTATGTTATATACGTTTGCAAACACTGGCCACCGATCATTTGAACGTTTGTTTTTGGGTCTGGTTAGACACAACATGGGAAAATCTAAGAGACTAAGTCGAATTCCGTCTACAAGTATACGTGATAATTGATATTTCAGTACCATACTAAAACTGCAGTAATTATTTCAAGGATATAATTGTCCTTATACAACAGGTATCGCACGTGCAGATTCGAATTTCAAATATGAGCGCGACAATAAATGCATTAGCTCGCCGAAACGCCACGGCTTTTCTCACTCTAGTGGATGGTGGTAATTCTAGCCCCGCCACGTGTATTAAAGCGCCTCGTGCGCGCTCTCCTCGCTTCTCCTTTCATCGATGTGAAACTTATAAAGCCATAACGAAATAATAATACGCTCGTTTTCTACACACACTCAGCTGCTGGCTGCACAACCACCACCACAGCCGCAGCAGCGGAACGATTCATATTGCATACATAGATTGAGCTTTCCAAGCCGCAGCCGCTGGGTAGGCATGAGGCACCTTGTTACACACAACACAGCAGCCTTTGTAGCCATATACGAGAGAGAGAGAGCTCGGGTATACGTATATATAATCGGTAAGAGGTTCATCAAAGAATTGCTGCTACTACGTACGCGAACCTATACGGCATAGCTCGAGGTATTAACTTGTCCGCTTATAGGGTTCGGTATTATATGTATATATACGAGTACAGAGAGAAAGAGCTATAAGCCCTATGTGTATGAGATTGTGTGAGTGTGTATATATGTACGGCACGCGCGGGGGCGAGTGAATTGTAACGCAGTTGCGAGCTCGCGCAAGGTGCAACCCTTAGGCCACGATTCTGCTGCTACTGCTGCTGTTCTGCGGTGTGACTGGGATTGACGCGCAGCGAGCTCGACGATGACGACGATGACGAGGGGCTGTTGGCCCGACAGAAGCCCTAGCGCAGATAAGACGAGCTGCAGCAGCGGCGGCTAGGGTTACTCGCCACCCCCGCGTCCGCGACTCTATTACCTGTGCGTCCGATATATATATATACTTTTACTCTATACGTGTATGTGCGATATATATGCGTGTTTCATAGCTACTTACGTAACTGCAAGCAGCTCTCCGCACGTGGCGATCGTGTCGCATCGTGCACAGACAACCCCCCTGGTCGTCGTCGTCGTCGTCGCGGAGATTTAACTCTTTTGCGGTGACAGCTACAACGACGATGTGGAGGGCTGCGCGCGTAAGCTACGATATATATCCATCGCGCGCGAGTGTAGCAAGTTTCTTCGGACCGCAAAAGCGTTGCGCAAAAAGACCTGACCACCGATGGTTATGAATATTCAATCATTTTTAATTGTTTGCGGTCGCTTGTATTTGTCATTTTTTAACGTTTCTCCCCATAATCTCGTATTTGCTTCTAACTCAAAGATTATAATATAAACGACGACTTTTTCAACCAGTTCAATTATGATACATATGATTTATAAGAGGTGTGAAATGTAATGGTAATTTCTTTATTATGATTTGATTATATCAACAAACCTTTGTGCGGCATCTTCCAGAAGGGCGGCTCGGGGGTGGTTGGACAAGGGTTGGCCACCCCCGCGCCCAACAGAGTTCTGGCGGCGTGCAGCGCCGCTGCCGCGGCAGCCTCCCGGTTTCGCGCTGCTGCAGCGCTAGGTGGGTAGTCCGAGGGTCCTGGTTCACTTCCACCTCCCCCACCCCCACCTCCAGCCACGCTAACACAATGCTGCAACACAACAATCGTCATATTTTTGGTTTTGTTTCGTTTCGTTTCGTTCAATTACCTGACGAAAAATAAACTATATTTAAAAATACGCGTCCGCGGTTTATAAATAAAATTACTATCGTTTTTCACGCGTGTCCAGAAGCTCGTCCGAGCGAAAATTGGCGCGAATAATGGCCAACTTCGACGCATTACGGCTACTAGCGTGCAGCGTACACATTTATAATGCAAAGCTCGACTCTCGCGAACGCGCGAGACTCACGTCACGAGATGCCGCGCGCGTACATTATATGTATACCCGATACACACTCGACACGTTGGGGGGTGGACGCGAGCAAATAATTTGAAAATCCATTTTGTCGTTTTTCACCGTTTCGGTCTGCGCAGCGGCATGGGGACTGCAAAGTCGTATACACGCGTATCACACATACATACTACGTGCACAAAGCTCCCGAATGCTCGCCTCTGTAGCAGCACAGAGTCGTAAACGTTTGGCAAAATGGATGACCAATGTTTTCGAGCTTGCGCTTGCGTTATAATCCCGCGAGTTGCAGTGTGCACCGCACACGCACACACACACACACACATTGTAAACTGTACGGTATAGCGGCGGCGTCGTTGCTACTGCTGCTGCTGTTTTGCATTCTTCGTGTGTCATCGCGAGCCGCGTTGCTGCGGCTGATGCTGCTGCTGCTCCTGTACTATATGTGCGCTCGTTGACGCCGCCGCTCTCCGGCATGTAAATTGATGGGGATTACGCGCGCCGACAGCGATTTTCATTTAAATCCAATCGCGCCATGCACGCAGTCCGAACTTTATTGCCCGTTGCGATGCGTTTCTTTTACTGATGCGCTTGAGGTTTTTTTTAGCATTCTTTGGAACATTGTAAAATTAACGTTCTGAAGACTTTAACTTGAGAATATTAACTTTATAGCGATCTATTTCATAGAAAAATGTGATTTTGAGAGATTACAATGATATTTTATCATCTTATAATACAATTTATATGATGGTTGTTTCAGTTTTTGTGCGGGTAAAAATTTGAAATAAAAAAATATCTATTATTCATTAACTTGAAATTATTCATTTTAATTTATTCCAAATTTCATTTTTTTCAATTAACATTACATATCTGAAAGTTACTCTCGAATATTGAATTGTTATAATTTTTAGTAACATGTACATCGTCCTTTCATCTTAAAACATCTCGTATTTTTATCATTATCTATACTTTCCAGTAAATCTTTCACTCTACGCAGATTTAATATTTTATCAACTAAATTAATTTTCAAAGTCTCGCGGTGTATCTCCGTGCGCGTCCGGTACATATGCGCAAAAAGTAAATTAACGCCTGCAGTTGTTGCCAAGCGAAAGTACATATACGCATAGGCACACACAAGCTTTAAGCGCAAAATCGCCGCGACCATACGCACGGGTGAATATTACTCACGAGAGCAATATTTGTACCGAATCGCGGAAAATATTACGACAACATTAATGGCATTTTAATGAATTTCCAAGATACTTATAAAACTCATTAATCATGTATAAGTGAGGCGTGCACGACAGTACACACATCGCATGGATACATACGTACGCTAAAAACCGGTTGATGAAAACGACCGTACCGCGAAAAAACATAATAATAAAGCCGTTACACACACGTATCGGGTTTGCTCTCTTACTACTACTACTACTCGCGATCGGCGCGCGCGCGAGCAATGTATATTAGAGTGTAGTAGTAGTTTGGTTATATACACACACAGATCTCGCAGCGCTAATAAGCCCCATACATATATAAAAGACAGCGCGAAATGTAGTAGAGAGAGATCAGGCAGTGCATATAATCGCCGCCGACGAACGAACGAACGAACCCGAAGTATATATCGTTTGGCGCCATAGATGACAGCATTTCAGGATGTTTATATGTACTTCGCATATATTATGTAGTATACCGCCGGCGGACGTTAGCTATCCGTCATATCAGCGTGACAGATAGATAAAAAATCTTTTGACACGAGCGAGAGGCATCGGTGGCGGTGCCCCGGCGCTTCATCGAGAGTTTCTTGCTCACGGCTGCACTATACACACGATGAGAAGAATGAATTAAAAAATAGAAAGATTTGACCGAGATAACGCATGCACTATTTTATTTCGATATAATAATTATTTATTTTACGATTGATTAGAGTAACTGGTGAATTGGCGCTTGAAAATCGACCCGATGACTACTGTTAAGTTGTTGGAAAAAGTTAGGAAATAATTACCGTGTCGAGAATGGCCGTGGTCAGGCCGGATCCTGTCACCAGCTTAAATCACTAACTGCACTCGTCGGAACGAGACACACGTCTTTTACCACCTGAGAATAGAGAGAGGTAGACTAGTGTGCCTCGAGCCCAACGGTCGATCCTTCCGATTGATTATATATTTTTTACACAGTCCTCTCGGGGCGCAGTCTGTCGCGCGAGATGCTTCGTCCACTTTTTATATATTTATGTAACAAAACAATTGCAACAGCTATGCAACTTGACACGAGAACAAGTTGACAACTGCAGTTCACCGTTCGAGATTAATCGAGCGTCACAGAATTCATAATATTCACTTATAAAACAGTCATAAACACACAGATAACACTTTATTGATTCATCTCAAGAGTTCGTCGAGAGATCAAACAAACGGAGTTCACGGACGAATCGTAGCGAGGTAAAATCACCGAACAGCTCGGCTCCGGTACGAGACGAGCCGTGTTTTATGGTTGAGTGTCGTCTAGCGTCGGTGATGCCCAGCAGCAGAGAGCGAACACGTGATGCGATCCACGGACCGATGAGAGAAAGGAGAGAGAACGCTCGAGAGAGAGAGTCAAGTCAGGCGCAAAATACCGAATCTCAGCTCCGTTCAGTTCAGTTCATAAGTTGCTTTTCTCCCCCTGTACGTATGCGTGTTGTATATATAAATACTAGCTATATACGCCGTGTGCGCTTGGCCTCGTCTGCGGCGCGATTGACCGATACTGCTCGGCTGCGTTGGGGCTGCTGCTACTGCTACAGCAAGTACCTTCCGTCTGTTGCCTGCTTCGCTTCACTTGCCCAACATATCCATTCGACGACGAGCAGAGAGTTCGAGTCGGAGCTCTCGGGGATCTCGTTCCCACCCCGTTTCGCAGAACGCCGCGCCGCTCCGTGCCTATACCGATTGTTTTTTTTCGGCTATCCCCTCGTATTCGTTGCGCGCCGTTCCCCTCTCCCCGGGGCTTTTTATCCCCCCACCGACCGAGCGCCCAGTCTATGCTGCCTGCCTGCAGCGCGTCGAGTCTTCGTCAGCTTGGAAGTGGGCGTGGCCCAAAGGGAGGGACTGGCTCCCTGGAGAGAGATGAGGGGGAGATGCATCGCCTTCGCTACTGCGGACCGTGGAGAGGGGGTCGAGTTGGCTGCGAAGCTGCGGAGGGGCCAAGGGGTGGAGTCCGCCTAGGCGCCATTGTTATTTAGAATCTAGCCACGAAACGGCGCTACCGGCGCTTTGTCGCGCTCCTCGACACTCTTGCGAATTGCAAAGAGAGATGACACGCGAGCCGCTCCGACTTTTCACAGAAAATCAGCTAAAAGTCTCGTAAACGCCGCTCCTGTTTTGTGGTTAGGCCCCATTGTTCTCCGATCGTATGTCGCTAAAAAGGTGCAACATTTAAGGTTAATTTCGTAAGTTGAAATCAAATCTGTGCTGTGCGATGGAGAGAATGGCAGGCGCGCAGTTAGTGATGCCAGACGTAGAGAGGAGTTGCGGAGTGCGCGAAGACGCGAGTGTTGTGACGGCGCCTATATGTGCTCGATGTTTTATCATTTCCAATTAAATGATCCGCCTTTCACGACGAAATTCATTTACGAAGTGGTTATACGAGTCAGATTCTTTTTGCGTGCACAAAATAGTTTTTAATTCATTTTATTTCATATTGATATAGTTAGCATCTTATTATTACTAAAAATTGTTCCTCTGCTGCTAATAATTATATATTTGTCAATGCATTAGCTTTACATATTTTTTCATAAAATTACCTCGGGCAAAACAAAATTGTACAGTTATTTCTAAGTAACTAAAGTATAAGTAAAGTTGACATTTTTTAAATGAAAATTGAATCCAAGAAAAAAAGATGCTCGTGATGAAAACCACTGTTAGCATGTAGTTAGTATATAGAATGTGTCAAACAATCGAAATTAAATGCCTGATTATGATGATTGATGAGCATATGATCTTCAATAATACATGAATGAAGAGTGATCAGAAGGTTTAAGGCTTATGGCGCTAGAAAGCCTACGTATTACTTCATTAAAGCAGTCCATTCAAATTTACAATCCGTTTCGTTTATTTTCGAAGGCTTTTTTAACCACAAATATTTTTCTCTGCGTCCAGTTAAGTTTGAAAGTTACAAAAACCCGTATACTTCAGGATGTATATATTTGATGAAACTATACATAAACGTCTTTCAATACAGGCAGCTTATTATGTCCAACACGAGGATTTTTTCGAAAGATTCTCGGTAAAGAGTCACGAGTGCACGGATTTCCTAAAAAGACGAATCCGACTCCAAGCTGCTCTTCGATACGTGATATACGAATGTATAATATGCAAAAGTGCACGCGCAAACGAAGAAACAAGGAGGTCGGTTATTTGCATCATGATCGTATATTCGTTTAATACGAATAGTCGTGTGTATAATATGCGTTCAGTACATCAGTAGCGGCATCGAGCAGCAGCAGCAACAGCAAAGCAAAGCCGAATGGGGGACGTGCGCGCGCGCGCGCGCGAGCGAGAGAACGACAAGTGCATTTCGCGGCAACGAGTCCCGACATCTCGGATGTAATCAGACACCGCTTTGCCGACGCCACCGCCTCTCCTCCGCTCGATGCCTGTGTATAGTAGTACAGTATAGAGCGGCTTGTGTTGGCCCCACTAGGCCATTACGCTCAGCGCTCCGTATTATATACATATACTGCTGCACCACGCACGCTTCGATATATAATACAAATACACACATATACTTACTTAATAATATGTGATTGAAAACATCCATTGCGCGCGGCAGCGAGATTCAGAGATTTTATATGTATGTATCCACGCGCCGCCGCGGCTCTCTGATCTGCCTGCGGCGCACACGCCTCTCTGCGGTACGTGTTTTTTCTTTCAGCGGACGTACGAACGCGGCTGCATGCAGAAAAACGGAGTGTCTTATATGGCAATTAAAAACCACGCGCCTTCTGCGCTACACATTAAATACATGCTCTTTTTTTCATCGTGTATCGCATAGTCGCGTGGTACTGAATACACACTTCATTTCTCTCTTTTTCTCTCTTTCACTCGCCGCAATTTTTTATTTAATCTCGTTGCAAGAGTTAACTCGAGTTATAATATACGTATACGCGCGTGCATATCGTTCTCTCTTCTTCTTTTTTTTTGTGCGCAGGATACTCTTATTCAACCTGCTTTTTTTCTCGTGCATTTTTTATTTCATTTATATGTGCGGATAATAAGGAAGAGAACACGTGCTTATCGTATTTTGTATAAATTGAAAAACGTCTCTTTCAGTTTTTAATAAGTAAATGCAATTTTTAATTTTGATGATTATAAGTGGTATCATTATGACTTTGCTATTCATAAGGTTTTTTTGCCATTTTAGTTGTAATTTTGAAAATACTTTCGCTGCATATTTTTTGCACTCCGAAATTCTTCGTCGCAGCTTCTTAGCTCGCGCATGAGTAAGTTCGGGGTGCCATAATAACTTTTAGAAGGTAGTCAATAAGCGCAGAAGAGGCCGAACCATGTATAGGTATATCCTCTCCCATGAGCAAGTGTAAACAGCGGTGGACTTTGACGTTGGCGCAGCAGCAACACGCACTCGTCGGTCTTCGGTAAGCAGCTCCTGCGTGCGATTACTCCACTGCAATATGTGTAGCTGTATGCGTCTTATACATACACATGCCATTCTCCGCACGTTGCGCGGCTCGCATCACAAAATAATGATACACACGTAACCCTCTTTGGAGGCAAAAAAAACGGAAAAGAAAAAAAACATAGTCTCGAAGACTACGATGTCGACGCGCGCGCGGCTTTTCTTTTTTTTTTCTTGCATCGGGATCTGCCGTAATATAGCGATCCGCACTTTCAATGGGAAGATTTTCTCACACATTGCTCTCTTACTCTAATCTCTATTATATGCCGTGCCGTATGAGTGTATCGCGATACATAGTCGATACGTGAATTGCACGAACCAAAGCGGTATGTGCACTCAAAACAAATTAAACCCCGCGCCGCTAAAGGGATCAAGTCTTGTGGAAAATATACAGGGCTCGTATATACGAAATATTAATCTTAATTAACACAACCGAGTAAAATGCGCTCGTATTCCATTGAGAAAAATAACTTTGATTGTACATTTACGTGAAATAAAATTTAAAACAGCGAGAAGAAATTCTCAATTAATAATGCCCTACTGACCAAAAAATGATAATTTACAGTTTTTTTAATAACTACCATTACAATTATTAGGCGCATTTAAAAAAAAAATGAAAATAACAATTTTATAGTTTCAAAAAATATAGATCGGGTTTCTACCAGTTTTAATATAAAATAATACTTTAAGCCACCACCGATAGATGGCGAGTACCTTTATCTGTAAATCTGAAAGTGCCAAAGTCAGAATAGTTGTATAAGTTAAGCTCACTTAATCATACGTACAAAAATACAAAATAAAGTCTCTCTTTTAATATCGAAACTGGATTCTTAATGATGATTCCAAACGATTTTATCAAGCAAACTTCAAGTAACGAATCAAGTGGTTAAAAAAATATTCGTGCACGTCTATTCTTCTATAGAATCATAATTTTTATCCGATAAAATGGAATAATGAAATTTTCACGCTTCGGAAAGTTCGTAAAACAAAATCCAAACCACACAAAGAGATGGTTTTTAATGAAAATATTTACAGAGTGAAAATTGTAAAAAAGATAAATAAGTGGTATATAGATAAAAAGGGTTAGCTGTGAAAACAAGCAGGTGAAACATCTTCTGACGGCACAGGAGAAGCTTGTTTGGATAAGAGTTTTGCGAGTCTATTATACGTATACATTAGGTATTATATCTGTATGTATACGTGCGTATGCGTAGGAGCCCTCTTACTCTAAGCGAGAACATTGATGAAAATATTTGCGCTTGTTTAACTTCTATATGAAATAATGCCTATGATATGCTCTCGTGGTGGCAGTGGCGGCGGCGGCACAGAAACGGCTCTCGGCATAGCAGCAACGGCAGCAGCAATAACAGCGCAACTGCACACGGACACAAAAAGCGTAAATAAATTTTACTCGCTCGTGCAGAGCTCGAGTGTGCTCACTCCTCACTCGCGTACATAACATATATAATATATACTACATTATTAGACACAGCGTGGCTAAGTTGTGCGGTGAACTTTATGTTATATACATGCAACCAACGTGTATACACGCACAGGCGTAAGAGCTTACGTTCATACATACACGCACATACACACAGACGAGTGTTTGCGAACTTTATAAATGCTGTACTCGAGATACATACACATATACGTACGTACACGCAAGTATATACGTCATGTAGCATCGTTTAAATATTACGAAAGGGGGAGACAAATCTTGCGGGTATAACATGAGCGTATATACGCACGTATAGGCGCCGCCTCTGATGATGAAAGCTGATGTACCACACGCTATATATAAAATACCGGCCCATCCAGTGCAGATATATAATACAGTGCTGTGTGTCTCGTGTGCGTGTAAGTACGTATGTATTCTCGCTCGTAGGCCGGCGTTGGTTGTTGGTGTTTTTGGCCAAAGTTATGCACCCTATCTTTAAACAACCCCTCTCGCCCCCCTTCCAGTCGGGACTCGTTTTTTTCCTCTGAGAGAGAGAGAGAGAGAGAGAGAGAGAGAGAGCGAGTTGTGTTAAGTCTCACTCATACCCCATTGCTATCGCGCGAGCATTATTATGTACATTCATCCCCCCGCCTACCCCCTGCGCACTCTGTATATCTCATCTTGTGTTTATACATTATAATGCCCCATGCGTGTGTCAACCAGTATATTAACGTAGTTAGTTATACCCTGCACACGTCTTGCAAGAGAAGAAGAAAAAAAACTCATTCGATTGCTTTTTATTTATGAGACGATGTTTGCGTGTAACGTTAACCAAATCAACTTATTCCTAGAGAATGAGCGATCAGTTTTAGGCGTGAGTATAAAATATAGCCTGTAGAACATGTACGTGAAACAACGATGATGAGTTACTTGTTATAGTTTTTTTTTTACTTCGAACCCTAATGAAAAATAGGAGAATAACATAAACACGATGACGATGACAAATTTTCACGAAATCTCATGATATGGTAAGAAAAGTTAACACGTATTGTATTTACGGAGGCTTGGAGCATTCACGTTACGACGTGTTGCAAGCTGCGAGTTAAGAGAGGACAGTACATTAAAACCGCGTGATGATCCGCAGCGCATCACCGGGGAGCATCAGGCCCACCTATACAAGCATCCCTTACATACACGCGTAATGGGCATGTGCGAAGGCAGCTCGTTGAACGGCTCGTCGCATCCCAATAGCGCTAACATTCCCTCATAATAATGCAAGCCTCGCACGCATACATCCAGGTGGGCTTCGCACTCGATGTGTGTCTCTCTTTTAAAAATTCGTAGCCAGATAGCACGTAGCAGCAGAGAGCTCATCGTGCTCGGGAAAAAAACGCAGCTGGCTTGTTACGTGTATGGTCCGCAAGTATTCGTTGTCGTTGTATTTTTAGAGCGACGACGACGACGACGACGATGATGATGAGGCGGATACACCGCGGAACTTTATATTATACACATTGATGCGCTCACGCGCTTGCCTCGTAGTGCTTTCAAATACACACCAACACACGCGCTCATGCTGCTGTTACTGATGCTCCTTCTTTATTTCAACAAGCTTGTTGTTCTCGGTCGTGGCGCGCGCGCGCGCGGCTTTATCTGTCTCTGCTCCGTGCGCCTTTTTCCTCTTTGCGCTTTTCTCCTTTTTATTTTTCTAGCCGGCGCCTTCGCTAAACATGTCTATATCTCTCGAGCTGCCTACACCCGTGCCCTGTGTCTCTCTCTCTCTCATTCTTCTCTCTCTCTGTTGACGCATTACTAGGCTTTAGCCGCGTCTTTTGTTATTTTCTTGGAAATAGCTATTTTCATCCCCTGGCAGTGAATGCCAACGATAAACATCTATTTACGGGCTGTATATTGCACTTTTGTAATTACTCGTCACTTAACAATACGCTGTTGAAGATATTTACATTAAAATAAATGTAAAAGTGGAGAAGATTTTATTCCTACGCGCGTGTAAATCCAAATTTGTCCGTGAAAGCATTAAAATTGTTTCAATTTGATTTGATGATTTTATGAATCATATCACACTAGATTTAATGTAAAATTCTTCAAATTTAATTTTTTTAGTTCACATTGATTTTCATATACTTTTTTCAAGTTTCAATGATTCTTACATAAAACGTCAACTATATTAAATTAATAAATCACGGAGCTGATTACATTCTTTATTTCAATGTCATGATTTTATTTATACGATTATTCTGATTTTGCCACTTGCAGATTTATAGATGAAGCCTCTCGCCCTCTAGGGGCAGAGGCTGGATTTAATTTTGAATGATTTCCCATAAATGTTGAAGCAAATAAACTCAAAAATAAATCAGAACAAAAACATAAATTTGAATGATAATAATAAATCGTTGCGTTAATTTTTGCGTTCAATAACTATAATGTGATTGGATTTTCATGAATTTTTCGGTCAATTAATGGAAAAAAATAAATTAGTACCAAAAAATAAATCAGCAATTTAGTTTTTTATTTATGTCTTCAGTGTACATTTTCCATATATATATTTATAAATTATAATATCTAAAAACTCTTGATCATTCTTTCAAAATACTTTGAAAATAACATCGCAACATACTATTGTACCACGACGAATTTATTAGTAACACGAATCAGTAAAATGGTACAGATTATACAGGATATAAGAAAGCGCAATTAAAGAAAAAATGATACATCCGGAATTGAGCGCGAGAGAAAAGCTGAGGATGAAAGTATAATACAAACAAGCTCAGCACACACACAGGTACAGGCTGCAGTACACATTTTGTATGCGTGTGCACATGTATAGGCGTGCGGCTCTTTAGGCAATTTCACAGTGACAATGAGAAGATCATTTGGCGTTGGCAGGCGCGCGACAAAGCAGTAACAGAAACGCCCTGCCAAGCTACTATACGGAGTTAATAAGCTTTGAATGAGCCCAGCGATCTGTTAACGAGTTTCGCTGCGCGGCAGCATCTCGTTTTCTCTTGGCGCTTCTCTCTCTCTCTCTCTTCGCCGGTCACGGTGCATTACACGCCAAATAAGCTCGACTGCTACACACGCCTGTATATTCATATAAGCAATAGATATACCCATGTCGCTTAAGAATACAAGGTATGCGCATATGATTTTGCGGCAAATAGTGGTAGTCGGCGCGCGAAAAATTAGCGCGCAAAAAGCACAAACACACCTTGCGAGTGGCTATAAACGGCGAGCATCGATCGTATTCGAGCGAACATTAGAGCCCTTCTTCGCGTTTTTCAAAGTAGCGTTACGCCGCTCGCAAATACCTCTAGCTTGATACGAGTACATTATAGCCGCGGTGCGCATGTATTTGTGTGTGAGCGAATGAACGAGTGAGTGTATAATGTATATACCTATGGCGGCGAGCAAAGGGAGCGACTTATAATATAAGCCCAAGTGATGTGGACCGGGTTTAAACACGATGATGGGCGCGCACAATGCCAGGCCGAGAATCAGGCTCGGGCGCAGGAAGAGAGAGACGGAAAGCCACCTTAGGGGGGCAGACGTGTATAAGCCATTCGCTCGTATAAGAAGCAACCGATACACATGGCAAGCACACCCGAGATGCACACAGCACAGAGAGCGAGACGCGAGCGCAATACAGCGAATAACGTACTTACGCGCGATTATCCGACCGCTACGCTTTTTTCTTTTTTCTCAATGGCTTTTGCATTAGTCCGCTCTCTTTCTCCTCTCTCTCTCTCTCTCTCTCTCTCACTTTCGCCTGCCTCGTTCGCAGCTTCTTCTTCAACGAGACGGGGCCGACGCGCACGAGTCGAAGCTTTTCGAGCCGCGCGGCCCGATCTTACATATACAGCACGCAGTCCGAGCCGGCACAGGCTCATCTCCCCCGTGCACTAGGCCGCGCGGCGACGACGACGACAATGCCGCCTCGCCGGTGTAGATTACCTTTCAGAATGGGCGGCGCGACGTAAACGACCTGTCGATTGTCCGCGGCACAAAGGCCATGTTTGCAGACACAATTTTCCCGGGGATCACTACTCGCCCATCTATGCATCTATAGATATCCGCACACTTATACATATACACAAATATATATATCGCGCAGCCTATGCCGCCGCATCACGCTGATTCTTTCTCTCTTTCTTTTTTTTTTTACTTTCATCGCCGCATCTATATACTTCATTTTCCCAGCGCTCCTTACCTTTTTTTTTATATTCGCTCGCGCGCACGTGCGTTGCGTCGCGCATCGATCCTCAATGTATGCCGTGTATATACACTTACACCTCCGCGGCGCTCCTCTCCGGTTCCGTATTTCAGCTTTGTGTGTCTCGTTTTTTCCGCATCGGCTGATACGCGGTCGATCTCATTGTGCTTCGACGCTTTGATACGGCACCCTCCCAGCTCAGCCGAGCCTCAGCTCTCTCTATGGTTCGCGGGCGTTGGACTTGAACCGCGCGCTCCGAATTTATATTTTTTCTACTTCTTTCATTTCTCCCATTTGTATTCGTCCAGGTGTGTACGTATCTCTGGCTCAATGAGAAGATTACGCGCTGCATGATCGTCACAGCTAACGTACGCTGTTTAGTAAGCAGTATGTCCTGATGACAAATATATATTGTATGTGCGTGTCAGTTTTACCTGAAAATTAATTAATGCCACCGATGACTGAACAATTATATCATGTCATTATCAAGTGTAAGAAAAAAGCGAATCTCATACGCGATCGCCACGCGTGGGACTTTAGTTAGTATTTGAAAAGTTTTTACTACCCTAATTTTTAATTTATCGATTTTTGGTGAAACCTATGCCTATCAAAACAATAAAATTTCTTTTTTTTTGTATTCTTCATCCAAGGACTGGACGAAGCTTAGATTCTTTGATAAATAAGCTTAAGCGTATAAGCATCTTGACGTATGCACGCACCGGGTGTATTTCTATTCACTCTTGTCAAGTATCAATTTCAAAATACAAACCCGATTCTTTAAGCCTTTATTTTATTGGACAATAAAAAGAAACTTTAGCTACTTGACATTATGCGTGTATATGTTCCAAAATTTAATTCTTCGAAATTTCTATGAAAATTTGGGACCTTTGATTATTGTTATGAAGAAAATTGTATTAAAATGGAACAGCAATATTTCATAGGGCCAATCACCAAAACCCTATTGATCAATCATATCAATCATATTTTTATGAAAACCATAATTTTCCCAAATTGGAAAACACGTACATTGTCTTTAAGAGAATGGTGGAAACTCAAGTAGCCACGTGTGGGAGGATGGTAACTCGTACCATATGCTTGTTTACAGTCATAGTTGATACAAAAAGTAGCTGAATGGGCCGCGATTAAATTTTTAAAATTATGATTGACGTAGTTTTTGTGCATGATCAATAAACGATGTTTGCCGAAGATATTGTCTACAAAATGATTTCCGCCCTTTACATGCACAATGGCCCTTTTGTAAGTACATAAAAGGTGCGCTAGAAAAAAAACGAGAGAAGAGCATATTTACGAAATCCTGAAGTACTCTTGTGAATAGGTGCCGTTTATGTAGGATATACACTATACGCACGGCGCGCATCCCACGCGAAGAGAGAGAAAGAGGCGCAGATAGATAGAGATAGATTTGAAGACGCACGCGGCGCGCGGCACGGCATCAGAGGGCTGCGAGTCAGTCGTCATAATAACCCCATATAATACTCAGCTTGCACGGCGTTGAAGCAAAAATCAAAGATTTTCTTTCTCGTTGCTACGTATATAGCTTGAATGTAACATACACGCGAGTGCGTTTCTTTGCCCAAAGAGAGAACGAAGAAAGAACAAGAGACGAGCCTAAACACAGCACTTTATGTAACGAGTGCGATAGATATACTGGAAACTCACCGTAGATGCGGCATATAGTCTTTTGTAGTGAGGATGGATCTCCTGCGCTGATTGGTATCATCAAAAAAAAACTGCAAGGTAACTTGGCTGGTGATGTAATAAGCCTCGAATACACATTTATCCATGACATTACAAAAGCAACATTTAAGAATGTGTATATGTCGATTCTTTTTGGTTTCAACGTGTTAATTTGCATGAGTTTGATAGAATAAGAAAATTATTAATTTGGAAAATCGATCAAAAGGTCACTCAAAACAGTAGCTGTAAATTGTTCAATGCACAATACACCTTATTGTACTTTCAATTATCATATTAGACAAAGCCAAATTAGGTGAAAGTGAAGTGTTGACATTTCATCCATCAAAGCTAATTGAAAAATTATCCTTTTTCTATTTCCTCCTCTTAATTGTTCTACAAATAGAACGTATTGTGATCGATGTATGATTGATACATGGCGCTTGTCATAAATCTGTTACAAATTCATAATTCGAGAACATGACTCTCAGTTTTTTTGGAAGCGTTTGACCTTTGCTTTTGACCCGAAATCATTGAGAAAAAACTTGAAGAAACTAGTAAAAGTCACATTGTCAATGGAAATATCAAATATTTCAAGTCAATGTTGAAGTTTTAACATGCTAATGCTTAAAATTTATTGGAACAATACTATAATAATAATAATCAACGTTTTTTTAGTAAAACTTTCAGGCAAGAATGGCATATATAACGATACAATTTTAGTATTCGTGAAGCACGTTCAATGGTGCTTGTAATCATTGAATTTGTACATATTAGCAGTTTCGAAAGAGGTAGCTGAATGCTATAAATTCCTCTAAAGTTTTTTTTAAGGTTTTCAAAATATCACACGCCCCATAAAGTTATAGACAGATGGAGTTGGCAGCTCGCTCGGCCAGCGCGCGCCCCGTGACTGTCACGCGTCGTCGCAGTAGTCTCGAAAAATTAAGGAGGAGGGGCTGGCCCCGTCAGTGGGACGATGATTAAACTATCATGTGAATGGAATTTCGAAATCAGCCCTGTGGGATACACAGCTGTGATTTTGCGTCCAATTCCTTCCCCTCGAGCGAGCAGTGGCTGGACGAACTGCGGTCCGGCTCCAGTAGCAGTGGACACGCCAATGAGCACGAAAATCTCGGCAAAGGCCAAAGCATTCTTTGCCGTGCAGTAAACAAATGCCGTATTTATACACATCCTTTAACTCGCAACACTGAGTGAGAGTTCGGAGTGATCAGCAGGACGCCTCGAGAAAATTAGCTACCGGCTGTTTAGCAATCTCACTCGTCTTGGCTTCCTCGTCTTTCAAAATTGATATCATTCCTTAACGTGACTCATTGACGTTGCAAATGTTATAATGAAAGATGAAATTCCTGTACCTCAAGCGATAGAAAATATCAATTCTGTAAAGTTATGTAATTTATAAATTTTCTATAAAAATGATTCATTCAACTTTCGTTGCTGATTTCCGTAACAATAAATGAATGTTTTGATCGCTCTTGTTTGCGAGAAAAGTTAAGTACCAGATGATTTGTGATAAAAAATGCATTCAAACCACAGTCAGTCTTGTTCTACATATGATGGATTAACATTATTGTTTTTTTTTCACGGGCGAGCTCGATAAAATAAAATAATAAAAGCCTAAAAATAGCGGGCTACACAGTAACAATCAACTCGAGAGAAAGAATCCGTGCAGATGATAAGTTTCGAAAAGCATATGTATCCAATCTCAAATGTCGACAGCGTAGGACGATTGGCGCACAGCGTGATATTCATTTGCTTCGGGAAGACCGCAGCAAATACGAAATTTAAATCTTGCACTTGTGTGTATACCCCATTTTCGGAGATGTATTATACGATAATACATATTTTTATTTTGCAGACGTGCACGTGCGTTTAAGAAAGTAAGAAGCTCGTTTTATACAGACACCCGCTGTGAAGTAAAAACTTTTTCCATCTCATTTACATATGTGACTACTGCAAAACGGTGTGACGGGCATTTTGATACTATACTTACCACGTAAGATGAAGTATTTTATTTTTCATTTTTGTTTGTATTTTGTATCAGAAGCGTGGAGAATAAACGAATTAACGGGAATAAAAGTCAAAAAACAAATCACAATTCCTAGTAAGAATAGCTCGATTGACAATTCAATCACCTCAAATCCTACTTTTTTTAATATAAATTTTATTATTACTTTTAATGGAAGAGATTACTGTTTTGCTTACATAAGTAATAGTAAAAGCCCGATAACTAAAAAATGATCATTGAAAACTTTTTGAAACATATAATCATTTGTTGGCTTCTTATTGACAATTTTTACATTTATGTTACAAATATTGACCGCTTTTTGAATTACTTGAAAAAGTCAATTTAACCATCCGAAAAAGTTTAGTTTTAAAAAACCAGTTTTCAGCTACTTAAATACGATAATACCACTTAAGGTGGCTCATCAGTAAAACGAGTCAACAACAGATGATTATAGAACTTGGCAGAAATGTCATTTAAAATGCCATTGATGTATTGTCAAAATTTCAGCATGGGTTACCATACTAATTTTTGAGAACGAAGCCGTTGAAAATAGCTAATTTAACATGGGCTCTTATGGAAGGCCATCATAATTTCATACATTTTACGCCATAACTTTTTTATGCAACGACAGATCTTAACCAAAAACGAATATGTTATGCTTCAAGTCACTACCTTTCGATTGGTATGTTAAAAATTACTCCTTACCGTACTAAGTAATGAGTAATTAAACAAAATGTGCGTAAAATCATTGATTTCAAATGCCTGATGCAAGAAAGAGACAGACAGACGCCTCGCTGTACTATTGTTAGGATTACTGATGAGCCACCTTAAAGCTGTTACCGCTAGATGGCGAGTGCCCTTATCTGTAAATCTGCAAGTAACAAAGTAAAAATAATTGTATAAGTCAAAGTGCGGGCTTAAAATTTTGTTGATTTTAACGTTTTGATGAATTTACAATTTTGTTGAATTTAACATTTTTTATGTGATTTAATTTCAATATTTTACAATCTTCCTGAGGTTCTAATATTAGCGTAAATTTTATTTTATTATCAAATTAAATTTATTAAATTAAAAAAATACATTTAATATCTTTGATATTGACGGGTACGCAATTTCGAAAAACAAATTGCGATTTTTAAAAAAGTCTTGGTCAAGAGAAAGATGTCTTAAACATAAGTTAATAACAGGCGATAAGAAATTTTTTGTTAGCTTCACAAGAACGAGTATTTTCTGTGCAAAAAGACAGAAAATTTCATGTTAAGCGTGTTAGGTGCGTATATAATATCTATAGACACGGATAGAAAGGCAGGGAGAGAGAGAAAAAAATAAAGAGTGAAGTGACATCGCGGCATCACTCGCAAAGGGAGTGCCGAAGAGTTGCCGCCAGAAACCTGCTTGCCTACACATTTACCGGGTATAGATGTATTTCATGTGCTCGGAATATCAGAGCGAGTATATAGTACATGTGCGTGTGTTGTACACGAATAGACTGACGGACCACCCCGTTGGTGAACGATCGTCGCTCGATCCTCGTAAATTGGCCGCCCCCTCATCCATCATATAGCAGGGACTTGCGATGTCGTTTGTGTCGTTGATCGCCTGCACCGACTCGCTCGCCGAGGTCTTGACAATATACTCGTGTATAGGTATATATATGGTACACGGGCACACACAAGCGCGGTATACAAAATACTCTGAATGCATCAAGGCTCTTTGACATTTTTTCAGTTTTGCCTTTTCCAGTTTCTTATCTCTCGCTTCGAAGGAGACCAAAGGTTTTTTCGCCGCGCTCGAAATTATTAATTAAGTAACCTTAATTAGCAGATGCAAGAAAGAGATAATAATTATTATTTTTGAATAATTACCAAAATAAATTGATTTAACTCAAACGGCCTTTTTCTGCATATTCTGGTTCGTTAAAATGAATACTTTAAAGTACGTTAAATGAACTTTAGTTCGGCGAGGCGTTCAATTGTAACATCGGATAATACCCATGTACGAATACGTTCATCAAGCGAAGAATTGGTGTAATTATTTGAAAAATGCATTACATTCGATCGTTGGAGCGTACACGAAGCTACGGCGCGCGATATTCGCCGATGCAGCGCATTGACGTATACGTGCAATTGATAATATTCTTCGCGAGAACATTGCAAGGCAGCGCATTCAGAGCAGCAGCACTGCTCTTTGAGCAGAGCCAAAGAAAGAACAGCGACTCATCAATCTGAAAACCCGAAGAGAGCCGAGCAGCTCGGTTGTATGCTATATCGCAACGCGTTTTATTCCAGTATCGGACAATGACTACATCGCTCGTTAGTGCTTCCGTTTATATTTATCGATACACAAATGCCACGCCGAACAATAATCGGTACGTTCTAATGGAAAATCCAACTAGAAACGAATTCGAATCGCTGTTTCGCACTCTGAATGCGTGTAATATTTGTGTTGTGACTGATGCGTTGCTCGCGTATAACAAATCATTTTAGTGCCTATACTGTGTCATAGCTCCTAATTATTCATCAGAATGTATAATCTTAATTTCATATATTTTAGATCGAAAATGTTCATGCATAATATGTATTGTTTAAAATAATGTCATGCTCGTCGATTCGCTTCTGTAAGGTTTGTGGTAATAACGATATCTATCGTTCATTGGGTTTTTCAATTTTAAGAATTCCATACGTGGGTATCACGAACCATGCAACTTGATTCGATCATACACACATAGTGTTATCTAGGCGTACGTATAATAGATATATAATGCGAGCGTCAAGAAGCAGGTTTTTTTTATTTATTCAACCTGCTACAGACACGCGATCGATTATCCTATCTGTGAAACAGTGTTAAAAGGAACACACATGCATATAATATAATATACTATGAAAAGCTGCTGCTGAGCTACGGATTCCAGAAAAATCGATATTATTCGAAGAAAAATTTGATAATAAGAGAATGTCTAATCGATGGACAAAATAATTAGTTATATGCGCCCTCTGCTTGAGCAGGCTCAAGTGGCAAATTCTGAACTTCGCGTCTACGGCTGTTCAAGAGTATCTGTCCGAAGCCCAATTTAGTCAGTGCACGTTTGAACGCTGCATCGTGAGCAGCCAAGCATGATCGTCTCGCCTGCTGCAAGTGATTATTTCAAAAAAAGTGAATATTATTATATATTGTAAGCAACTGTGTGTTTCGTGAGACTGCGCGGAAAAATGTCTACATCCAGTGAAATCCAGCGACAGTTTCCAAGGCCAACGGAGGCGACGGCATTGATCATACCCGCTAAAAATATATCCAAGAAACATTAGACAAATTGACGAATTTACGAGAAAAGGTCAATTGGGAGATCGAAGATGACTGACACAAATTACTTCGCCAACTCGATCCCTTAATCAGCTATTGGAAGGCTGAAGATTCTAACCTCGGGTACAATTTCCTGACTAAAGAATATGAGGATAGTCTCGTGCATATCAATAGTATACACGATATCCGTGAATTTTCTCCCATAATGATACATTGGAAGGGCCAACATCCTATTCTTAGTGATATCTTTCAGCCCGAAGAAATCGAGCGTCTTCTCTTGGATTCTATAAATTGCAAGTATGGAAACCACTCCAAGTTTCAAAGAGAACGATTCATTATTTTCGTGTCTCGTAGTGGCTACAAGAACGAGCCCAAAGTTGATAAATATGGCAAACCATTGTTTCGTCATACAACAGCTTTGCATCTCGCGGCTAGGCTCAGGTTTATTCTCAAGGACCTCGCGATCCGTGAGATTTTTAACATATACAACATATTAGATTTGAATTATGCCGACGAAGAACGTGGATTGACACATTTCCACATAGCTTGCATGTCTGGCCTTACCGACATCGTTGAGAAATTCCTCGATCTTGGGCAGGACTCAATTGTCGAGAGCAAAAAACGGTTGATCCACCGCTACATTTGACTCTGCAATAAGAACACGTGATCGAATTGTTGATGAGAAACGACGTGATCCAAATTTGGCCAACATCAATGGATTGACACCTTTGAAGTTCATTTACAATTCAAGTGAAGACGATGATGATTTGGCGAAGATATTGTTCAAGTTACTGTTAAGAAATGGCGCAATCCGAATTTGACCGATGCAGAAGGATGGACACTTTAGCACATTAATTGCGAGAGTTACGACGATGATTATTATGACGTGGCTGAGGTGTTATTCGAAATGTGTGACGAAAAAATCAAAAGGTGCAGGTAGACACTCAAGACAGGTCGGGTAACACACCATTACATTTGGCTCTGCGCAACAACAGCAAGAAGATGACCGAGTTGTTACTGAGACGAGGCACAATCCGAATTTGGTCATCAAAATCAGCGATGAAAAAAATCAGTTGGTGCAGGTTTCTGTCGCGAGTCTCTGGCTGGATGTGGTCGGTGTACTTTCGGATCATGGAGTGATCTATCCAGCTTCGTTTTCCCGACCTATGATGATTTCCATGAGCTGTACGTCTAATTTCACGAAAAATTGACATTAAAAATTTAATTAAAATTAAAAGTAACACCCGGCATTTTGGCCGTCATCTAGAGTCTAATGACTTTTTTATGCCAAAAATAATTTTTTATTGATCAAAATCGGTATATATGCAGGATCATTCGAATAATGATTAAACGACGCACTGACATGCTAAAGCAGTTTAATAATTACTATCTAATAAAATAAATTAAATCGAAAAGAGAAAAAGATTTATTACACAGAATTTTTTGGGTGAATTCTTTAACTATTGAAAATTTATTTTTGAAAAATGAAGCTTTTTCATAAAAGTTTATGCCTCGGGACGAGGTTTTTTGACACATAAATAGGGAGCAGTTTTTTGCGACCTTATAATAATTTTAAGATTCGCATTGATAATCGTAGCAAATGATTTTATAAATGTAATTTTTTTTTTAATGTACAAAAGCAAATGAAAATGTTGTATACGATGGAGCGAACGGGTGAGCGAAAAGACTTAAGGGGTTTTTCTTTAGTACGGACCTGCTAAATGAAAGTGAATGAAATACTAAACAGCTCATTCATCACTCTTTCGCTTTGGCTGGCATACGTGAAATCTGCTTTCGTAACGGCTTGCCCACAATGCTTTTCTATTTTATCACTTATAAGCTCTGAATTATTATCTCGTATCCCCTCGCCTGCTTTAATCCCGTTCTGCAGTTTTTATGTTGATACAGGTGTCCTTTGAGTCAAGATCTATTGTTTGTATAGAACCAGATCATTTTGAATGCAATACTCGTGTAAGCTCTTTTTCACTTAATAAGCGTCAGTACTTGATATTGAATACCCTTAACAAATTTTAATTCACTTAACATCTTCGTGTGTTGAGTAAAATTTTTAAAAAATGCTTATGTGTCAAAGAAGGTTGAAAGAATAACTATTTTCTTAATATTTTTTGGATGATTAAAATAAAAAACTTGAGTAACCCTTATAAATTATAGTTTCTCATCATCTTTTGTGACCTTCATGATGATTGCGAATTAGTTTCGGGTGAGGCAATGAATTTCTCTTGTAGTATGCCATGATAATTTCGATGAAACCATTGTGTAGATAAAGTAATACCTAATTTATAAACTGTAAAAATGAGATTTACTGAAGATTTACAATGAAAAGTACGAAATTCTCTTCCTTTCTTAAAAATTGGAGCTACAAGTGAACAAATGTTTTTCGATTATGTTTCAAACTATAATCGATAAGGTGTTAAAAATGCTGGCTAACCAAGACAAAAATATAGTTATCGATTGCACATGATTAGGCAGCAATTGATGGCATGAAATAGGCAGCTGATTTTAAGTTGAAGAAAAATTAATGAATGACGAAAATTATGAGAAGAAACTCTATTTCAAAGTCATTGTGTTTATCATATGAACGAGGACGAGTGATTAATAGAACAAAGTATAAAGAGGACAACGAAAAAAAAGGATCGAAACACATATCAATAAACAATAAGTCAAACAACCGATTCAGAGATATAGATTTTCCTTATTGGGTGGTTGATCGTATCAAGGACCCGGATTTCAATGAGATAGTACGGGACGGAGAATAAATGTGAGGCAAGAATGGCGTCATGCTCGGCACTCGCTCTTATTGATGAAGCTACTTAGATTGTTCATTGATCGAGTCGATCAGTATAGTTGCAGTGTAATGCCCGACGATGCTCTCTCGAGAGCAGAGCATCGTCCGTCTCTCCAATCGCCGCGAATTGTGTTCGATTACGTACACGTGCTGCAACATTAATCATAGGTAGTTGGAGAAATTAGTTGTGTAACCGAGTTTATTTTGCACGATGAGTGTATGTAGGAGTACTTGCGTACATTCACACGTACTGAATTGAAGGACTCGAATAACTCGAAAATTTTAAAAGAAATCAAACTTTTATTCTTAATATCAAACACCTAAATATTGATTTTTACAATTTAAAATGAGTGATAATAGTAAGTTGCTGAAAAGTTAAATGTTTCCATATGGTAGTACCATCTACGAAACAAGCATTTATCATAAAAATTTCTCACCTCATAAATCAATATAATTTGTAACTCACACACCCACCGTTAAGTGCACAAGTTTGAAAAAGACTATTCCTTCAAAAATTGTTTGGTTCTCGATAATACTTGCTTTTAGAAATGAAGTGCTCAGTTTTTAAGACGCGTTGCACACGTTGTTCACATGCTTGCTCACTCTCGATCTTGACAAATGGTTTCGGACATTATCCGTAAAATTTAGGATACACAATTATTACGACTGTCGCTTGTCACGCACAGAACAGAGCCTGAAAGAGCCCCTACTGCGATACTCGGCCATCTACGTCAATGCCTTACGACTTGTGTCCCGTTGACGATGTTTAAGGACATTAAAATACTAAAATGACCATAACTTGTACTGTGCATTGGCAGGTTACTTGAGACGGTATACAACTGCACTGGCAGTCCATACAGGCGCGATCTTTTTCCTTTGTTGACGTACGACCTTGTCATCTCGCCGTCCGTAATTCTCACGGCAACGCGGGAGTAACACCTGTAAATAGAAAAGTAGCATTGACAGACTGTGCTGAAATTGCTTCTATTTTATTGCTTTCTTTTTGATTTTTTCATACAATATAAGAGAGAAGACGAGTAGCGTGATCGAAAAATAAACTTTAGTGACAAATATACCCCTGAAAAACATAAAAATGATTTTATTCTCAATCGTTCATGTATTTTAGAAGTTTCCTGTATTGATATTATTTCACAAAAAATAAAAAAAATCAATTGCATAGAATTTTCGAAATTAGTTTCTAAATTAGTATTCTTTTTTCTCTTCAAAATGCTACTGAAACTTATTACTTTCAATGTTCAAATGTTCTGTAATAACTGAATCGAAGTATGTAAAATTGATTTTAACATTTTTTTTATCAACGGCAGTAAAATTTATGACCCTTGAAAAATATCGTACATTCGCGAGGAGAAACTTTGAAAGAAACAGCGTCTAACTTTGACAATAAAAAGCCCGCATTGAATCAGAAGGAAAGGGGGTACATTAATGATGCGTTAACCATAAAATTTGTAAACCATGAATGGTATTAAAAAATAATAGTTGCATATACATTTTATTTTAAAATAGAAACAAAACGATGAATTTTGATCGAAAACTGAAATTTAGAATTGAGCATCAAAAGTTTTAATTATGATTGATACTTTTTAGCCTCCACCACTAGATGGTGAGTACCTTTATCTAGAAAGCTGCAAGTAGGTAAGTAAAAATAATTGTATAAGTCAAAGCACGGTTCTGGAAAAAAGAATACTCTATTTCCAAAATAATTTATTTATAAATGAAAATTTTCGTGAACTTTACATAGATAACAAATAAAATGTTGAACGAAACATTTGTTTAATATTTACCTAGATCCAATGACCCTTTGATATCCAAAAAAACTTTTGATTGACCCGAAAATAGCCATAAAATGTTAACCATTACTACCAAGAGAAGAAAAATATTTTATATTTATAGATTTTTTTTAAAATTATACTTAAATTTGGTGCAAATGCAGTTGATACACTTAAATTTTATGTAGATAAGTATTTGCTATCGAAAGATTGTGTGGCCAGTCATCTAAAGAGACACACACGAGTCATGCTGCGTCACGTCTCTTTGAATAGTTGAGAAGCAGCGTGCATAGCATCAAAGACTGCCCAAGAGTGCAGCAAGAGAAAGAGAGCGACAGAGAGAGACATAGAGAGAACACCTTACATACAGACCTTACAAAATATAGTTCCAGTATAGCTTAGTGCTTCCCACCCTTTGCCTCTTTTCTCGAGTAGTGCGCCCTTTTATATTCGTTACGACTCCTCGCATAACAAAGTGAATGGGTGTATTATGCTCAACGTTTCCAGTGCTCATTTGTTCCAAGAGACCAATTAAAATGTGGTTTTGCCACGTGCTTGGAAAAATGAGTTGCGGTGGTGGTCGTCATTACGCTGTCTCATCTAACCGCTTTGAAATTTGCATTCATCCGTAATTGGATGAATCGATTTTTCAACCACTTTTTTCGAAAAAAACATCAAGGGCTTCAATAAATCTTCGTTTAGGATGCGATCGCTAGAAAAAGTTCAAAATTGCTTTATTTTTATTGCAATTAAATTTGGTGTGATATTTTTCATTATGAACATATCCAACAAATTAAGAAACAAGTGCATCAAATAAATTATACAAGAGTCATTGAAATGATCGAACTTAACGCAATTCGTAGGCATTATGGTGCGTATTATATAGATGAGATATTTTTTAATGCTTTTCCAACCAGACAATGATGCTTCCCGACTGAAAATTTACGTTTCATTTAATCTAAAAAACGCGTCTTCTCCTCTCTAGCTCTAAATTTTCGACGTGCGAGCTGCGAGCATTGTCATTCTATTCATAATCTCTCGTTTCCTCGTGAAGTCCCAGCACCCCATAGACACATTATTCGATGTTACACATCCCTTTACGTTAAATATTCTTACTTGTTCCGCGTTATATATATGCGCGGTATACATTTCCGTATATTTATTAGGACGGAATGGATCAGACTGTATTACGCGTTGTACTTGTCATTGTGGCTTTGCAATGGAGATTAGAAAGGCCGCAATTCATAAACTCTATAATATTATGCCCTATGATAGGCTGCCACTACTAATAACGTCTAATAATCGGTCTCGCACTTTGCACCAGCGAACTTGTACAGAGGCGACGTTTTGGTGGCTTTCGTACAATAGACGATAGTAGAGTGAGAGAGCGAGAACGACACTAACTGACTATAATACATTCATCTATGTGTGCAGTATTGACTGATGCGTGCGTTGTATACACATTGTAACGGGGGAACTTCACTTTGCACCAGCGAAAAAGCAAGGGTAGCGACCCCCGCAGCGTCAACGGATTCGCCACGGCCAGCTGTGTGGCACCTCCGCACTTTTCTTCTCTTCTCTTATCTGAGTTCTTTTTTTCCACTATTCAATTTTTCATTTTAGTATTTTTTTTCTCGCACCGTCACACTCTTTTATCGTCATGGAAGACTCTTTATAATCGATCGGCTATTTTCTTTTGTCACCCTCTCATGTATTGTCATTGAGCTCACTATCTACAGTGCGGACGGCCTGTTGACAGACTATCAAAACATATAATAACTGAATAATGTGCAAGTTAAATATGCAAAATCATTTAATCTGCGAAACGCTGAGCTCCAATTTTTTCTGTACATTCACTTATGATTCAGCACGTGAACTAATCACAATCATCATTGATTTAATGACATTTAGTAATGACTAAAGTTTTAATATGATTTTACATTTTTATGAGCTGTGTATAAGAATCGAAAGCTATTAAAAAAGCTTATGCAATTTTTCATCTAATTTATGTACTACCGTAATTTTATTCCAATATGCTGTAAGATTAAAAATTTGATACATTAAGAAAGGAAATTTATTCGTTTACGATGAACTTCAACTAGCTTTTTTGCTTTACTCGTTGAATTGACTATAAAATTTGCAAAAGAAAATTTTTGTCATATTTTTATTTTAAAGTTTGATGTGATAAAAAAAATTTAGGGCAAATAAATCATAACAATTGACATTTTTTTAAATTTTATGTTATTTTGTGTTTATTTTTATTGCATGATACACTGGTAAATTTGCACGATATAAAATAATCATTTAAAAGGTTTTAAAATAAATTACCATTTTAGCGGTTTCACTGTTACCATTAAGTTATAAATACAAGGTGCATTTAAAATAGCCTAAAAATAACAATTGATATGTTTTAAGAAATTTAGACTAGTTTTTAACCAATTTCAATCCAATAATGGAACTTCAAGAATGGAAAAAACCGCTGCCAAGTTATTGGCAAAGTGCTTCCTCATTCTAATTTTTATTGTATTATAATAAATATTAACCTAATAGTGGATACTAATAAATTTAAAAATCTATAAAAAATTTTTAAAAGAAAGTAATGGCCTGGCACATTGTCGCTGTACGCGCGCTTGATCTTATTTTTAGCCGCACGCACGCGAAATATACTTGTACGTTTGTAACGACGATCAATTTTTAAGTCCCGTTTTCTATCTATTTGGTCTTAAATTAAAACTTGACTGCTCTGCTCTCATGATGACAACAAAAATTGAGATAATTCCGGCAATTATACGTGAAAAAATGAAAAAAAATTTTTTTTTCAAATTTACAAAAAAAAATTTAAAAAATCGAAAAAAATTTTTTTTTCCCCGTGTATTGCCAAAAACCTTTTTCTAGCCTCATTATTACTACAAACGACAATGAATGTAATTGAAAAATTCCGGCAATTATACGTGAAACATGAAAAAAAAAAAATTTTTTTTCGAATTTATAAAAAAAAATCGAAAAAATCGAAAAAAAAAATTTTTTTTCCGTGTATCGCCAAAAACCTTTTTCTGGCCTCATTATTACTACAAACGACAATGAATGCAATTGAAATTTATACAATCTACCATAACATTTTCGAGATTTTGCTTCGGACATACGTACATACACACACACACACACACACACACACACACACACACACACACACCCACACACACACACACACACACACACACACACACACACACACACACACATACATACATACGGACATTTGTTGAGAATTCAATCTAGTTTACAAATATGTAAACCAAATTGTCCTACGAGGTCTGGTTCAAAATCTCGTTTTCGAGCCTATCACAGAGCTTCCTCTATGAGGAAGCAATATGTATGTCGATATCGATATAATATTATATCGAAAAATTGTATAAATTCATCGATGGTTCTATTCCCTTCAATGAATTAAGCCCTAAAAAGATCAAACCAAAAGTGTCAAACCGAAAAGGTCAGTTCAGAAGTTAGGTATACTTTTCTGTAACGAACGCGTATTTTTATAAAAGTGATGGACACAAAAGTCAGCTCCTTAAACGACTGCTTATTAGTTGACTTACTTATGACTCAAGTCGAAACGGAATAAAGTACATCTACGGTCGAAATAGCAACTTTTTTAAAAATACGATGTAAAAATTAACAAGGACAAAACGCGACTTGAAAGTTACTAGTTAAAAAAATTATTGAAAGTATATTTAGGTGGTAATATGCCCCAATTATACAGTCAAATAATGTTCATTAAAAAAGTGGTTAGTATGTGTCAAGTTCTAATGGTTCTCTCAAGTCCAAAAACTTTTTCGTTCGCCAATAACTAACCATGAAATGTTAAGCATTAGACTTTCAAATAAATTCTTTATAGTATAAAAAATATATTTAGAAACAGTCAGTTGCATTCTTCTATGTAGCGCCATCTATCATATATTTTGTAAACCATACATTTTAAATTATAAAATGTTTAAAACATATTTAATCTAAAATTGTTTATACAAACAAACAAAAAGTTTGAAATAACATTTTCATAATAATAATAAAACTTCATTTTTTCAGCTTTACACTTTTTTTCATGTTTCACTCTGTTAATCTGAAAAGAAAGTAAGTAAATTTATAACTTAACCCGTTAACGCCCAGACGGACAGAATTTTTATTTCTTTTGTAGTGACCAATAAAATCATCTTATCAGGGCGAGAAAAATTTTAGAGTACTCATTTTCGATGTAAAATTTAATGTACTTTTCGAATATGAGTTTATAATTGACCTACGATGCATATTAAAAAAGTTATAAACCAATTATTGCAAAAAACACGATTTTGAATCCTGAAAAAAAATTTTGATTCAAATTTTTTTTATGAAAGAGACTTTGATCGTGGCCAATAATACCCAAAATTGTGGAATAACGACCTAAAGTTTAAAGTACCGTAGGTGGGATTGGAAAATTCAAGATGGTGGACACCAAAAAATACACTTTTCCAGAAAAATGTACTAAAAACCTTTGGTATTTTTTACTCGTAAACGATCAACTTTAAGAAAAAAAGTTACTCTACAAAAAGTGTTTAAAATCATTCAAAGATTACGTAGGAATTTTTTCAGAATTTTTTGAAATTTTTTGAAAATTTTTGAAAATTTTTGAAAAATGACCGAATTGCACTATGAACAAAAACATTTTTTTAATTCGTAAACGAACAACTTTAGAAAAAAATGTTACTCTACAAAAAGTGGTTAAAATCACTTGAAGATAACGCAGGAATTTTTTTAGAATGTTTAAGAATTTTTCGATTTTTTCAAATTCGGTCATTTTTCAAAAATTTTCAAAAAATTCTGAAAAAATTCCTGCGTAATCTTTGAATGATTTTAAACACTTTTTGTACAGTAACTTTTTTTCCTAAAGTTGATCGTTTACGAGTAAAAAATACCAAAGGTTTTTAGTACATTTTTCTGGAAAAGTGTATTTTTTGGTGTCCACCATCTTGAATTTTCCAATCCCACCTACGGTACTTTAAACTTTAGATCGTAATTCCACAATTTTGGGTATTATTGGCCACGATCAAAGTCTCTTTCATAAAAAAAATTTGAATCAAAATTTTTTTTCAGGATTCAAAATCGTGTTTTTTTGCAATAATTGGTTTATAACTTTTTTAATATGCATCGTAGGTCAATTATAAACTCATATTCGAAAAGTACATTAAATTTTACATCGAAAATGAGTACTCTAGAATTTTTCTCGCCCTGATAAGATGATTTTATTGGTCACTACAAAAGAAATAAAAATTCTGTCCGTCTGGGCGTTAACGGGTTAATGTATTTTTTATTTCATTCAACATTCATTTAATCATTTGTTTTGATCGAGAATAGATTTTTTTGATGGAAATAGACTACAATGATTGTTCATGATATTGCTTTAAAAATTCAATTTTTTTTATCTCACAAATAAATATTTCTTGTAAAAAATGTATGTATCAAAAAGCTTTTATTTTTTAAGGTTAAAATATTTACTTTTTCAGATGATTTAATCAATTCTTCATATGTAAGCAAAACTAAATTTTCAAGAAAATTAAATGTGAATTTCAATCTTATAAAAGCTATAGAAGTTATCGAGAGTTGATTCCTGCTTTATCGATCAAAAATATATTCACTATTAATTTATCATTTCGGTAGATGTAACTTTATCATCAGCAGCTACAGTATCATATGACAACCATACTATGGTATTTTGGTGCGTTTATTGTTCATTTTTAAATAACATTATATTTTAAAAAAAAGTAAGAATAAACTCTTGAATATTCCGTTCTACATTATAAAATAAGTCTTTTGATTATTTATATGTTTTTTGTGAATTAAAACGTTAAAGTTTTAAAAATGTTACTACTAAACTTCAAGGTATTGAAGCCAGTGTATTTGAAGAATTAATATTTATTAGATAAATTTGAACATTCATTATCATGCTTTTGGTGCAAATATTTAATTATTATTCTTCATTTTATATCATTTAAAACCATTCATTTTAATAGTTTCGTAAAGGGGCTCTATTTCAGATTTTAATTTATCTTATATTCTTATCTTTAAGATTCCGATTATCTCGAGTCATATACCATTGTTTTTATATATGTAAACAATTTCAATATTTATTATACAATGTGTTATAATAATTAATATATATGTCTACTGTTAACTGCTACTAATACGTACTGATGGTCACAAATACTATTTATCAAAGATGATAACTTAATTCATTAGGAATAATTTTTATGAATTCAAGATATTTTTCAATGTGAATTTTTATGAATAACAAGATTATTACAAGTCTACAACATTTGTTATTTCCATGGAGTTTCACCTCGCCATCATCATCATAATTATTTTTACAAAACCTAGATGATATCAATTCCAATTCTGCATCAGTAAGTAAGCCACTTCAATATTACTTTTTGATATTATTTATGTTTTGTACATATTACAATTGAATATTAATGATATACTTTTTATAATGTTCTTTATTTTAAATACTTCAAACGATTTTTTAAATGTTGCTTACGTTAATAACGTTCTGAATATATTTATATTTAATATATACCAAAAATAAAATGACATTTGTTTGTGCAATAATGTGTAAGCGAGTGATATTTTAAGAATGCCCTTAATGTAACAATCAATTTGACTTCATAAACGAAAAAATCTATAACCATGTTAAAAGTTTTAACATAAAAAAGGGAAAACTTCAATTTGAAGACTTTTTAAGTATTGTACGATTTTTTTTGGCTATTTAGTATTGAAAACAGAATAAAACCAGCTAAAAAACAATTCACAACGGAAAATTTCGATAGTCAAAATCGTAAATTCTGAATCTCCATAGCTCGATCAGCTGGAGTTATTGTGCAAAAAAAATCGACTGCTGACTAAAGCACATCGTACGTGGTAGCAGATACAGAGTGCGCTCAACCGATTTGATTGCGTGCGCTCCGCGTACTGAGGTAACGTCAGCCTAAGTAGCGGAGAACATGTATAATACGCACACGGATCGCACCGTGAGTAGCTGACGACTCGCCGGGTACTACTACAACATTACTCGCGAGCGATGTATATTGGCGCGCGCTCGGTGGGCATTCAGTCCGGCACTAAGAGCCGGTCCGTTCGGTCGCTGGTTCGCGCCGCTCACCGCCCACGGCCTGCCGCACACTCGCAAAAATTTCGATAGGACGCGATCGATGCCTCTCTGTTTTCGTTTATATTTATATTTGACGTGTGTATATGAGTGTCGGGAATTGTGTGAGGAAAAAATCGACGATCGCCTCGGCTGTGTGAATAGTGTATTTATTTTTGTGTCGCTGCAGCTGTTGCGGCTTTGAGCTTCTTCGCCAAATAAAATCACACATTTCAAAATCAAGTGGCGTCAATGCAGACGATCTTCGGTACATTGTGATCTGCAGAGGCGATGAATTCAAAAGTACAATTCCGAGTCATGTGACAATTGAAATATCATTGAATTTAGGTACGCCACACGTATTCATGCATCTATTTAAGTGCTTCAATATATACATAAACGACATTGTTGCGGTGTATTGATACCCATCTGTTGCCGTCAACAAGATTACCGATTAGATCAGTATATCGTTTTCAATTCGGCTTATGAGTGCGATTTATTGGAGCTTGTAATTGAAACAATTAATTCTCAACTTCTTTACATTTGCATCGGTTTTATGGGCATTGTTTTCTTTTTTACTGAGTTATTATAAATTAATGATTTTAAATGTGTTAGTAGAGTAGAAAACAAACCCAATTCATTGTAATTTTAATTTTCAATGATTTTAAATCACTACCTTTCCTTTTAAGTGGATGGATTTCTTTGATTTGTGAGTGATATAATATTATCGTTGATACAAAGGAAATCACTTATGATAATTTTGATACATAACACTTTTTTATCGCATTTTCATTGTATGTGTATTTAAACAGGGCAAGTAATTCAATCAAAATTATCTTGTCATAATCGAGTTAGTAATTGTATACGTGATATTAATAAAAATGAATCGTTGATAAAAGTTACCCTTCTACAAGACATTAAAAAAATAGTTTACATGCCTAGAAACATGAAAATATTCCATGCTCATTCGTTTTTGTCTTTTCTAATTAAACTACAAAAACACATTCAAATGATTATACTTTCGATCAACACGTGTACCGATTGCAGTACGAATCGTGGTCACAACAGCAACATAGCAGCCGCGCTCCCACCCTTGCTCTGTCCTTGATAGATCTCACATCTCTCGTATATGTACATAACGAAGTCACTCTCTCGCGTGTAATGACCTTAGCGAGCGTTTAAATGCTACTGTGCTCGCTCTCGCTGTGTCACAGGTGGCGCATTATTACGAAACTCATCAGAGTCGTGGCCCGTTATAATTGATTTTCATCGCATTGCATTTCTCCGTGTAATTCGGCTCGCGCACGGAAGCGTCGATTTTAATAGTTTTTCGAGCGAGGCAGCGAACTCCGGAGACTCGTATATAGCTTGCAGCGCACGATTGTCAAAAATTATTATTCGATTGCGCTCGGTTGCACGCGCATACTTTTCGAGTCCCCAGAGCACCGAGCATCGTCGCTTCTGCGACAACTGACCCTCTCTCGCTGTTCAAATGTTACATTTCCTTTTCGGCTATACCGAAAGGCCTCCTCGGTTTTCGTTTAACGATGGTATTATATGCACATTATAGCTCACTGTGCTTCCTGCTGCGAGTATATATACGAACGATATATATAGCATTGTACGAGCGCTTTTTGGACCTCAATGCCGCGACAGAACCTCGAGAGTCCCGAGAAAGAGAGAAAGGGAGTAAAAGAGAGAGAGACAGAGATGCGCTACTGTAGTATGGTATGTTAATGACACGATCATGAAGCGTTTGCGCTTCGCTGAAACAAGCGCGTGAGCGTGACTGATATTATGCCACCGCGCGAGCGCTGACGAAGATATTAAGAGCAGCACCCCGCGCACTTTGTAATTTGCAATTCACACCGTATAATAAAGATACTATCGAAAAGTGATGACTTTTCAATGCATCAGCCCCTTCAAACTCTCCGCGTTTGCGTCAGTACAGGCGAAATAGATGCCCAGAGGGGCTCGATTTTCTCTCTGCATTACCTGCGATATAATGCACTTAATTAGAACAAATTCCCGAGCTTATATTTATTCGGAATGCACTATATATTTCACTAATTGATTATATATTATAAAATGCTACTTTTTCTATGCAATTATGTAATACCTTTTGGTAATTTAACGATTTGAATGGAAAAGAGCGTTTTCAACGCCTCGACAAAACTATATCACGTGAAAATTCTCATCAACTGCTATGTATTATATGGAAAAAAACGCGAATACGTTTCCGAGCCACTAATTTCAATACAATATATTGTCCTCGCTGGGGTCTAGCCTCTTTGCGGTATTTCGTCCTAGTTCTCATTCAATATTATGATATTAATTTTCACCGTAATTGTGAAAAATTGTAATTATTTTCAAATGGTATTTACGTAACGTACAATAACGTAACATAAATACAAAAATTTTGATAAAAAATTGCCTTGCGAACTGTAAATCGTTTCTTTTTTAACTACGCTGTATTTTTAACAAAAGCTACATTTAATTGCGGATACGCAGCTTCATACTCTTAGAATGTGCAAGGGAAACAATTTATTTCAGAATAATGTCAAGTTTAAGGTGCTTATGATAATTTTCAGCTTCACAATCCGTGACGATGTTTTTTTTCAAACAATAATTCAAACAATAGAGATAGACTTCCGATTAGAATTATTAAATTTAACAACGTCTAAATATGAAGAAAAAATAGTACATGCATTTCTTCGATATACTTAAGCACTGCGGCAGTTGCAGAATCTCAGTAGCAAGAAAAAAAACGAATTACGGGATTGCATTTGATATCGACACGCCAGTTGCTAACAGCGCGTGGCTGTTTCAATACCAAAAAGATTAAACAGCATTAATAATTATAGGCGCAGCAGCAAAAAAATTGCAAGCGCTGCACGTGCCTCGGCTTTGGCTTTTGTCAACATCGTGTGGTGCACATTATTTGCCAAAGATTCATGTCACGCAACCAAAAACACAATTTTTTATTATAGCCACTTTTACGATCGGCGTGCGTTAGTCACATCGAGAGAGCTCAATTATTCAGCTCGTGCAATTACAAAGAAGAAAATTATTCAAGGATAGCCTCGGTTATCGTGTGTAAGTGATATTTCAAGACGATTATTCCGATGCGTCAAGAAAAACGTTCCTCTCGAAGGTTTAAGCGCTACGTTAATCTTGATGATGTTTCCTCCATTGTTATAAAAATCACCCGGTTGCTGTGAACGCGGCCTGCTTATTCAGTCTTCAAAGTTTTACCCTCGTTATGCATAATAGCAAAAGAAATGTTCTGAATAGAGGATTATGAAGAGTTATTACATAAAAATACAGCTGTCGTTGGGCTTTTAAACAAGTTGTATTGCCACAGTGAGATCGGCCTCAGCGGGCTTATAATACTATAAACGGACAATAGTATAACAGACTCAAAGACATCAACAATGGGCCACTTACACTTTTATGCCTGTAAAAGTACCATAAAAATTAAGAGATGAATAAAAAAAGGTCCAAGTCCAGACGATGCGGGACGCGGCGCCAAACTATGTGGAGCTTGCGCGATCCGAAAAAACAGCATTATTATTCCACTCGTCGTGAAATTTCGCCGTACATTCGCACACACAGCGAGCTATCGGGCCCCGGTCATCGTTCATGGAAACGCTTCGAGCATTGCGCCTGCCCGTCGAGGAGGAGAGCTAGCCGCTACACATTTATACTTATGTACTATAGTATACATATTTATAAGTATGTGCGTACGAAAGTGCCTAGTGCCGACGTGTAAAATTGCAATTTCCGTTTGCCACTATACTGCCACCTCCGCAGCTCACTCGCTCGCTCTCTCTCTCTCTCTCTCTCTCTCTCTCTCTCACTCTCATCCGGCAACACTCGCCGCAGCAGCGACATTATATTCCAGCGTGTCGCCGCCGCCACCGCGACTCTTTGCGCGCGGCATTATAACAATGCGTTTTATAATCGCGCGCATACAAGCGACCTGGTCTTTTTCCCACAGACTTTGCTTCTTGAGCGCTGCGACGTCGTCGTCGTCATCGTCATCGTCGTCGTCGTCGTGACTCCCGCCCCGCATATTGTTTCACCAATTACCAACAAACTCTGCAATTAGTAGTCCGGCCCTGCGCATTTTTTCCATCTTTTTTCATATTCCATTTTCTCCGATATGCTTTGTTGGCGCTTTTCGTTGAAGCATTGTCTCCTTCATCGAGCCGACTGCTGCGCGGCTCATTTTCACACGTACGAGAAGCTCGCGATATTATTCCGAGTAGGCTTCGTTTAACGACTTTGAGAAAGATCGGAGCTAATTTTCTCGCTTGCTGATGTTGCAGAGTAATGCGTGATTATAAAGAAAGAGACATTGCAGCCACGAAATAACCGATCGGTTAATGTACGTTTTCATTGAATGTAAAGTTCAATAATTTTTACGATAACGCCCAGTATTTCCATTAAATATTATATTTAATATAATATTATAAACAAGAGCTTATGTTCATTAACGTTCAGTGAACTCGGATAAAAACGCTTAGTATAAGCACTACGTCAAATTATTAGCCTACGTTTATAGTTTGAAATATGAATTTTGCGATCAATTTATCTTCAATCGATTGAAAATTGATTCTTTCTATGAAGCAAATCAAATGCTGCGTTTAAAAATTTTAAGTCCGGGAAAAATTGTTCCTAGTTCAAATTGTGAAAGTGCAGAAATACCAAACTCATGTCAATAATGAACACAATGGTTCAAAAGAAGAGAAAAGAGTAACTCATACCAATCCTATTCATTTTGTTTGTAAAATTTTGGGAAAAGTGACATTCGTTTGACCGGAAATGAGCTCGATTATCACCCTATTTTGTACATGAAAATGAGTACACATTCTAGAAAGTTACTTTATCAATTTGCTAAAAACGTATCTGTGTAAATATATTGCTTCATTGCTTTATGTATTTAAAATCATGAATGGCATGTGATCAATGTTATTCTCATAAATGAAAAATTGTATCTCACAATTCATAAATTAATCAAATCATAGCCTTCGCATTTTAAATATCATACCGCGTATGATATTCTTCATTTTTTATTGAATAACGATTTATTTTCATTTCATTCTTCGTAATTTATACTTGCTATAAAATGTTATTATTGTTTACAAAAGGCATTTGAGAAGTAGTAAAATCAAACAAATAAAATATTAGTAATAAAATTGAAAAACGATAGTTTGGTGAAAAGATTATTATTTCAACATTAATGTATACGATCGAGACAATTCAATTATTTCATTCAATAAAAATGCATACACATTTACTTCTTTTAATTTAAAAATTATGTTTGTTTTTATGAAAATTGCAATAAAAAGGTTGAATTTTCTTAAAAAAACAACGTTATCCTCTTCTTCCATAAAAAATGAAAATTTTAGTGAACTTATTTTTAACAAAAATTTATATGATCATTTCTCATTTATTTAGCGATAAGCTTTATACGTAACCTTCTTGGTGTAGCTCCTTCATCGTTTTCAACTCGTTAAAGATAATCTTTTACAACCTCGATTTTCAAAGGATTTCTTCGGAAAAAGTATATGAATACATGATGGTTCAAGGTCCTTGGTATTACACATTAGGCTATTCAGAAGGTTGAGGTAAAATAATTCATTCAAGTACTATTTCATCAAAAGTCGCTATATTTTCCTAAATTAGTATTTATACAGATGTTATTTTTTGCATTAGTGGTTCATTTGTTTCTTCACAAGAGTTCCATTTTATCATCCTGTATTTTCATTTGGACAGAGGATAAAATAATCTTATTAGAAGCGTAGGTATAGCAGCTGTAGAACTCGATCGTTAAGAGTATTCGTTTTCTTTCTCTATAAGCATATTATACTTTATTCGTTCCCTGCCAAAATTTCACAATCATTTCATTGTATTAGTAAAATATCGATCTTTCATTGAATTTCCGGGAATCATGAAATCTAACTACAATTTAAAATAAGTATTCTATGTGAAATGGTTTTTGGGCGAATATATTGAATTAAAAAAAAAATTATACCCATTACCCGTACTTGAGTTGAGCGATAGCAATGACGGCGTGATGCACAAAGAGTCAAAAACAAAAACTTGCACGACCTTAACCTTGATCGTGGAAAAAATTACACCCGTCAAAAGTCGAATACAGATGTTAAATGATACATTAACAGGTGTCAAACAGTATATTTGGCTTTAGTCAGGTGAATGAATTATTTGCGCTTTTCAGCGAGAGAACATCGCGCAGTGAGTCGAGTGAGCAGCATCGCGAGGTAATAAATTGTCGAGCCTCGCGATAATACATAATAATTGTTTCATTATTTTCCATAAAGCGTATAACAAATTCTTCTCGTATCTTAATCTACGGGAAGAATTGCATGTGTAATAAAATCGAGCTCGCACAGACGTACGCCAATATTAATGAGTGATAAGCGAAGTAGTTAATATTGTGTTTATGTACGGCCGATGGCTCGCTCGCGCGCGCACGTGCCTGGCCAGCCGCCGCGTATTACATCAGTCATTTTCATGCTCGAGTTAGCTGTTAGAAGTATATACACGCAAAGCGGCTCTCGCGCTCTCTGTTTGTCTATCTCACCTTTCGCTCGCTTACTTCGCGCTCGCTCATGCCTATATATATGCATAACAGCGCTCGCGTATACGTATAGGTATACCACGACGCGCTTACACCTTCCCAATAGACCGTATAGTAAGAAAGTGAAAACGCGCGTCTCTTTCGTGCCGTGCAGCTGGCTGCAGATGCACGAGCGGCTCTCCATCAGAGGCAGTTTGCGTAGTCATGGCTCAACGCGAATCGTGAGCAGCGTAAGGTCGATATAATAACCGAACGCGGAGCCGCGAGGTTAGCAACTTGTTCGCGATTGCGTGCAAAATTTATTTTATGTCTTGGCCCATATAGCTGCCACTACTGCTGCTGCTGCTGCTACTTTACGTGCTTGTACTCTATATATAACTGCTGCCCGCGACTGCAGTAGACGCGCTCGCTCGAGTCCGCGACTCTTACGTTAATACAACTTTTGAGCTAGTGTGGCAGCTACCGTTGATGGCACAATTATATCTGTGACTCTTTGGAAGAGTTACGATTCTTGTGATTACCAAGGTTAAGATACAAATATTCAATTAGGAAAAATAAATATTTTTACTAATAATGGAAGATGTAAAATTAAAGATGATCGATGTGTATTTGTTATAAATGTAATTTTAAACATGTGTGATTCACACTTTATCCATAAATAAAAGTGAGCTAAGCGTTTTTTTGTCAAAACCCCGCTGCAAACGCAATTTTCGAAAGTATACCGAAGCGTTTTTCTCTGAACGCATGAAGTTTTTTTCTTTTTGTTTCCCGCTCGGATGGGTATCTGTTTCACAATTGGTTTTTTTTTGTTTCTCTTCCAACTCGAACAGCTTTGAAATATCAAAACACGCGTGCAATTATATAAGTCTCACCAGCAGTTGAGCAGTTATTGGAAAAGTAAAAACGAAACAAAAAGGTTTGCTTACTGCTTTTGCAGTTGGTAAAGTTCATTCGGGCACGAGTGCACAAATATGACAGACATAACAATTCAAGTTAGGGGAGAGAGAGGCGCGATGGCCAGATTTTTATTTTTTCATTATTATTTCTAAAACAATCGCTTAAACTTGCAATCAATGGGTATGACATCTTGAAGAGGCACATTTCAAATAGTATTTTACGATATATTACTCAGATAAATATAAGTTATTTCAGACTTGATCAAATTACCCATGTAGGATCAAGAGCCATTGTATCTCCTACATATTTTTTTCTAAATCAAAGCAATTGGTTTGATAGTAAGTTTGAAACAAAACTTTTTCATTTACATTTTTTGATAGGCACAGCTTTTGACTAATAGTCCTTTATATTTAAAAAATGATTACAACCGCATAATAATGTATAGTGTCAGTGTTTTAGTTACACGCTGAATCGTTTATTTGTAAAATTATATGTATTGTTTGATTGTATTTATTCATAATGTGCCACTTTGCGACCGTGACACTTCCTTGCCCATTGTTTCAAAGTCTATCTGCACAAATAATTTATTTTTGGTGTCACAAACGCAACGCAAACATTGATTTGATTAAAGTTTGACAAATAGGTTGCAACCGCAGCGTGACTTTTCTATCTCAATTTAAAGCTTAAAGTGGGATAATTCGTAAAACGTGTTTCTAACGCAACGCAGCCACTGCAATCGGCACTACGGCTTTTCCGCCAAAGAAATTCGCATGATTAGTGCATTTCTAACATCTGTTAACAGATGCTTACCAGAGATCTAAACTCAAAAGTAAATAGAAATAGAGCTTGCGCAGTCTTTTGAATAAATTTTGTTTCAGCCGCGGAACATCTCGCGGCAGCTGCAGTTCATTGACCCGTGGCTTTTCAAAAGAGCTCGCTCGTTTGGCCCACTGTAAGCGCGATAGTCATACACACATGAATATACGTATTACAAGAGTGTGTTACATAGTAGATAGACAGCGCGTACAGCACTCAGTTTAATTTTTTGAAAAGTTTCGCGGAGCTATATTACGAGTAGTTTTACTCGCACACGGTTTTTTTGTTAAACGGTCTCTAAGGCTTCGCTCTGCGCTCTTTCATCAGAAGAAGCGTAGATAATACATAGTTTCAGTCAACGGAGCGCAGCCGCTGTTACCGCCGCCGCCACCGCCACTGCACTGGTGTACAGCATATCGTAATTTTCGCGAGCGATCGCAGGCCGTAAAATAAAATCGTTATAATACTCTGCGACGACCGTGTGCCTCTCTCGCCGACACGAACCACTTAGACGCACACAAGACTGTGCAATTACGTTTGTGCGTATTCGCGTTTTAAAAGGTCAGTGGGATATGCCCGACGACGACGGCGGCTGATGACTTGTCTCGTCGTGGCTGAATGCTGCTGCAGTTTTCTTCGCGATGCGCTGCAGTTCACGCAACGACGCCGCGCGGTAATGAAACAATTGAGCGAAACGACTACCACGAATGTTTTCAGCTCGTATAATTTTCACTCGAGTCGAGATGCGACAATGCAAACGTGTCGACGAGGTACTTAATAAAGTACGTAGCGTACATCAAACTGCATCTCTTTTCTGTTATAAAGATGTCAATTCCGTAAAATTGCTGATTTTCAAAGCGGTCGTCTGGTGAATCAAGAGTAGACTCATAATCAGGAAATTAAGACGCAGTGTTGTGCTTCTTTATTAACAAAACTTAATAATATCAATATAGGGTTATTGTCCATCTTTAAAATGAAAAATTCAGTGCACGCATTTTGTGATTCATTCAAAAATTAATTCTTTTTCTGGAAAATAAAAATAAAAAAGTTACTCATAACATGATACTTTAAAAATTATCTGGAATATCTTCTTTTTAAATAAATTCCTCTGAAGAGTTGATTCACCCTGTTCGGGATGGTTCACCAGTTTCTTTCGAAGCGTTAAAAAAGCTAATTGTACCCTGCCGATTGCGTGACTCCAAGTATCACTCTTTGTGTATAATTTTCTTAACTTCAGAACGAAAACTTACACTTTCATATTCTCTCACTTTATACAATAATTAATTTTCAATTATATATCTTTTTATTCTCACTAACATTGATAATATTTCATTTTAAGCTTATTGCTTTTGCTTTCGTTCATATTTGAAAGAAAAAAAATTTAATTACAAATTTGCTGTTGCGTTGTTTTGTTATTCGTTATGATCATAGATGTGCAATCACGTAGACTTTTATTTTCATCCTATCGTCTTAGAATGGCGAGCATTCCAAAAACGTAGCAGTGCACTTGTTTACTTCAATTTTGTTTTTTAAAATTTTCTGTCGCATTACGAAAAAACTCGTTATTTTTTGTTTGTTATATTTGTAAGTTAGCTTTAGATAATTCCTGCAACATTACTAGTAGTAATCAAATTTACGGTCATACTGAAAATAATTAAAAACTTAAAAATAACCTGTTTCAAATTAAAAAATCTGTGAAGTATGAACAAAGTTAAACAAAAAAATCATCCCAAATAATTAGCTAGCAGAAAATTATTAATACATCGAGCTCCTAACGACTTTTTAACTCATTCACTTTTATGCACACTGCTGTACGAGTGTATAGAGATCATTCAACCGTACGAATTTCATAAAGAGCAAGAACAATTACTTTTACGCTTGGTAGACCTTGACATAGATGAGTGAGTGTCATTTGTTATAATAAATGGTCATTCGAATGAGATGTTATCTCACGCGAGCTTGGAATCAGAACCAACGTATTAACACTTTTCTCTTAGTTGCACAATCCATATTCAAACACTAGTTTTTTATCCTATGGTTTTTGCTTGATTGGAAGATCATGAATTATTGAGCTACAATTTTTAAATGATATTATTAGTTACTAAAAAGTTCTGGAAGTACCTTGTCTACGTGCTTGTCATTTGATTATTAGTTTCGTGACTGCATAATCATCTATTTTGCATTAAATAGCGTACTTTGAGTGTGTACCTACCCGTGAAATAAGTCAGCGACCGTGTGACGCAAAGTTGGTATACTACGAAATGATTCAACGGGCAAAAATTTGAAGATCTCAATTTTTCATGGTTACGCGAAGCATTCGTGTGCATTGAAAATCTGTTGCCACACGTATTCGAACAAATGAATAAAAAAATTATTTTCTGTGTACAACATCTGTTCAGAAATTTTTTTGGATTCAACGGTGCGCAGTGCAGGTTTATTTGACTCTAACGTTTAGCATACTTTTTTTTTTATTTACAACTGATACGAATCTCGTTACCGCGAGTATATTTCATATTATTTTTGTTCCTACCAGATTAAATGCTACAAGTTCAATAACATAAGTCGCGATTTTCAGCAGATAAAATATTTACATTGACATATTTACATAAGGTTTGTTTAATAACATGCTGTAAAAATAGTTAAAAGAATTTATGTGTCATTTCTCGTTTTATCTCACGAATTATACAACGAGTACTGCATTATTATTATTATGTAATGAAAAAACGATGTTTAACTTTTGTAAATATGCGATCAATTTTATGTAAATGATTTTGAGTTATAATCTCAAAATTAATACGAATGTTGGTGCTTCGATAAAACACATTTTTTTTCAATGTATAATTATATAATAAATTGGAAGTATTCTCTTGGTTTCAAGTTTCCTTCGCTGATATTATCAAATACAATGTAACGCAGGATATTGAGATTTACGAACTCAGATTTTGCATGCATTTTAACATTTAAACTTTTTTAAATGAAATTTGTATTATATTTGATGTTCAATTTTATGTACATAAGATATAAATTTAGCAAAAATGATATCTTACATAAAATCAGATTTATAGTCACCGAAATGATTTGACTTTGGCACTAATCCAGAATGAAAATTTACAAACTTTAAGTTATTCACAAACTCGAGAAATTACTAATTGTCACGTGAATATGCATTTTAATATAAATCAAAGATCAGTACATTGACCCATATTTTCATCAACTGGCTTTCTACGGACCACCAACAAATAGATATATTTTGCTACCCTTGAACGCGCTCATATTCTATCATCAAAGATTTCTTTAGATTTCCTTTAAATATTAAAAAAACTGTATTTTTTGTTATATTCAATTAAACAAATGAAACTCGTACGATTGTTACAAAACTAAAAATTGGCACTGCGCATGAGTTCAACTCAGTTACGTAAGTAAGCGCTCTGATGTAGAATCACGGATAATTACCGATTCATTTTCTCTCTATGAATGATTCGAGCAATAGCTTCTGCAGCGCTAATGAACGAATTGCACATACATATCCTTTGCTAATAAGCTACAGCTATGGATAAGTCAATATTAATTCACAAGACAAGAAAGAAAGAAATATATAGGCAGCAAAATAATGTATATATTGCAGAGAAGAGGCAACGGCTGCAGGTAAAACGTCTTGCGTGCATATATTTGCGAGCTGTAGTGTAAAGATTTTTTGCGGAGCGCGTTGATTTTTGAGCCTAATTATAACGCAAGAGTTGAGCGAGACGCGCGTTGTCCTTGGTGGCAGCATAGCTTTTCACTTCTTTTTATTTTTTATTTATCATTTATTAAAAGATGAGGAAAAAATCTTCAAGTAATATATGTTGAAGCAATAATGCTAGATATGTTTGAATACCTAATGAATCATTAATCTGATCACTTGATTGCTTAATCGTTGCCGATTCAAAAAAAACTTCATGTCCGCCGAGTTACCGTTTGAATGGAAATTATAAGCCAACGTATTTGCGTAAAAGAAATCGGCGTCTTCTGTAACGAATAAAACAATTTGAACAATGAAAATCTCGTATTGCAGGTGACAAAAAAAATTGAAAAGGTGGCGCAGGAAGGAATTCCGCGCGGGTGCAGAAGCAGTTAAGCGACGATGTGGTGGCCGGGTCAGCTGGTTCTGCTGCTGGCGTTGCTGTCGTCCCGCTGGCAGACGGCGCTCACCCAGACCTCGCAAAATCCTCGCCTCGGAGCCGCCGTCAACGTGTTCAGCCGTTACGGTTACCTCAGCATCAGTCTGCGCGTAGTGCCGCGCAACGACACCGACTCCTGGATATTTCGCGAGCCGACTCTCGATGTCTTCCAGAATCCTCAACCGGCGCCGCCCAAGCAGAGCAAGGCGGCCATGGTGTTCGACGGCGATTTCCACATGGAGTTCTGCGACAACGTTAGGCAATTGCTACAGGTGAGTCGACACGTTTTGCTTCCTCGACGAGGAGAGCTCGAGCTGGAATATATAACAAACTTCAACTTTAAAATTTAACCGTATGAGAGCGCAAGTATTTTAAGTTTTATTTGACCATTTTTTGGATATTTTCGGATACCCTCGAATACAATTAACAATATCATAGTTGTTTGGTAATCAGATGTGAAATAGCTGATTGTATAACATTTTTCAAGGCTATGAAGACGAAATTGTTTGATTGTAAATTTTATAAATAAACATGTTAATGGTGTGACACGTATTCGGAGATGAATAGATTAAACCACGAGATATGTAAAATTCAAAACAAACGGCAAGTTCTTCGACCCTCGATTTGTCGTATTTTCGTTTGAACTCATCTATAATATTTCTCAAACAGTTGTCATCGCTCGTTAGTAGATCATGTTGTGAACTATGAAAATCGTTAAATCTGAGTATAGTGAAGAAATAAAAATTTCATATTTTACACAAAAAGTGTAGATAATTGATAATAGTTTTGTTTAATCGTATCGCAAAAAATTGATACAATCAGAAGTATTCATCAGTTATTTGAAAATATAGTAAGTTTCATTGTGTCATTTTTATTTGTATAACGCACTTAAAAATCTTTTCTTTGATCGAAACCAAGTGAATTTGGCTCGCATCATTTGTAGAATTATTATGAATAGCTTATAAATCATTTTACAATTTTTAAACTGATGGAAAGTCTACATTAGGAAACTTTTAAAATAAGATCGATAGAAAATATTTTCAAATGATAAAGCAATGCTACCTAATCACTGTTTTAGTAGTTACTGCATAGTTAAATTCTAATTTCTTTAATGATTTGATCCAGCATCCACTTATTGGTTTCAATCATAGAGAATTTTACATATTCATATCATATACATATTACAAAATAAAGTAAACAGCTATGATCTTAATTTTTAGAGTTTTCATTGCTTTCATTAGCTCGGTACCTCAAGTGGAGTACGATTAAGAACAATATGCATCGGTAAAAAAATAATATTCTTTTCAAATAATTTCAACTTTTATTCATACTTTTAAGAAACATAAATTAATATTTTAGAAAAGAGCACTGTTTGATTTGTCATCGCGAGGTACAATCGCCTAAGTTTTTTGGCGTAAAATTGGAGACAAATGGCATTAATGCTTTGATAAGAGAAAGTGAAAAAAAGCGAGATCTACTATACGAATATCTTACTGACGTGCAGGAAGGCTACGTACACAGATATTGCAAGTCGGATTATTTGAATGAAACAAGGTCGTTCTTGGCTGTGCAAGCTGCAAAGTCTAGAAGACGCCATAAACGGATCCTACAAGCACAAAAATTTGATTTTAAAAATTATTGCTTTTTTTGCAACGGAGTTATAAATGATGGTAAAGGATCTCTTCTCAAAACCATAGATTCCCTAGAGATGCTAGAAGTCTACGCTGCTCAAGTAAATCTCGAACAACAAAATGAATATTTTGACACAATTAAGATACGTCTCTCAACATTACTAACGAATGATGATGTATACTTGGAAAAAAATCCAGTGTTAATCCATTCGAGGTGTTTAGAAATATTTTCCAAGTACCGGCCTCCCGATGCCGCAGGTGTAAAAACTGGAGCTGCAACAGATTTTTTTTCTTTTTGTGTATACTACCTAGAGAAAAATACCCACAGGTGTCAATTTAGTTTACAGACTATTTTAGATGCGTATTCGATAAGGTACGAATTAAAATCTGTCCAACCATACTTTCTCAAAACCATCCATCGTTTGCAAGAGTATTATAACGAAGAAATAGTCATCTGCGATGAGGATTCTCCAGACTGCGTTGTAAATTTCAAAAACAGTGTAGAAAGGAATGATGTATTAAAATTATTGAATCTCCCTCGGGATTTGTTGAACAAAAGAGATGAAATTATAAAGTTGGCGGCTCACTTCATGCTCGAAGATATAAGAGCGGAGAAATATGGAACAGATTGTAAACCTATCAACATGAACTTGATGAAAGTAGAGAAAGATCTTCCCAATAGTTTGCGCATCTTCTTCAATACCTTGATTACCACTTACAAGAAAGACGTGCAGAATCAGGAGAAACAAAATTTACTGCTCAACAAAATGACCACTATAGGTCATATACTTATATCTGCAGTGCGGCCGGAGTCGTACGCATCGTCTCTTTTGCTTTCAATTTCTACCATGTTGGAAAAAAATTTGCCACCCAAAGAGCTAATCACACGTCTTCATAATATTGGACTCTGTGCATCGTACACCGACATGGTTGATTTTCAAGATCGTCTACATAAAGCCGACGTCTTCAGATATGATGGACAAAGTCAGGTTCAATTCGTATTTGATGATTTTGATTCGCTGAAACTAGTGCCAGGATCTTCGTACATGAGTGGTATCATGTGCGTAAAACCTACGCCGCCCACTTCTATGACAGAAGACGTAGAAATTGATGCCAAAGAAATACAGTCGCTTCCTCTTTCTAATACAATGAATTACGAATTTAATAATAAGATACAAGTTGAGGATTTGAAAAAACTGGATTATATTGGAGCGCCGATAAGTATCAAGAGCACAGATTTGTTATGGTTTCTCAATAAAAGCGAGGAACCAAATTATATGGGTTGGCATGCCTTTAAAAGCGCTTGCTTCGACTCGAAGACCAATTCCGAACTTACCAAAGTGTATCCATTTCCTTTTGTCAAAATGTCACGGTTTCCTCAAGAAACTATCTTAACTCTCTTGACCGAAGCGAGACGAAGAACAAATTTGAACGGTCAATCAAAATGCTTTGTAACCTTTCAACCTCGTCGATACGTTCAAGCTATGGAAATTATGGCTGGCATTGATCCTAAAAATGATCCCCTTAACTTGCGCTCGATCACAGTGAATTTGGGAACTCACCAGATCTTGAAATCCTTTCTTGAAATTATAGGCACTATAATGAAGAATTCTGGTTTGAGAGAAGCGCTCTTAACGATAAATACAGAGGAAGAAACTAATGACATTTTGCTAGGAAAAGACTTTACTCGGGCAATTAGAGCCCACTCCATGATTCAGCTGGTGATTGCGCACAAGATCATGACGCACGAAAATTTGGATGACGACGAAAAAAAAATGTTGAAAAAAGCGAGAAAGCTGTACGCAAAGAGCGATGAAGGAGTCACTTACTTTGAACATATACTAAGAAAGCCCATGAAAAAGTTCATGGCCAAGCTCGAGTCGTGCAGTGACGATTCCGAGACGGGCAAACTCTGGATACAGTATTTCAAATTAGTCCTCTTGATGAAAAGATTCATCGAAGCCGAGCGCGAGGGACATTTCAGAAAGAAAGTCGAAACTTTGTTCTGGATTACTCCGACTCTCTATGCCGCTGGTCACCTGGACTGCGCGAAAGCCACTCACTTGTTCGTGCAGACTATGCTCCAGAGTAGACGTGACAGCGAGAGAAAATTATTCGATCAGGCATATTATCAATTCAACAAACTGAAGCGCGGCTATGCATATTGGTCGGGTGTAGCGCCCGACAGATTACTCGAACAAACGCTCAAACAAGCTATACAGGTGTCGAAAAAAGCTTTTCTAGAGGAGTCAATGACCAGCTTCGACGAAAGAGCCGAAGAAATATTTGGCAAAATAAAATTGCTGGAGCTGCTCCACGAAACACAGCTATTTTGTGGCATTAAATTCGAGGAAATGATCGACTGTCAAAATCCGCAGTATCCAGAAGATTCTTTTGAAATTGAAAAATTGAAGGACTTCTTCGATCGTTGTAATATCTTTACCAAAGGTTCTGCTATTGTGAACATACATAATAGCCAAGTTTATGTTGGAGGTATCATTAATGACGTCATAAACGTTGGAAAAAGAGCCATGAAGGAAATACTAATTAGTACTTTTGATGAATTACCAACGGACCAAAAAATTCCTTATAATTCAATATCAGATAAGTCGAAAAAACCTTTGGCATGCATTCCTCAGCAAATTCATAAACGTTTCAAGCGTATGAAAACTTTGTCTCGTTACAATGCAAAAAAGCTCACTACATATGAACTTGCGCCCGTGCCTTTATCCCTGTTCGATATAAATGATATGCACAGAGCCAATCCGACCGAGTTTTACGATAATTTCCTACCTAATTCATACCTGACAACGGAACAATCGCGACAGGCAACGAATATCATCGATGGTGAGTATCTTCTTTGGAAGGTCGACTGGATGCCCGATGCAACGGTGCGACAGATAATAGAGGCCTACGCCGACTACTTGATGAACAATTTCAGCGAAATGCCAACAATTCTATTTTATAAATATCCAAAAAACAATTCGAATGCAGAAATGATGCCGGTAAACTATTTTCGTCAGCAACTTTATGACAATAGAAAAGAAATATTAAATTTACAAGATTACATCGATGAAATATGTCCATTACCGAAGCATGAATTTTTGAGATGCGAGAAAAATAAAACACAGTTAATCAAGATGTTGTACAACGATATGGAAAAGAAAGAATTGGCCCAGGTAAAATTCACTTCCAATGACATCCACTTTGAGATGGTTCAGACTGCGATAGTTTACGCTCGCAAAAGTAAACCAAGACCGATACTTTTAGTTGGAAACGATATCGATATATTAGTAATTTTGGTTCAACTTCGAACGAATTTTGATACAGACGACCTCACGTACATTTACTTCAAAAGAGAGAAGAAAGAAGCATCCTTGTTCTATAAACCTAACTGTTTGAGAAACGAGAAACTAAACGAGATAATTGCGTTTGTGCACATATTTACTGGCTGCTCTACTACGTCTGCTTTTTTCAAAAAGTCAAAAAATAAACTTCTACGCGTATTTTCGATCAACAAATTGAAGAAGCTAGCCGCTCCATTTTACAAAGAAACGACGAACAAGGACGAGTTGTACGACGCCGCTTACACCCTCATCATTGGCATCTACGGCAACGAGGCCGAACTGTATCTCCGCGAAAAGATGCCCCGCGATTTCTCGCTGAACGACCTGCGCTACTTGATGTTTTGCAGAACCGACGTTCTTAAGAGGGGTACTTTCGAAGAGTTGCCACCTACGGAAGGCGCCGCCAAACAGCACGCCCTCCGGACCTATTCCCAATTGCGAAAATGGATTTACCCCGAAGTCGAACCGATCAATTGGGGATGGAACAAATTGAATGGTATTTTGGTACCGGTCATGACGCAGGAACTATTGATTCCTGTTGACTTGCCCATGATGGTCGCTTGTCACTGCGAAGACGGCTGCTCCAGCGCCGAATGTATCTGCACAAAAGGTGGCGTCTTCTGTTGTTTCCTCTGCCCGACATGTCAACAGAAACCTTGCGCAAACGCAAATCCCGATGGTGTAGATTCCGATGGCGCGGATTTTGATCAAGATCCGGATGATTAGTATTTTTCAAAGGAACCGAAAATAGGAAATAATTTTTTTGTAAAAATAAATGTAAATAAATGATTGTAAGATTAGGTTTTCTGAAAAATCTATATGATGTAATTTGTAAATAATTTTTTACATAAGTTAATGAATTTTTAGCATAGACATATTAATAAATTATTTACAAACTCGATATCAATGCTTTTTTATAATTACTATTTACATACATGAAAATATTTGGAATAAATTGTATTTTTAAATAAAATCTCATGACATGTATCTTTCCGATAAAACGCACAGGCCTACTTCCGAGACTTCACGTTCGAGCGTCTGGACAGACCGTGGCGAGCGTTCACCGGCAGCTGGTCAAGAGCAGCCATAGCCCGCCACCTGGGCATCAACGCGTCCTTCATCACAGGCGATCACTGCTACGTGCTGGTGAGGGTGTCGCGTTTCCGCGAGTCCAAGAGATTAGCGGCACTCGGGGCCGACGACGGGCCCGGCGGTCTGCTGCTCGACGAGGCCGTCGCCAGGGAAGCCGAGAGCGTCACCGTCGGCGACCAGGCTAGCGTGCTGCGCTTCGTGAAAAATTTCGGCTCGCACTACATCGCCAGCTACGTGACCGGCAACTCGCTCTTCCAGGTAAGAATCGCGCGACTTTCCGATATATCTGGTTGAGAATCGGATATACGCTGTATGCGCTATATCAATTGGTAGAAAGCCGACGAATCGCTTCATTAGCGGCTAGTTGGCCACACTGCAGCGAGTGAGACTTTTCTGAGATTATTAGGGAATGCGGATGATCAAAGTCTAGACGTGATCGCTCGAAATCGGTGTATCTCTATTCTCGTTGTTCCTCTTTTTTCCTTTTTTTTTGTATTCGCTCAGAGTCGTGGAATGTAACGTTGGCGCTACACACTCGCGACTGCCATTCTCAGCTACCTTGAAATTTCGAAAATCGCCTTTTTAGTTATCGCTGTTGCGAAAGCTAGCTACGCTGCTGCTGCTGAATACGTCAATCGAAACGAGTAAAGTTTTTCGCTCGTCATATAAACGAGCCTGCGGTTTACTGATCTTTTTACTCATCCTGTATCGATCAAAAAACTTCCATTAAATAACAAATATACATGTCCCCAATAATCCTCTAAAAAATCGTGTGGTTTTACGCGAATGATTCTGTTGAAGAGTCGTAAGATCGATAGTGCTTGATTACATGCGGAGAATCATCGACGTTTACACCGAGATGACGTAAATTGTAATTTTTCAAAATAACGAGCAGTAAACAGCATTAAAATTAATGAACATTAAATTAAAGTACCATCACTCGCGTCATTGTTTTACGCGTCAAAGCGTAAAAATACAACTAATTACAGCCCACACTTGCGGCATAGTAATCGTATACAAATCCACGATATTTTCTAACGCTCGAAATTCGAATGCGTAGAGCTTTTTTTCAAAACTTGATATAAGCGCGCCTCACGGCATGCACGATATACTATTATTTATACGTGTTATAGTGTTATATGCTTAGCTTATATAGAGTGATAGTTTGCATCACCACTTTTGAAGCAGGCGAGCTGGAGATATTGCGTAACGTTCTTTATACTGACTGCACAGCAGTTTGCTCGGGTCCGAAACGCTGCAAGGTAAATAAATACAACCAAAAGTCAGCGCTCGCCTTGAATATTTATGCCCGAGGTTCATTGGCTAATTTATTGTCTTCGCCAGCTCTCGTGCAGTGACAAAACTTCTTTATCCTCTCATATGATTATAAACATTATTATATACATTCAATGTAATCTTTCCGGATTGGTTTTTGTATGCTTGATTTATTTTCAATAGTTAAATAGTTGAATAGCTTTAATTACGGTACGCCTGTAAAAAAATAGTTGTTTCCGTTTTTTCTTTCAAATGCTATAGAAAAAATTATCTTATTATTTGTTCAAAACTTACACATTTTCTTGGAATTTTGAATGGTAAAATTTGTGCAATACTATCATAAACAAAAGTCTAAAGTCGTATTGCCTCTCGATGCAAAGCGACGAACTAAATAATCAAGAGCATGCATCGGTCGTTTCCTGTTTAGTTCATGCACAAAGTATGTTCATGCGCCAGTGTAATTGTTATAGAATCGCAACTACGAGTTGAGCATTATAAAGCAGGCCACAATGTAATATGTATAAGTTATAAAAGTCATTAAAGTAAAAATCTCTTAAACGCGATAAATAAAATTTTACTTAATAAATGTGACACGCGTGAATCCTTTTTTACGAAAGTTGTACCGTGTCAAATCTTGTTTCTTGTCAAAGAAATAAGGAATAAAAATTAAAATAATAAAGTGATAAATTACTCGAAGCTCTTAGCAGTATATCGTTAATATTTCATCAGAGAATCCTCATATTTTTATAAAAATCGACTGTAGTTGAAGTAACAAATTTAAATAATTGATGATAAACCTATGAATTAATTAATATTTTTTGTTGTTCAACAACAGGTATTCGTATATCAGCCACAGGTTTATCAGCGAATAAAGGAGCGTCTAAAGAGTCGAGGTGTCTCGGACCTGTCGAGCTTGGAACTGAGCAATTACTTTTCGCCCTGGTACGCAGAGCACATCGGATCCATCCTATCGGCTTCGGGCAACCACTCGGTCGAAGCTTGGGCAGCGGAACGTCTGAAGCTGAAGTACTACATCTTCACGTACGCCTCGTTGCTAAAGCTTCACGGAGACGCGAATCTGCTGCGCCAGCTCGACGGTCTGCTGGGCAACGAGGCTCTGCTGCAGATGCAGTTGAAAACCCTCGCGCCCTTGTTCAAGGAGCCCAAGCGCCGCCAGTGGTTCCAGGAGGTCATCGACAACTACTTCAAGCTCTGGGAGGTCAATATGCGATAGTGCCAGCGACGATTTGCGTGAAACGATGAACGTAAATAATAGCGATCTCGTCGTCGCTCCGTGCACTGATACACAAGTATCACCGCAAGCGCGCGATAGTATCGGAAAAAGTACCACCGACATCCATCGTGTACAAATAAAGCTGGTGACTTTATAGACTCGGAAAGCTGTGTGTGCCGAGTACGCGCGCGGGTGCCAGCGAGATAACGAGATATATATATATTAGAACAGGAGCGGAGAGTAGTTATAGTGAGTGAAAGCCGTGTGTAGCTAGCAGTGACAATTGAAAATTCAAAGAAAACATATATGAGTGTGCGTGAGTGTGTGTGTTTGTGTGTGTTTGTGTGTGTGTCAGTGCGTAGAATAGTGTCCGCATCGGGGCCGGTATTTGACGTCCGAGAGCAGTATCCGAGCCCGGTGGGAATGAACTTTGCGTGACTCTTTAACTGTGTAGAATATGTAATGCGTATCGTAATACGACAGAAGGACTGGAGTACTCGAGTGATCCTCGAGTAATATAAAAAAACCCTTTAACGTATAATACTTGTAAATTTTATCAAACTGTCAGTTGGGATAGACCAACTAGTCACGAATTGCAATGCAGAGGGCTCCAGTCTTAGACAAAGTATTAAACAAAATAGGGAGCACATTTCCAATTCAGGGCTGACGCTTTTTAGATACATTTAAATAATTATATTTATGAATATAATAAATTTATAGATTATATACACATTTATATATAACCTTTACAATATACGCCTACTTTAAGTAGGTTTAAATAGTGCTAATATTATAGTGTAAGACTCATAATTAATAATTGTGCCAGTCAAGGGTAGAAAGATCGTAAGATCGGTACTCTTGAACGCCTTGAAATGTAACATGAAATCGGTTTTTTTCTGTAGAGGTGTATCTATATCATTCAACAATTAAAATATGTTAATTGACTTGAACTTGATGATACTTAGAACGCTCATTCGCTGGATTCTGCTAGTTTCTAAATTTCAATCGGTACTGTACAATTATGAAAATAATTGATGCGCAATAAATGAGTGATCGTTCATACCGACACGAGTAATTCTGTTTAGATTTCTTCGTTATACAAATTTCCTTCATACTTTAGAATACAGTAAGTCACTTAACTGACTGATGAATTTTTTTTTAAGAAGGCGTTTGATATTCCTATTATCATGAGCTATTTTATAATGTTTTCATTTAATTTTCGAGATATATTTTTCTTTAACAGAAATTGGTGTGCAAGTATAGGATATTAATTTAATTCTGTTTTTGAATAAGTGTTAAGCTTCGGTTTGTCAAATTACGCATTTTTGTAGGCACAACTGAATTTAAATGAATAATGATTTACAGTAGATATTTTAGAGTGATGTTTATCATAGCCTGTATTTCATAAATTATAATATCAAATAGTTATTTATTGTGATAAGTTGTACGTAAAGACTCGAAATTAAAAAAAATATATTTTTGCGATAATTCCGATACCCTTCAATTATTGAAGTAAAAATCATGTGAATACCTTTCGTGATATAATTAAGTATGAAAGTGATTTAATATTCTGTTTTTATAGAGTGAGTTGCATAATCACAAAATATACGCGTAAAATCCCATTTTACTGTTAATTTTAAAATACATATCAGCATAATTTATGAATAAGATGCAAACTTGAATAAAAACTTGATAAAAAGTGTATGCGCAATAAATTTATTAGAATGTCGCTCGGGCGCATTTTATACATTTTATTACTTTTGATGTAATTAAAATTTATTTAATTTATTCAAAATATAAAGTGATATTTCTAATTTTAAATAATACAAGACTCCACTTTTATAAGTTTCACATTTTGTCATCTTGTCATAATTTGTGTAAAATAAGTTAATGTATTATAATTGTGTAGGTAAGAAAAAAATTTTACAAAAACATAAGAAAATTATTTAAGTTCATTTTCATGACTTTAATGTATAAAAGATCGTAAAAATTACACTTTCAAATTAAAAGTTAAAAATTCATTGTGTTCAACACTCAACTTATATACATGTATAAAGAGTAATCACGAGAACTCCACAATTGTGTCACTTAACATTTTCATTAGTAACTGATTGATATAAAAAATTGTCTTTAGCCAATAAATGCTTTAATTAATACTTCATTTTATAGTTTTTTCAGATCTACTCACTTAGTCACTCTTCTTAAATGATGACATTTTTACATTTGCTTGTTGATCTCTTCCTAATTTTCTTCCATTAACTACAAGCACAACAGGTGTTTCAACTCTTATTGATTTAAAATCGAAATTCTGTAATTTACAATATTTTTTCATTAATAAAAAGATTAATTTTCTATTTAAGTGGTTCATAAAAACTTACATTTTCTAGGTAATCAAACTTTTGATGTATCAAAAATGGTTCTGGAATAGCAACAGAGTCCCCTACAGTGACACCTTTTCCTTTAGCCAAATTATATAAAGTCACAGCCATACAATTTTTCTCCTCATCCACTATGCAAAATGTACTGAAATTTAAACAGAGCATTAATTGGTTTGTAGGAATGATTCAAAAACGTGATTAATAAACTCACAAAGGTACACATTCTGAATCTTGGATCCAGCATACAACTTTTCCAAAGATTACTTTTTCTGTATTGATATCAGGAACTAAATTTTTTAGGCATACCAAATCCAGTTTTACAGATTTATCCCCAGAAGTATATGAACCATCTTTATAAGGCCCCAAATGTTTAATGTTCAGATTCTAAATGATTTTAAATCTAATGAGAATTTTTATATAGTTGAATTATACTTGAATATAAAATTAATCATACTTGTAGCATTTGTGAAAGTTTTTTTGGTTTAATACTGCCTTTTGAATTTACAGATGTTTGAACATTTTTTAGATACGTAATCAATTCAGTTTGTTTTATCCTTGGAGCATCCCAAAGTGGATCAAGTAGCATTGCTTGTTGAAAAGATTCCAAAGCTAAATTGTATTCTTCTTGATACTTCAAAGCCTAAAAAACATCTCATTTATATATTTAGATACAGATATTTTATCTAACTTTTATTAGAAAAACTTACCATAGCCTTGTTGTAATGCAGATCCGGATTGTTTTTTGCAATTAAATCTTTTTCCTAATACAAAATCATGAATAATTAGAAGGTATTGTAAAAAATATGTTATTTACTTACAGCTTGTATATATGCTGACATACACAGACGTAAGATGGAAGGGTTTTGAGATATTGTGAAAAATGAAGATAAGTAAGCATTTCCCAAAATTGACCATGAAATGCCATCAGCTGGATCCAAACCTACTGCTTCTCTTGCATATTCAACTCCTTGTTGAATATTTTGAATCTTCTGTTCTTGAGTTGTTGTACTTTCTTGTCTTAATACCATAGAAAGGTTTCTTAACGAAACTTTGTTTTTACCCTTTAATATTTAAATTTAAATTTATTAGATATATTTTGAAGATTGAGCCAGAATTATCTAAAAAAATTAACATACATGAGGCAAAGCGCCAACAAAACAATTTTTAGCTTGTTGAATATCATCATTTTTCCAATAACATTCTCCAAGTTCATTCCAAGCCTCAATAAGTTTTGGTTCTAATTTTACAGCCTTACTTAAAAGTTCTTCTGCCAAAGGAACAAATTTATCTTCGATATTTAAAGTTTTTCCTTTCAAATAATAATACTTAGCACGACAGCCATCGATTTTCGTATCCTTTGCACTCATCAAATTTGGCTAACGTATTTTTCATTTCTTGTTCCACATCGCTCTTTTTTTTTATAGCATCTTCTATTGGATGAGTTTCAAAATAGTGATCTCGAAAAATATATAAAGACTTGACTTTGTCCTGTAATAAGTGAAAAATAGGTTTACCAAATTATTTATATTGGAATATTCAGAAAATTACCAATCATAATAAGGTAAATTTACAGTTAATATAACAATTGGATCTTCCTTAACCACATTAGGGTCTTTTGCACCAGCAACAACTTTATCATCAATAATAGCAGACATATTCAAGTTTTGTTATCTGTCATACATGCTATTTTTAAAAACCAATAGTGTTTATTTACACTATTTTTATTCAAATATCAACAGATCCGCTGAGATTCGTAACTCATTTTTATTTTTATAAATCATTCAATTACTATATTCTATACTCAATGTACTAAATCATGCAATAAGTTTTTAATTATAATAATTTATTGTCCAGCTTTAGTATTTTTGGACCTGTACTTGATATTTACTACCATTTAAACTGAAGGTTATGAATATCAATTACAGTTTGCAGACATCAGAAAGCGGCAATGGGTATTTGTATACATAAAAGTGTTGTTTTCGCAAATGTTTTCATGTTGGCAAACTTGATGTAGCAAATGTCAAAGTGAATTTTAATTAATTTTATTTAATATTATCAAATATTTATTATTCTTAACGAAATCGAATTATTGATTTCATTGATAGTTAAGAAGCAAGTGGAACATTTCATTTTCAAAATAATAAATCAGCAATTTTTTTGTCAAGTTTTCACAATTTGACCTACTGACATTATGCCGACTAGTGCTGCCCCCAATGTTATAGTTTACACATAAAAAGGTGTTTTACCTACCGGCCTAGACTCCCCACCCCACCCTAAAACAGCCACAGGCAAAAATCGATGGTGCGCGGGTAATAAAACATCAGTTTGTGTGCTCTTCGTATCATCTCTCTTGCCTCTCATTTTCTGCTACCGTTTTTCTTTTAAAAAGTGATACATCAGTTCATTTTGACAGTTTCTAGAGCAAGGTGCTGAAAATGGAGTCTGCTATTTTACATTTGGAGCAAAGTGTAAGTATGCAATTTAAATATAACCGTTCGTGTACATCTTTGCCATGAGTTTGACATCTTCTCCAATCGAATACAAACAATGAATGAAAAGATGTAACATATATAAATTGCTGGTATAATTTGTATTTCAGTCTAATTGATGAATACATTTATTACAGGTCCAGGAAGCTGATGGAAAATTAGATATGATTGCATGGCAAGTTGATGCTTTTGAGAAAGAATTTGCTGATTCAGAAACAGAAGTAATATTATTTTTCAATATTCCAAACTTAAAAAATTTAAATTACATGCTTATCATACAATTTTTTTGTTTGCAGCCTGTCTCAGTCCTAAGACTGCTACGCTCTGTAACTCAAGTAAAAGAGGAGTATCAAGTACTGCGCCAAGATATACAAGAAGTTCAACAACTTCAAAAACAACTTACGGGATTACTCAGAAATCAGTTAATGCAGGTTCATGGTCATTTCAATGTATTGAGAAACAGAATTGTTGGGCAGAATAGGACACCTCAACTAAAGTAAATTAAAATATGGTTATTTTATGTGTTTAGAAGCTATTATTCTTTTTTAATACTTTTTTATTGTTTTTTTTATCTTTACTAAAATTCAATTCATATGTTATTACTATGATGAATTTCATTCGCATAAGTTGAAGATCTGTGGCTTTTAAAAATTTATTTATTATTATTTCAAGAATGAATATGTCATAATTTATTTTAAGTTTCACATTCAAAATGTTTCAACATGGACATAAATCAATAAAAATTGAAAGTCTTGCGATACGTATAATGAATTAGTAGTTCAAGTCATATACAAAATTATGAATCTATAATTCAATTCAAATTATTGTAATTATTTTACTCAAAAACTGCATTTTAAAAATTTGCATATTAGCTGGAGTTATGCTTGCGGATAATACATTGCATATGCTCATAGTGTAGTGCTTATCATGTTAACTCCATATAAACTGGAGCCTCATTCATTGCAGATATGTATTGCATGGATGGGCAAATAGTAAATATTAATTTTATAAATTGAGTAAATGATTTATAAAATTCATTTTTAAGGCTTCAGTCTATCATATATATGAATTTAAGGAGTAATTTTAGTTTTATTTGAGTTCCTTTAGAATTGTATGTTTATGTATTGCTTTGATTTGATGAACCCATTTATCTACAGTTCAAATAATATTGAAGAAGTGATGAAAATAAAAGTATTACTTAATGAAATATCTAAAAATATTTAGTCAAGAGTACTTACAAAAAAAATACTATTCCCATAGAGTTTAAAGTATACTCGCTACACATAAAGTAATGTTGTGTCAAACTTTAGATTAATTCTATCAACATGTAAAAGTGTCTGTGCTTACTATAATTTCTTTTGTTGTATGAAAACAAAAAGAAATTTTATGAATTCTTCCTATGAAGTTCAAATATATTCTGAAACTGAATAATTATTCAATTTCTGACTTTCGTCAATTAATCTTCTGTCAACTAAAAACCGTTCTATAATCATACAAAAGTACTAAATACATTTTGACATACAATAATATAAGTTTAAACAAATTTTCAAAAAATATAGTACATTTTTCAAATATTTTACACTTAGCTCATGGAATATTTTATAGTTGAAAATTTAAATTACATGATATAATTTTGAAAATTTTTTCATTTCTATGCATGTAAATTTAAGAGAAAAATGGTCTGGAACACATTTTATATACAATAAAAAGTGCTTAAATTTATCGGGATTCTTCTAAAATTGATTGAAAGCATAATAGCAATAACTTTATGTACAATTTGATACATTTTAATTTAATGTCAAATGAGCACATGAGTTATTAGCAAGCCATTCATAATTCATGACAATTGGATGGCTATTGTCATAATCTTAATAATGTTTAATATCGTACATTCTGAGCTGTACAAACTGAAAAAAAGCTTCACATAACGAGCGTTAATAATAATTCAATTTGAATCTATATTACTACATTGTTTGCATTCAGTTTTTCGCTTTTCTATATGGCTTGCTCTTTGACTTAATTTTCGTGTTTCTTAGGAATTACTATACATATAACTGCATGAACTACAATAGGGAAATGATACAGACATTAATAATTGTTTGTATTTACAATTTTATTGGTGCCAAGAACGCGAAAAAAAACAATTTTTATGATCAGTGATATATCAAAAACTCATGATTTGAGTACAAATTTGTATTTAAAATAAATTATCCACAGACAAGAAGGAATATCAATTTAAAGTGTTTAGCAGTGGAAAACTGCACATTGTTACAGAAAAATACTCCTTTATACGTGATAAGATTTTATAAACATGTTTACATATGTTTTTTATCTTGAAAATTTAAGAAATCGAAGCGTTAAATTATGATATAATTATTATGAAAATCAAAATTGTGAAAGTCTGTATGTTTCTACGTTTGAACTTGTCCCAAGTAGATTGAAAAGTCAAATAAAGATTTATCTGCAAACGTTAAACGTGCATTACTCTTAATCCGGCACACTGCCCCGTTATCATAGCAGAAAAAGTGTCCGGAATTACCCAATGTCCATTTCATAAGGAAGGAGAGGATCGATTCGATAAGTAGACCTTGTCAGCTCTGCCAACTATCCTTTGTATAGTGGCAAACGATGAACCGGGAAACGAGAAATAAAATTAATTATTAATTTGTGGCTCCGTCAGCAAGGCTAAAGCGAGCAGCAGCGAAGAATCATCCGTGCATATCAATGCGGGTGCTGCTGCATAAACCAATCACGATCCTCATGATGCAGCACAGAAGAAGAAGAAGACGATCATGCGATTATGTGCACACAAAGTAAAATAAAAAAAAGCTATATAACGCGAATAAATTTTCAAAAGGACACGACACCAAGAAGTTATGCTTCCTTTGATTCACTCTCTGCCAAGTTGTTTGTGTGACTCATTGTTTCCGATCATGAGAAGCAGCAGCGGCAGCAACATCGTTATACTTTTGCCACAGCTGTGCACCACGCGGCGTGCAATATCTTCATCGCTCGATCGGGACGCATTTCAATTACAATGCGCCGATCGATTTTTTTCCTTCGTCCGTTATCTCGCTCGGAATATTCGAATGTGAAAGTCCCTCGACTCGAAGTGCGCTTGGATTGTTGCGAATGCAAATGAAAAAAAAAATGAAGAACGACAATTATAGAAATAAGTCGGTAGTTTTTTTTGTGTAACTATAAAATCGCCTCTGCACCGCTCTGAGTCATACTTCAATAAAGCTCGCCGATGGATCATATCCTTGGAAGGGTTACATTATCGGCGTGGCTTGCAGATTAAACGACAGCTGCGAGCGACTTTGCCGCATTTCCAAGGTAAGTTCGAAGTATATACTTTACAGCCACAATCGAGGCTCATTCGAGGGAAGACCTTTGCTTTACATTCAGTTCTCGTGTAGTCTCTTTGAAATTCTTCGAGAACCCTTTCGACGATACGTAAAAACGTATAATTTCGAGGTAAACAGGCTCTCTGCACTCTCGCGGTGCGCATAATGCACACACGATCGAGCGCAAAGTAGCTTTACATCAGGACTATGCAACTACTATCCAAGGCAAGTGGAGCAATATACCTTTATAATGTGTACACGGCTAAGGTGTCTTCATAGAATAATCAATTTACGACCTGTTAATAAATGCTCGTGCCGCTGAAATTATCGCAGCTGGAGTAGTTCATACGAACGAATGCATACGCGTCAATACGAAGAATAAATCGCCCGAGATTGTCCGTAATGCATTCGAGACGGAAAACTGGTTATTTTTTTGCTTAGGGATCCGCGAGTATTACCAAGCCGTCGTCGCGTCTGAATCGACGTGCAAGTGCAGCAGCAGCGCGCACTCGAAAATGCGACGGGCGTTTCGCGCTCGACCTTCTATATAGGAGAGCCTTCGGTTCTATTGTGCGAATTATAAAACAATTTGACGACTGTCGCAGCAGCGAAAGGCAATTCGCTTTGAGCTGCAAGCTGCTCGTAGAAATGTCAATAACGAGATCTTATTTGGAAATGAAACTCGAATAAGGCGGCTCTATAGGGAGCCGAGGTACTTTTATAAGTTTTACTCGTCGCAATTCAATTTTACAGGGGATTTCGTGGGATATTGACCAGTTGTTTATTTTATTTATTATCAGTATCGATCAACGAGGTGAAACGCAATATAACTTTTTAAGTCGTTTGCGCGAGTGTATAGATTTATCTGCGGAATAATTCGAGAGATGAATTTTGTCGAGTCAGTCGTTGTAGATTTGATCGGGGAAGAAAAAGTAAATGCAACTCCGTGTATACGTACGTAAAATCGTGACTTATCGGTTCGCGACTTATAGGATACGCTATATAGATATATTGATTTCTCGCTCTGGCCTCTCTCGCCTTGTATTCGAGTGTATACACACAGATGTGTGCTATACGTGCCTCTGCGCGGGTCTTTGCTCGAGAGAAGCTGCTCATTTTTGCGGGGCGATCTCTCGGCGAGCGCCGAGAACCGTTGAATCGTGTCATCGGAGAGCTGTGTGAGTTGGCCACAAAATTCTTCCGAAGACTTTTATAAAAGGCGGTCGGTCGGTGCGCACTGCACTTGCGGGAGACTGGGAGATCGGAAAACGATTTGCATTCGTTCGTTAGTTATGCTTTCTATTTCGGCTATGCCTATGCGCGCGCTGTATAGTAGTTCTAATGATGCAGTTCAATTTTCTTTACGTCGAAATACGATATCTCGTAACGTAGAGCCATGCGTTACATAGACTGATGAAAAAAAAAAAATAATTATCATCTCTCGCGATCGATGATTCAACGATCAAAAACCCAATAGATGAATAAGTTGGAGCCAGCAAAAGTTTATCAGGAAGAGGACGAAAAGTTTTTTCCGATCGAAAGTACCCGCAGAGAGCTTCACCGGTGCACACGTACTTTGGCGCATATAGCGCACGAGGCGTCGTCGGTCGTGCTGCGCTGCTATATATTATACTCTCTCGCTGGAGCGAGCGAAGGGGCCAACGGGAGATGCCATTCTCTTCTTGGACAGCTTCCTCTCCAATGTACGTTTCGGCGAATCCTCTCCTTCCCTCGAGCGTATAGAACGGAGCGCGAGGAGCACTCGCGTATACGGCGATCCTGTCGCTCGTTCGCGTGCCATGCCGCTACTTTGTATATGTGTGGCCGTTCGCTATATCAGCCGCCGCCGAGCGAGAAAGTACCTAACACACAGACAAACACACGTGAATGGAAAATCGGATGGAAAGCACAAACTCTGAGACGCCGCCGCGACGAAGCTCGACGTACAACCTCACAGCTATAGCTGCCGCGCGAATTTGCTATGTGTGAAAGGCTGGCACGACTGCAATTACACTCGCTGCTATTTTCTATCTCGTTTGCTGTTTTTTTTCTCTCTCTCTTTTCGAACGACCGCCGCTGCTGCTGCTGCACATCTCTGCGCGATTCGCGCGCGTGAACCATGCACTTGGCATTTACCGCGTCTGCGAGGAATTTGCGCGGAGGATCGCGAACTTATACAGCTGCTGGACACTCTCTATGTATGGTAGCTGACAAAACAACTTTTGTTTCGTTTGTTTCATCTTCTTTTTTTTCGTATGCGACGATGATGGAGGGGACTTGATTTTTCCCTTTTTTCCTCGAAAGTAAATGTTGTTTGGAATCGCGGTAGCGCAGTTCCGGTGCACCTCTTTCCCTCTCTCTCTTTACTCTTACCGAGCATGAGGTCAAAAGTACCAACGTTTTTTTTTATTGTTGTAGAGAAAAGTCGTCAGAATTTTCAATTACTCTTACGCGCGCTTGCATTTTCTAAACGAAAACGAACTCTTACACAAACTTTGCACAATTATGCTAACGATATTCCACTTGTCTGCAGCTTCGTGCACGGCCGCGGACAGCTCTAATACCCGGCGATCGCGATAATTTATAAGGAGTTTTGCCACGCGCTTGGGCTCTGCAGCGTTTTACAGCATTATTATTTAATAACAGGCTAGCGCAGACGCGCGCGACCTAAAGAAAGGAGTCCAGTTTGCGGGGAAAAAAAAGAGTCGCTGCTCCGTGTGTGTATATGCGTACAATAATCTAGATGATCTCGCAAGCGCGCGATACGTTATATTTCTACACACTCGCGCGAGCCGGCATAAATTACAAGTACCGTAAGACGTTGCCAGCGAAATGTGTGCGTATGCGTCTGTGTGTGTGTGGGTCGGTAAGTATGAACAAAAACTTCTCAGGCTCTCGCATGTTTTCGCTGCTCTTTATGTATACATCGGTCGCGTGAGATAAATATCCTAACTTTCGGGCGTAGTCTGCTTGGGGTCGATATACATGTATACAGTGTATACTCAATTGATTTTCAGGGACAAAATTTGCTCTTCGCACGCATACGCAAAGGTGTATAGGTATGTATGTTAGTACATACCAGACTTGGATGCCGAAAAATGTAACAAACACGATTGAATCGCGAAATCATGCGCTTATCTTTGAAACTGCAACCAAGGCGCACAGTGTTGTGCACCGCGTATTGTGCATTATGCGCTCGCGCGGGCACCGCAGCTCGAAACAATGCGAATTTCATCGCTCCATATTTTCAATATTCTCACTTATTATCGCGGTTTTCACCCGTGAAAACACGTGTACATATAATATAGATATATACAAAGGGAGTGCGAAGTGTGGAAGGAAAATCGTTATCGGCGCGTCATCGGCAAAAGTGCGACTGTACATAGAAAAAAGAGAAAAAATTGTTGCTCAAGGATAACGATCTCGCGGACGCGTGCGCGACGCCTATGACAAATGAAAAAAAAAGACAAGTGCAATATACGTATAAATGGCGCGACAGGGCGGCAAGAGTAATTCGCGACTCGCAGCAGTAGAAGTATACAGTTTATAATCGCGCAGCGCGCAATTAGTCGCTGCGCGAACAATTAGTCGAGTCGTTGAAACGGCAAGTGTGTCTCGGGTGCGCTTAGATCGGCAAGAGATCGTTCCCTATATTGACAGGCCGTGCACGCGCCGCACGTGCATATAACACATACTCGCACTCTCGAGCATGTATAATAGAACGTGAGCGGCTTATACTGCATACAGCTAACGAGATTATACATACGCATTTTCTTAACGATGTCTAATAACGATCCGTAGAAATTGATTAGCGTTGCGATGACGTACGTACGGCTCACAAACTGGAGCTGCTGCGGGCGCATACATAAATCGATCGGCTCGCGCGCGAATCTATATTAAGCCCGAGCGAAAAATGCAGATAAAAGTTGTATTAAGATCCTGCGCACAGTCATATACACATCGGGAAATTATTCATAAGATTGGGAGCTGTAAAAGGTATATAGCTGCTGCTTTATGTACGCGCGCAGAAATCGCCGAACGCGAAAGGAGGGCCGAACGTGTCCGGTGGTAGTGCTCTAATGACCCACTTCTAACCCGCCGCGCGTACATTACATACACATACAGAGCACTGCGAGAGTCTCGAGTATCCCTCGCACTCCTTGGCTCGAGAGCTCGAGACTCTCGCACGCACATATATATGCGAAATTACACGTGTGTGTGCGAACGTCGCTGCCTCCTCCTGTGTGTTGGTACTTTATAAGTATACACATACTCACATACACACGTACTATACAGGCATATAGGAGCCCGTATACGTTATCCGGAGTCAGCGGCGGGGCGTACGCTTGGCTACAATATACCTTTTGCCAGGCTCGGAGAGTGGCAGCAGTCTGGCGGCTAGGCAGTGGCGGTGGCGGTGACGGCGAGAAGCCGATATTGTACACATTGCGGGCACACGGCAGTAACAGCGGCAGCGGCGGCAGCAGCAGCAGTATCAGCAGGCCTCGGCCGCAAGAGTCGCGAGTTTCGAGTCGGCCGCGCGCGCGCGTTATACACACATATCGAGTTCAGTATATTATAGAAATTTTATAAATACATAATATATACGGATAGAGAGTCAGTGCACACAGCTCGTCGACCGGTTTGCAAAAAGTCCGCGGGGACAGCTACAAGTGTCAAGCGCTGCCGATGGAGCAACCATCAAGATGCAGCGCCCTCGACATCCTTCGCCCTTCCAGCTGGTAAGTACTCGAATCCGGATTCCTTTTTTATATTAAGATACATTCGTGGAACCCATATCGTCGTGAAATAATGAAAAATTCGATTTGCCCTCGAGGCACGCTCCTTTTCGCTGTGCTCCTTGCTCCTGCTTAAGGATATAAGATACCGTACGAATTCTCTGCGGCAGCGCGCAAGGGTCGTTCACCTCCTACCTCTCTACCTCTCTCTTCCTTACTCAGCGAAGGGTGTACTGTACTTCCGAACCGCGATATGGCCGGTGCAACTAGCTCGCGCGTGCACGCAGAGAAGAGAAGCGACGACCGCAGCTCGCGAATCGCGAGACCATTTCGATCCGCGCGTTGTATGTATATTATATCGTACACTGCATGCACATACACACGCGCGCGTATACACCTCGTGTAGGTGTGTTCAAGGATATTTAATAGGCCAGAGGGACAGCAGCTCCTTTGTTTCGCGCGCCCGTGCAGAGTAGAAAGATCAGGGCCGACCAGCGCGATTTTATTATACATACTTATAACGTGCGTGTTACGTACGGTTGTTTTTTTGTTGTTGGTGTCGATCGGCGCCACCTCCTCCTCTCTTGATCCTGCATGTATGAGCTTCTCGTGCTGCGTACCTTTTTTAAGTGGATCATTGCGAGCATAACTCCGTGGAGTGCCGTTTATTCGTCGCACATTGACGCTAATCACGTCGAATTACCTACACAGGCATGACCTGCTTGAACTTGAACGCTCGAGAGTATCCTGTTGTGTATCTCATACCTCCAGGTGACTCACGCTAACTATATAATATGGGAAAATGAGGAACCGACCGGGCGAACATTGTATATATGATGTTTATTTAGTCACCTATCCTAGATTACACATATCAACTGCTGCCCGGGTATTTTCGGTGAGATATCCAAATAACTCACCTTTGCTTTTTCATCGGAAATTCGGCTTATTCGGGACTGAGACAGCAACAGCAGTCGCGATTATAGTGCACGTGAAGATAGAAGTGTCTGACTCCGGAACCGGTTTCTGATTCGATTGTGATAATTTTTTTAGTTATCCGTGTGTAGTCGAGTAGTGTCGTTCAACAAAACCGTGCCTGTCAACTATGTGCTTACCCATGGATAAGCGAAAGGCTTATGCGGTGTGTATGAACAAAAATGTACAAAGCCATTGAGTAATATCGAGTATACGACACGACTAGTGTGACTTTTAATTTAAATTTTTTTAGCGCGCGTCTTAAATATGTGTAGTATTTGCAAACAATTAACTACTTCCTAATTTCGTATTAATTAGTGTATACCGAAGTGTTGCATCTAACCGTTCTTCTTTTACCGGTAATAATACAGCTTCGAAGCGACATTATGCAAGCAAAACATTTGAAAACGCTTAACTTACTGCTAGAAAGTGAATCATTAATTTTTATATTCCTCTGGGCTTTACGGAAAATATCCTTTAACTTATTCAAATTAACTTGTCATTTCCTTACGAGGCTTTGCGTAATATCGAGTAAATGTAGGGAGATGTCCGCGACTTTTTCAATTTGGCAAGAAACTCTTTCGAGCGAGACCAATTAGAAAATGAAATTCGAAAAATGGATGTCGAATAAATTTTAAATTTTAATTTTCATCCACATTCTTCAGTTCTTATTATGCGATAAAAATGATGACAATTTTTACATTTCAAAATCAGTTCATAATTGGCAATAATGATATTGAAATATGGCAGTGCAATTACTTAGAGTCCTGCAGCTCACGTATAACTAATTAAATCTAATTCGATTAATAAAGGTTGACTTACTATTCGCATAAATTCCATACTCGGTTTTAAAAATGAGCACGGTAAAGCAATTAAAAGTTCGACCAAGGTTACATTTCGAATATTTTTGAAGTATAGCATTATGATTCCTTTTTTGCTCCTGACGATTTCCTAGGAAAGGCCACAGATCGAATGAAACATCGAATTGTATTGTTTGAAATCGAAATTTTTGAGGCTGAGATATATGCTTCTAACTAAAATGACCAGTATATATTTCGATCGGGCGCAGCTCAACTCGACTGTTGTATAATACTTCATCATATTATTCTATTGTACAATATGCTTCGTTGCCATGGCCAAGCTGCTTTGTACGATTTAATTCTCTCCTCCCATGTACAACGCGGTTGCACTTGGCTTTATACGCGCGGAGCGTAGATTGGGCAAGATATCTGTCCGTATAATATATAATGTACACACACAGACTGAGCGCGTGCTACACAAGCATTTTTCGAGATTTCGGCTCCAGATAGCTCGAGCCGTGGTCAAGGATAAAAGTAGTATATTCATATAAAAATAAAAACGGCGCAGGGTCGGGTTGTACAAAAAAGGTCGTGCGAGAGCCTCGGGGCGTAACTCGTGTGTGCCATAATAAATTCAAAGTCGCGGATTAATTTTAGACAACATTCTTCAAACTGTTCAAATAGATGTTCGAACGGAGTGTCTAGCTTAGTATGGTGCATATATAGTGCATAATATTTCTTTTGACCGTCGTTTAGATAAAATGTTGGAAAAAGGAATTCAACGGTTACTATGATTGTTATTTCGCCGTGGGCCTGCCGTGTTCCTCCCCTTATTCAATGCAGCCGAATCGATCGCGTGTGTATATTCGCGAAAAATGTCAAGTTTTGAATCGTCGTGTAACTGCGAAAGAAAAGTTTGCATTCAAACTTTACCGTGTACTACTGTATTGTATGTACGATCTAAAGAAAAAAAAAAAAAACATCCTTAATCAAACGATCGTCTGAATCGGCTTTCGCGCGCGCGTTACGTCTGTCTGTACATGTAGCATCGTCAAGTGTTGAATTTTCGCATTTTCCGTTCGACGCGATTCTCCAGATCTTTTTTTATACACGCTACGCAGAGGTATCGTATGTATTATATACATCGTGCGAAGGCTTACGGCTCGGTAAAATTAATACAATCTCAACATAGCATTTCTCGCGCTGTTAGCTGTTGCTGCTGCTGGTGCCTGTTGCTGCAGCGAGCGTGCGAGCAACGAAGCGCGAAAACTAATGTCCTTAGAGTCATCGTGATCGCGCAAAAGAATAAAAGCCCACGACTGTGCTTGTATACCGGCTACATATACAGACAGACTATGTTCGTGGCACTATCCTCGCTGTGGTGTACAAGTGCAGAGAATAACCCGATGCGGATAAGCTATATAATACAAAGTCCCTCGATGTCTTGCTCGATCCTCGCGGATGCAGCGCAGGAGCAAGCGATTCTACACAGATATCTGTCTAAATGAGCTCGCTCGCATACACACACACAAGAACAAACAAAGCCCCCTTCCTCCCGTGTGCATACACAAACGCTATAGCTCGCTTTGATCAATCGATTTCATTAACTTTCTAATCGAATCTGCTCGTCGCGTTCGCAGTCGCGCGCGGAGGCCGGTTTCAAAAAACCGCGCTCGTCTTACGAAAGCGAGAAGCCTTCATTATTGTCCACATCACTTTGTCACTATATCCTATACGTGCGGCTTGCTGCGCTTCGATCGACGAACAAAGCTCCTCGTATCGATGTTGAATCGGCGCCAAACGCGCGTACAATAAACAACGACTAAAAAAAGAATCTAGTTCGCTCGTCGTCGCGTCGTTGACGGCTACTTCGACGTGCTTGATACACGTGTTCATCGCTATTATTTTATATACACATGCGAAGACGCGACCATGCGCATACTGCAGCATATAGGAGACGTTTTCATCGGGACTTTCGCAACGCAACGGAGTTGTTACATACGCGGCGTTCATATATATTATATACCGGTGTGCCGTGTGATTTGCCATTATACACACGTTATATTTTACGATGAAGCGACAGCTTACACAATTCGAAATACGTGTAAACATCTGCATCCTGATAAGTAACAATGACGGAACTGATAATACAATAAACGACGGAAATAATTCTAATAATCATATATACAATTGCGTGCCTTTTTTTCTCTTCGTCTTCTTCTTCCATTAGTCACATATTATATATTGTATATATCTGCGCTCGAGAGCCCCTTCAGCCATAAATTATATCCTACCGTTGTTTTCGCGGGTTCACATGTTTTACGTAACGATTTCCTAATAAAACGCTACTGCATCACGGATCGCATACGTTTGTTATTGTGCTGCTACTGCTCCCTCACCTGTACGAGGATCTTGGCTTGATTCTCTCTCGTGTCGTTTACCGTGAAAAAAATTGTCACATTATTATAATTTAGCTCTCGCGGTGCACTTTTAATTCTCACTAATCGCGCGAATGAAATGAAAAAATAGAAGAATGAAGGCGGCGAAACCATCAACGCGGCATGTGTGTCAAAAGAAATGCTCGCCTTTTCGCCGTGGATAGATAAACACGACGCGCTTATATATGCAACAAATGTATAACCGCATCCACGGAGACGAATATAACCATCAGATTCTGCGAAAACTTTTCCCCTCGTTGCTGCCACGGAGAGCTTTTGCTTTTGCTTTCTTTTCTGTCAACTCGCAGATTCTACGCGCAATTATCGCCAATTTCACTGAAAACCGCATCGCGTCTAAGTATATATTTGCCGCGCGCGTATATTTATCAGTGCTGTTGTGCCTTACATTAGATATTTCGATTGAATCAATGTAGGTAACGGTTTCAAGAGCGCGCGATGAGCGCGAATTAGAGACGATAATTTTCAATTTAACAGCACGAGCTTCTCAAGCCGTTTGCATAATTTTTTAATTGTCGTTCCGCAAGCAGCTCGAGAGCAGCATCGAGAGAGTTTTTAACTTCAACTGCGTTTATAAACTTCTCCGGATTTCCTTAAACGTACGCAGCGTACAGCTAGCTTTATTATATTTTTTTGCCACAAAAACGTCGTAGAATATTCATGATATTTTATATATATCTTTGTTGATTTTATACTTTGATCTGGTTTTGCGAGAATTTCTCTACCGGGAGTTGCCTCTATTTGATTTTTCAAATTCATTAAAAAGTGATTGCTTTAATTGCTGGAACGCGTGTGTGTGTGTGCCCATATACTTTCTATGAAAATAACAAAAAATGAATCCGTATACAAAGTAAGTGAATTTCGAGGTTTGACCGGTAAGGAAAGCGCCCGCCGCCGCTGCTGAATTAAGGCGTCGGAAAAGCGTTATAAAATGTAACACGGCTCGCAACGTAGTAGTAGCTCAGTAGCTGGCGAGACCGAATAATAAAATCGGAATAATCATTACAGAATGGCTTACTTAGAGAGTGCGCAGCTTCTGCGTAAGTTGGAGGCAAAAGAAAGAAAATCATTACGTTCTTAATTAGCTATTAAAGCATCAAGCCAACACACAACAACAACACTCTCGCGAATTCGCCGTGATAAGCCGAGGTTCTCAGGCGAATAAAAGAGAAAATGCGTCGCGAGCACGCGCAGGAAAAGGCGCGAGAGTTCGTACTTACGCACACTTACTGCAGCCGCGCGTGCGAGTGTATCCGTTGTCGCGCGAGGAAGTGCAATAAGAGAAAACCCTATGGCACGGTTAAGTTGTATTATATATAACGCCACCGAGTTCAATAAATAGTCGCAACTACTAGTAGTACCCGTATAAAAATTATCTCCTCGTCATTCATTTTTTACCTGCTATTCATGCATCCGATATTAGCGGGGTGTCCAATGTAAATATGTCCATTCGAGCTCGCGCTCGCGGATTCCTAATGGGACTTAAATGGGAGCCCATGGGTATAGAGCAGCAGCAACAGCAACAGCGATTTATGCCTAGCCAGCCATGAATAATTCATCGAGATGCTCTCGCGAGTACTGCCTCTCCGCCTCTCTATGTGTGCACAGAGAGCAGCTAGCATATAATAGCATCTCCTTTATGGCGATATACCTTTTTAAATCGCTATTACTTATCGTAGCATATATACTCGGTTTACTTGCTCACAAAAACACTTCCTATTTTTACGAATTGTAGCTTGTGGCGATACTAATGCGACCCAATTTAAAAGCAATTGCTTGCGATCCTCCCATTTCAATGCTCTATTATATAGAATATTTTTACTTATTATAATTCGAATGCGATTACGAAAAGAAAAAATGGCAGTAACCACGAGTACAGTATACGAATATTATTATTGACTTGTGAAAGACAACTCGATTGTATACGTATACCATAAATGTCTAGCACGCGGCTTTGATTCTTTATTCGCGGCTGTACATTCAAATGCAAATACTTTACTCATTTGTTATCCTTCTCCGAAATTTAATTTAATTCGCAAATGTCGCTTCGATTGTTTCTTTAATACGAATGCGCGGCTTGTTTCTATTAATAATCATCTGTTCCGGATGTTCCAGCGGCTTTATTATATTCAAAAACTTTATTGGTCATTTATATATTCGGTTAGCCTCGTTATTTGTTTAAAAAATATTTAAAATATGCGACGGGCCAAACTACGGTTCTATTGTTTATTTTGTCTTATTGTTTTCGCGACACATTAAAGCGCCAAAAATCGTGACTCAGACTCGTTCTCTACGTCTTTTGGTAAGACATCTAAGCCATTTAATTAATTATCGATTCTAAACCGTAAAGCACACAGTTACTCGAGCGTAATTGCGAATTCTCCAATATGAAAGTAAATAGTACCACCATTCGTTTGTGCATTATACTAATCATTCATCTGTCATTTTATGGATATCGTTATATTTGCAGAATGGCAGTCAGAATTGTATAATTGGAAAGAGAGGACTAGCGGTGTACCTGAGCTGCTTCCTCTGGCTATGTGGAAATTTTCTGGTCGGCCAAGTCTCGGCCCATGGAAGACTGATAGAGCCGCCGTCCCGGGGCTCCATGTGGAGGTACGGTTTCGACACGCCGCACGATTACAATGACCACGAGTCCTATTGCGGTGGATTCACCAGGCAGTGGCAGACCAATCACGGCAGATGCGGAATTTGCGGCGATCCCTGGGACTCCAGAGAGGTAAGAGAGTTTAAAAAAAATTCTTTTACGGCCGGTCTCGCAGACGGATGGATTTACGAGGATGTCTTATGAGCAAACATTTGCGGAGTGAACAATTTACGTTCTTTTGTTAACGAACAAGTGCGCCGCGTATGCACGTGTCGCTTATTTTAACGACGCACCCACACCCAGTTGTGCACACATCAACGCGAGCTAATGACGTTTTTTAATTATAATTTTTTTTTCTCTTCCTCTCGTTACTATTAGCCTCGAGCTCACGAGCTGGGCGGCAAGTACGGCAAGGGCGTGATCGTGCGCAGATATCGCACCGGAGCCGTCATCCCGGTGCGGGTCGAGCTCACTGCCAACCACATGGGCTACTTCGAGTTTCGCACCTGCCCGATGACCTACAACAACAGGGAGGTGAATCAGGACTGCCTCGATCGTTACGTGCTGCGCGGCGAGAACGGCACCGCCCGCTACTATCCCGGCGAGGGCAATCGGATTTTTGAGGCCTACTATAAGCTTCCTGACGGCTTGACCTGTGCACAGTGCGTATTCCAGTGGCGATACGTAGCTGGAAACAATTGGGGGGATTGCGGCAATGGTCAAGGTATATCAAAATTTTAAAGCATTTTTACATTGAATAGATAGATGACTTTTTTGATTTTGTTTCGCGTGACTTCCTGTTCTTTCAATCTTATCTTTAAGACGTTATATGATGAGATGAGCCCATGCGTCGATTTACGGTTCACGATTTTTTTGTTCGAGAGGAGACAGCACGACGAGTGTGTCTCATAATACATACAGTGAACTGTCATCGCGAGAGCGGGGCCTCATCACGTGCTGCTGCCCGGGCGCACGACACATAGCACAAAACGTCGATTGTGCAATTCGCGACCGCTGCGCATATAACGAATGATGGTTTTACTATGCGAATATAACGTCGAGGACGACGAGGAAGACGACGGAGGATGTTTGGAATTTGAATCGAGCTAGCTTGAGTAACGATCTCCTATAATACAGAGCGAATATACACGTATGTTTTTGTGTACACTTACGGCCCAAGCGAGAGAGGAGAAAGTTTCATCGCGTTAAAAAGAGTCAAAAATTGTCCGCGACCTACATGTTACCTACAACCGCTTCGCAATTCGCAATAGCTTTTATATATTCGTACATGTATACATACACATGTATGTGCGACAAGCCAGTTCACTGTTTTTAAAGTATATACCTATATGTGTTCGTTGACCCGTGCGCAGCTTTAAACTTTTATACCGCCTCTGACGAATAAAACTTTTATTACAAGCTTCTATATAAAAGTGCGCGTCCCCGAAAAAAAATGCTCGACACGAGTACCCGTGTGTAGAGCGCGAAATTACACTGATTATTATTGAGCTGTAATTTTCTTTCGCATTTTTTTTCGGTATTTTTACTTTTACCTTGGAAATGTTAAAACCAAACGGTATTATAGCGAATATTCAGGAAGAAGTATATAAATGTGAGAATAAGAAAAATGATTCAAGTAACACCATTTTGCTCTGATTATTAATTGCTTCCTCCATGAGAAAGCTCTTTGATGTACTCAAAAATTAGGCGTCGTAGGACAATTTGGTTTACACAGGTGTAAACTGGATTGAATACCCAACAAATTTTTGTAAATATGTTTGTGTTCTCCGCTTTTGACCTGTGATCAAAGTGAAGTCTCCGCAAAAAGAAATCTTCGCAGGAAAAATTTTCCCGAAAAAAGTCTCCGATAAAAAAATTACTGCTGACAAACTTTCTTTTTTTCACTATTTACAATTATTAAAAATAAAAACTCCTACGATAACTAATTCAAAATTTTAATTTAAGTTCTAATTACTGCATTTAATATTTTTTTGTGGAGAGTAAAATCTCATTAGTCGCGGTTAGATATAAAATGAAAATAAATAGGAAAAAGTAAAATTAAATGACGTTAATTTTCGTAGGTGCGGTCGGCTGCGGCCCGCAGGAAGAGTTTCGAGCTTGTGCGGATATAGCGATAGGTGATGAGGAGGCGACCCTACCACCGCGTCCAACCAGACCACCGACGAAGAGGCCGACCACGACGACGCCGAGAACCACGACGAAGAGCAGCAGCACGACCGAAGTGCCGAGCGATTACGAGCCCACCGATCACACCGGGCCCTTCTGGCTCTACAATCTCGTCATCGCCGGTACGTGTCTGTTGGTGGTACTCGCGGTCATGGCACTGCTCTACACTTACTACTATCACGCCGGTCGGGCGAAGCAGTGGCTCATGGCCAGGCGGCTCGTCCAGTCGGAGATGCATCGCAGACATCATCGTCAGACTGCGGACGTCTCCTGCGCGCCACCCCCCGTCCCGCCGCCCGTTGCACCGCCCCGACTCAAGAAGCAGCACTACGAGGCCGGCGTCAATCATATGCACATTTGAACGCCGATTTCCGTCCCATCCATGCTACAGATACAGTCCGCTTTTCAACGTCGGTTTTTCGTATCTCCTTCCTCTCATCGTTACACTTTTTTTTATCGCTGCCGCGTTTATCGACAAACGACGTCGCGATTTTCATCCATCTTCGATCGTGTGCCCAGTGCGATTACCCGCGCGCTGCGTTACTATTTTATGCATGCCCATATAGTTATAGGTATTACGAGTCTCTTAAGTATGTATTAGTGTATTTTTTTTTCAATTTTTATACATACACTGCCTGTAATTGTAAACAATAATTACGATTATTTTAAAAGCAGAATTTGTACTTATGTTTAAGTGTAAATATGATTGATTAATTTTTGTGACTGAGCTCAAGTATTAAATTTATACATATTTTTATAGAAAATGTGGCTTTATTACATGCTTTCTCAAACATCATGTAACATGTTGTTTTATAAATACAATATAATGTATCATTCACGCAGTTATTCTATAGATTCGAACTATAAGCGAACGTTTTTATACTTTATAAATAAGCATTACTAGATTGTAGAAATAGTAATTATTTTATGTACATACATACAAAATTTTATGTAGTAAATAATTTTTATGATAATATCATTTTTCATCATATAAAATGTCTTAAAATCCTAAAAAATCATTTAAAGCTCCGAGAAAATACATTTTATTTTTAGAACAAATTATTCAAACAATATCGCTGTTTAATGGTTCTTTTTTTCATGAATTTTTGATTTTTTAAGATTTCAAGTATTAAGTAATAAGTAATAAGTTGATTTGAACTTATAATCTATCTTATTTTTTTAGAAGCATATTTCTAAAATCCTCGTTAGTTTTTGCTTTTGCTACTCCATTACCAGGCACTACGTCACTGGTAGCGGTAGTTTTTAATACCCTAGGTACTAATGATAATACACTCTTCGGACCACCAAAGTGGGAACGGCTTTGTGAAGAACCTCCGAGGGATTTGATTCTTAAATTGTCGTCACCTGGTGTTGGTTTACGCTGTGGTGGCTGACTAATTGCTACGCTTATTACTTTGTCTTCAATAGTCATTCCATCGGTCGCAACTAAGGCTTTGCCAGCATCAACTTCATTTTCAAAATCAACGTACGCTAATCCCTTAGAATGACCGTTACGGTAAGTGACTATCCGTACATCCTTGAGATTTCCGTGGACTTTGAACATTTCTTCGAGCTGCTCTTTTGTTGTACTGGGAGGCAAACCTATAAAAAAAAAAAATAAGTTAAATAAGTTTGGAACAATTTTTTGCATATTGTTTATTAATTTTAACAATTACCTTTCACAAATAATTTATTCTTCTCTAATTCTGTTTTGTATTTAAATATTGGACCTCTTGAAGTCTTATCAGGATCATCTGGATATAAACATTGGTCTGTTGTTTATAGGTGTTCGATCTAGTTTGAGAGCTTCTTCCACTTGATTCTAAATGAATAGAAAAAAAATAAAATTAGAATACATTAATTTAAAATATAAACAAAAATGTTGCACATATTTATTATACATACCTCATTTTCAAATTGTACGTAGCAAAAACCTTTATTTCGGCCTTTAAAGTCTTTTACCATTCTTATCAAAGTGATTGGTCCCACTGGTTCAAGTACCGCTCTTACTTCCTCCTCAGTTGTTGAATAATCTAAATTACTGACAAATACAGTAATTTGATCTTTAACTTTTTGGAATTCATGAGTCTCTGCTTCTGACTCAGTTGTATCCATATGTTCTTCAACTGGTTTTTTATAGCCAGGAGGTGGTGCGCTTTTAGTTTGACCACCATGTTCCTTATCACCCTTAGGTAAGGTAGCAGTAGGACCATTTTTAATGTTAGCTTTTCCCATTTTGTCAGTCTTTATTATCTTACTTTCAACTATCCCTACATCTTTCCATTTGGGTACATCTTCAGCTTTTCTTTTAAGTGGTTTTTTGACGACTGTTTCATGTTTTTTCATATTTTCTTGTGCTTTTCTATCCTGTGCTACTTTCTCCAAGCGCTCTTTTGTTTTTGCTTCACAAACTTCCATTTGCTCTAAATTTCCTTCATCCCTTTCAAAATTGATCCAAGAATTAGCTATACTTTCAGGCCAATCTACAGTTGCTGCCAATGCTTTCGGGAAAAGTTTACGTAGATGCTTAGTATCTCCATAACACCTAAAATATATAAAAATTATTAGTAATAATGTAAAAATGTATCATTATAATTATGCTAAAAAAGTTTACCTCTCAAGTGAAAGATATTCCAACCAACTTGCATATGATCCACTGTGACCCTGCGACATAATATCCGCCCATAGTTGCCTTGCTTTTTCCATATTATTAGCTTGAATTGCTTCGAATCTGGCCCAAAATTGAACAACTTCACAATTGGGATCACCCTCAAGTCCAAAAGTTGCTAAATGTTCACAAGCTCGATCAAATGCATTTCTTACAATAACAATATGTTTACTTTCATCTGGAGCTTTATCAATTCCTCGTCGTAAATATTCAAGATATGAAATCCAGAGATCTTTATATTCTACTGGAGAAGCAAAACCTACAGCCAAAGCATTTTCAACCACTTGCTGTACTTCAGACATAGGACTTTTCTTTTTCTCAAGATATCTAATCCAAGCTTGCCATATTTTAACATACCATGGTACATTTCTTACTGCTTTTGCGTAAATCTTTTCTACAATTTCATAAATTTTAATATTGTTCTGTACGTAGAGTATATAGTCAAGCCACAAAGTTGGTTCTAAACTTAAATCAGCTACAGCACGTTCATACAGTACACTGACTCGACCTGGATCTCCTATTTGTTTCTCTTTCATTAAGTAAGCGTTATAAGCATCAAGCAATTCTTCTTTATTGTTAGAACTTTCAATTTTTTCTTCAAATGGTTTCCGAACTTCTAATTCAGCTAAAGCTCGATCATATCCACTTTTAATGATTTTTTCATCTTCAGTACAGCTGCTACCTTCTGATGATCGCCATAATTGGTATTCTTCAAAGGTTTTTTCTTTGCCATATAGAGGACAAGCCAGTTGGCGTTTGAATATTTTACCAATTCGATTAATTTGATCAAGTTTTCCTGAATCATCTGCATTCATCTATGAATTAAACAAAATGATTTAATTATTTTTGTAAAAATAAAAAGCAAATGATGAAATTATAATAATGTCACTTACCATTAATAATATAAAATTTTCAAATTCTCTGTAAGCGTCCCAAATCAAAGAACCTTTTGTAACATGTAGACCAGCATCTGTTAATGCTCGTTCAAATATATCCCTTATTTTTTCAACATTTTCTTCCTCAGTACCTAGCCCAGTACTGAATATTAAATATTCCAGCCATACCTCAACAGCTAAAACAAAATGATACAGATGAGTATATAAATACTATTAAAATAAATTGACTAGTTGTATTAAAATACTTACAGAGGTAATCTTTAACAGCTCTATCACAAAGTTCCAACACAGGGAGCTTTTGCTCTGGAGTGACAGCAAGCTTCATTTCGTCTTTGAGCCAGGAAAGCCAAATTTCTGAAGTGAGCGGATACTTGGCACTCATATTTTCTCTGGCGTTTCTGAGTCGATCGAGACAACCCATGGTTTGTAATTTTTCAATTAATGATTTATGCGCCTCGTAGTCGTACGGGTTTTGCTCCAGTATGCTGACAAAATTCTGTACTTCGGCTTCGTCGGCTGCATTGTCCTCCTCGTCGTTGTCGTCAGAGTCAGAGTCATCGTCGGAGTCGCTACCTTTAGTAGCAGCCGCCGTGGAAGTTTCCATTTTTTCTTCATCCGAATCGCTTCCCAGATCGACATTTTCATCATCTAATTTTCCTTCGTCGTCCAATTCTTCATCCGATCCAGCTAACAGCTTACGTTCGGTCTCCTCGTCGTCAACGGGATTATTCAAGTCCATATCTTCGGTATCATCCATTGGACTCATAATCTTTCAAAAGTAAAGAAAATATCAATTTCACTGTTCGATATCGTCAAGGACTCTTACGGGGCAAGACTTGGCACGCACAAAACAAGCACCGACTCTACCAAAATGATTGTTACCGCGAGTGGCTGCGATAGCGACTACACAAATACTGTGTCATATAGAAATCCAACAGACAATCGCGAGCCCTGCTAAGACACGTGAAGGTTATGTATGTTTATCGTCGCGGTTTTTGCCGCACATATTTTACGCGCAGGCTCACCGCACAGATTCGCAATTCGCATTTATAATCGCATTTGCAAATCGCATTTGCACATCATTCGACGAATTTCGATTTCTGAATTTGATCGAGAATGACTCGTGACAATTGTCAAAGACTTGAATGGGATTTCTAACTCAAGAATGCACTGTGTTTATTTATCACCGGTAAAATTAAAACACAATCGGTAAGCATCTTATGCATTTTGAAAGTGCAAATTTTGAAATTTAAATCCCTATGAAAATTTTGAAGAAACATTAATTAAAATTTAAAGGCTCTAAAAGATGATGAATTATAATCAATAATATTTTATTGTTATAAGTAATTAAGGGCTAATACAAATAAATTTTGCAGTTACTTTTTATGAGTAAAATTAAAAATTTTAATTATTTTTCTCATTCAGATTTTATTTTTACGAAAAATTGAAGGAATCAGTTTCTTTGAAATATTTCAACTGTCCCGTGTAAACAATGAACATAAACACTATAGCCAAAGCCACTTACTCGGTATCGTTTTGTAATTACATATTTATTTATGATGTTTTATTATATCATATTTATTGATGATGTAACTAGGACGAGGCCAAAGAAAATAAATATTATATCAATTTCAAAATTAATTCAGGATAGTAAATGCAAGCGAAACGCCACCGAGGTAAGGAGCGTCTGTATATGAATGATATTATTATTATTTATATATTTACACTAGGGTTACTCACGCTCGCTTTGAATTGAATTGCTGATGAGGCGGATTAATAGACTGAGTTTGCGCTTTCACATTGTAACATTAATGAGACGTGTAGCGAATTTCCTACCTGCTGCTGCAGTATTCATTCATTATTCGATTGTCAATATCGTGTGAAAAGTAGTAGAAAATTTTGTGTAGATTCTAAATTGTCATTTCTATTTATTTTTTTATTAATTTAGTTTGTAATAGTTTGAGTTGTATTTAATTTATTATTTCAACATTTTAAATCTGTTTTGCGATACTGATGAGTGACGTGCTACAAAAATTATGCTTTTAATGCCTCGTATTGTTAAATTGGCATAGGTAATGAAGCAGTTCCTAAAAAGAGAAAAAATTTCAAGAAGTATGGTTACTCAAAAAGAAAATCAACCAAGCGTAAAAAAAACAAAAAGAACGGATTGGTAAGTTATCAAGTTAAATGTATAGTTGGAGAGGTTTCGTTCAGTGAGTCAATTATTTAAGCATTCATTTCTACGATTTTAGTGGAATTACAAAAGATATTATTTAAAAGATTCAAAGAGACAAAAGAAATTGAATTACCTTCATCGCAGAAAGAAGAAAAGAAAACATCGTAAATTTAAATGGACTCAATGATTGCGATGGGATGGTGACGAAAAAATCCACTCAACTTCGTGAAATGATAAAGTACGTAATTGTTAGGAGTTCGGCTATCACCCACTAAAGTGTACACAGATCCAAAAAGTAACAAGTAAAAAAATTAAATGAATTTCAGGGTTTTGTGCCGGAACAGTTGTAAAAAATGTATCGTGCAGCCGGTACACTTTGCCTAATTATCTGCGTGCTGCAATTGTTATTCTCCCTTGGACAGAGTCAGTGCCCAGAGTATTTCCGATACTACCGAAATGAGACAAATGGTGAAATATTAGGACTCGTGGAGATTCCATCTCCCCCACAAGGCGTACCCTTACATCTTAGCGTCATTTTGAGCATTGCAACAGTTTTACCTACCGTAAGTTAGTCTTAAAAGTTTTTTTTCAAAAGGGTAATTAACTGTGACTCTTAATTCAGAAATACATGGGCAAATTGGAACTGGCCAAATCGAAAGATGAGTCAGTTCGCGATGTACTTCAGGGTAAATCGTTGTACTACCGAGTTCATTTTCCCGTGACTCGGCCTTTTCCAACAGTGTTGAGTATATCCTTGAACGACATCCTTTTTTGCCGTGGAGAACCAGGTGCTTTTTTATCTTACAACTTATAATATTTTTAGTAGCTAATGCCTAATCAAGAGCTCTATTACTATGATAAAACAAATAAACTTACAGCGTACGGGGTAGTCGTGACTAACATTATCCTGGAGCACACGCTGTATCCTCCCCGAGTGATCATCCCCACGGCGGAGCAGCTACTGAGTTTCCTCTCGGAGCAAACGACGACGGCAGCCTACGACGACGTTCTACCGATCAATTTGATACCCTCGTTCGATACCACGACCGAGAAACGTCGACCACCGAGTACCACGGAGGCGACTACCACTACTACTGCTACTAATTTGGCAATTTATACGGAGCCAGTGACCTCCAGGCCGATTAGTAGCGACGACTCTTCGTCGTGCGGAGTCGTGAGTTCCTTCAACGGTGCTTCGGCTTCGAACAAACGCGAGAATTGGCCCTGGCTCGTTGCCATATTTACGAAAAAAGAGAGCTTGGAGTTTCAGTGCACCGGCAATCTCATATCACGGACGCACGTAATCACGGGTACACTCAATTTGTCAGGCTCTATCGTAATAACGATTTCATTTCTAATCGCGATGTTTTACGTGCTTAGCCGCGCACTGTCTGCAAGAGGACGTCGACGTGCCCATCAGGGCCGAGCAATTGTTCGTCGCGCTTGGCATACACAATATACGCAACGAGCAAGAACCCGGTCAGATCCGTGTCGGCGTTCGAAGCTACGACTTTCATCCGGACTACAAGAATCCCGACAGCGCCGATTCCGATTTAGCCATCGTCAAGCTCGCGGAGCGCGTCGAGTTCACGGCTCAGATTCGGCCGATCTGCCTCTGGATGAGCCGAACGGATCTGAAGGACGTCGTAGGAAAAAGCGGCTACGTCGTTGGCTGGAGTCTGGGTGGCAATAACGCCCGCTACAATCCAGAGCCTCGGGCTTCCAGAGTACCCATCGTTTCGCAGGTCAGTTCTAATTTTTCATGAGATAAATTCAGAAATATACGACCTCGTCTCTAACGACCGTGTGAATCTTAAGGAAGAATGTCTCCGAAGCAACGTCAACTTTGCCGACATCGTGTCCGAGAGGACTTTTTGCGCCGGTAGACGCGAAGGAAAGGGCCCTTGCGATGGTGACAGTGGCAGCGGCCTCGTCATGTTTCATCCGCGCCACGCACGTTACCATCTCCGAGGCATAGTTTCCATCATGATGTTGGACATCAGAACGAGAAGCTGCGATCTTCAAGAGTACGTGATCTACGTCGACGTAGCCAAATATCTGCCTTGGATTCGCCAACAAATATATTATTGAGTAATTTTTTTTATTATTTTTTAAGGCTCGCAAGTGACGACACAATTTCGTGAACATTTTGTTGTGTAAATTGTGTACGGACAGCACTCGCAAGTTTTAATTGTGCTTCCAAATATTTTTTAACCATCAACATTTTGAACGTAATTAAACTTTAAGCAGTTAGTTATTCATTGGATTAATTCATGTTGTATCGACATTCGACTTTTTCAGGTGAAAGGAAAAGCACGAAGATTTCGTCTAAAACGAGTTTGTTATTTATTTTTATTTTATATACGTATTAAAAATATGTATGATCTTAAATAATAGAATATACAATCTATTTTCATATAACGAAAAAATATATTATATATATTTAAAAAATTTTTTATACTTATATTAAACGCTTTGGGTGAAGGAATTAGTACCAGTTACTCGAAATTGATACATACATGATATTAAAAACGCCCATTTCCATAGATCATTCATCAATTGCAAGATTAAAAACTTTGCTCGAACGCGAGCGATTGAAAATACATTCGTTCTTTTTTTCGCAACTGTCTTCAAAAGAATGATATTCATCGAAGAATATTTTATCATTTAATTGAAGAGATGAGAATGCACACGACAATTAATTTTTAATAATGTTTCATTATTTCCATACAACGCACATTTGAATATTTACAATCCAATTATTGTCGCTAGAGTAAACTTAGAAAAAATCCAAATCGCTTCAGTGATTAAAACATGAACTTTAAGTTGAAATCCTGATAGGGATTATTCGTGTTTTAAAATCACATTAAAAAGAATGGAATCTCCAAATTTTAAATTTTAAATGATTTTTTGCAAAAAATATGCGACATTAAACTTTCGGTTTCGTGATACTTAAATGATAAAGCGCGTTATGCAACTAAAGTTAAAGCAGGCTCATTAAGTCTGCATGTCACAGGAATTTTTCTTTAATATTGAATTTTAATATTACTGTTAAGGTCTAATTGACTGAAAAAAATTCTAATGTGATACTATGATTATAAATTCGCATTTACAAATTTTACACCGCGAACAATTTAAACTATATATTTAAAATAATTAATCATACTAATAGATACGTTTGATAGATAATTTTTTTTTGATTCGTCATAAAGTTCCAATTAAATGACTGTTTCCGCTATTGTAAGCTTGGAAAATAGTGAATCAATTTTGATCGATTTAAATTTCGCTTTATAGTTCATTAAATTTTAGTACTATAAACTTACTTTCTACGACTGTTAAAATATTCAAAAATAAAATAAGTATTTTGACTACGAGAAAGACGACTATTGTGCAGTTTCTTTTGAGAAAGACAATTACAGTTTTAAAAAAGCATTTGCCGTAGAAAAAATTCAAGTGTTATTGCATAATGTTTCACGATTTTCGGTCATGAAATAAATAATAAAATCAATCTTGTCTTGAAATAGTTTTAAATACTATGTAATGTAAAAAACTAGAAGGTTCAAGATCACGCGTATATAATCGATTAATGGAAAACCGAGGTTAAAATACGTTATCTGAAGTGCATTTTTTACATGCCGTATTCTATTTTTTGAGAATCCTCTAGCAAAAATTTACATTTTTGTAACTCTGACCAAAATGGAAAAAATACTTTTCGCTAGAATGGCCAGAAAATGATTTTTTGCCAATAACCATTTTCACAATAGAAATGTTATTCGTTATATAAACAATATTGTCAACAAATTTTTTCATAGACTTAGTTTTAGTTGTGTAAACCATACTGTTCTTCATTTTCTATGAATTTGTAGTTGTTTCTGGTATATTCAGTTGAAAATGTTGTCTTGCAACTGCCCCTAAAACTATTTCAGCACTGAATACTCCTGAAAGAAATTATTCATTGAGTAAAAATACATATTCCTATAGCCCTTTGTATGATAGAAATTAATTTGCTCTCAGACTTAAACTAGATGAGTAAGGCATAGTGTTGTTCATCCTCCACAGAATTTCAAAAATTCAATGTCTGTTAATTTTTTTCATCATTGAGCCATGCAATCGGGACAAAACTTTTATAGCCAATTGAGAAAGAACTCAATCAGATTGGCGTGAAAAGTAAGTCACAACCCATGTTCTATCAAACAAGCAATATTATTTTCAAATAAACTTACTAATCTCTGCTCGTAGAACGTCAGCAAGGAGGTGTAAGTCATTTTCTACTGTAATTATTATGTAATCAAACTTTCCATTGCTATTCATTTCTTGTATTTGAACAAGAGATCGTCTATTTTTTTCGAACGTGCCTCCAGCACTTTCAATTATTTCTGCCATGACAGATGGAGCGGGTACCACTCCAGGAGTAACATAAAATATTTTATCCTAGAAGTAATATTTTATCATAGAAATAGCTTTATTTACTTAAAATTTAATAATATATCTTTGACATTTACTTTGAGAATACTTCCTCGATTAGGACTAGCTAAAGCTTTCTGAATATTGCAATTAAACGTTTTTTCAAATTCTGGATTATCCAGCGCATACTGACTTTCGTCAAGGAAAGTATTTTGTGTTGAAGAATCCAACAACCAATTAATACTAACGATGTATTTACAACGTGACAGACAACATAATAGTTTTACAGTTCTTAAAGCACAATTCATCACTAGATGAGTTGAATCTTTCCAACTCGCAGCAAGAGTGCCACCTAACTCTCGTATGCGCTAAAAGCATATCAATAATAAGACAAAGAAATCATTGAGGATAGTAATGAGGCCAGTATGGGTATTGTACTTTCGCATGTTTCTTTGGATTAATTCCAGAAAATAATATTTTCGGTTGATTTTCTGGAGTAGGTGGATTTGGATTAGTCACAGTAATTGGCTCATCCAGACCTAAAAGATGCGGATCTTTGCTTGACAGCCATCCTTCCAGCCTTGGTTTCTTATACTTTCTCATGGCATTTGGACCTTGGCCGACTTGTTTCACCTTATCATAAGATTCTTGACAGACGTTTATTGGCATTTTCCAACCAGCTGTAAAGATAATACAATTTATAAGTATTTGACAATATAATTAGAAAAAAAAAAAAAAAAAAAGAATAATGAAAGTAAATTATCACTCCATTTTACCCATAAGATGAGGAACTAGAGAATAATCTAATCTAAATGGATTTCCTATACTAAATTGTTGATATTTGAAAGCATCTGTTTGATGTATGGCATTTACTTGACCGCACAATATATCTGTAAGCCACTGAGCATTTACAATACCCGTTTGCCACTCCTTGGCTTTTTTGTACTTCATTCCCTCGGGCCTTAAATTAATGCACAATTATTTTACGAACACTCGAAAGCATAGTATTTTCAAAACTCTAGTATACCTTCGACATATTAGTAGTGTATTATGTTTTGAGAAGTATTTTGTGCATTTTGCTCCAACCGCGTCAAGCATGAATTTGACTTTGTTACGCTCATCCCCTTCGAAGCCAGACAACGATATAATATGTTTGGCACAAGGCAAATCATTTTGACCAAATGGAGTTGGAAAATGTAATGCGTGCCATGGAGGAAGCACTTGCTGTTTAAGCACAACGTCCGATAACCAATATGCTGATACACAACGATTACCTTCGTGCATGGCTTGCACCACAATGGGGTGTTTTTGAGTCATAGATAATACGTGAGTGGCCCGCGGGCAGTACTGTGGTTCAGTCTCGCCACCGTGTCGCTCGATTACCTGTTTCCATACGGCCACTCTCTCTGGACAAAGGGTGTCGTACTCAACGATAGTGAAGATGCAACCGAGCAAGAATAGATCTGGAGGTACTGTTACCAATCATATTAAGAGGTATAGTAAATTTTAGAAAAAAAATTAGTTCTCACTTACGTTTTAAGTCGGGATTAAGTCCATAAAACTGGACCTTAGACTGCTGCGGGGCTGTTGGTGAACATTGCATTTTAGCCGCGCCTCCAGGAGTTGTCCCATTTGTTATATTACCTAGAGTTCTTCTTTGATAGGCTGCAAGAAGTTGAGGATCTTGCGACGGCGGTGGTGGTGGCCTATGCTGAGCAGTCATGAGTCGCAATTGACCAGCTGCACTACCTTCGGCTGCTCCGCTTTGCAATCGGCTAGTAAGCATATTTGCCAATGCTGTTTTCGTTTTAGCATTAACAACTAGCTGTTGCTCGGGTGTCAGTTGTGCACTACTGGACATTGGAGTCATCATATTATCAGACTGAATCAGTTGCGGCGGTGGCTGTGGCTGCTGCTGTTGTTGCTGTTGCTGAGCATTCTGTTGCTGCATTTGTTGTAACTGCTGCATTCTAGCAATTTGTTGTTGCTTTTGCAATTGTAGCTGTGCTATTTGCTGTTGAGTCAGAGGTTGTCCTTGTTGGAATTGCGTTCCCTGAACAACTTGTGGATTTTGGACAGTTTGATTTGACTGAACAATTACCTGATTACCAGTGTTAATTGAATTAAGTGTTGCGGTTTGTCCCATTACATGCATTTGTGTTGGTTTTTGAGGTACAGCAGTGGCAACCTAAAAAAAAAGGAGTAAAATATTAGATTTTGATAATATTAATAATCATAAAAATTCAAAGTGCTCCAATAACTTACTTGAGGTCCCATCATTTGTGGACGAGGCTGAGAGACCCACTGTATACCACCAGGCTGACCAGGTGCACCAGGACTTCGTATTACTGCAATTTGTGGGCCTGGAGGGACTCCTTGTTGTTGACGCTGTTGACGTTGGAATAATATTGTTTTCTGTTTCTGAAGTTTTTGAATGAATTGAGCTCTTTGCTGAGGATCTAGCTGTTGCAATTGTTGATGTGTTTGGGCATCAAGCTGAATGAGTTGTCGGGGTGGTTGTTGGACTTGTTGTACCCATTGTCCACCTGGTCTCTGTTGACCAGGAACTTGCTGCTGTTGCTGTTGTTGTTTGTTGTTGTTGTTGCTGTCTTTGCAATTGTAATTGGTATTGCTGTTGCTGCCATTGAGGATCCCTTTGAACCATGAAACTTTGTTTGATTTTGGTTTACTAGCTGAGGTTGTTGAGGTATTTGATTATCTTGACGTATGACAAATTGTTGTGAACTTTGAGGAACAGATTGTTGCAGATGTTGAGATATCTGTTGAATCTTTTGCTGTTGCAACAATAACATTTGTTCATTTGTGAGTTGGGGTTTTTGAACTAAATTTTGCTGTTGTTGCTGATTCAAGTGAGCTTGTTGCGACAATAATTGTTGTTTTTGTTGCAAAACCAGCTGCTGCTGGGGGTTTAACTGCTGAGATGAAATTTGTGGCTGAGTAATTAATTGTTGCTGAGATGTCATTGGTTGAGGCATTATTTGCTGTTGTTGTTGAACCATTGTTGGTTGGGATTGAATATTCTGTTGTGGAATTTGTTGCTGAGTAACCAATTGTACTTGAGATGGTATTTGTTGCTGAGTGATTAATTGCACTTGTGGTTGCATTTGTTGAGGCATAATTTGTTGCTGAGAAATTATTGGTTGTTGTGTTTGTTGCTGCTGTGCTATTTGTTGTTGTTGAACATTCATTTGTGATGTAACAATTTGTTGTTGTGGTGAAATAGTATGCTGCATCAACTGTGAATTAATTTGAGGGGACATTAAACCCTGAGAAACTACCTGTTGCTGTTGATTTATTTCTGATTGTTGTGATATTTGCATCAAGTCTGGTTGATTAATAACCTGATGTTGAACTTGTGGAAGATTTTGTGTAATAATTTGTGAATTTTCTTGTTGTGTAGGAGACTTCAAAGGAAGTACATTATTTGTCATTGCCGTTGAAGTCCAATTGTTTTGTTGAATGTTATTTTGTACTGAAGATACAGGAATATTGGAATTATTTTGCACGCTAGTGTTAGCATTACTCCACTGAAACTGTTGCGTTTGAACTAATTGTTGTTGTTGATGCATTGGTTGCTGCTGCATAGGTTGTTGTTGCTGTATAGGTTGCTGTTGTGTTTGCAAAGGCTGCTGTTGTTGCTGCTGCATCGACTGCTGTTGTTGCATCAATTGCTGTTGTTGCATCAGTTGCTGTTGTTGTAAAGTTTGCTGTTGTTGTAAAGGTTGCTGTTGTTGTAAAGGTTGCTGTTTGTAAAGGTTGCTGTTGTTGTAAAGACTGTTGTTGTTGTAAAGGTTGCTGTTGTTGTAAAGACCTGTTGTTGTAGAGACTGCTGTTGTAAAGGTTGCTGTTGCATAGTCGGCTGCTGTTGCATAGTCTGCTGCTGTTGAATAGGTTGCTGCTGTTGTAAGGGCTGCTGCTGTTGTATGGGCTGCTGCTGAATTGGTTGCTGCTGTTGCATAATTTGCTGTTGCTGTTGTTGTTGCATTGGCTGCACCATAGTTTGTTGTTGCAGTATAGGCTGCTGTTGTTGTAAAGTTTGTTGCTGTTGAAGAACTTGCTGTGGCTGTTGAATATTTTGATGTTGCAGCATGTGTTGCACAGGTTGTTGTTGATGCAAGATTTGTTGTTGAGGGGGTTGCTGATTTTGTATAATTGGCTGTTGTTGCAAATTTTGTTGTTGAATTTGCTGTGTTTGCTGCAGCTGAGATTGTATTGATTGATCTATATTATCAATATTATTTAAAGACGAAACAGTTGAAGAAACAGTTGTGGACGCAGATGGAGAGGAACTTGATACAAGATTTTGATTCTGAGATACTACTTGATTTTGCATAGGTAAGACAGGTTTAGATTGATTCCATGGCATTCTTTGTTTCAACTGCTCTAATGCAACTTTAGTAAGATCTTGATCATCTTGAGCAGCAACTTGATTCAAATCTGTGTCTTGGAAACCTGTAATCAATGCCGTAGAGGTATCTGGCAGCGATTGAACCAATAAATTCGGATGATAATCTACTTCCGATATAATACTCTTTTTTTTACAGCAATCAACTACCCAATCTGGTGTAACTATATTTATCTGATGACTAGAAGCAGCCTTGAATTTTGTACCACTGGTATTTGTTGTAATTAAATGTGTGCAAGTACTATCTAGCAGCAATTGGCATTTTCCACCTTGAAAAGTGATCATAGCCCATATTGATTTACAGTCTGCTTGACTAACTTGTGATACACATGCTTTGACATTAGAAAATAAATTGATTTTCTTCAGGTGAAAAATAATGGGCAGGAAGTAACCTTTTACACAAAGCAGAACACACAACCCATTTTTCTGTCACAGCTGGAATAACATAAATATCTTTGGCGGTAGATATGTCTGTTTCAGCTGCATCATTGCCTGCGATGAGATGAGTAGTGTAATCACTCAAAAAATTAGATCTTTCAGCTCCTCCTTCTTGCAGAAGATTGAGAACCTAATGAGGTAAATTATAAATTTTGAATTAATGCAAGAAATTGAAATGATTTGTAAGTTGTAATGTATAAAAAAAACGAACAAATGTGAAACTGTCTTAAGTGTTTAATAGAAATTAAATTGAATAAATTTCACAAAAACAATAAAAAAAGTTAATATAGGACTAAATAATGAAGTTCAATTAACCTTTAAATCAGCATCCCCACTGAGATAGTACTTGACTTGGGCAAAGATCCTATCATCGAGCTTGAACTCTTCGATACCGGCACTGATGTCGCCCATTTCGATGGCAAACAATAATTCACTGGGTATCAAAGACGGTATTAATGACTTAATAACAAGTCACTGTATCTGCTAAAGTGTATTTAGCATAATCACAACACGCACTACTGCACAGTGTTTAGATCATTGATCTATCGCGATCTGTTGTTGTTTGCGTTTGACTTCGCCACCTGTAAGGTTATGTCGCCTATGTGTACGCTCCTCGAGGACGAATATGTTTACGCGCTTTGAGATGGCTGGTGGTAGTGGTAAATTCATACGACCACGCGTCTGATGTGTTGCGCTCGCGGCTATTGCTCACAGTTTACTGTCCTCCTCTCGCACCAGAGATTCCCGTCTCGACACTCGACAACTTCTCGTTGTTAACTCATACAAAAGTCAATCTCATATGCGCACGTCTGACAGAGTGAAGCTGCAATCCCCCTCTCCCCCTTCCCCTCACCCTGTGCTACTATCGTTTGCGGCAACGCCGTGAAGATAACTCTTCGTTTCGAGCCGGCGGCCTTGATGTTGAATCTCGACATGCATTGGTGAAACGCCCGACCAGTTTTTTTATTCAAATCCGAGACTAATTTTCAATTTAATAATAGTAATAATAATTATGTGCACAGTTAATGTTATTGTTTATTCAGAAAATTCAAGATCTTTGAAACTTGAAAAACGAGTTTTTTGAAGGATGAATTGTTTATTTCATTTTTTGTCAATTTTCTAAAATATTCTTTATGCAATAACTTTAGAAAAATTAATCAATTAAGTGACCCTTATGACCTAATATATTAGGAGTATTTTAGAAACTTTCTTAATTAGGATTTATTTATGAGCGCATGTCAAATAATTGATATAATGAATAACATGAGCATCTTTAAAAGTAAAAAAAATTATGAAATAAACCTGTAACATGCATGAAAAGAATATGGTTTTAAATCTCATTTTTGATTTTTTCTAATAAACTCTTTGTTGGGTATATTGGGTATGTTTGAAAGTTGAACAATTAGAAACAAAACTTCCGTAGTTTTTGATAAAACATATTTTTTATTGATTTTCTTCAATTGATTAACAGCTATTATTTATCTGTAACAGACAGAAAAAAAATTAAATTAGTTGATTATATAATTTTTATTATTAGAATATATAATTTATTTTAACAAATCAGAATAGAACGAATCAACAAGATATTGCGAGTGTTGTACGCACTCTTTCAGTCCGCCCGTTCAATATCATCATTATTTTATAACTTTAAACATTTAAAATTGATTTTTAAATGTTCTTTTTCAAAGAAGGAACTATTATTTTAAACCTTAAAAATTAAATAAGAGAAATATAAAAATGGATATCATTTATTTACCTTACAATTTATGCACTGAGTACACAAACTCCTCCGGCTTCTTTGATTTTATCTTCTGCAGATTTGCTGAAGAATTTAGCCTTAACAATAACTGGCTGTTTTGGAATACGTCCTTTTCCAAGAAGTTTATAGTATCCCTAAAAACATAACAGCAGCAATTAACAAATGAAACAAATTTAAATTTTTAAAATTTAAACAATTTATGAAACTTACTGCTTTGACAAGATCAATGACTGGAACTTTTCCAGTTTCAGCATCAGCATTTTTGTACTTTTGCCTGGTCTGTTCTGACACAAGTGTCCATAATTTATCCAGGTTCAGAGTAGGGCAAAACTTCTGATTTCTACGCAAATGGTAGTTGCGCATACCTAACTGTAATGACAAGGATGATTCAATATGTAAGTAAAAATTATAACAAAGTACTTAAATTTTTTACGATTTCTCTAGGAAATATAAATGTAGTCAATGTAGCTTGTTGGTAAGAACATTCTTCTTACTTCAATGTGATTTGACTCTATACGTAATGATAAATCTTTACATACCTTTCCAAAGTATCCAGGATGGTACTTATCAAAGTTGATGCGATGGTGGTGCATACCACCGGCATTACCACGACCACCAGGGTGCTTGCGGTGCTTGCCTAGAATAAAAAAAAATTGTTGGTAAAATTACTTGAATTTACTAAATATATTAATAGTATATTGTTCAAGACTCTAGTAACATACCAATACGTCCATGACCATGGCTCACATGTCCTCGCAACTTCCTAGTCTTTTTCTTATGTGTAGACTGTAAAATTATGAGAAAATATTTTTAACAAATGGTTGGGATGAAAGATTTTATGATTTATGAAAGTATCAAGTTGAAGCATTATTATTAAAAGTACACCGGTACACAACGTGCTCTTGAAGGTTAGGTAAACGGCACATGGGCACATTTTTCAATGGTAAAATTGAAATTATTCATAATTATATCGATTGCAGCACGAGTCACGATTAAAGAAACAATCATTGAAAATACTATTATCATTTTTAAATGTTTAATATTAAATAATTTGACATATTTAATAAAATTCTCACCATATCGACGTGATTGTGAGCGACTCTCACGCGTAAAAAAGAAACGTAGCTCTTTTAGTCGTCTTGTTTTTGACTTGGCTGGTGGGAAGTGGCCACAGTTTGAAAACGGTCACTAACCAGCAGAGTTATTTTGAATTAGTGGCGGGAATCATGAGCTAGACGAAAGTTAAATCATAGGTTTACATTGCATTTGCAAAGAAAATCGCAAGGTATTTCGATAAAGAGTAGATGCGAATTATCAGAAACCTCAGTTATAGTATAAGGGGGGAATTTTCCATGTTTAAAAATGTTGGAAATTAGTTTAATGCAGGGAACGGAGTGCTTTGTGCCGGACCAAAATAAATGGTTGAGGTTGTTATGATCTTCGTTGCATTCCCACCAAGGTGACGAGGAGAGATTTTTTCTCTAAAGACTGTTCGCTGAGTTGTTTAATATTAAAAATAACAAAAAAATACGGATAAATTTAAATAATTAACTTTATTTGTTAAGAAATTACAGAAAAAAATTTTTTTATCGCAAACTCGAATGAATAAACTCTATGACTGTAAAATTACGCTTGAATAATGAATAATTTATTTTAATACAAAAATTAAATTCTTTTTCTTTTAACTAGTTTTTTGGAAGAAAAAGAGTTCAAAAAATCATGTTGAGAATATGTTTAGCTCAATTTGTAAAAATGAAAAATTAAAGCAACTCGCGATCATGTACAATAATATCCAAACAATTTATGTAGACATCTGTACGGGTGTAACATTTCATTGAGCTTTTTAGCTCATTCACGGCTAAAATATAACAAATTACTTCATTTATATATCGAGGATCGTTGTATTGTTTCAATGAACAAGTGAACACTGACGTCAAAAAAGCTTATTATGATTTCGCAGATTTTTTTAGAGATGCAAACACTTTTTTTGAAAAAATCGAATGATTTAAAATCCTAATTTTCTAATTCATATGAATGATTTTTGAAAATTTTCATTTTCTCATAAAAATTCGTAAAATTTACGTATGTTCTAATCAGTTTGAACAACAGCGTTGAAAATGCTATTAACTCGAACATCAAGTTCACATCACTAGTCGAATATTACAGTGTTTGATTAACTTCTAGATAGTTTGCGGAACCAAACGATATATGTTTGTAGTAATCACCTGTACATACGCGTTTACCTGCACGTTAGTTCAGTGCCGATAATCAATTTCTGGGAGGAAAATGTACTTCGTACTACATCTACTCTCCATTTAGTGAAATTAACGATCATTTTAGTAATATCGTCCCTAAATTAAGTTAGGGAAATTCAGATGTTGACTGTATAAATATGATTCTAAATGTAGTAATCTAATATCAACGGAAGAATTTATATAATATTATAAATGAACGTTATAAAAACTACAAAGATATTAATAACGAAATATTATATTTTTCCATTCATTTTATTTTTATTATTTATTTTTTTATTATTATAAGAAAATGACATAAAATGAGTTTATTACTTTAGTAAAAATTCTCAATATTAATATTAACCTAACGACAAAAAAATGACGGTTCCAAATATTGTAAGATATATTAACTTTAATTGGCTAGGTAGTGGAAATTCTTCTGTTACAATTATAATAAAAATATTAAGCGCATTTTAAATGGTTTGAAAATGTCTATTTAATTGTTTTGAAAAATTGAGCCCAGTTCTCAATCATTTTGGATGCGACAATATTACTTTGAGCCTTTAACACTAGATAACGAGTACCTTTATCTGTAAATCTGCAAGTGGCAAAGTAAAACTAATTGCATAAGTTCCAAATGAAGCTCAATGGAGCTAATAATAATTCAGCGACTCCTGTGAAATAAAACTTTGAGCTTATGACCATAAAACGTTGAAAAAAAATTTACGCTTTTGATTAGTATAGGTGTATCCTGTTCTAATGGACCTTTTATCTTCAAGAAACTTTTTCGTTTGTCAAAAGCTAGCCACGAAAAGTATCTTCGTAAAATAGCCGATGTACATTTCCGCGTGATCTTACGTTAAATAATACGTCTGTATTTTTACGTAAGATTGAAGTTGTAGAAGCTGGGGGAGGCGGGGGGGGGGGGGGAAGCTAAATGGTCACATCTGAAAGTTTTCTCTCTTCATTATTCTTCGCTGTCGTCGTCGTCATTGTGCTTGTCAGCGTCATGCCGCACACGTACATACGTATACCTACGTAGTAGACGAAAGCTCGCGCTTCAGAGAGACGGACTGACGGACACATGCACAAGTACATACCCTCTCACACCCACACCCACACTATATATATATGAAAATACACGTTGAGACTGCGAGCAGAAGAGAGAGAATCTCTGGTGGATCGATCGATCGGCGCGCTGCACAATTGCGCGCTGGTAGCATCGCCTTCACCGCCGTTATACTCGTCGCAAGTCGTCGTTCCTGATGCTGCTGTCGCTGATAGTGAGCGACGCCAAGAGGATTTACGATCGAGTTTCATGTATTTACGGTGTAGGACGCAGTGATACTGACTGCTGCGCACACATACATGCAGGCTGCAGCAGGACTCAGAGATATCGATGTGTACGTAGGCAAGGCTGACGTTGAGCTTCAAATAATGAACGATCTTGATTCTTGATGCAGAGAATACATCTACATACACAATCAGTAAAAGTTCTACTACACGTCCGACCAGCCTTACCTCGTCTTTAGTCGCGTATAGCTTATTATACAGTATATGGTCTATCGTTTGGCTTTTTTTCTTTCGTACGTTATATTTAGCCAACGCGGATCGAGCTCTTATCATTTATCAAAGCCCGAAATATCCGAGACACCCATACACGTAGCTCAACGAATTTTCCAGCCTATCGTGAAAATCTCCTGTCTATATTGCGTTCGTGTTGCATAATTACGTGTTATTTTGATAGGCCGATTATTCGCGGACGGCTGGTGTTTATTTATATATCGGAACTTCACCGGCCTTGACCCAAGCGCGCGCTCGCGAGTATATAAGCAAAATAGGGTCGAGAATCTCCTGCGCGCTCTTTTCTTCTTTTCTTTTCTTATATATATTAGTGCAGCTTGTGTGTGCATCGTATTGCAGCAGCTCTCTTAACGTATTGTCCAACATCTATTTCTCAGGAAAATGCGCATTATTATGCCAGAGAAAATTATTACTTTTTTTTTCATTGTAAACTCGTGTGCAGCGTATTCTGCTTGATGTACTTCTTTAGCGAGTATTAATAATGATGCCGAATGAAAATAATGATGTAAATTTAATGATCACGTCTGAGTCTTTCGTATGAAATATCATACTTGAGCTACTGAGACATCTTGTCACAATTTTTCAACAGCATTATTTAGTAATTTTTTTTGCCGTATTACGCGTCGGAAAGAAAGTATTGAAGTCAAGTTTTTCTTTATCATCTATAATGTTAATATACCAGGATTTGCATGACAATATCGAAACAAATTATAATTGACGAGTTGGTATTGACGTTCGGATTGAAATGATAAAAAAATATTCCAGATTTTTTGTAAAAATACAAACTATGAAATCTTTAGTACGATCGACGTGCAGTGATTTCAATTGAAAATCCTCCAGACTCTGCTCTTAGTTGCATAGAAATCGAAATGAATTGCTCATCCGTGATTGCGATAAAATGTGCGTAGTAATCAGTGCGATTAATTCAAACTTGATTGAACTTTGCTGGAAAAAAAATACCACGAAATTCGAAGAAAGAAAAAAGTTATATAGATTAGAAAAAAAAGAAACGCTATATCGAATAACTAAAAGCTTATATATCGTGAAAAGGTGTCAAGCAAAGACTTTGGAAGTCGAAACCGAAAGAGCTGGAAACCGATACACAGGGTAAAATTCGAGTTCAGGATAACGGACTCGACTACTACTCCGAGCGTGTGTATCGGTTGCCAAAGTCGCATCAATCGCGCGCGCGGGGGCTATATATAGCTCTCATCTCGATCTCGCCGTTGGTGCTCGTGCACGCAGGGTGTGCTATAGGGTGGATCACAGTAGAGTCTCCCTTTACCCGTAGTCGCTTCTCTGCTCTTTCTCTCTCTCTTTCTCTCTATTCTATCTCTTGTGCGAGCCATCCCCCGCAGCGGCAGCATCAGCAGCATCATTGGCGTCTCTCATACACCTTCTATATAAGTACGACGCGCGCATGCGGCCGAGGAATTCGGTTTTTTTTAATTCGTGGGTGTGGTAGTGGTTGCCGATGGTACTGCTACTGCTGCTGCTCTATACCCAGTGGTGGCAGCAGCGACCAACAAGCGCCATACGTATGTATAGCACACACAGATACGGTGAAGGAGATTATATTATTCGCGCGAGATACCGAGCAGCAGCAGCTGCAGCGCTGCTCTCGCTTCTGCTGCTCGCGCAATTCCTCCTGCTGCTACCCCCCGTGCAAGAGTGAGTCTGTGCTGCCGCGCTCTCTCTCTCTCTCTCTTCCTGCTGCATAGTGCAAAATTTCGCGCTCTCGCGTCTCTCGAGCACGGTGCACGGTAGTAGGCGCCGAGTTGCGAGAGCGAGTGCAGCAGCAGCAGCAGCCTTAGTGGTTCGTGCTCTCTCAGTTTTACGTCGCACGTGCTTATCCTCGACTTTAGCCGACTCGACGGCTACACGTGCAGTGGGTGCGCGATCTCTCTCGTTCTCTCGCTCTCCAGTGTTTCTCTCAACACACGAGTTCTTCAGGCCTTTTTTGCCAAGTTCTCTCTTTATTTTTTTTTAAGCTTCGTTTGTTTTTTTTTTGGTGTGAAAAGTGCGTCGATCTTCGTCTTTCGCTCGCGTCGAGCAGCTGTGAGCAGCAGCAGCAGCAGCAGCAGTGCAGCACGGCGTCACTGCACGTCTGATCGGACACGGATCCATACTACTTGCAAAATCAAGATCGCGCGAAAAAACAAGTGCGTAAACGCTTTTAATTTATAAAATAATCGTGGCAGTAGCTTTTAATTCTTAGTCTAATGCATGATGTGTGTGTATTGCGTGTGCGAGTGTCTGCGCGGATCTATATAGTAATATAAAACCCCGAGTGCGGCGTTATGTAACGGTCAGGGTGATTCTGATGCGCGAGTAGCGAGTGATACACGGAGCTTGTATATACCGACGTCACCCCTTTCGAGCTTTTCTCTCTCTCTCACGATTTGCAGAGAGCAACTTTTTGTCTCTTCTTTCTTCTTTCTTATACTAAACTATATTGTACGGGAGATCTGCTCTCCTGGATAATCCGTCCTGTTTATACTAACGCTGTAACTATACGAACTTTCTGCGTTTCAACTTGTAACTCGAGGAAACTCTCTTCTTCTCTCTCGCTCGCGAGCACACCTAGCTCGCACGTACGCTCGACGAGAAGCTATTTTTCACCGAGTTTCTCTTTTTCTTCCGGTGCCTTATTTTTTCTACTTTTCCACTGTTTAGTAGCAGCAACAACAACTGCGTACATAGATAATCACAAAGCAGCTTAGCGCGAATTCTTGTCGACTTTTTTCGCGAGAGCAAAAGAGAAATCGGAAAGTCGCTGTTTAATGCGTTTGTGCGACGCGCAAGTATACTTTTTCAAGACCATTATTCAACTCGTATCTTTCTTTTTTTCGTTTTACATTTTCGTGGCTTATAATCTAATTCAGCTGCTGCTCTTCTTTCGATGTTAAAAAACGCAGAAAAAAAGACGGATGCGGGGTAACTTTGCTTCAAATTATCATACTGATCATGTTCAACGAGTATATGGTAATTAGTATTGATCTAATAACTTATCATAATTATTCGTTTGAGTTTTAATTTGCATCGATCCGCGCCCTTGCACGTTGGTTGAAAAACGTAAAATTATAAACGATTCGGTTTCGGCGCAAGCTCGACGATATAATATGCGCGAGTTTGGCATTTTTGCTGTAGCACGGAGAACCAGGTAATAAGAATTTCGCAGATCGCTCGATCTTAATGCTCGTAATACGCAATGTAACGTAATGTACATGGATAAAAGAGAACTGGGAGCATAATACGTCGCGCGTACGTGCGGGGGGGTGGTAATTAAGATTGTTTCGAGGCACTTCATATTTTCGTAAAAAATTGTATACCCCCGAGCAGCGCCCGTGTAGTAACATTTAAGGCTAAATGCGGAGAAGAAAAATTGAGACTTATATAAAAGAGCAGAGGTAGAGGCGGCGGACGAGGGCTGGTGCAGCAGCAGCGGAGGAGTATCGTGAAAAGTACCAGTATATGTGTACCAGGCCTCGTTCTCTCGCTCGCTCGCTCGCACCCCTTGGCTCGGAACGAGCGTATAATACGTACACAGTCGAGAGAGAGAAGAGCCAGCATGTACGAGTCTAACGATTATTTATCATCTCGCGCGTAACGCGCCGAGGCAGTCAGGCAGGCGGTACTTGGCTTGCTGTGTAAGCATCGCACATCTCTCGCTCACGGAGAAAAGCCGCAACGCTGCATCTAGACGACGACGTGTGCGTTTGTGTGTGTGTGTTACAGTGTGTATGAGTGAGCGAGATGTTACAAAATACTCGGGATAGTAAAGTAGCTAGAAAAACAGCCCCCCAGCACACGCGAGTGTAGCAGCAGCAGCAGTAGCAGCAGCCGTATATAATTCTAAAAAATCTTCACGAAGCAGTAGAGCAGTCTTTCATTGTTGCGTGCAGAATAGCGTGTGCACCTCTCTAGCTCGACTCGAGCTTTCTCCTCAGAGATAATAGATGAGAGTAGCTTGCGCGAATCCGCGGCACGTCGCTCGACGTCTCGAGACGAATTAATCACGTCGTACATATACGGTTCCTACGTACAGTTCCTTCGTTCTTGTGTGTGTGTGCGTGTGTTTGTGTGGGTGCCTCGAGTCGCTCGCGAAAATACACGCGCGCAGGTGCAGCAGCCGACGAGGCATGTGTGTATGTGAGTGCGTGTATGTGCAGGCACGAAATCAGCGGAGCAAGACATTCGTAAAATCAAGCAGCAGCGTTAGGCAACTTCCTGCCTTCCGAGCTCTACCCACCCGAGCGCGTTCGGAAATTCTGACACTTCGTTTTCCTACGTGAGAGAGCTAGAGATGCAGATAGTACGGAGCAGTTCCTAAAAGGACCTGCGACTATATTATGAACACGCCTCTGCCCCACATTCAACCTTGAATAAAGATTAAGGCAATTCGAAAGAGCCTCCTCAAACTTGGTGTAATAGTGCCACGCGAGGGTGAAACGCGATTGATTTTGGATTGAATTTTTTTTTTTCGTCGCTCGTCTAACTTTTCCTCTATAACTGTGATATTTGTTCTTCAAGGCGCTTTCTTCCCGCTTCAAATTGTGCGCGCCGCTCTTTTTGGATAAATTATCGCGTTTCGTTTTCGAGTATTTACGATAATTGTCGATTTCGACTGCAAAGATGAAAAGTGATGATTGAAAACGTTTTGAAATATATAATCATTGGCCGCAGTTTACATTACCTAAAAGTGACATTTCAACTGTTTTCAAAATTTAGACGAGTTTTCAACTACTTTGTATACGATACTATTTCAAGTCTTCACCACTAGATGGCGAGTGCCTTTATCTGTAAATCTGAAAGTGGAAAAGTAAAAATAATTGTATTAATAAAGCATGGTTGTCTATAAATTGTTTGTCGTCTCGTAATACTTGTTCATTGGTCACAGTTTAATGTCAGTCTACATTTTCAATATAAAATTGACATCTTTGAGTCCTAAAATGTAGAATAAGTTGTGGAATAGGCCTTTGCATTTAAAATACTTACTTTTGCTATTTTAGCATCATTGATTATTGATTGAGAGTGATGAGTGAGCAATCAATTATTTGTCCTGGTACGGATTAAAATCTTCAGAAAAGTACCCTTTATGGGCTGAGTTTTCTGGAATTTTAATTAGAGTTATTAAAAAGTTTGTGCACCAACAGATGTGAAAAAAAGCAAAAAATAAGAAAATTCATTGATGTTTTTGAGCACATATTGAATAATAGAACTGATATAAAGGTGTAAATCAAAATTTCACAAAACTAAATCTATGGAGAGCATCCTCCTGAAGATTTTGCTCCGTACCAGAAATTACCACCTTTAAAACTCTGATCTGAAACTTGCGCACAGTGCCAAAATGCTAAAATAGCAAAAATCAGCTATTTTTAGATGCAAAGGTATATTTTACAACTTTTTCCACATTTTTTAGGGCTCAAAGTTATCAATTTTGTGTTAAAAATAGATTGACATTAAACTGTGATTCATATCACAAAAATGCCAAAGAGGAGTGAATTGGTGTATAACTCCCCTTAAACATTATGTACTAAATTAAATGGCCATAAAATATTCCAAAAAAGTTACACTTCTGATTAGTATAGGTATATGTAGTTTTAATAACCTTTTCCGTTGATAAAAAACCATCGTCAAAGAATTTCGAGCATTTCTTTGAGGGTTATACTCGCGTTCGTAGGATCATCGACAGCAACTTTGCAAATCGAACGCGGCGGCTTTGTTCCACAGCGTATATATATATCGATTGAAATGCACTCGATCATCATCTTTTTTTTTACGGCTTGTGCGAGCTTTATACTTATATACTCGTGGCTGCGCGCCCGTATCGTGCCGCGCGCACTCGCCTACGTAGCCTCGCAGAGGCATATAATAAATTTGCAGTTATGGTTTATCATCCCGCGCGCATGGCGGCCTCGACACGCGTGTCTGCGTGATCTGGATTACGTTGCCGTTTTATGATAATCTACTTATGCGCCCGCGATGATGACGTGCTACGCAATCTATTTCATCTATCTCGTAATAAATATTTCCTTCCTCGCGCGCCCGCTTCGATTCTTTTCTTCGGGATATGGTTTTTTTTTTCATCGTTCGCCACGGTTCTATATTCACGAATTACAACTTATTCGGTGCATGAAATTTTTCATTTTGTCAGAGAGCTTTTTTCGACATTTGACCTCGCTCTCGAGTTTCGTTGCGGTGGTGCACGAACAACCAAAAAAAGAACATAATGCAACGAATTTTCGGAAGTTATACAAGCTACTCGCGTTACCTTGGCTCCGTCATGTAGCGTTACGCGCGCTTCTCTTTACAAAAACCCGAATGTTGTGTCAGTGTATTGTAAGATATCTCCACGCGCAGAGTTTTGTATGTCGAGCTTGCAGCCGTATACGCATTTACCGAAAGGAGCCATCCGAGAGTGTGTCGGCGTCAACTTTACATAGGGAATCGAGTGCTGCGTAAATGTGCTGAAAATGACATCATTTTACGAAGGATGTTGAATTTCGCGTATCGAACCGCGAGAGTGCATATGCTTATTTTTTCTTTCATTCGCCCTTTTTTCGAGTTTAATGCACACCGGGAAGTACGCCAGAAAAAAGAAAATGACGACATATGCCACGAGATTTGCATATCGTCAAAGAAAAGTTGAATTTCGATTATATCAATGTTAACAGCAAAATAAGTAATAAAAGATATAAGTTGACCACTTACGAATTGCACTACATTGCACAAGTTTTTAGCAGTCATAATCAAATCTCGCGTTTTCTCGAGTGGCGTTTCGCATATTATATGTCTTGCCGAGAGCGCGAGTTTGTTTTTGTATTTATCAACATAAGCATCTTCTAAATCGTAAACAAGAAATTCGAAACGTTCCGCGAGTGAAGTCCAATTAGCTTTTTTGTGTTTCGGTGTATATGTCTCGTTGCGGGCGCGCACCACACAAGGACAACTTAATTAGGTCGACGCGCGCACTCTCTGTGTATTATGTGTATAGCAGCAGCAACCGGAGAGCAGCCCAACGCGCGCGCTGAGTTTATCGTGTAATTATTTTTAGACTTTTCTTTCACTCAAATACACGAGGACGCGATGGTAGTACCAGCAACATCAGAATCAGTAGCAGCAGCAGTGGCAGTGGCATCGGTGGCACACACAGGCTTAGCATGAATTTCAATTTTCGCGGGAATAATAACGAGTCGGGGCGGGGAGGGTCGGGAAATAAGGGAAAAAAAGTGGAAAGTAGGAGCGAGTAGTCGTCGCGGCGGTGTGCTGCGATGGTGATAAGTGGGTCTCGGGCTCGCTCAGGCAAACACGAGGAGCAGCTACCTTATACCCCCGTTGTATCTAGATAGAGATGGTACATATAGAGCAGCATAGAGTAGTGCGTGGAACAAGTGTGCCTGGCAATTCTGTAATGCGATTTTTCCTTTCTATCTATATATTGTATACGCGCGCGCGCGACACGCGCAGCACTTGAGTGTAGTTCGCTATATAGATCTACGCAGTGACTTTTCTTTTACTCTCTCTTTGCCTCGGCGAGCGCCCTATACATCATTCAGCTGTTCTCTTTCGCCGTGGCTATATATATTATTATGTATCGATCGATCGTTCTCCCCCGAGCTCCATCGAGAGCTGCCCTCGAAATAATGACGACGATAGTGCCGATGACGTTTCCATCTACAACAACGGCAGCAGCAGCAGCGAAAATGTTGTCAGTTTTTCTCTTTGTCAAGACACAAAATCGCGTGCGTCTGACTCGATATACATAGCACCAATTCCTTTGTCTTTTACGTTATTTCGTGATCGCGTCCACGCGCACTAGCGCGCGCGGATAATCGAACTGAGCGCGCGCGCGCGCACCGATCGCCGCGTCGATGAAAGTAATTTACGCGTAACCCGGCTATGCGCCGATGTATTCAATTTTCCTTGTCGAGCTGCACGAGTGCACGCGATTAAACATTATATAAACGCGGGTTCGATTGTCGTTCCTGGAAATTTCTCTGGATTTTTGGCTCATTTTTTTTGGCGTTGATTACTTGCCTTGCATGCATTCATGCACGCATGTATGGAAAAGTCGAGGCCTCGGGCATGAAAATTTTCCGCGTTATATTCATGTTATGCAAATGCGTCTCGCTAATCAAGTTATAGCTCGGCATATAATACGTACGACGACGACGCCTGTGCGGCACATCGAGGGGCACCGATTCGAAAAGTTTCAACGACTCGCTCGAGAATAAAATATACGATATCACGATCGTAGAAGGGCAATATTATAGAAGTAGCTGCTGCTGCTTTTGCAGAGAGATCTTCTGTACCGGAGCTCATTATATCCAATGAAGCACGTTAAAATTTGATGAGCGCCGCGCGCTCGTGAATGTATATTATACGAATCGAAAATGCAAAACAGACGACGAGACTAGAGAGAGAAAAGTACGGGTATTATATAGATATGTCATATATAATACTAATTGCTGCTTTCGTTGATATACACTTACACACAAACATTCATACACACGTACATACTTGTATAGATCGCGACGAGGAAAGCGGCCCAGTTTAGAAGCTCTCGCTCGCGATCGTAGCTCGCGGCTATACCGTGTCCGAACTCGTTCACTGGCAGCAGCAGCGCCGTCGTCGTGCGGTGCCACGTTTGAATCAGGTCAGGGCTTAATGGCATCGAGAGAGCGAGCGAGAGAGAGAGAGAACGATATATAACAGTCGTGTATACATGGCAGGAGTAAAGGACACACAGGACGGCTCAGATGCATGCGTATACACCGATAGACAAAGTTATTTTTTCCCAGTTTAGCGACAAATATATATGCGATGTGTATAAAAACAGAATACTCGCTGTACTTGAGCTTTCGTGAAAGTAAATCTCGAGTAAACCGACTGTGACGATCGCGTCGCGTGCTGTGAGAGAGAGAGAGAGGCGAGTCGTGCAGTGCAGTACGTTCGAAATATCCTGCACAGAGCGTTCTACCTATTATACCTCTATCTTTCTCTAAGCGCCTGCAAAGCTCGCATGCAGTCGAAAAAGTCGCGACCGTGTACACACACAACGCGCGAGAGCTTACCAGCTTCTCAAGCTGTCATTGTTTATAGAGAGAGAGAAAGAGAGAGAGAGAGAGAGAGAGAGAGGAGAGAGACGACAGACACAAGTTCAACTTTCACGTGCGCATCGAAATGTAGCCCCGCTGCGCTGTAAATTCTATTTGCCTCGTGCGTGTATCGAGGTGCAGTTGAACTGTGTGGGCGTGTGTGTGTGAGTCTTTTGGAAAATCAAAGACTTTAATTTTGCACGTCGTCGTCGTCGTCCTCATAGTCGCAACTCGATCGGACTCCGACTATGCGGGAAATTGACGCTATTACTGCACAGGGGAAAGTTGTCGCTGCTGCTGATACTACTACTCGTCCTCACGGGAGGGAACAATATAAGTTTCATAGTACGATACGAGCAGAGCTCGCATGGCACGAGCAGCAACAGCAGCAGCGCCCGAGTCCCGATGGCTAATTTTACTCCGAACGAAAATAGAGTATTAGCTGGCAAAGTAGTAGTAGTAGTAGTAGTGCCGCGTCGTTCGCAAGTATGTGTGTGTATACATGCCTAGACTGTGTGACACGCGGAGGCTAATTCAAACGTCCCGAAAGTCTCATTTGCATGGAAATCCAGACGGGTACTGCTCTTCTGCTATGTACAGGGTCCTCGCCATAAAAGGTTAACCACAAACCAGGGGGATATATCTATACAGGCACGTGTGTGTGTGTGTGTATAGTGCCCCGACGTCGTAGCTATATGCTGTCCTGCAACGTCGAGCTTTAGGTGTAAGTCATGTGGAAGCATCGGACACACGCGCGGAAGCATTGCAGCCAGCCACCACCGCGCGCCGTGGCTAAATCTCTCTCTATAGTAGCCCCGAAAGTTATATCGAGGGGATGGGGGAGGATAGTAGAGCACGGAAGTATACGATAGGAGGCGCAGAGTTATTTCTTCCTCCTGCTAGCTAGCTGGCTGGTCCTGGCAGTAGTAGTATATAAGTCGTCAAACTGCGGCGCGGCGCATCAGTGCGGCACAGACAAAATGAGCTCGATCGTACAGTTGAGAAAAAAAGCTTCTTATATAGTCAAGGCGGCACATTGTAATGTAGGTCGCGCGCCTAAAAAGAAGGCAGGCGCACACAGAGCTAGAGCGAGCGAGATCGTTGCTACACACATACATATACACAAGTGGCCGCGAAGGAGAGAAGGAGGCGGAGGATACGCCATGCGCCGGAGCCTGGCAATCCGATTATACTAGCGTTGGCTGCTAGCAGCATCCATAGACTGTATACGAAGCGTTCTCGGCTTCGGCTCTATCTCCTATATACATGTATACATATAGGCTATTTCGGAAATCCAATTTCCACGTCACCGGAGCGCGCGCCAGGCTATAACACCGGCCGACAGAAGAGAGCAGCAGCAGCCCCAGCGTGAGGCCTGAGCCAGTGAGCAACCGATCGTTTACAGGCGCGCGCGCGCGACATCTCTTTTTCTATAACAGCATATAATATCGTGTAAGAATGACTGGCGAGAGCTTAATTCTTTGGACGAGCGACAATAGCAATTAGCGCGAGTACACGTTTTCTTGACCTTTTTCCTTCTCGAAGAGCTCTCTCACTCCGTCGACTCTGAAATTCAACGCTGGCTCGCTTCATCGAATAGCAATCGGGTTCCTCGTCGTCGTGTCACACACAGAGTTCGCCCGAGCTTGATGACTTTTTGCGCGCCCGTTTCACGTACACCGCGCACAGACAGACACACGCTCCACTCACCCGTATATTATACACGCGCCTGGCTGGGAAGCCGGGGGTTTTATTCCAACTCATCTGTGCGCTCGCTCTCGATCCGTTGGTGAAAATTTTGCTGCAGTCGGAGCTTTTTTTATACCTCTCCTTCCTTCTCCCGTGCCCATGCGCTTCCGAGTTCTCTCTCTCTCTCTCTCTCTCTCTCGCTCTCTATTGTTCCTTTTTTATGGACGAGTGGGTAATTTCACGGGGTGCGCGCACACACACAGAAAAAAAAGGGTCAACGCCCGCCTCGACGAGACTGAACTAGCGCGAACATTATACATGCGAGCATAATTATTATATATAGGACGGGACGTGTAACGGGATGAATATTGCGGCGAACGAGCGCGTCGGTCGTCGGTAATTGCATTACACGTGCCCCCTTATTAAGCAATTAGCGAGTCGCTTGACACGTCGCAGTGTGTTGCGACCCTGCTGCTGCTACCACCTACCCGACGGCGCAGCAGCAGCAGCTCACCATGACACAATGTCGAATCGTTCCTCGCTTATATAAATCTGCGACAATCATATCTGCGCGAACTCTTATATATAATATTTTTTTATTCATTCGGGCTCGTACACTCTCACTCCCGAGCTGTGCTGCGCTGTCGTTGTGCAATCGCTTTTCAAGAAAATGTACAGCTATACACAACACGATCGATTCGCATGGTACGGCACATATTATATAGAGGTGTCAGGGAGAGAAAGAGAGAAAGAGACAGAGAGTGCGATTTCTAATAAAATCGGGAGCTTGCAAAGCTTTTTCGTATATACGTATATATAAGTCGCGCATGCACGGAAATAAAATCTGCTCAGAAACGAACGAAACGCACGCGGATCATTCTCTTTTATAGAAGTCTGCGCGCAAGCTCTATACTATACTCTTTTCTCTCACTTTCTGTAGTCAATATATAACGGGCGCGCGCGCGTGCCGCTCACACACGGGTCTCTCTTTTGCCAGCTCGTGCACGCTGCACACGAGCGCGTGCGACGCGTAATACACAGCAGCAGCGCAGCCTGCGCTGCAGATCGTGAATATATTGAAAAGAAACGTCCAATTTGCTTTTATTGTTGATCAATTCTCGCGCGCGCGCGTGCGACGCTGTTATACGTGTGTATAAAGTCGTATGTGCGCGCAGCGAGCTTTTCCCAGTTGATCGACACATCGTGCGGTATAATATGTGCAAAGCTCGCTACATACTATTTAGACGGAAGAGAGAGAGGGAGGGAAAGAGAAAGAGAAGACTTGATTGTATGCAATTTTTGAAACGCAACGACCTCGATTTCGGTTCATTTCGTATGCGATTGTCTCCTGTCCGATCGTGTTTTTTTGATGTGCCCGTTGCGTGCGCAAAGAGCTACTAATGCGACTGCATTATTGCCATTCATACTTAATTTCAATGCTTCATCCTGGATTCCACTCTCGTTTTTAACTTATATATAATATATACTTATATCGAGGATAAATATAAAACAATCGAGTTATACTTCGAATGGACAATCGCCTGCAAAAGGCTAATTTGCTATCAGCTATATGCATAACGATAAAATTGCAAACGATTCAGTCGATTCAATTCGATCGCTCGTTTCCTCCTTCACTATATCTTCATTCGGACCTCGAGCTCGCACTTTATATATGAGATCGCTTACAATGAGGTAATCAAATTTGCAATCTCGTAACTCGAGAATCAAAATTTTGCACTTTTCGAACTTTCTCTCGGCGTAGCTTTCTCATTGTTGTTGCTCGCGCTTCGCTCACACGCCCGCGAAAACTTTAACAATCAATTTTGTTTGCCATCCCCGAGTCCGATTTATTCCATTCGACTGACGGGGAGATATAACTCAAACTTCAACTATTTCTTAATAATAATAATCGAAAATTTGCAACAAACGAACCGGAGATCTGTGAAAATGTTCGAATTTCCAAGTTCGAGCATATATAAGGGAAAAGTTTATTAAAACGCCTATATAGAATGTAATTTTCTGGGCTCTATATAGCGCCCGAGGATTAATTAAGCCGCATGAATCATCGCGTTGATTCGAGCGCGCGCGCTGGGGTCATTTCTTCGCCCCGGACATTTTCCCTGCGGAGAGCACTAGGTATATAGTTTGCTTTTCTTTGCTCTCCGTGTGACTGTGTGTGTGTGTGTGGTGTGTGTCAACGCCGCACACGCTTTTTTCCCCTATCCCCGCGCTTATACGTTTCGCTTTGAACCTCACCGTATTATATATAAACTCAACGTCTGGAATTCTCTGTATTGCATCTTTTTTGCTGACTTGCCCCGTGCACAGAGCAGCAGCATCGGTGCGCTGGCCGGAATAGTGACGCCGACGTGAGAGAATTTCAAATAGAGCCGAGAGACCTGTATACCGTATATACATAGGACGTGTATAAGGGGGAGGTGGTAGAGAAGATAATGGAGCTAAAGCGATTTTGAATCGAGAGAAAAGAATTAATTAAAAAGTCATTTGTCGTGAGGGACCTTTAGATTACGTATACATAGCAATTGACCAATGGCGACAAGCGAGGTTTGCAACCCGTGTGTCTGAGTGTGTGTGTGCAAGCACTTACATTTTATACCGCTTCAGCGGAGGCTGCTGCTGTAGTCAGGTGAAAAACACTCGAAGAATCTGCAATTAAGGCCGTATGTAAACTATTGTGAACCAATTATTTTTCGAAAGGTTGCAGCAGTTGCCAACTATACGCTCAACGCTTGGTATTTTTCACTGCCTCGCACCAGCAGCGGGGATGCGCGGCTCGGAAACTTTTGTAATCATTTGTTCTAACAATCGACTCTTATCTTTCGTTCTTTTTACTCGACTAGAAGGCCTAAATCTTGTTTTTTTCGATACAAATTCTCGTATACCATTCCTTTGTTCACAGAATAAAACACAGGGAAATCCATTGCTCAACGCTGCTATCTGGATATTATTAAATGTGTTATATTTAAATCTTGGCCACCTCGCACGCGCGCGCTCGAGACCCGTTGAAATTTTCACGTCCTCTATATGTCACTGTCCCTGTTAATTACCTTACCGATAAATCTCTTGAATTTTCACGCGTATATTTTTCTCGCCGTCCTCGACGTACATATTTAAATCTCGAAAATTAATTTTCTGGGCAGAATTTTTTTTTGTGCCACCCTCGCGCGGGCTGAAAGCGAATAACGTCTCCGTGACGGGTACTGATTTTGGGTGAAAGCTCGGTGCTGCTGTAGTTTTATGACCTCGTTCGCTTAATACCTTACAAAAATGTCTCTGTCGTTGTTGTAAACGTGTGTTCAGCATTGGGATATACATATAAACATACATTCAATGAGGGAAAACAACGCTCGGTCGTATAATGCGTGGGACTTTATCGAACGTTTACTTTCCTTTCCAACGTTATATATCAAGTCGCTGCGACAGGCGGCGTAGGTTCTATATAGGTACTTTATACATTAAGCACGTGCGTGGGTGGTTACCGGATAATATTACCCGCTCGTTCGTTCTGCCGTGTAGGTTGAAAAAAGAAGCGAAACAGCAAATGGAGCTGTTTGTATAAATAAAACAGCAAAATATTTTCAAGGTCGGATAGAAATATTCCCTTTTTAGTATGTGCATGCAGACGGGATCTTTTTTACACGAGGGGATGAAGATAGCGTGGAAACGCGATAAAGTTAAGCAGCCAATAGCCGATTAAAACTACAAAACGATTGAAGTTTTGGTCATACAGTCGATTAACGTATACAGAAACGATGTACTTCCACGTGAAAAAAAATATACGTGTTGATGCAAAGCTAAAAATATATAATTTTTATATTGAAAGGTTTTACAAAAAGTAGGACGTTTCATATTTTATTATGTAATTTTCTATTCGAAAATCTCAAAAACATTAACTAATGGCTAGAAAGTCTGAGGTGGAATCATTGCGAGCCTTGTTAGTGCGGGCTGCTCCGTACAGTCGGAGTCGTTTATTTAGATAAAAATTAGAAAGTGTCAGACTAGCGAGGTAGGGGCGCGGTCTATATGCCCAGCCATATGCTACTATCACTATAGCAGTGTACCTCATGCACATGCACGGTCCCTACTACGCTTGAATTAAACTTTCTAACTACACTAGTTGTACATAGCTTCGTCCCCGTGTTTTTTTTTTTTTTACTTTGCATGTATAGATCGCAGTGTATGCATCAGTATTCAGTACGTGTCAAGACGCCGCAGAGTGAACAAAGCAAGATCACATCGAATACAGCACGTGATTCAAAGTAAAGAATATTTCATATTACAAGTGACTGTGTTGTGTGAGTGTATATGAAAATGAGCCAAAAAAACTGTTTAGAAACTTTGAAGAAATGGCGAGAAGAAGCTAATTGGCAGATCAAATATTATAAAAGTGATTTTTTCCGTCCACTTGATATTTTGATCAAAAATTGGGAGGGCCAACTTCCAAATCTCCGAGATATATTTGGAAAGGAAGAAATTGAGGATATTCTTATGCGTGCCTCGGCGTGTGCAGAACGAGACATTATCAGATTTGTGGCTGAGACTGGCTACAAAGACGTACCCGACGTCGATAAACTGCATTGCATTACGCAGCTAGATGCGAGTACTACCGCCTCATGGATCATCTATTTGAAATTTACAACAAGTTTGACATGAATTACGTCAACAAAAATGGAGTTACGCATTTCCACGTGGCCTGCAAAGCTAACTGTGAATACGTCGTCGAAAAATTCCTCGAACTCGGACAAGACCCCAATTGCCTCGCACAAAAATTGAGAGACTCGCCGCTGCATTTTGCTGTGAATTACGGACGAGAACGGGTAGTCGAATTGCTGCTGAGAAGAGGCGCGGATCCAAATTTGGCCAATGCAAAGGATTGACACCTCTGCATATTATTTGTAAGAATTGTTATGATAATAATTACATGCTCAAGTACTTCCTGGAGATCGACGACGAAATTCAGCAGACGGTGCAAGTAAATTCTGGGGACAATTTGGGCAACACACCGCTGCACTTGGCATTACAATACAACTTCGAGATGAAGGCCGAATATCCGCTGGGAAGAGGCGCTTCTCCGAATTTGGGCTGTGCGAGAGGATTCACAGCTCTGCACATAATTTGCAAAGATCAGAAGGATCGCCATGTCTTTGCTAAGATGTTATTCAAGATTTGCAAGGCAAATCATCAGTTGGTGCAAGTCGATGCCCGAGACAATTTGGGCCGGACACCGATTCAATGGGCCGTGGCGAATCTTTCGTTGAAAACTGTCGATGTACTTATCAAACATGGTGCTGATCTTTCCAGCTTCGCTTTACCAACTATGGATGACTTCTACGAAGTATTAAATCCACGCTCTATATCTAATTTCAAATCAAATCTAGCGTCCTGCGCCATGGAACTCGTCGAACTTCTGGAGAAGAAAGGATACGAACTGGACCGAAAGGAAGCCTTGACGATCATGGCATTATTAGCTAAGTACGGCTTGTTCCAGAAGTCGGAGGATCTCGAAAAACGTTGGTACGATGACGAAAAGTTCGCGAAAGAAGCGAAAAAGATAAAGATAAACTCGAGTCAGTCGCTGTACGACTTGGTCCAGATGAGACCCCACGAGGCGGCTAGACAATTCGCTCGTTCGGATCTCTTCAAGTTCGGCCACTCGAAAAAATTGCATAACCTACGTACTGCGCATCTGTGCGAGACGCTGTCAAGGAGATTTTTCTTGCGATTGGCTGGGAATTATTTATGGGAGCTGCTGCACCATCGGATTCCGATTCTCTGCTGTGACATGATCAACGAGGGACTGATGAACGAAGATTTACGAAATATCTGTTTGGCCGCTGAAGGCCCAAGTGAACCTCTGACTCATACCGTACGACATACAGTAACAGAGTACTATCGTTATAAATAAGGACTTGGCTTGAAAGATTAACTCAAGTCTCTAAAGCGACGCCTTCACAGTTCATACATGCAACTCGATATCCATGTCAAAACATTATCTATTCGAATCATCTCAAATTCTTAAAGATGATCTGTTACAGATTTTCTATACGATCATTTAAATAAATAAATTTAAACAAAAAACGAGTTTCGATGTTCTTCTGATAAACACCCGATCATTCGAAAGGAAATTTATCAAATTGTGTGTTCGTAACCACGACACTTGAACCGAGATCTATCATTATCTATACACACATTAGTATTTGGTTTAGTTTTGGCTTGTACGCTAGGTGTTATGCTTAAGCTAATAAATATGGATGGGGAAAAATTTTCTATTTTATTCAAGTACAAAACCCTCAAGGCGACGTGTTTTCTCTGCCGTGCTATATGGTCACGCGCGGACATTGCGCAATTCGTTAAGTTGAAAAGCACATACACAGCCTAGCTACGGTTGAATCTCGTTAAGACCTTATGTACAGCTGGTACATACTATATAGCTACGTGAATCGCGTGTCTGAGGTGTGATAGATTAGCAGCTGTTAAAATCAAACTCGTCGAGGCCTCGATCGAGCTTGCAGCGCACCAGCCGTTGCTGCATTATTATATACAGCAGTAGCAGCAGAAGCAGCAGCGATTCGAGTAGACGAGAAGTGCAGTTTCTAAAGTCGATTAGTTATGCGCGAGTTTGAAACCGAGCGTGATAGCTTTGGCAGTATATAGTAGCTTGAATATACTTTGCGCGCTAAACGTTACATCGGCTACAGCATATGCATGTCTGAGCCGAACGGCGTGTACACACACACACACACAGACTTAGGTGCAGCTATAAACATATATACTTGAGTCGAACGAACGAACAACTGGCAAAGTAAGGAAGGAAAGCGAGCGAGAGAGAGAAAGAAAAAAAGAAAGAGAGAACTAGGGCTCAGAGGTAAGGCATGCATGCATAAATCGGCTTGGGTCGCCGTCGAGTCACGATCGTTGGCCGCGCGCGACCCTATGATAATATTTAATCCAGTTAGAGCAGCAGGCCGGAATAAGTAAAACGTACACGGCTCTTATGTGGCTGTGGCATGTAGCTCTCTCTCTCTCTCTCTCGCTGCCAGCTGCGAAAATATAGAGCGCGTCGTCGAGCTACCAGTCTACCTGCACAGTCGTACACAACACACATACACATTCTTACGTGCATTGTATACCCGCTGCAGTATATATAAATACGAGTTTAGTTCAGCAGGTACCTTTGTATATACTCCGTCTTTTTGTTCGTGCACATGCGAAAGTCGTACACGCGGTCTCGGAGCCACGATATTACATCGTGTGCTTGTACAAGATAGTCGCGAGGCGTATAGCTCGCAGACTTATGGGTCTCGACTGTCTGCACGAGCATAACGAATGACTCGCTCGGCTCTATCGCGCGGCATCTATACCGTGATATATCGGGAGCTTGCGATTCGCGGGTTCAGTCGTCGCCGTGTACAGTCACGATTCACCGTACGGTTCGATCGTTCCGATACGCGAGTTCGCGACTGTCACGTGTAACGACTGTGAAAGCTCGCTGAGCTTTCACTGCTGCGTGTGCAGGCGCGACTGTGCAAGTGTGTATTTGATAAATACTGTGCGTCTTATGTACGTAACGGGCATTGGTTCGTCGTGGACTACACGTTAATCATTATTAGTGCGCGCCGCGTTGTACAATGTAAATATAGGTGCCGATCGTCTTTGGTGTTTGTTTTCGCTCGCATCGACTCAAGGGTTCTCTCTGCGTTTCACGGCACTGGGCTACGCGAGTGAAAGTGATCTGCAGCTGTAATCACAGCGCATACAATGTATACATGCCGCATACATAAATCGACTTGTTGGTTCGATTATTACATGCATACATAGTCGACCGCACGCTAATATAACATATGTACGTATATGCTGTGTGTATCTATGCATAATTTGTGTGTGCGTGTGTACGTAGTACGTCAGTCCGCATATCGTACGATGTGCACTGCCTTAGTTACATTACCAGAAGCTATACACGAGTCACAGGGTGGTGAACGTCTGCTGCTACCTCTGCTCCAGAGTATAACACGTGTACGCCCGTATATTCATGAGGATTAATTCTATTTTAGCCAGTGGCACCGGAGCAAGCTCCGGTGGGTGGCTATATATGCTGCGTATGCAACATCATTTAAATTCGTTTCAAGAATAACACGTGTCTCGGACGCACGAAACAATTGCTTTAACGCGCGCGTATGGCACGATAAAACTTGCCACTTGGACGATTCGTAAATAATATCCTGTTTTGCGATGCAAATACGAAATCAAATAGGCCGTGGAAGTGAAGAAAAAGTCCATAGCTCTGTGGCACAGACGCGAAGAAAGCTCTCACGGATATATATTGCTCTTTTTCCGTAAATCATTGTAGTTCATGCGAATTGCTATACGGGACTGCGCCAGAGAAGACGTAAAATTTAGAAGTGCACGAGCGCGCAAGCTCTCGCGGGCTTTTTGCTTATATAAGTTTCGTTTCGCGCGCCGTTCCCGACATTTTCAACGCGATACATGTATGCAAGCTCGCGAGCTTTATTACGAATTGCACCGAGCGGAAGAGGTAAGCGTGGAGAGAAAGCGAGGTAAATGGGATGTATACAGATCGTATAAATTATGCTTCGTACACGTGGTAGAGGCAGCAGGCTAGCATGCAGCAGCAGCAGCCTCTTTGCCCGAATTTCGTCTGGCTGCACAGAATCATACAAGCTCTCTCGCGTAACTCGGAGGATGGGGGGATCGAGCTCCTGTGTCGTGTGCTTCACGCGCTCTTTGCTCCTGCTGCTACTGCTTTTGGTGCTTCTGGCCTGTGCAACAGCACTAGGGTGAACGAGCTCATACATACATGTAGGGAAACGTATGCTATATTACACGAAAGTGAGGCATGGCCAATCGATAATTCATATCTTCGTTAAGGTAGCCTAGCGACCGCACACGCGCCGTTTCCTTCGTGTACGCCACGCGCGAGAAAAAATTTAGTTGCACAAGTGGCGTATATAATGTAATATACAGTACTAGCCCTGTCAAGACGACGCGAATCGCGTTAAATTAATGCAATTACGAACGTACTTATAATAAGTATACGAAAGTAACAAAATATTTTTTTGAAAATCTAGAAAAGGAAAAGAGCTCAACGCGAGCGCGCGCGTTAGTCGTTATAAGTTCTGCGAGCTTTCAGGCTCGGCTTGGCACGAGAGGCAGAGCTGTAGGCAACTTGAAAGCTCGAGAGTAAGAGAGAGAAAGCGAGATACGTAGCCATATGCTCTCGAGCCATCGGGTCATGCATAAGTTGGCTTGGCAGCGCGAGGCGCGCGCGAATACAGTTGAGCTCGTCGAGCTAATAACACGTGTCGAAGAAAGACGAGCGGCGGCGGTGGTGGCACGAGCGCGCCGTTATAACGACTGCGCCGCTCTTCGTATATACCACTAGTAAGGTATATAAGGCTCGCACCCGCGCACACACTAATGGAAAGCTCGAGCGCAGCAGCAGCACAAACATGTATATCGTATATACGTATGTACGTGCGAGCTGTGTGGCTCTGCGTGTTTGCAAGCTCGAGCGAGCTTTTGTATATACTGCTGTGGATGCATCCGAGAGCTAGGGGTCTGTCTCTCTCTCTCTCTTCTCTCTCTCTCTCTCTCTCTTCGCGGCGTTATACTGCTCGGTTGCGCGCACGAATCCGTATATATAGATGAGCTTTTACGCGTATAACTGCGCGCAAGTGTATAACACAGCTACTATCTACCTTGGTGCAGCAGCAGCGAGACTCGAGTACGGTCGCTCGATGTGTGTCAGTGAGAGTAGTACGGTATGTATACGCGAGTGTGTGTGAATAAATTGAGTAAACGTGTGCGAGCACATGTAGCGAGCTGCGTCGCGTGTATACACGCTTAACGGTATGTATAGGGCAGTATATATCAAGCAGCCAAGTTAGTATACGTACTACTGCTACACAGCAAAGACCGCGTCGCACGCGTATTAGGGCTCTCAGGGCGCAGTGCACGCAGTTATACAGCGACGATACGACGTATAACTATATATATATATATATATATATGAAAGAGGCAAGTGCAGCTCGGTGCAGGGTTGTAGGTCGTACGCCGCTTCCCTTCCCTGGTCTTATCGTATTGTCGCATCGTCGGGCATCGTTGCTCGCGCGAGCTTGCGATATCCGCTGCTGCTGCTGCGCCACGACGACTACGTCGATGTTCCTTCGTCTATTCTCTCTCATGGCTGTATAAGCTCCTGCTGCAGCCCGAGTTATCTCTCTTGTCTCACAATTTCAACGGGCGCGCGCGCGGCTGAATTGATAACGATGCTGCTGCAGCGCGCGACGTCGCTTCCATGCCGCATCGTGCTTATTGAGAAATGCTCGGTATATATACTCTCGTATACTCGTTGGCGATACAGATGGGAAAATTCACGTGCCAAGATGGCGCTGATAGAGATCACCACCGAGACGTTATCTTATTATATCGTAAATTCGTGTACAGAACATTGATCGATTAATGCGCTTTCGATTATTGGGATCGATTAGTCGAGCGTCGCCGCCGCTGACTAAATTAATCTAGGTGCATTGGCATTTTTACACCTCGTCACCGTGTGTACGCGTCGTCTCACCCGAGCAAGCAAGCAAGCAAGCTCACTGTCACTCGATCGAGCTTTTTCGCTGATGCGAGCTGTATATATTATGCGCCTGAGCGCTCATACGGTACACTGCGAACTCGAGTATACAATACTTTTAACGGTAGCCTGGCGCACGTATAGCAGTAGTAGTATAGTAGGTGTATTACGCGCTGCGAGCACATACTGCTGTTGCTGCCGCTACTGCCGACGACGCGCAAACTACTATAGTGCTTAATTACTCGAGCTTGCGGGGCTACATGTATGCTTTACCGCCGAGCGCACGTATACACACGCGCGCATGGGCGGCGCGCGGACTTTATTGCCAAGGCAGCTTTTTCCTCTCTACCCGATCGCGCGCGCGCGCGCCTGACTATATGTATACCAGAACTTTACCCCTACTCTCGCGGCCTCTCGAGGACACGATTTTTCTCGCTCGCTCGCAGATCTTTTTGCGGCTGTATGCATTATATATGTGTAAATAAATCTGCGCGTTGCGTCCCCCTTGCGGCTGTACAACAATCGCTCAGAAGCAGCAGCGGCGCAACTGAAATACTTCCCTTTTCTTTTATTATTATCCTTTTACCCTTTTTTCTGTTCGTTATATTTCGATATATACTCGCTACATCCGTTTTAGGCCGCGTTCGCTGTACGTCGAACTTGTGCGAGCCGCAAAAGCTACTCGCCTTCGCATCAAAAGTAATTTCATTTCTTTCTTCATTTACTGGCTTATACAAACCTGGGGTATATATCGAATTTGTTATTTCGTGATTGATTTTATTTCGAATATATATGAACCCAGAGATATAACGTTGATTGAGTAATTTACTTTTTGTTGAACGGATTGGAGAGATCGCGTTACAACGTTACCGTTCATCAATCGCTGATTCGTATACTTCGTATAATTCGAGATAAATGTGTGCAGAAACAATTGACAGGCATTCGAAATATTCAGAAAATCAAAACCTACATTTTCCTGAGTTTGTTTTCAAAATGTTGAAAAAAATATAATATTTCCATGTAAAGACACGAAGTAATTCTTTTATATTTAAAAAAAAGTCTGAACGAGTATTCCAATCGTAATTAATGTTGGTAATGTAATGCTCCACCGAAGTGTTGGTAAATGTAATTGAAGAAATTTTTAGCGCTGATTCCCGTACTTTATTTTAGTGAAAGAAAGCGAGGTAACTGCATTTAATACGCTTACTTGGACACTTGTTCTCAGTTGCGTTAATCTTCCTTCCAGTACGATAAAACTTTACCTTTTTTTTGCATTCACGGTTAGTGGAATAGATGTATAAAAAGTTCCGATTTAATTCTAAAATCGAATAGTAGTAGCCTTTGTTTTCCTATAGCTGCTTTCCGGAAGCTCATTGATAATATAATATTTACAACTTGCTGCACCTGATAGGAGGTTGTTTTAACATAAAAGTATGTTACAGGGGGTTTTTTAAATTTTCACTTGAGTTTTTCTTACTAACTAGTATATTTCACTATTTACTACGACTGCCTTAATTAAGTACAATTGTTACACTGATATTTCAAATTTTAATTTTTGAAAGAAATACCGTCATCGCTCATTAACAATATTGATTATTTTCATTTTTTTAATCATTATTATTATTTATTTATTATTATTGTATAATAACATATAAAAGATTTATTACTATAGTAGAAATGTTCAGCATTAATTAAATGGCCTTATAAATAAAAAATAACCATTTAAAATGTTTTAAAATATATTACCATTAATTGAGTTGTTTCGACTATTTTTCTATTACAATAATGTTACAACTATTCGCTAATGCATATCTAATGACGTAAAAATGAAAATTCAATTGTTTCAAAAAATTGAGACCAGCTTCAATCACTTCAAATACAATAATGCAACTTTAGGCCTCTGCCACTAGATGGCGAGTACCTTTATCTTGAAATCCATCAATGGCAAAGTAAAAATAATTGCATAAGTTGAAGCTGTTTTTTGAAAAAAGATCCGATTTTATTAATTTTCGGTTTTATTGAACGGCATATGTTATAAATGCAATAATAATTTTGTGACAATTTACTAACTGGTTGGCGTTGAAAATTTTCTAAATATATTCATTATTCATAAAATTCAGGCATTAGCAAGTGTTTTGTTGCTTCATTTATTCATTTGTAAGCCCTTCGAGTGTCAAGGTAAAATTTAATTACTGAAAAATGAAAAAAAAAGAGCGCGAAGGTACTTCAAAAGTATACCAATTTAATTAGAAAAATTTCATCCATACCACTCTCGAAACTCTAATTCCTACAAAGAGAAAACTAGGAAAGAAAAATTCGAAATACACCTGAGTACAGGGGCATGTATTTCAGATTGATTTAACGCCACGCTATACGTATGCTCGTGCGCGCGGAAAAACTCGAGGTTTTTCCCTAATCATTCACCTGTCGGTGGGAATGTCGATCGATCAATAACACACATACACGCATAGGTATAATAAATAAATAGACGCTTATGCACGCGCGGGGGGTCTCATAAAAAATGGTCTTGGCCGCGTGCGTATGCTTGGCACGACGACGACGAGAGGATGATCGGGATCTCTCCTTTATACATTGGCATCAATCATCGATTTTACAATGTGTATAATACTTGCACACTCTCGCGCACAGCAGCCGCAGCACACGCCGCGATAAGTGGGACAGGAGCCAATGGAGCAGTTTGTTATACGGGTCTCGGCGATCGCGCCAAGATTAATATCTATACCAGGGAGACGCTCGTCGATGTAAGTGAGAGAGAGAGAGAGAGAGCTCGGCATGTAGTACCTTACCCTCGGTTTAGCGTAATCATCGTTCTTCCCAAACAACGTGTGTTTGTGTGTATTGAAGCTCGCCCGCGGCCAAGTAAATCTTCAGCGGCAGGGGTCAATACACATCGCAGTCGGATTGATCATCGCGCGCGCGATGCGCCTTCTATACACAGTATGCATGCGCAGTGCGCACACACACAATTCTACGTACATGTTTCATCTTATAGTGCACGAAACGTCTTGACCTCGTTTTTCCCAACTCATATTCCTTGCTCCTTTTTGCCTCTCGCGCGGAATCCTTATAGTGCAGCGCGCGCGCGCGGTCGCTCTAGCTTTGGCCGGGCCATGCACATATACACTCGAATAACATATGACGGCGCCTTTGAGGCATGCAGCCATATACCGAGTGCATACATGGGTACACGTATACGGCACGCGGAGCAGACGCGGCGAATCGCGTACTGCTCACCACAGCGAAAAGATAATGGCACGCACGTGTATACGTACACGATACGTAAACTTGTGTGTGTGTGTATATGTACGTAAGCCCTATATGTACGTACGTAAGTACACAGAACCCACGGAATGCGCGAAGCAGTTTCATAACGTTATACGACTATATCCATATAAAGCAGCAGAACTCGAACAATAAAAATAGCCCCTATATATCGCGTAAATTACCGCAAGCTCAGAGGCGGCTGCGGAGCTCAGATTGCCAGTTTATTTCCGGGTGTATACTTAACGAGCTCTCTCTCTCTCTCTTCCTTGGTCCCTTGCGAGCGCAATGCGTGCGAGTATTATACGCGTTTCTGTATTTGTGTGTGTTTATGCGTGTACGAGCAAGCTCTAAAGCTATACTAACTCGATGATGCCCATGATATTTGTTGAAATTTCGCAAGGCACGAAGGCTTCGAAGCGAGAGTAACGGCTCCCTCTTCTCCCACTTTGCCCTCGCACCCGCGCGCGCGCTGAAACTTCCTTACGAGTAGTATACATACACGTATAGCAGAATGTTTCGACAGCTCGCGCGAGGTGAGGTCAGTTGCATTATTACACGTATGCGAAGTGAATACGTAAATTTATCCGGTGAAATTTATTCGACGTTAAATTCGCACGAATACGTCCGAAAAATTTTGAACATTGTAAGGAAGCGTAGCGTGTGTGAAAAGCTGAAAATTTTTTCTTTGGATTATTTTTCTATACGCGCACACAAACCATAGCTGTCTTCGATAAAATTATCAGGATAATAAAATGTTGCGCTAAAAGCCATACCGCTATCTGCTAAAATCCGACGACGCAGTCACAACACCAAAAACGTAAATTTCGATGTAACAATAAATCCATCACTTTTTTTGAGAGTAAAAAATGAAAAAAAAAAACAGTCATAGGCAGGCGAGTCTTTGAGGAAATTCCTGCACTGCACATTCGTTTCTCGGACTTGAGTCGAACAAGTTCCTAAATATAATGAAATCAGTCAAACGAAAAATTCGACTTATCATTTCCCCACCATTTCTATTTTTGGAACTTCGAGTTCAACCGCTAGGTGGCGAAGCGCCGGAAAAAAGAAGTTTCCGCAATCATCTGAACGTTTTCATTATCAGCTTGGTGTAGCTTTATATGTGAATGCTTCGATCGTAGAACATTCCTACGTATGGCAATCAGACGGAAAAGAGGGAAAGTGACGCCGAGAAACTATGACAAACGCAGGGTCACCTCGCTCATATATATACGAGTATTGCGTAAGGACAATCGCTTTGGGAAGAATCGAATAGGTTAGGTGGGCAAGGGTTTACAAATTTCCCAAATCGAAGTACAGTGTTTGTGACTCGTGGCGCGTATAACCTCAAATATCTTCTTTTCCTAGTGTATGTCGTGAAAATTCATTGTAATTACATTTAATCAAGCGAGTAATGGAAAACAAAGAGGACACAGTTAGGTAACGATTTTTCGGGAATGCCATTATTATTCTTCTACTCATGGCGAAGAAAAATCATTTGGCACAGCAAATTGATCGACTATTTTATTACAACCAGATAATCATTATTGATTACATTCAAATCGTCGCTGCGTCGTGAAAATCGAGGGTTGTTTTCAATCGAATAGCCATTAATTAATATAATGGAAGACGAGATCTACACAAAAAAAGCGTACGGTGTGACCAATATAAATTATATACAAGTTGTATACTACAGCCGGAGAATCGAAAGTTAATTCGACTAGTTATAAATCGATCTCTCTCTGGCACGGCGCAAATTAAATTATCTGCGCGCGCGCGAGTCGCGTCACCGACTAATCATCTCGAACGAATCGAGTACTGCTCTGCACAGCTTGTGATGGAGTTTGCCTAGTCGCTATATACTACTCATCGAATCTCGCTCCGAGAAAAGAAGGCGAGAGGTTTTAGCCTCTCTTTCGTACCGCTTTTACCCTCTGGCACGCTTGAATCCTGTAAATCTAAAATATTTTATGTTCGCGTACATGCGCACGTCCGTAAACGCATATAGTCGGGGAAGTATAGTGCCGTGAGACCTGCAACGCACTATAAATCTGTGTGTGTGGGTGTGTGTGTGTTTGTTTGTTTGTGTATAGCGCACCTTAAGTCTTGGAGAATCTAAAAGAACGTAAAAAGTCGCAAAGCTGTTAAAGAAATTTGTCGCGGCTGACGTCGCGAGAAGAAGCGTTTTGGCCTCGCCTTTTAGCTTCCTTCCAGAAAAAGCTCTGTGATAGGCTCAAAAACGAGTTTTTGAACCAGAAAGTTAAACGATAATTTTGTTTACATACTGTAAGAAAGATTTTATGTCCGATAAGTGTTAATATTTCTTATCGATTGAACTTATTTTGCATTTATCATCAAAAAAAATTTTTCTTGAATTTTTGAATGATCTGAAAATGAAAACTTTGAACATCCACTACTGGATGGCGAGGACCTGAAGCTGTAAATCTGCAAGTGGCAAAGTCGAAATAATTGTATAAGTTGAAGTTCAGTTTGTTGCTACTGCACTACGATGCGTTTCTCTTTGAAAAACGTGAGCGACTGAAAGGAAGCGTGACGCACTAGACGTAGAGTCAGCCCGCGACTCTTCGCCTCATGGCTGGAACTTATTGCTTACATATATACGATCCCGCCTCGAAGCGCGTTCGAAAAAATAATTTACAGCAGATGTTCAAGCTCGCTATATCGATATAAAAGTGTGCGCGTGTATGTGCAATGTGCATCTTGTGAGTGTGTCTGGGGTGAATTTTCTAATATCTCGCCTTTGGCGAATGTGTATTATAATTTTTAGTTTCTTCCCTCGCACACACTTTTTTTCATTTTTAACCTTTTTTTCGTTTATATACAAGCACACGATGTCGGTACCCGCTGCGGTGGATGAAAATTAAACACGCTCGATTCGTATTACTGCCAGAGCTCTGGCTCCCGTTACACCTATACTTTTGTTTCGATTTTTTTCTCCCGCGCACTTTCATTTCCAGCGTTTATCAGAAACATTCGTGTGTTTATAAAAAGCGTTTTGCTCTCTCGAAGAAAAAGTTGCAGTCATTTCTTCTTCTTTTTTTTATTCCTAATGGGATGTATATGGTTGGCGAGAAAGGGGAAGTAGAATGCTCGAATAATTTTTTTTGAAATATATATAAAGTAATGAATAAAAAGTTAAAAGGCAGTGCCCAGCGAGAGTACAGAGGATTTTTTATATTTGTCGTTTATTGCAGTTTCTGATGGAAGTGGTGCTGCCGTCGCCGCCGCCGTAGCAAGAAAAACAGAGGAGACGTTATCAACAGCCTGCAGCGTACAGAGTCGGAGGCAGCAGTAGCAGTAGCACATCGCAATCATAAAGAAGAAGAAGAAGAAGAAGAAGGAAAGAGCCAAAGAGCGAAAGCTGAGCGCAATGTAAGTTCGTTGGCCCGGGGGCAAGGGATTGACCGGTCGATTGTAGTAGTCGTGGTAGTAGTCGTCGTCGTCGACGTCTTGGCGGAAAAAAATTGACTCAACGCGTGGGCGTGCGTGTGTGCCAGCAGCAGTATTTGTGTCTACGCGCGCGTGTGTCATCCGACAGCGTCTTTCTCCGTACGTTCTTTCCTCGCTGAGCAGCAGTCACGCGTTCGAATCATCGACGCGAAGCTTTAGATTTTTTTCCTTTAGAGCTCGAGACGCATCGAGCGAAAAGATGACAAAAAAAAAAGAAGTCGGTCAAGAATCGATCGATCGGTAATATTACGCGAGACACAATCGAAATGTCCACCACCAGCTCGAACGCAACAATGGGGCGCACCACCACCGGCATTAACTAGCAATCTATATAACGCGACCGCTGCACCGAGCTGTGGAGTAGCATAGTGAAGTGCAGCTGCAGCAGCTCCCGATACCACCGTTCGCGCTGACCTACAAAGTCCGTACCTATATACACACAGAGAACACAACACACAACGTGCCAGAATAAATTAATCTCTCTCTCTCTCTCGCGCGTCGGAGGAAAGCGAGCGTGGCGCGCGTCCGTCCGCCCATCTGCTGCGCGCGCGTAAAGCCTCTTTCTTATACTCCGCGCTGTACGTCTCGTCTTTCTCTCTCCGCAGGGGATGATAAAGGCCAGCAGCAATAGCGGCCGCAGTAGCTTCCAAAGCAACGCCAGTATCAAGCGGTATCAGCGGAATCAGCATCAGAAACAACGACGCCAGCAGCAGCGGCAGTAGCAGCGACGGCCCCTGCTTCAGTGTTATTCGCGTCAGTGCTCCGTGACGACTAGTGTGATAGTGCGGGGGTGTGAGTGCGCGCGTGAAATACAAGTGTTTTTCTTTTTCTTCGAATTTCAACATCGCGTGTGCGTAACAAAATTATAACGGTGCCGATCAGTGTTTGTGTGGAGTTCGGTATTTTGCGTAATATAAAAAAAAAATCTTAGGCCGAGTCGGGCTCTGATCGTTTTCGCGGCTGGGCTATGCCGCACAGGCCGGAACGGGCCCCGCTCGACTGGCCGCGGTGGCGCTCGGCTGGACCGAATGCTCAGCGCTGGCAGCTCTGCGGCGGGCCTGCCAAGTTGATCCGGCTAGTGTCTCCAGGTCCGTCATCGGCTGCAGCGGCAGCAGCTCAACAACAACAACAAAATCAACATCAACAGCAACAGCATCAGCAACAACAACAGCATCAACAACAGCATCAGCATCAGCATCATCATCACCATCACGAACATCACCACCACGAACATCAACATCAACAACAAGCTCAACAACAACAATCAACAACACCCAGCGTTACAAGCAGCGGAAGCAGCAGCAGCGGCAGTAGCAGCAGTAGGCAGGAGAAATGAAGCTGTCTGTCTCAGCATACAGGGCACAGGCGAGCGCTCACAAGAAGATCTTAAGCAATTACCAGCCACAGCTTAGCTACGGTGCCACCTATCAGGCGTCCTCGGCCCGGAGCCCCTCAGACCCCGCGGCGGTCCTTCCTGGTCTTAAGGTACGTGTTACTTAATGAGCTGCTCATTTCTTATTTTATTATCTTTGTATTAATCTTTCATTCGAGCACGATATATTATATAATTCTGCTACGAAGCTCGCACACGAGGCAGAATAATGTGCCTCTTGCCTAGTGCTCTCGATATTCGATTGAAATATATTTAAGACTACATATACGTATATATATAATACACATTAGATGCCTGCACTGATGTATGAAACCTGTGCCAGGCCGAGTGAGAGGGACGATAAGCTTGCTTTGTGGAAGGAACCGTGATTGATCGGTTATTTCAAGCAAGATCGCTCGCTGCTATATAGCTATTTCTATTCTCTTGCTTGCGTGCGTTTGCGCTTTCAATTTATCTTGCGTGTGCACCTTTGTCTCTCCAAAAGCTCGGCTCTCGACAAACACGTATAATACTATTTATCGACAAGATTATCTTCGTCGATAAGAGAGTTAAAATCGCTGCAAGATTCTGCACAAATGAAAATTGTTGTTTACTTGTTGGATATAAGCTCGTCTCGAGCATGACGTGATCTATATTTTGCCGAGCAGTAATTTTGTAAAATGATTCAATAACCGAGGTGAAAATATTTCAAGTGCAAAAGCAGCAACACATCGTGAATCACCATACCACTATTTATAAGCGCGAACGCCATATATAATTTAAATAATTCGAAAGCTCGACTAAAACCCCTACTATTTTTTTCATCTTATGCAAAATTCATAATGCAGTTTAATCAAGACACTGAAAAATTCATTCAAAGCTGTCGTTTGGTGTCTGCAGCTCAAATTTGTTTTACGATATTTTAATAAATCAATAAAAAATTTCATTATTACGGCATTATTTCTTCATGATAGTGACATGATTTTTTTCCCTTTTTTTTGATAAAGTATCATCTCGAGTGGCCTCGCCAGAAAAAATAAAAAAGCGTTTCTTTTATCAAATAATGTTATGGAGTTTTGACACGTAAAAAGTCAAGTATTATACTTATATATAATGTAACGAATAACGAAAAAATATTAAAGTTTTCATTTAACCATCTGGCTTTATTTTTTCAAATATATATTCGAATTGTCAGATCGCACTTAAAATTCAGCCAGTTAAATCGAATCGCGCTGCACTTCCGCATTATAAGGCGCAACGACGCTATATACTACTACCGCCACTCGAAAACTGATTCGATGAAGATGGATCAATATTCACGCTGCGAGTTTGTTACACTTGTTCTCCCTCCCAAGTAGGTTATACTTATTGCCCTGGTGATTTTTCAATTTTTTGCAAAAGCTGACAGCGTAATTCGCCGACAAATTCGATCAAATTTTAACCTCGTCCTTTTTCTTTCTCTTTCGGATCCACGTGCATACGAGTTTTCGACAGAGTTCTCCGTTATATTTGAGCGCTAACGGATGGCTTACGAGCATGCATTCAAGCCAATTCAGGCGAAAACGGGTCTCCGCTGCTGATAGTAAAAAAAAAAATTCTAGCTCAAATTTGCCACGTATAATAAGGTGGCATTTAACGTCAGCACCTCGCCGCACACATGATCTCGGACAGGATATTTATAGCATTCCCATTGAGGCAAATAACTGCGGTCGGGAGAGCTTGCGAGCTTTTGCAACGACCGTTGAGCGGTGGTCAGACAAAGACATGCTTTGAGCAACCAATCCGACCAACTGGGTTAACAAGTCTACACAAGATTTTGCGTGTATAAGCAGTCGCTGCCGTCACCTCCTTCTATATTTTCTTGCCGACGATAGTGTCAACCTAATTGTTTTGGGCGTATGGCGAGCACTCGAGAGGGCTGGTGGCGCGCGAGGCGCAGTGAAGATATAATGGTATATAGAGCCAGCAGACTCGAGTGTCGAAAGCTCGCGAGCAAGTCGAAGTTTTGCCGATAGATGCAGTTTACGTGTGCGCTATATATGTGGCAGATCCCGAACGAATCTGTAATATGTCAGGGAAATGTGCTTATTCCAACTGCGAGGTCGTCTTCGTTGATAATAATGCAGCACGAGAATATTCGTGCGCACAGCTCGTAGTTAACTAAAGGGATCATCGAGCTATTTGGCAACAATACTCTATACTGTATTGAGGCAGAGCATAGAAAGTGCTTACTCATGCGCAGCTATACGCAGTAATATCAGCGTGACAGTAATTGCCCGAGTCTTGTGTCGTGCTGCTCTCGGGATCAGCTATACGTAGCTGTTCACGTCGATCCGTCTTGAAGGGATAATTTGTTTAAGTTTCGTCGTTTGCTTAAGATTGAACAATAGAGGTTTTAAATGTAACTGCTGGATATTGCACAGATTAGTAAAAATTATCAATAGTTTCACTTTTAGAATCAATAAATGTATTGTAATATCCTCGTGCCACACACTTGTCCTGACAGGATATTTATGATTGTAGCAGATAACGAGCAATACTCAGAATTCGGAGAACTCTTATATATCACAAGAACTTTGATCCTTCTCTTTCAATTAAATTGAAAGTGGATTTATAGGCGTTCATTAAATATATTGCTACGAGTATTCTCTTTCAATATCTGTGAATTCGGGCATGCGCCATCCAGCGGTAGTTTAAATACATATTAGTATTTATGTTGTTAATGACAAGGCTGTCCAAAGTGTCCAAGAAGACTTACGTAGTAAGCTATGTTTTCTAAATTTGTGCCGCAAGAACTAATTAAACTTCCGATAAGATTATCTTTACGTCAATTCTAATTTCAATTGTTCAGTAATTTTCTGTCGCCAACACACATTTTGAGGATTAATTCTAATTTTCACAATTCAGTGCAGTTTATAATTTAGAATATAAGTTAAAAATTGATACAAATATGATTTTTGCTCGAAAGGCACATTTTGAAAGTAAGCCTCTTATCAATACCTAAAAATAGACGACGCGCCATATAATGAAATGTATTGCTGCGCGTACGCCTGTAACCAAAGGATTCTATATTTCTCAATTTATTCCTTGTGCGTAATGTTCACCAAGTGTGGCATTACTTTACAGGATATATACAAAGTGTATAAGCGCCGGGGCAAATGCGTGTCTCTCTCTACCTTTCTCCTCGTCTCTTTCGCTCGTCGCAAAATGCGAGCGAAAAAGAAATGGATAAAATGAGAGCGAAAGGTTCTTTGGGGGCAATATTCTCGAAATCGATGACGCTTCGCTCGCTCGCTGCTGCCGCTGCGCCCGTAATAGTGTACTTTGAGGGTGGCGTGTGCAGAGCGCAGCTACGGCTATAGAAGAGAGAGAGAGAGAGAGAGAGAGAAGCTGAGCTGTTTTACATGGCGAGCATAGCGATGGCGATGCTGCTGGTGGCTGGCTGCATCAAGATATACTTGGTATATATATGTCTATAGTTGAACGAGCGAGCGCCTTACACGCAGTAACGCTGGCAAGAACTGCAAGCCAAGTAGTAGCGAGCGTCTACTACTACTACTACTACACTTCAGCCAGCGCGAAATAGCTATCTTTCCTCCTGAGAATCGCTTCACTTTTTTCTCTTCGCTCACTGGTCTCTGTATATGGACGATTCTCTGCGAAATCGAGTAGCTCGAACGAAAAATCATTTTCCTTCAGCCATCAAAAATATGTTGTTGTTGATGTTATAAATGTTTGAGGATATTTTGGGAACTGCTTATTATCCGTTTTCAGATGCCAGAAGTTGAAATTTTTCCTACATTCGTGGTTTTCAATAGTGAAGAAAAAACTCTAATACATTTAATTCCGTCTTGGATTTATACAATTACTTTACCTTTGCCACGTACAGATATTAAAAATACAGATACTTGCCATCTAGTGGTAAAATCTTTTAGTGGTATTATCGAATTTAAAGTTGTTAAAAACTTGTCTAAATTTTTCGAAACAATTGAATCTAATCAAAATTGATACGGACGATCATTACCAAAAAATTTATGTAACTACTATGTTGAATAAAATATTTAAAATTTTTGTAACGTGTCATCGTGTCTTACGGCTACGAACAAATCATAAGTTTCAAAAATCTTGATAAAACGCCGAAAAAGGGCTTAAAAAACGGAAAATAACATAAAATAGCCCGTTTTATAAGTTTTTTCCCAAAATTTTTTGATTTATTTGTTATTCTCACATTTTTTGTTACCGTTAGATTCAAAGACCTAACATAAAAATGTAGAAAGTATCCAAAGTGCTCAGACTTTTTCAGGGCACTTTTTTCTTGCTAGGAATCTTTTCAAAATCACGTACTAGCACAAATTTGGTTAAAACGACTGTTCGGATAATGGACGATTTAGAAATGTCTAATAAAATTCAGGGTCACGTATATGACATCAAAACCAACAAGTTTTTCGTGCTTGCAAAAAAAAGTGTTGCTCGAATCGTTCGATTTCGCAGAGAATCGGCCATATATCTACGGTTTTTCTTTCCTTTCTCTCTATCCGTCTCTCTATCTCTGCATTCGCGTGCCCGCTCGTATCACCTTTCAGCTTGTTCTTCTTTGAGATCATTTTTGTTTGTGACAGAAGCGCCCGTGTAACTCGATTATATACGTATACCATACAGCGAGCTCGCGCGCGCGTAAAGAGAAACACCGTCCAAAGCCACACGCCTGACGAAATAAAAAGAAGAAGAAAAATAGACGAGAACGAAATTGAGTGGGCTTGCTGTTACTATTTCGCTCTCGAGTGCTTAAAAATAATGAGTGCGCTTAGATTTGCCAAAGCGCTAACGCGTTACACTTCGGCGAGGGGAAAAAAAGGTATTCCCTACTTGAGCCACAATCGAGACTCGGTGCGGCTACAATCTCCGCGGTGCATTCTACGTAATGCGCCTCAAAGAGACCGTATTCATCCAATTTGCTTATTAATTTGCTGCTTTTGTTTGATGAAATTTGTTTAATTTTTTCCCCAACTGCGTGTCTCGTATACATCTACGTACTTATTCCACGAGTTACGATTGCCGCAATTTTTTTAATTAACGCTACCTATACTTGTACTGCTCAAAGAAATTGTCACCTCATAATTATCATCGAATGAGAAATTATGTTTTTAATAATTCGCGACACCAATTAGAACAGGTCTATAACTTGAAGATTCAATCGTTATGTTTTATAATAATAAAACAAATTAAATGTAGTTTCAACAGTTTACAAGCTATGATCTTATGAAAAATTGATCTACAACTTAAGTGATTTGTAATTTGAAGATTTGGATTCAGATGATCAGAGTACATCGAAATACATCATTTGATACACGGAACCTCCTTATCGCCTATAGACTATTTAACGAGGATTACCTTACTCGAAGCGATTAAGATAAAATTTCCCCCTCTCTAAGAAGGTGCGCACTCCGAAATTATTTTAATATACTCAATGTAATTTAGGAGATGAAGCAGCAGACTCTCTTCTTTGAGTCAGTGCAGTACTCACAGGCTTCCGTAACACACAGACAGTCCGTGTTCGTGGACTCAGCGACTCGCGACGGCGGCAAACGCAACACCGACTCGCTTGTGCTCAAAAGTATGTAGAATTTACTCCCACTACACCGATTTTTGGGATTTTCTATTCACCTATCTACGCGTTGGCTTTCCATCAAGCAACGACAACAGCATCGAGAGCAACGAGTACTTAGAAACAAGTGAATCAATACGCAGCTCATACTCGACACCAAGTTTAGATTCAATCCCAAATGGAGACTATAGACCAGATTGATGATTTCCACGACCAACTAGCGCGAGAGTATGACGAGTTCCGTAAAAAGCATCCAGCATTCCAAGCGTGGAATTTGGCGTTGCCGAATTGCGTCAACGCGGCCGGCATCAATCCGGCTGGCGCTCCAGGCGCTCCGGGACTCGCGTCCGTCGACGTAGAGGCGGCTAAGGTCAACGAGGACGAGGAGGTGTCGTTAACGAAAACAAAATTCGTAAGTCTATGCTTGCCGCAGCCAGTGTCAAATCTCTTGAGCTCGCGGTCACATTAATTTTTGATTTTTTTTTTTTTTTTTTTTTATTCAAAATTATTTTAACAACTGCTTTTTGCAGGGGGCGGCGTTTTGTAATTGGTTCGCTGCCGTGACATTCATTTTCTCAATGACAATTTTAATATACGCTGGTTACTTGTGGCCTCCGATCTTTGCCATAATGTTCTCGGTCATCTTGACCTGTTATTTATTTGAAAGATTTTATGCATGTATGCGCAAAGACCGCCGGGGCAGAAAAAAAATCGACATGTTTGGATAATTTTACAGAAATTAGGTGAGGTACAATTAAGGACGTAGGTTATAGTATACATACGTATTAGCTGTATACGTAGCAGCATTGTTATAGAGCTGTAGATACAAATGGCGGTCAATCAGCTGATTGCAGGTCCGTTCAGCGGGTCCGTTTTATATGTAGATAAATATTTTAGGTTAATAAAAAACTGCACATTTTCAATGATGCAGTCTAATAGCTTTCTTGAATGGAATATCCACGATGAATAGTAAAGCTGTTGAATTCATAGCGTGTACTTCTTACTTAATTGCTATATACTTTATCATCTCGTAATTAAGATAATATAATATATTAATCTAAGTTGACTACAGTGTCTCTGTCGATTAGACACAGCTGATCATCTGTACATCGGTCATTTGTATCTAATATAGGTCATTATAACGCTGATAAGACTTATCCGCTTCGAGCCGATAGTAGCGATCGGTGCGGGAGTTTTACCAATTTAGTGAACGATCACCGATAATAAGACTGATTTTAGATGAATGTAACAGCCGTGACTTATATTATATAGAGCAGACGAAACGACGCAGTATTTTTGTTATTCGCAACAAGAGCCGACATAAAAATCAACGATCGATGGGTAGCTGCTATTATTAACGAGTAGTATATACTCGATGCATCGCAAGTAGCTGCTACTCCATGAACGAAATATGTAACTGGCACTCGATAAATCGATCTCTCCCTACTCGTCAACGAGTAAAAGATACACCTATTCACATAATCTCAACTCAAACACGTCGAGTAACAGAAACTTGTAGGAACTATAGCCAACACTCGATTCTTTTTTCAGTGATCGAAACAGAAGTTTTTCGTAAGCTTAATCTGTAGGATTAGTGGAATAAATGCGATGGTTATAATGAAAACTTTAATAAACTTTATGAAACTTTTTGATTTCATGATAGGACAGAAATTTAGGTACATAATTTTATGTAGAAAAATTGATTAACTTCATTTGAAATGTAATAATATGAAAATATAATATAAGGCTAATTTAAACAATTTTTAAAGATATAATCTAGAAAACGACAAAATAAAGACATACGTTAAACTTTAACAACATTTTTCATTTTTACTCTGGCTCGACTATCCTCTCAATAAATACTTCATTTTTTCATTTTATTTTCATCTTACATTTTGTATTATGCACATATTAAAAACAAAAACGATTAAGTATATGATATAGGAGAAAAAATTTCTTTCATCTCAAAAAAATTATATCCTCGCGTAGGGGCGAAGCCCCGTAATATATCACGTGAAAGGTGGCGACGCTCGCTCAAGTGACACGATGCAATTTCTTAATCGTTATGCGATTATAATCTTTGGGCTATTCATCCATCAATGTGCCAGAAACCGCAGGGCTGCAGCGGGCAATCACCGCACAGAGAAAAGCGGCTAAAAAAGAAGAAGCAGGAAAACGAAGATTGCAAAAAAAATGATGGGGCTCGCTCGACTGAGTCGGAACTTGACGACAAGTATAGTCGGCGGGTATTAGACCTCAGGCATTACTTATTGCTTAGTTTTTTCACGTAGAGATCTAAATTATTTTTCGATCTAAAAAAGGTGAAGAGTTATGACCCTTAAATGCTTGGAATTTTAATTTGAAAAAATATTTTCGATGTGTAATGAAGTCCTTTTAAATGACAAAATATGATAGTAATTTTACTTCATTGAAACAATGAAAATGATGTTTCGAACCGTTTGAATGTTGTTTTTCATCAATCAATGTGATGACCAATTTTTGCAAAATTTCAAATCTGAAGTATCCTTATGTCGATATTATTTGATTTATTATTATTTTTAAATAATGAAGCTCGAAAAAACTGTGTATACTTTTAAGATAAGTAATATTTTATTTTTACCAGGTAAATGTATTTACAGGTGGTAAACAAAGCTACAATTACTGTATGCTGAAGGTTTTATTTTTGGATGGTAAACAAGACAACAATTTAATTTTATAAAAATATCACAGATAAATAAGAATCTGTGTTTTAATCATGACATTTCTCACCAAACTCCCATATAATACAAAATCATAAAAAAATGATAACCGTAAATCACCCTAATTGCATTTATGTATGGCTAAATTTTTTATAATTGTATTATTATTATTATTGTTATTATTATTTTCATTAATGATTTTATCATTTTAAATTATATTTTATCATGATTATACAGCGCTGCGCTTCATTATGAATATTTATTGCAACGTATCATACATTTAATCAATTATTTTCTTTATGGCTGCAGCTTCGAGTCTGGATGTCACATCTTACCCCGAGAGCACGCGATCGTAGAAAATGCCAAAAAAACGGCCAGCGGTTCGTATCACGTTTCTAACCAAGCTTTTTTTGTTTTCAACTTTTCACTTATGGAGTGTGTTTTCTGAATTTTAAAACAAGTCTCACACCTCCACGCGTCTGTGAAATTTCGCACGAAAACAGAAATGGACGTTAATGAAGGTTTTTTAACGCTCTTGATTAAAGTAGATGATTCTTGTTAGCAGACTTTCAAAAATTTACTGTAAGAGTTTTTTCATATAAATAGTAGTAAATCAACAAAAATCAATTTTGCATCTTCACATATCGTTTCTTTTTAATTTTTCATTGAGCGTTGAAAGATTTCAAAAACATCTATTTCAATTCATGACATAATTCAGCAACATTTCGCAGACCCGTGATATTTTTACTCTTATCATGTTCGAGTTTTTGCTTTTTTTCTTATTCAATTTTTTAAACTTTTTCATAGCATCTTACAATTTTACATTTTCAATCAAAATCATTTGGCTTGATTGCACTTGCATGTTTAGTTTGCAGTTTTTTTATATCACTTTTTACTCAGTAGCAGATTATTGAGTTTAACAGTATCAAACTTACTACACTTTTTTACTTACATCAACATAAAAATTTTTAATACTACAATAATTTTTAATTTACAAAATTTCTTTTGGTGAAATTAGTTTTATCGATTTAAATGATATTAGGATTAGAAAATATCTTCCTATAATGGTTTATTAGTAATAAATTTTAATTGACCGAATGGTAAGTTGTTATTGATTCGAAGTCTCATAAAATTGTAAAACGTTTGGTTTGCGTGTTGAAAAGAAGAAATAATAATATAACCATGTACATAACACATTTACTCTGAACACAAAATTATACTTGTGAATTTAAATGTGAATTTATTATAGTATGGTCTCTGACTATATTTCAACTATATCACCTCAAGCAAAATTATGAACATATGATAGTTTATCAATAATTTACGCGCAATACGCAAAAATAAGCAATAGCAATGATTTAAAGATTTTGAAATATAAAATATTTCTCTTTATTTTTAAAATTTTCTCATGCGTCAAAGAATTGATTGATTTTCCAAATGTTTATTTTATTGTATCGAGAAAAAGCTAGTGCTTCATCTAATCGTACAAGAAAAAGTAAAAACAAGAACCACCGGGTATCGAAATAATTTTCATAATTGCAAGCGGAATCTCATTTCTATTTTGCATCTGCCCCCGTAGTTTCTTTGAGAATTTCGGGGAGGTATAAAGAACTGATAGAGTAATCAAGGTCTCCTTGAGTCAGTAAAAATCCCTATTACGTCTGAGAGCATTCACGCGCAGCGAAATTTTCATTAGTACAGACGAAGTAATTTTTGGCCAGTAGAATTGCGTGAGCTCAAAGCAGACTGCCAAGCTTGTTTCAAAAAAAAATCCAAGCCATCGAAAAAGCCCTCCCTCGGGCTTAATAAGCAAGGACACACATGCGTGCTCGTCCCATCTCTATTACACACCCTGTCTCAAGAAGAGTACATGTACGCGAGCCAATGTCCAGTCCCCCAAAATGCCGTGCTCCATACGAATGTGTGTGTGTATATGATATAAGTAGATACACATTTTTTCGCGCACACTTTTACGCGTACGAGTGGTATATGTCGGAGAGTATGAGTATATACCAAAAGGGGGAAAAGTCGATGAAACGGCTACTTGGCACACCGGAGCGTCATTTCCAGCAAACAGAAGAGCAGTAGAGATAGTCGTCGGACGGTCGCGATAAGTCCAGCTCAAAGCACGCTTGGGTGTGTATGTACTTTAACACACATACGAACACATATCCGCGCGCTCGCTTGCTTGAGCTGTCTTCTTGTCATTGTCAATAAGTGCAAAAAACGTGCCCGTATTGTGTGTTGCCCGTGTCGCAGCAGCAGCAGATATGCCTCTCGAAATATTATCCGCTCGGCGTCTACTGTCTCACGTATACAGCTACAACCCTTGGAGGAATAGAAATCGGCCAAGCAACTCTCACGTACGTACACACAATAGCAAAAAAAAGATAGAGATAGAGAGAGAGAGAAAAAAAAGTTGAGAAAACTGTATCGGTATTTGCGAGCTTATTGTCATGTGCCGCTCTCCTCGCGATGAAATAAGAAGCTAAACACGATTGTCATTTTGAAATAGAGATACTTTCCTCTAGTCGTAAAACACACGTGATACCCTCCACGTAACACGTTTATCCATCTATATATGATACAAGAGTGCTCCTGAATTTCCGTATATACGAAAAATTGTCAGCCCCGGACTTGATTGATTCGCGCGTTTGTTGTTGCCCGAGCGAATAGCGGGTATCGATCGACACACGAGCGTTAAGATCCATGTGCGTATATAACATTCGATAACAAAGGTTTTGGAGAGCCATCGTTTAATCTTCCACAAGACAAGTGTAGGTCATTGCTTTTACCGCGCACGCACACATGCGTAACGCACATTACAATGGTCATACGTACATACATACATCGAGGCAATCTATCATGCGGCGCAATGGTTTTGTCATAAATTGCGCGCGCGCGCGACCCCCCGCGGACTTGTCTGCTGCTGCTGCCCTGAGAGTGGTTCATATCGCGCGTAATCAGATTAAAGATATACGCACGCGTGTATAATTTGCATTGCGCGCGAAAATATTTTCCCGCTAATTAAGTTATATATTCCGCTTCGAAACCCGCGCCGCTGCCCAGTAATAGTAGTAAACCGGGTATTCTCGGACGTACGGTCCGCACACACACATACACACGTACACGATGAAACGAAACGGGGGAGAAACATACATTTGCTATATTAAAAACATACGCATTAATGAGCAACTTGTCTTACTTTATTAAACGTTACAAATCACTGCCGCTAGCTCGCTAACTGATATATTATTATGTACGTTATATATTAGTGTGTCTGGGAAAAAGCTTGTATTATTATACACGAGCTCTCGACGAATGAATAACGATTTTCCCTTTCTTCGACGATATCTTCCGCTGCCAGCTCTCTCGATTGGCATTATTATTTATTAATCTCTATACACCAATGATGCAGAATTTTTTTGCTCCCTCCCATTTTTTTTAATGAGCTGCGCGAGAAAAAAATATGTCACGAGCGATATTTCAATGGAGACTCCAAAGTTGATCGATGAGCAACCTTCGTGAAACCTGCCTTATCTTGGCATCGCGAGCGCAGAGAGCTTGCGCGCATTCTTTATTATACACTCTCTGGAAGGCAAGAGTGTGTACATCAATCAATTAGTTCGATACTTTCGGGTATTTTTTTTGCTTTTCTCATTTTTTACTTTTTAATTTTCGAACACTCGATCTAAGCGTTCGAGTTCGAAAAAGATGTATTTTTTTTCTGAATAGCATAATGAAATTAGCTCAGGGAGCTTTTTTGAGCCAATCCTACGATAAAAGCTCGCAGAGCTTGCTCGAAGTTCGGTTCGGAATCTATACTTCGGAGCGGTAATTGGAGGTACAGAGCCAAAGCATGCCAGTTTTCTGCTGCGCTTATCAATTTAATAATTTAATCATTATAAATCCAAAGCTAATTAAATATAACGAGATAATTTTGTTAAAATGGATATAGAAAAAAAAGGGTCGAGCAAGCAGAAACGTGCCAGCGATATGTCTTCTTCTTTTTTTATTATATTTTTTTTTTATTAAATCTAGATTAATTATGATTGAGCTTCGTGCAATAAGCGTGTGCTGTATAAAATAACATCGAAAATTCAGAGCGTAAAAATCGACGTCTGCCACGGCAGCTCGAATAATATATATTATACGATAGTCGGCTCGCGCGCGCATCGAGTCACGCCGAGTCGTGCTCGGCATACGAAACAATACATGTATACACGAATGTGTATACGCACATATATCTCGTTGTTGTTGTTGTTGCTGCGGGGGTGGGTGTGCGAGTCTAGGTGAGCCTGGTTAGCTTCATTCAGAGTCATAGGTCAGCGCATGGCTCGGACTCTCATCCTGTCTCCCTCTTTCTGTCTCTCTCGTTCGCGTGCGAAACGTTGCGCCGTGTACATATAGGCTAGCTCATATGTATGTTATATGCGTGCACGAGCCGATTGTTCTCGCTCGACGCAGCTACTCGGCCAGCAGCGAGCGCAGCTCGCCAATGAAGCTGACCCTGGGGATTGCATTCGAATGGTCCTCTTTGATAGGCAAGAGAGGGATAGAGGTAAGGGGAGCGAGGGTTCGATTGGACTGGCAACTATACTTTAATTGGCTCTCTTGTCGCGTGCTCGAAAGTCGCTATCTTTCGCGCTTGCGATTGCCTCCTATTTCAAGCATACATAGAGCATTACAATTGGCAGCAGCATCAGTCGCGCGCGAGCGCAATATAGCGGAGTAAACCGTACATTTATGGCACGTCTGCTGTATGCGCGCGAATCCGAACTCTATAAATATGACAAGGCGTACGGCATAAATACACGCGAATGCCCAAGCGATCGCCTGATTGGCTTTGTATATCTGCGCTCGCGCACATATGGTCTATATGATAATTTAGAAGCGATATCGTAAAAGTTCGCCGAATCGACGTATTACACATTTGTACTCCTCTGTATATTTATTACTTTAACTAGCGACGATATCTAATGTACGACGATACATTCATTTGATCTGTGCAGCTCGGGTGGCACTTGTGGTGTGGCCAGCGTCTGTTTATCGATCGCTCATAGCCTGGCACATTATTTTTAATGTGGCTTTTACGTAAGTAGCAGCGTACTTGCTCGCGTATACGGGAGAGGCTTTTGACACTGATCGCAGAGCAGCGCCGCGAGCTGGTACGTCATTTTTCTGACACATGCATAACTTATACGCAAGAGCTTACATAGAGCTTTTTTCTATACGTAGCGCGCGCGCCTATAATATGTATGCACACGTACCACTCTCATCTCTTTTCTTTGATTGATCGTAATGGGATTACGCAGACTAGAGAGAGAGAGAGAGAGACTAAATTTGCTTAGAGCCCAAGACTGTAATAACATTATGCCCCTTGGAAAAGCATTTCTCGGATATCTGTTGCAGTCGCTTGCTTACGGTCAATGCAATATTACGCTCGAGAGTCTCATCGTACGTGTAAGGCAACATCGCGATAAACGTAATATCGATAGTTTACTGTGCTAGATACTGAAAAAAAATTATAAATATTTTATAAATAACAACTGATTTTATCTTCAAGATGATCAATTCGAGCTATAAACAGTCACGAATCATCGAGCGTCGTGCAACTAGTCAAACATTTAAAGTGAGGGTTGACAAAATGCTATAATGCGTAAAACGTGTGTGTATGTGTGTTACTGTACCTGTGTGACAGCAGTCATTATTGACAATTCACGCATTTACGCAACGATCAGCGATTGAATTGGAAAAGCGACGTGTAATTAATGGTAATACCTATTGTTTACTTTTGTCCTATGCACACGAGCGCTTATATCGATGTACGCTTCTTAATTGAAATAATCCCTCGATATTAAGCTATATATTGTTTGGCTAAATTTAGCAAGTTTATGTCTTATGCTACGAGTGTAATTATTCATACTTTATTTTTAATTTGGTAAAATTTAGTTCAATTTTGGAATGTACAACTTTGGGTGGATTACAATAGTAGAACCGCAGTAAAATCATGCGTATCGCGCATAATATGGAATTTCGTTAATTAAACGCAAAATATATATGCCGGAATTATTATTTATAAACCGCTTGGGTGAGTATTAATCGAAAAGTTACTATTCGCTATTAAGCTGCGGCAGCAGCAGCGCTTGATTAGATAAAAACAAGGGCGGAAGGGGCTGGGGATCCAGGGGGCAGCCATCGCCTTCATTACCACGCAGAAAGTTGATCAAACTATATATATGGGGGGCCACGCGATTAATTACCGCAACACTCTCTCGGGGCTAGTAGCTGCTGTCGGTGCTGCTGCTGATGCTAGACAGCCTTGAAAATAAATCAAGAAGATAAACAATATGGAGAATGGCATAAGGTTGACGCGCCCGGGTTTCTGCTGCTGGCCTCGGATTTCAATATGGATAAAGTTTTCGAGGAAAATGCTAATGATCAGGCAGCACGAAGAGACGCTTCTACTGCTGCTGTCGTCGTGGCGTATACACACAAAAAGTTTTTCACTCGAATTTCCCGAGACGAATCGAGACTTTGCGAATTTCCCGAAGACGAATCGTGACAGAAATCACGCAACTCTGCTATAATAGCGTTCGAGCTTTCCTAATGTTTTCTGTGTGTACTGCAGCTTCGCACGCGCGTATACAAGAGTTTTTGCCAACGATCATTAGGGACGCGTTGGCGTTGGGTATAGAGCGATCGAATTTGCACTTAAGTTGGCCTGTACCGTTATAGTATATGACTCTGCAGCAGCAGCGACATCAGCAGCGACAACAATAACAATAATAGTGTACAGCAGGCAATAATACGTGTATGTGTGTGGGTGAGTGGAACCCGACAAGCTCCATTATGCAGGCTCGCTTGTACGGTATAATATGCCTAGGCTCCACGATCTCTGCTGTGTGTCAAGTATTCGTGTGTGTGCATGGACGGATGATCTGAACAATGACCACTTGTACATACGGCTGTGTATATTGCATTTATGTACAGGTAATATACCTATACGCGGTATAGTGCGTGTGAGTGTATGTGTGTGTGTGTGTGTGTGGGTATACCGGAGACGACACCCCGACTGCCGACCTCGACGCGCAAGCTTAATACTCTGCTGCTACTGCGATCGGACCATCTTGTTGTACTTCTGTTCCGAGACAATGCGCCTCGCCTCTATCTATCTCTGATGCAGATGCGCTATATAATACGAGTACGACGAGCTAGAACTGCAGCTCGTAGCGCGCTGCATATTGAATGGAACGTGCCCCGTGTGTGAGATATGCTGCACGGGGAGAGGTCCGCGCGCTGTGGCATCGACTCTCTCGAGCGTGTCCTGTAGTATAACGCCGCGCACGACACACACTGTATCGGGAGGAGGAACAGCGTACACCGCGCGCGTCCGCACAAGCTCATTTTAAATCGCAGCTTAATTGGCCACTTTCTATTCATATGGTTGCACCACTGGCGGCACTATTTTAACGCAGCGCGTATGGAGTTTTTGCTCGCGCACTTGACCCTCGATCGCACGATTCTTTCATTTATCGATCTATATTTCTTTGTGCGACAGAGCTTGAAATGTAAATCGAAGTCTCATTATGAATAATATCTGTCAAATACTTTAAAGCATTTTAGTTTAAGTTCACGAGATGTACGGTTAGTACAAGAGATATAAAAGTATATTTTGATAAAAGCTCATAATCGAAAAAAGCACTCATGTCAGCCAACGTTTTAAAAATACTGTATGCTATTATGCAAAAAGGCGATTACCCAGTATATATACTTAATAAAAGTAAGTGCTAACATCGTAAATAGCTATTGTCAATGAAAAAGTTCCATTCCAGCGATAACAATAAATAAATGCAATGATTTTTTTTTAAAACAAGTCTCGAATCTTAGTTAGCAGAAAAACACACACGCGGCTCGTAAAAACGGCTTTTAACGAAATGATTGCGCGTACATACAGTAGTACAGTATAGTACGTATCCACGTGGTTAACGATAAATCCAGCTCTCTTGAATTACTCGTACACATAACGTTTGATAACGTTATACTGCGCGCGCGACCAGAGCGCATTAAATAACATCAATATATTTCATGCCCTGTAGCACGAAATGACTCGGCAGTTAACAAGCTCCTGGGCAATTGTGTTCGTTTTAATAATCTTTCGGGCAATATGTAAACCGAAATAATAAAAACCGAATCGACGCGATGTAATGATACATCAATTGAGAACTTATATTTTTACTTTAAAAATCAAGCGTTTGTCGAGGCAGCTTTACATCGCACGTTTTTCTCTCGATACATTATACGTATATAGTTTCGATATTCTTGATATATATAGTGGTATAATACGAGATGATGTGCGGATAACAGCTCACTCTGGCTCGCTCGCTGGCTCTGGCACGCCAAGGTGCCAGATTAGCCGTGCGACGACTTCCGAGTTTGGCGTTTTGCGGGATTGGCTCGGTGCCGGCGCAGCACCAAGAGAACTTTTGTTTCGGCTTCCGACGCTCGACTTTTGCGTCCACTGTATATACCAGTGGTATACATATAGCAGTTAACAGCTCGATTTACCACGCGCGCTCTCGTATTTTTGTAATCACAGCTGCCACGAATGTGTTTTTTTTTCTTCTTGCTCTATAGCTCTTTCGAAATCAAAGAAATCTCATTCCGAGTCTCTCTCTTTTTCGCTCTCTTGTCCGCGCAAGTTTGTGCGCGGCAGCCGGGAGAATTCGACAGAAAGGAATGATTATACGTGCGCTCTGCGGCTCGCAATCATCATTATAGAATGGCTCGCGCGCGCGCAAGATCTCGATTACTCACGCTTAATTATAACATTAATTTCTTTCGTAACTACTGCCGTGTGGCGCTCGCGCGCGCCATTAGCGAACGAAGGAGTTGGAAAGAGTTTAGCGCAACTTTTCGCTCCGGTCTCAGAAATGATACTCTCTCGATGTTAATGTCTCGATATCCCCGATCAACTTTTTTTTCTTCTCCCTCTCTCTCCTCGATGTTCTAGCTTCGCCATCGTCGTCGTCGTCGTCGTCGTCATCATCGACGTCGACGACGTCTCCGCTACTTTAACTCAGCTTCTTATAAGCTTGCGCTTGCTCGCTCGCTCGCCCGTCCGCCTGCCTGCCTGCTTGCCAACCTCTTCGTTCGCGACTGCCGAGTTCGATTTTTGCGGCTTAGCCTCGCCTCGTTTCTATCGAGTTATATCAAATTAGATTTCCGTTATGGCGGCCGACTCGATTCAACTTACGTGTCTGACAACCTCATATTATATATAATAATATATCTGTTATATATCTAATATCACTGCACATTTTAACCAATTTTCATTTCCACGATTTTTTCTGCCGGATAATTATAGTTATTCGAAAATGTTGAAAGGTTGCTTGAACACATCTGAAAGCCTCTGTTCAAAAAGTGATGGCTTCGTCTTGTGATTGCAATAAACGTGTTGTAATTGGTCATTGGAAATGTAACTTACATGCGATCTCTCTGTTCGGCTCATGCATGCACGAAACAGTGGCAAATTTACATTGGTGAAAATACGTTTATACATTTACAAAATTATTTGCAATGTGAGGATGTACTTACGGTACGTTATCTTTCCATCGTTACATACGCGATATACTTTTCTACTCACATGTTAATAGGGAGTAGGTATACACGTACTCGGGGAAAGGTTTAACTGAAAATGGGAATGTTGAAAGATTTTTTCAACGCAATATTTTAAAGAACGAACTATCACTTGTTTGAATTTTAATGAGTAATATATATATAGATATATGGGTTAGTAAAAATTTTTTCACAGTCACGACAAATTTAATAACAATTTGAAATACCTTTTTACTTTTCACGAAATCGAACGATAATTATGTGATACATTGTCGAATAGAGTATTCATACTTTTGTGGACGTTTTTATTGTGTCGAAATTACTCCGTATAAATTTCACATTAGATCATTTACTATTGATTATAAACTCCACTTGAGTGCCTTATGAGATCTCAATGATTTGTGACAATTCTCACATTCAAAGGGTTTGCGGCGATCATGTACACCATTGATGAGTTGATTGAGGTTTCCTTTTTCTCTAAATGTTTTGTGAAAAATGTCACATTCGAAAGGTTAGCTCCGATTATGAACTGCATTTATGTGAATTTTGAGGTATTCCTTTCGACCATATGATTTGTGACAAATATCACACTCGAAGGGTTTGCTACGATTATGGACTACATTTATGTGAATTTTGAGATAATTTTTGCAGCCAAATGATTTGTGGCAAATGCTACACTCGAAGGGTTTACTCCGATCATGTACCGCATTTATGTGCTTTTTGAGGTTATACTTGTAACCAAATGATTTGTGACAAATCTCACATTCGAAGGGTTTTCTATGTTCATGTAATGTACTTATGTGACTTTTGAGATAACTCTGATCTCTGAATGATTTGTGGCAAACCTTACATTCAAAGGGTTTGCTACGAACATGTACTGCAGTAATGTGCCTATTGAGGTGACTTTTTTCTCCAAATGATTCATGACAAATGTCACATTCGAAGGGTTTGATACCAATATGTATTGCATTTAAGTGTCTTTTGAGGTGACTATTTTGTTCAAATGATTTCTGACAAATCTCACATTGGTATAGTCTAATGTTTTTGTGTTTAGCGTTGATATGTTTTTTAAGACTTAATTTTTGTTTATATTTTTTTCGACACATTTTACACTCGTAAGATAATTCGGTCGGAGAAGTTATTCTTGATATTTTCTTCGCCTTGAATTCACCAACTTTCATTCGGAAATTAAGTGGAACTTGACAATTAGTCTGAGTTTCGTTTTCTATTTTCACAACCGGTGAATAACTTTTACACTCTGTTTTGCAGATAGTTTTTGATACAGATTTCAATTCAAGTTTAACATCTTTGCACTCAAAATCATCAAATATATTGTTATCTATGTCATTGGTCTGATTTTCGTTTTCTATTTTCACAATAGATGAACAACTTTGATACTCAGATTTGCCGATGGTGGTCGGTAGAGACTTCAATTCAGGTTTAATATCTTTGAACTCGATATCCATGAATATTTTTTCATCTAACTTTTTCTGTAAAGACATAACCTTATTTAAATAATTTGCTTGAAATTAAAATTGTGTAATAGTTTAGGATACTAAAAAACACGACGTATTTTAAATAATTGAACTCACTGATGTTTCAACAACGGATAGTGTTTCAAAGTTTTCGGCTTCGCAAAAGTCCACCGAATTGAAATTACAATCGTCGTTTGCATCCGGCCAAGTATTGTTCGGCTCATCTTTCACCCTTAAGAATCAAATTTGATAAATTTATCGTTTCAAAAAATTTCATAGAATACACGAAAAATGTTATACCTAACTGTATCCTCTTTGCTTTCCATCATTCGTTTTATTCACTGTTTCACTGTTAATGTTCATTCACGATATACACTTGGAAAATATTCGAGGTTAAAGGTCTCTAGTAACCAATATTGTACTTCGATTTAGGTGGAGACTTATACTCTCTTATTGATATTATATGTAAGCACTTGCTCACTGAAGAATTCCTCGCTAGCGACTGCACAGACTACTTGTGTATTAGCGACTTGCCCCCTCCATCGTCGACCGGAGTTTTGTTTTGCGATACATGTTATAGAGGCACTCGTATGCCGCTAAAAGTACACCGAAATTGTAGTGACGATGACATTCATCCAGGCGCACAATTAGCTTAGACATACATTTACGTTGTAACGCGAAAAAACATATCGTTTGTGACTGATTGTTAGATTTGGGACGATGACGTACGATTCATTCAATGTGAGTTATTGAATTCCTGATAACGTAATCGAGCTCGCGTGACGTGGTTCGCGATCTAGCTAATTATAAACGCAACAATCGACCGCGTAAAAAACTGCGCAGCCCCTCTTATTAAAAGAAGCTGCTCACTGATGCTTACGCAAAAAGTTACGCGAAATCTTTTTCAATCCCTCGGCAAAGAGCCGTGCAGTTATAGCGAGTTGAAAAAAGTTGAGCACACTTTTATTCTAAACTTGCTGTCCACGAGCTCTGCGAGAGTTTCGCCGTTCGGACAACTTTCACCGCGAAAATGAGAATAAGAATGTTCGAGGCAATTCGATGTATATTATATAAATGTGGCTCTCGTGCGGCTATCATATTGCTCGAGGATGGGTCAAAAGCGGTGCTCCTTTAGGACACACTGCATACAATCACAGGCGTTTTTTCGGTCGAATTTAACCGAAGTTTTAATCCATTTGGACGTGTACGTACGTATGTGCCTCGCTGAGCTATCTATGCATGCGCATGGTACGTATACGTTTCGAAGCAAGAGTAAAGTGCTCTCTTAGAGAGGGGCGGGGGAAAAATAGTAAGAGAGAGAGAGAAAAAAGTCGCTTTGGTAAAGACGAAAAAGAGTGGACGCTGGCAGAAAGTATGGCGCTCACACACACACGCGCGCGCGCGCAGAGCAAACAATAAAAGCGGTGCAAAAAAAAAGTATTCGCGCAAAAAGTATGAGAGTAAGAGACGAAGCCTCGGCTCCTTTCTCTTCTCTCTCTCCGCCTCTCTCTCTGTATACTACTTTGGCTCGACCCGACTACTCGGGCAAGCGAGCTTCAAGCTCTAGAAGCAGCAGCAGCACATCCCGCGAATACATGCACAACGTATATAGTACATGTATACCTGTATATATGTGCTTACAACCCAGTCACCCCGTGCTTGGGCGCGAGAGACTGAAGATCAATATCCCTACCAATCTTATTTCTCTCTCTCTCTCTCTCTCTCTCTCTCTCTCACTCACTATCTCGCTCGAACTCCTCTCCTTTTATTCTTTGACTTCGCGCTATCTTAAGCTATATAGCTCTAATGCTCTAACGCGCGCATCATTCCTCTTAGCTGACGCCGCCGCCGCCGCGCCCGCCCCCGTACGCGGCAACGACGACGTGCGAACACAGGTGATATTTGTTATTCCATCATTCGACGCTAGTATCTACTCACCCTATAAATCGTACTGCTTCGAGAGTAAAACACGCGATCCCTTTATTCAACGCTAGCTCTCGACTCTTTCTCGTCGACAAGCGCATACTTATCATCACCGAGCTTGCAGCGAGTGCTAGATATACAGAGCAATTTTCGGCCTTTGACACAAAGACAAAAATTGAAATTCATGTTTTTATCTTCTTTTTAGTAGCAGAGCTTTTCTTTGACAAACGAGTGTTAGTTTGTACGACGCGATGTTATACCGTATATATCGAGACTTCGCCTTCTGGGCATATGTCTTAATGCATCCGAATTTGGTTTTCATACCATCCGATATTTATTGCCTTCCAAGCTTGTAAACGTGCAAGTATTAGGAGCTTTACATTTACTTTACTCGCGTACAACGTTTTTGCTCGAAACGTTTTCATCGTTATCGTCCGTGTGAAATAGCCACACATACACATGCACGTGCTCACAATCTCTCCGTTGCACAGACTTGGTAATACGCATTATGGAATCGCTGCTATACAGTCGGTGCCCGTATTTTAGAGACATTGCTGCTACTGTTGCTGCTGCCGCTGCTGTTGCTTTTGCAGCAAAACAAGTTACGATCGGAGCGCGCCGTGCCGACTAGACCGAAATTGAAAAGGTAAAATATGCCACATTAACGACGTTTGCAGCGCGCGCGCGCGGGAAAATGCAAGCTCTTGCTCGCAAGAAGCGGCCCCGTGTAAAACGTCAAAATTTGTAATTCAAAGTTACAAGTCAATTTAATCAATGTACAAATTTAATGAAGGTTGTGCGCCACAGGGGTTCGGGTGCGCAGTGACGCGCGACACTCGAATAAATGTCAGACTATGTAATAGAGGCTTGGCTATTGTACGTCGAGCAGAGAGCAATATACGTATATAGAGCGACGCGCTGATTGATCTGACCCAGTGTGAGCGAGCGAGTCTGGCATTCGTATCACGCATACGTCGCAATATTATTACGTTAAATTTTTAGTCAAAAAGTATCGCGCACATATAATAGAGAGAGAATGTATAGCACGCCAAGCACCGAGTATCGAAGCTCGAAGGGAGGCGCGAGCATGAAGGGCGCGTCGAATGGATTCCATCATGAGAACAAATGTGTTCAGCTTCAGCATTATATGTATAAATATATATAGAGAGAGAAAGCTACAAAAGTAACGCTCGCGAAACGACAGTCGTGTGTGCAGTCGTTGCGGCGCGCGTAATAAAAGCTTCTCTCGTTCGCCTATACGCACACGTATATGTATATACGGCGAATGTAGTACAAAGCGCACGCGTATAGCATAAAGCATATATATATAGTACACACATACAGTAGTACGAGCGCGGGTACGCGCGGACGTGAGTTAAAGGATAACGTTATTATCTACTCTGTCGCAGTGCGCAGTGGTTCCTAGAGAGGAACTGCTGCTGCTGCTGCTACCATCCACCCCGGCATCGTCGTCGTCATCCTACGTAGAAGTGCAAAGCGAAAATTGTAGCGAGCGAGTTTATATATAGCGTAAAACCTCTTCGAGCTTTGTCTAAGAACGTCGGAAGAAGACGGTGATGTGCTAGGCGTCTCTCGAGCGAATGTCGACCGTATTACGTACGCGCGAGTCCTGTTTACACGAAAGCCACGCATTTTTCTTATTCCCTAGCTCTTATTGCATCTTTGTTTCAATTTCATATCGCTTATGCGCTCATATGTATTTATCAACCTTTCTCTCTCGAAAGCACCAAAGTAAATGATTCAGAATCTCGCACGCGTGTAAGTGAAGCAATGAATATCCAAAGCTTTCGCTGCAGAGTGTGACATTTTTCACGATATATTTTTCAATATTTTTAGAAATGTTTGCCCTAGTACTGTACGATACGAAAAAACGGCTTTAAAAAGTTCTCGCCTTGATGTGTGTGACTCGGAAGACGGACAAAAGTTGGATAATAAACTCCAAGACGTGCAGGTTTATTTTTTTTTCTTCAGTTTAATAAATCGTCGTATACAGCACAGAAATCTTTGACGCTGTTCATTGGCAGGATCATAGTAAAGTAGTTAAGAACAATCAGCTGATCTATCGGCGAAAGTTTCATCGGACCATTCGCCGGGATCGTATATTTTTCGAAAGTTTCGGTGTGCGCTTCATTTTGCTCATGCTGTACTTTGCTGCAAGCTGCAAAAGCTCGTGCACGCGGGCGTGTGTTTCATCGAACTCGATATATAGCGTTTAATGTATTTATTTGTTGCACATAACGTTATATATATAGCTGTGTATCATGGGGCGGCTGGTTGCTCTCTCTCGCAAGGGAAAGCTTAAATGAATTTTTCAAGTACACTTTCTGCGGTTTACGACGGAAAAGTTTTTCGCTCCGAGCGTTTGTGTGATGCCGTATAGTGTGCACGGGTCGTGGCCTGAGCTGCTGCCGCTGTGCTTTTTCCTTCACGTTCGTCTCTCTCGCTCTCCTTCACTCGAGCTATATAATATGTGATACGTCGTATCGTGCTCTTGATCATGCTATTTCCCATGGCTTCTTTTTTTTATAACTGCCATCGATAAATATATAAAAAAAAGTTTCTATGTTTCATTTTACTGCCTCTCGGCTGTACACGACGACGTGCGGCACCGAGATTTCCGACGCCTGATCATTCGATCTCTCTCTTGCTCGTAAAAAATTAGTTTATCTTTCGAAATCTTACACTTTAGCGATAACGTGTAATAATGATATGGTCTATAAAATACTCGATTCATTCGAGAGCTTCATTTTTCCGAGATTTTTTTTTGCGATTAAATCCGCTAATGAAAGTGGGATTTTTCATTGAAAAAATCTTAGCGATCGATCAAAGCTAGTTGTCGATGTTGGGTTTAGGCTCTTTCGCCGATCAAAGAAAGATAAAGACATCTCAAAGTGCTGAGAACGTAATACTCTTGCACATTCATCAGGCGGTAAGTCGCCACACTTATATATATACGCGTGAACATACATGTAGGGCAGGATACAGTTAGTCACTCGGCCAACTCGGCAAAAACTCGAGCTCGCATGGTCTAACGTATAGTAAAAAGTTTGCAACCGCACATGCACGTAGACGTACGTATATAGCCCAAGTGGTACTACGTAATACTCCACGCGCGCACACGACTGATAGAAACCGGGGGCTGATGAATACGCCGCGCTCTAACTTATTCCGTTTACTCGAGGAATTTAACTCAGCTTGGCGAGCATATTTTGTATCCGAGGCCATTTGCTCTTAAATGCAGATCTATCTATATATATATCGCGTGCCCGTAACTATCTGCTACTACGGCGTTGCTCGATTATATATTATTACTATTTTTCTTTGTGAAAGAAACTTTTTCAAACGAAGCTTATGTACCTGTTCGTGGTGATAAATAGCTCTCGAGGAAGTTATCTGCTGAGTTAAGCTTAGTGCTAGTTGGCTTTCAACACCTATACTAATAGTACTCAAAAAGTGATAAACATATTATATATATAGAGATCGACCCTTGCCTTTTCTTTTTAACCGCGTCCAAGTTCGTATAAATAATTGTCTCGAGGCGATTTATTAAATGTCGAGTCGAGCTTTTTACTCGGCATTAAGTGCGTTTTCTTTCGCGCGCGATCATGCATCGCGAACGAATCGCGAGTTAAATTCTTGTCGAAGAATTTTTAACAATGGCAGCTCGACGCAATGAATTACGACATATTTCGTGACTGAAAGTAAGCGTGAAGGCGGGCGGCGTTATGCTCGTTATATACCATTATAGCTTATGCGTTTCAGTTGATTACCCTTTATACCATTGGGTTGTTGAGTTTTTTTCTCTCTTTCTTTCCCTTTCTCTCTCACCGATGTTTGTATCGAGGCACGATGCAATTATCATGAAATTCGCTCTCGCAGATGCTTGCCTTTCTTCGTTTGAAAAATTATTCCCCAGGCGTTTCGTTCATTAGTTCTATCGTTTATTCGACCACAATTCTACCATTTCTACCATTCGTATCCTCCAGTACGAAAATTCCAGTTGCCGTTACGAGCTTTCGGCGCTTTTACAAAGCGGAAAAGGGAAAATTATTCTTTTCGATAAAATCTTGCTCACGCGCGTTGTCACTTGAAACAGAGGAAAAATTCGAGCATTTTACGACCGATTTTAATCACGGCACTGAGCTCGATAGTCGTTTTTCCGCCACGTCTAACGTACACGCGAAAAATTTTCAAAAATATTTTTGTTCGTGAAAAATTTTTAGCTTAAGGTTTTTACAATCAAGATGAAATTGATAACAGTTTAAAATACTTTATTGTTCTTTACAAAATTGAAAGTTATTTATGTAAAAACTTTTCTAAAATTAGGGGTTGTAAAAATTATGTGCTGTTATATTACAACTTTTGAGATTATTCTAGATTCCAAATAATTTGGGATAAAATTCACATTCGAAGGGTTTACTACGAATATGTGCTGTATTTATGTGAGTATTGAGGTGATCTTTGCTGCCAAATGATTTGAGACAAATATCACATTTAAAAGGTTTGTTTCGATCATGTACTGCATTTACGTGAGTTTTGAGGTGTTGCTTTCGTCCAAATGATTTGTGACAAATGTCACATTCGAAAGGTTTCCTACGTTCATGTATTGTATTTACGTGCCTTTTGAGATGTGCTTTTTGTCCAAATGATTTGTGACAGATATCACATTCAAAGGGTTTGCTGCGATAATGTACTGTATTTATGTGCCTCATGAGATTCTTTTGTAGTCCAAATGATTTTATGACAAATATCACACTCAAATGATTTGCTACGATCATGTACTGTATTTATGTGTTGAGTGGTGCGATTTTTTTGTCCAAATGATTTCTGACAAATCTCGCATTGGTGTAGTCTAATGCTTTTGTGTTCCGCGTTGATATGTCTTTTGAGACTTACTTCTTGTTTATATGTTTTTCGACACATTTTACACTCATTAGATAATTTGGTTTCAGTTGTTTTTTCAATTATATTTTTCTCCTCGGATTTGCCAAAATTTAATTGGGAATTTTCTTGAATTTGTCCGTTACCATCGTAATCAGTTTCTTTTTCGATCAAAATCTTTTTTTTTTCATTCGCGTCAATTGTCTCAATTTGGTTTTCTTTTTTCACATTTGATGGGCAACTTTGACACTCAGTTTTGAAGATAGTAGTCGATACAGACTTCAGCTCAGGTTTCACATCCTTGCACTCGAATTCTATAAATATTTTTTCTTCTAACTTTCCTATCGATGACATGACCTCATTCGTGTGATTTTCCTAGAATAAAAATTATGTAATTGTGATTGTTGAAGTGTAAAAACAGATTATAATACATACCATACGGAGGACGGTAGAAAAAATCATCAAACTCACCGTTCGTTCATAAAATGAGGATGTATCAAAGTTTTTTACTTCGCGAAAGCCCACCGAATAGAAATTGCAATCGTCGCCTGCATCTGGCCAAGTATTGTTCGGCTCTACCTTCACCCTGTAAAATCAAATTTGATAAATTTATCGTTTCAAAAAATATCAGGGCATGCGCAAAAAAAGAAATACCTAACTGGGTCCTTTCTGCTTTCCATCATTCACTTGATTATATATTTTCTCTGGAAATTTTCACGAAATACACTGAGAAAATCTTTTAGGTTAAGTGCTTCCAGTAAGCCAAGAGTCAACACTGTAGCTCGAGTTTAAAATGAGATTTACACTTTTTTACTGATATTATTTGAATGCACAAGCTCACCAAGCGATTCAGCTCTTCGTTAATGACTTTACACACTACTTATTAGCGAGTTGACCTCACGATTGTGGTAGCTCATTGACGATACTTTTCTTATAATGTCAGCTGACCATACGCAGTAATACACTGCGATACATATAGAGGGACTCACGTGCCATTGATTTTTTGTTGAATCAAAGGACCATTGATCCGTGCATCTTTATCGCAAACCATTTTTCAGAATCTCCACTTCTTAATCTTTACCATCTTGTTTTATTTTACGCCTAGACCGTCATTATCAAAAGTAAAATATTTTACATGTCTTCTTCATTTTCATAATTTATCTAGCGTCGATTGAGGGATTTTCGGTCATGAAGCTGCTTCACGTTGACTTGTTGTTGATTCAACTTTTCTTTTACTCACATTGTATCTCACTTATTTGTCGTGTTCCTACTGCAGAGAGAAACATACAAGTCAAAATCTTGCTCCCACCCACGCGTTGTCGCTTGAAAAATTCGAGCATTTACGACCCGGTTTTAATCACAGCGCACGGCGCACGATAGTCTTTTTTTCCACTATCGTATAACGCCTACGCACTGCGGAAAATGGTTCACGAACGAACGAAAAAAACATTGGATGTGCAGTATACGTTACGCGCTTCGTCCAGGCAGTTTTGCCGCACGTATACCTATACTTGTAATACGCACGACGTCGCGTTGAAATTATCATAGCGCTCGAAATTTAATTTACCCCCGCCGCGAGACGACGGTCGCCGCCGACGCGCGAACGAGCGCGTCGTATTCTGCGGGGTGGCTGCTGCACTGTGGAAAAATGCGAGGAACCCTCCCCCTCCCAATAAGCGCTGGGGCATTATTATACGTTCGCGCGCGCGGCAAATATAGCCGTATAACGTATCTCTTTATACGAGTGCGCGACGCGTCGGCCGTGCTAAAATAGACGTATACGTATAGAGCAGTAGGTCGCGCGAGATTATATGGGAGACACGACCTCCAACGACGAGCGACGACGAGCGACCATATACGAGTAACAAAAAATGATTGCTCTCTCATAAACGTCACCTTATATGTAATAGGCGAGATATTATTGATTATCGACCGGTTCGCGCGCGCAGACGGGCCGAGCTGCTGTTATCTGTATGGATGTATAGACGAGGGTGCGATGCTAAAGCAGCAGCAGCAGCTTTCTCGAAAATGCCAAGCGCGTCTCGTCACGCATCACACACACACACACACACACACACACACACACACACACACACACACACACACACACACACACACACACACACACACATGTGTGCGTTATAACGAGAGAGCCACATTATATAGCTCACGGCCGATATTATATCCACGTTCAATTAACAAAATCAAGCCCACGCTTTGAGCTTTAAACTATTCGCGAGCTTTTGTCGGTGAGGCTATATACACAGGAAAATATTGTGCTTGCGGCGACTGCGTAGATACATTTTGGTAACATTTCTAACCATTGGGACATTTATAAATATAGCGCGCAGAAGGTGCACTATACACAAATGGAGTTACGGCAAATCAAAATAAAGCCATTTTGCGGTTTTACGGTGTTCACGAGTAAATTGGATCATCACACTCAGATACCGCACCATATTCCCAAAGTCTCGTGCGCGCGAGCGATGTGTTCCATTTTGGACACCCATATAGAGCTCGTTCTTTTACGAGTTCCTGTGCTATATCTTATTATTTGTCTCTTATATATATGCAGCAGTGCGGCGGCTGCGTTATCGTACGTGCGACGCTTTCCGATCACCATGTGTGTGTGATATCTATCTATGTATGCATTATTCAGTGTACGAGCTGACGACCGATTCGTTCCTGGAATTCGTCGAACCCTCGAAAGCACTGCAGAGGCATCGCAGCCGACAAATGAATATATCTCGAGCAATATATAATATATTATGCATCGGCGTACAAAAGTCAGAGCGTAAAAGTGCTGTGAAAAAGTTTTGATTTACACGTTATGTCTGCGCGGCAATTATTGGGCGGACAATTTGCTTGCTCGATATTATATTCAAACGATTTATTTGCATTTCTATATACCAGGTACAACGATCGGGGGATAATTTTAATTGTATTTGTCATCGTCTGACTCTTTTTTGTCCCTATATAGAAGCGGCACAGATTCGAAAAAGCATTGAAAATGCACAGAGAGAGAACTAGCAGTACACGCTCACTTGCTGCTGCTGGTCGGCTTTTATGTCAGTTAGACAATGAATTTTAATGGCCTTAGCAGTAAAGTTCATTTAAGTTTTTGTCACGTTGTCAGGATTTCAAGCTCTTGTGTGTCCTCTCTCTCGCCGTGAAAAAAAAGAGTAAAAAAAATTTTTTCCTACCTTCCACAATGCTGGAGCTCGAAAGCTCTCTCTCAATGGGTCCAATTAAAGCATCGCTCGGTGGCGGTGGTGGCCGCCTCTCGACAGGCGTGAATCACAAACGAGGAAATTGTAAAATAGGGAGAATGAGGGATGACAAATCGTTTGCCCCGGTCCACAGCAGGAGCAGTAGCGGCGCGGCAGCAAGCAATACTTCCGGATAAGAGCAATGTAATGCGATTATCTCGCAAGTTTGTCGAGCGTCGTCTCTCTTGTAACACGGAGCGCGCAGAGAAACCGCAGCTCTCGTAAGCGCTCTCACCCACGCGCGTATCTTCGCCTCGATAATATACGTTAAATTACCATTTTGCGGCTTCCGAGGCAAATCGCAGAGACTGTCAGAGTGCTTATGATATACACATTATAGCCGCGTAGTATTCGGAACTTCTGCTTGACATCTGCCATACATTAAATTTGTCTCTGTTTTACCCGAGCTTTAAGTCTCATTCATTGTGTCCGCAAGCTCGTGCAAACTATGTAGCGGAAGGATGGAGAGAGAGAGATACGCGGCTGTTGCTGGCTGCTGCTGCTACGGAGGAGGAGGAACAATTCATCAAAGAACTTAACGTAGCGAAAGCGGCGTCTCGTAGCTCTCTATACATAACCACCGCAGTGCACGAGCACGCGCGAGATTTTAACTTTTTTTTTCCTCGCTTTCGAGTGGGACGGAGCTTCTCTTATAGAACGCGCGCGCGGGCGCAAAAAAGCTTCGAGTTGATTGCTCCCGTAGTACATATATCGCAAATACTAATAGTGCGCGCTCGGATAGCTCATTATTTGACCGAGCGATTTGCGCGCTTTGTTTTTTTTCTTTTTTTCATTAGTAGAGCACGAGCTAACAAACTCTGAGTGTATCCGTGTGATTAAATGCAACGCTTTTGGCGAGCTGTTATATACCGCGTTAGACCGAAGAAATATGTGCAGATCTATTATTTCGAGATTTATTTGTTAAATATCAAACTTAATTTTTCTTTTTAAACAATGCGAACACGTTGAAATGCCTATAGATAAAAGTAAAACTTTTAGTGCTGTTTTGGAAAAGGAATTTCGAGGTGGAAGCTCGTGTGATGACAGTATATAAAAAAGTGCTCGTATCGTTCCACTCGAAAAGTAAAACGATCTCGCGTGGAAAGCTCGATGATGCGGAATAAAATAAAAAAAATTAAAGTCGCCGCGCGCTCCGTAGTCAGTACGTCGTTATAAAAATGTTATTTTAACCAACTGGATAAATAAAACGAAAAAAAAATTATGTTGATATATCGGGGGTGGACGGGACATCGATGTATTTAACTTGGTGAGAATATAATAACAACGCGCTTTTCTCACTCGATCGAACAACACCGCGTACATCGATTTTTCCATTTGACGCGGTAGCGACCTCTTGAAAAGAAAAAAGAATATTGTACTTGAAAAATTTTAGCGAGAGTGTCAAAAAAATTGAATAACAAATTGAATTATGAGCGCGACATAAAGGCTCTGATTAAGCCGTCGTATATTTTGTAACAGAATTTCTCCCCTTTTTTAATTATAACGTGGGCTACGAGCCAATCAGATTATATTCGTGAAATTTTGAATGGAAAACCAACACTAGCTGTCCACGCGGCGATACGGCAGTATTCAAGAGCTATCACATATACAGTTGAGTTACATTGTGAAGCTCGCGAATTAATAAACTAAATAGCTAAACTTATAAAATTAATAAATGACCTTTTCGATATCGAAAAGTTGCGATCCTGTCGGTAAATTTATATTTAGAAATATTTCATGATAAAAATGTTCAATATTCCAAGGGTAGTTTTGACCAACGTAAAAAGGTTCGTGGTAACAAATAAGCCATTAGAACTGAACTTAATATAATGACGAATATGGAACGTTTTTTCAACATTTTATGACCACGTAATGTTCATAATTTTTTTGCTATTCAATTTCCATTTTTCAAAGATATAATATTCTTGCTTAATATTACCATTAAAAATAACTATTCACACCTATTGCTTTAATTGTATACATTTAAAATGGAAAAGTTCACTTTTTTCTCCTTTTAACTGACTGATTATGCCCAATAGCTTAGAACATACATTTTACTAGACCATTATGAATTACCATGATTGATGAAACCCGTCTTTCGTTCTTATACAAGTTTTTTAACTTTGTCACTTGCAGATTTACTAATAAAGGTACTCGGCCATCTAGTGGCAAACCTTTGAAAACGGCATTCTAAAAAACCATGATCTAACTTATACTTATTATAATGTAATAATTTTGTTCTTGATAGACGCAAGAATCGAACAGTTTTTATTTGTTCATTATTTTGAACATCTCCTTGCTAGATCGATGTTTTACAAATGATTTTTCTTTCGTTGGTATAATCGGATAAAGATCCGTGCATTTTAAATCTGATTTAAATCAATATTATCAGCCATCTCCTTTTTTCGCATCTACTTTCGAGAGTTTATTCGAAAGCGCGTATTATTATGTAGCCTATCTGCGCCAAAGTGTTGATAATAGCACGTATACGAGATTCTCGCGAGCGCAACCCACCACGTAGCTATACCGCTTTTATATACATAACATAGCTGCTAAGTATATATAGGAAGCTCTAAGGCACAGAGAGAGCTCGTCGTATCTACTCGATATTATTGAGAATAGGATCGTTTGGCTTCGACTCGAGTGACTAAACACTGCCTGCCTGGCTGAGTTCGTAAATGAAATTGCTCAGCAGTGTGCCTCGTTGAGCCAAAAAGAGAGAGAGAGAGAGAGAGAGAGAGAGAAAGAGAGAGAGAGAGAGAGAGAGAGAGAGAAGTGAGAGATGCACGAGAGAGAAACGAGTAGTTGGCAAATAAAATTAAAAGCTGCTGCTGCTACTGCTGCCTCTGAATGTAGAGACAAGCTTCGAGAGCTGGGCTTCGAGAATTCGTAAGCACATACTAATTCCCCATCTCTCTGCGTGATTGGCTTTATATTACCCAACGCGACGACTCGTTGACGTTTCTTCCACTTAATGCTGAGCCCGTGCAGGCTCGCACGCAGCCTCTTAACTCATTCTGTTGTGCATCACGGGCCTCGCGGACTCGAGCGGGAAATCTCGAAGAACTCCAAGCTCGACTTGATAATTCGAGTTCAAACTTTATTTAATCATGGAGCAATTATCAACTCTGATTCTTTTTTTTCAGGAATATAATGAACATTATACATGAGCTTCCGACAAGTATTGTAAGGCCAAAAGTTTTCAAAGAGCTGATTCTAATTTTTATAATGCAATAGTTTAGCAACAAGAAGTTCATAGTGTATCTGTTGGAGAGTGAGAAAAAGAGAAACAATATCGAAATTTATCTCTTTGAGTTTTATTTTCAATAAATCAAAGAGGCAACATTTTTCATAACAACAAATTATCCAAAGGAAACAATATATCGAAATTCATTCAACTTCTCTGTACTTTAATTTTCAGTAAATCGAGCTTTCTTTGCATCAGAGAGACGGAATTTTTCAAATGATTAATTAATTCACTATGCATTCTCAAATTGTTCTGCATCTCTCTATCTGATCTTTTGACCTCCTCTGCGAGTTTCTGTACTTGCTCATTCAACCAATCTCCGTTGTCTCGATCGTCCGATTGAAGCTCCGGGTTCTCGGCGTCCATTTCACCGTCGTCACTGCTTCGATTCTCCAATCGCTCGGATGGTCCAGGCTCGTTAAAATCGATTTCCCACAATTCACTCATCTGTATCGGCAGAAACATATATCAATACATTATTAGTTATTCTATAGAACGACGAACGTAATGATCACTGTAAGTATTCATTCACTTTAAAATCTAATCTTCGAAAATTGGATTATTGTAATGACTTTAGCTCGCGAACTCTTCTTCATACAATCACTTACAGTTTTCTCCTCTTCCAGTTATACAAATATCGAATTTCATGGGCTGCCCTCTGGTAAATTAATATCGTAAATAATCATAAATTTCTGTTCATTGTTATGACTGTCTATAAACATAAACATGAGTATTAGTGGCGATGATTTTAAAATATCTTCAAATACATTCGAATCGATACATTTTTATGAAGTAAATTAAAACACTGTGGGAAAATGAATAATTGTCCGTACAGTTTTACATTGATTGTTTGGGTGAATAAAAGTATCGGTGATAATTAGAGTTGAAAAAATATTTGAATTTTGAATGAAACTCATAATTTTATAGCTAAATTAAAAATAGTCAGTGAGTGTGCATTTTGCAGAAGAATAGGAATGGTGTACAAATAATCATTTCTAAACTAGAGCAAGAATTATGGGATGAAAAAAACTTCGTTAATCACCCATCACGAGAGCGTGCATGGTGCAATGGCTTTGGCGTCGCCATAATAATAATACACATCGAGCTCACGCACACTTCAAACTATTGCCATTGGCGCGCGAAGTTGCGGCAGCAGAAGCAGCTTTTAATGAGTATTTTTAATATTACCACCGACAACTGTACGCCGTCAAAATATTGCGCGGCGCTTAATTTGATAAAAACAGGCAGAATCCTCTTAACGCGGAGCTTTATAACCGTCTTTCATTTGGCTTTGAGCTCACTCTCCACACACACGAGTTATATATATTTGAATCATAATCTCTCTCGTTCTCACTTTGCAAGCTTGCGAGCTTTGGTATGTAGCGTGTGAAATTAAATATCACGCACGCAGAGCTCAGTTGCAAAGCCGCGCGCGTTTATTACTCTCGCGAGCTGCAGCTGCAAAAATTTTCATATGTGCACGCACGCGCCACGCTGAGTGTATGAGAGGCCTCGTGCGCGCGCGCGTAACCAATTGCCACATTTTGCACTTCGAATTCATGTACATTTTTATTCTCTTTGTGTCTCGAGGCAGCATCGCACGAACGAGAGTTTCAGAGCGAGTTGGTGGCGGCACGCGGGCGAGCTAGTGCACACGTGAGCGAGCAAAGTTTCAATTTTGAATTTACGCGTGGTCACTCCAGCTGCTTGCAGATGCCTCGCTTATATATATGTATAATGCACGCGCGAGTATAAACACACGCGTTATTTGCCCCCATATTTCGACCCGTGTGTGGGTGCAGTGTGTGCAAATACTTGCGCGATGGTCTTGAATCCTGCGCTTGTTTCGTGTACGCGATAGTGCGGTGAGGCCAGCTGTTTTTGAATTGATCGGGCGTGGGTGCGCGCATGTGTGTTTATGGACAAAACATGTCCCATTTGCTATTGTGTACATATAAACTCTCGTTTGACGACTAAGAACGTTCAAACGCGAGCAGCTTGTGTTCACGAGTTTGAGCTAGCTCGTATAGACAATAAGGATATGGCCGATTCTCAGAGCTTTGAACTGCCTTTACTTGAAAAATTGAAAAATAATAATTTATGATAGGTCGTCCAGGACAAAATATGTGTTTGTACGAAATATTTATAAGTTATTTGTCACGGTGCCCGATAACCCGTAAATCCCATCCCCGAGATTTTATTTTAAGTACGTGTTACGTTTCGAGTTGGAAATTTATGAAGGGTCAATAGATACGATCATGCTTACGAGGGTGAATGAAATCGGCGAGCTCGTTGTGAAAAAAAAAATATTATATTATATATAAACGATAAAATTTTACGATCGTAAAACTTGCAATAACAGTCGTTATAAAATCAGCAGCTTTAATAATGTTAGCCCTGCGCGTTTGCACACGTGTGTGTGTCTGCGATGTAGGGTGGATTTCTTGTAAAAAATGGTCAGAGCTGCGCGCGTATATATTATCGGAAAATGATCCGGCGCACAGTTTCCCATCCATATATTCATCGGACCTTACCTCCATTGTGCCCCTCGAGCGCAAGCTCCGTACCTGTATGGAACACACTCGACCCCGAGACGTATTATATATAAAGAGGAATTGGCTGTTGCAAGTGAAGCGCGAGGTCCGATCCCTTCTTTGATGATTCGCTTCGTAGAGAGACGTTAGCTCCCGCGTTTCTTCTTTTTTCTTTTCTTTTCTTCGTTTTTTTTTTTTGCAAAATTGGTTTTCTCATCGCTGTAACGCCCTGAGCGCGTGCAAATCGATAAAATATTCTTCTCGGTTTATTTTTTCTTTTTTAAACTTTTCTGTAAAGAGACTCCAACAGACTGTTCGTAAATTGGCTTTTATAGATCATATCCCGGCGAATGTGCAGCTGATACTTTTTCAACGCCGATCGTACACGAGTCACGTATAAGCACGCTGCTATACAAGCGTGCATACTACACGTGTAATCCAACGGATATCGAATTTGCATGTTCAGCGGAAAGAAAGAAAAAAAATAAACAACCGAATAAATTTCAATTTGAGCGAAAAGGGAAGTTCTTTTTCCGAGAGAGCGAATGAAATAAACAACTAGAGCGATAAATATTCAACGAAAAAAAAGCAATTAAAAAATATCGAAATGAAAAGTGTAACCCTAAAACATTATTTTGTAATGGAATACGAGTCGACCCTTTATTTGATCAAGATTTATTTAATTATTTTATCGTGAAATCGAAAAGTCTGTCAATCTTTCGGGGTCATTTAATCGCGCGAGCTTCTAGAATGCAAAACAGCGGCGGCTCAACGCGACTGCGCGGAAAGTTCATTCGTCCTTAATACGAAAAAGTTGGTCCGAAGTAAACTGACTCTCTCTATAACCATCGAACTTCTCGGGCGCGCGCTTCAATTTTGCATACGATTAAGTCATTGCTTGTAAAATTTCACGTGCTCCATTATTTTTCTACAGTTTGCAAATTGCACACGCCAGCATCCGGAGTCGATTTTTCTTCTTCTTTTTTTTTACCGAAATGAGTGTGTGTCTCTCTGCTTTGGTAATGAGAAAAATGCACAAAAGTTTCGCTAAGTCTACTTGACTTAATTGAAATTAAAACTGGCTCAGTCTGTGGTGTCTGAAATTTGCGCACGAGAATAAATCATTGAACTTGAATTAGTTTGAGAATCAGATGTTATTTTAATTAAAAAAACAGAACAATTTCGAATAATCCAAGCCTAACTTTCTTGAATATTTCGTATCCATGATAGAAATACTAAACATTTCAAAAAATTTATATCAATTTTCAACCACTTCGAGTACGGTATTGCTTTAAGCCTTCGCCACTAGATGGCGAGTACCTTTATTTGTAAATCTGCTAGTGGTAAAGGCAAAATAATAGTATTAGTCAACAAGTCGAGTTTAGTAAAATATTCCGGCCAATATCCGACTACATTTTTCGTTCACAAATACTACACATAAAATGTCGATCGTTTCTATCAAAGGTGCAATGTCCAACTCGTATAAACGATAGATTGTAGATCGCAAAAGTCACGTACACACTTATTCAAGACCGCGCAAACCTTTCATTTCGTATAACGAAATGAAACAAAAACTTGGCGCACCAGCTTGTTCATCATTTTACATATATCTATACATATAATTATTAACGAGCAGCGCCGCGAGCAGCAGCGCAGCTATAATACACGTATACATTTTTTCGCTTCTATTCTTCCATATAGTTCGCGAAGCTTGCTCTCGCTCTCTCTCTCTCGGGGTGGTTTGGCTCGTGGAATACCGATGGTAAGCGTCGACGGCGGTATTCCCTATATCGTATATAGCTATAGCTCATCCACTTTCTCTCGAGCATTGCACAGCGCGCAGGCGGGCGGCTTGCAGTGCGCGCGGGGCGGCGGCACCTGAATAATCAACGACCCATCATGAATACACATTAGCCATGAGCAATCGACTCGGAGACGCATAATTCACCATCCTGCAGGACCCACAGTCCCATGCAGCAGCAGCGTTGCTGGTGGTGAACCGTACAGTTAGCTGGCAGCCTCGTGCATGATTGAGGGACGAAATTTTCGCCCCCTCCCCCCCAAAAGTCTCGACCGCGACCGGCATTCATATAATACCGTGTAACGTAGCGAGGCATTCGAGCGACTATTTCGAATTTGATTTTACTTCTGCTTCGCGTGCCGTTCGTATTCTCTGCTTCTCCCTTTTCTATACGTCAATTTCGCAGCGTATTGTCAAAGTACCTGCGCGCGAGAGCCCCTTCAATGGACTCTGCTTGACTTTTTCGCGACTCGATTCTCACTGACCCTTGTACACTGCACTCGAATGAATATGTAATATATCGAGCGATTGAATTTCGTCAAACGTTTCTGCGCTCGTTTCTCTATTTTTACCTTATTATGTAATACAATCACTCGCTGTGCACCAGCCCCTCGAGGCCAATCGAGCGAAAGGCGTTCGGCCGTAACGATTCTTTCTCTGTAAAGACTCGATTTTTTGCGTACGCACACATGATCGTTGGCAGACACCCAATTAGTGATAGCTCGCTCGCTCGCGCACACAGAGAGATTTGCTATTACGGCATTTTGCTTCGTTCCGTGACTATATTTATATAGCGCACTGCAGCTTCGGTATAGACAAGACAGCTGGATTTTTTTACGATAAGTTGCGGAAAGGCATTTCAATCGAGAGTAGGTCTAGCATGGCTTGGCTCGTGGTGGCTCTCATTCTACATCTCTCTCGAGCTCGTTCCTCTTTTCTATCTGTCTCTCTCTCTCTCTCTAGTTCTCCTCTTGATCAAGCGTCGTCGTCACGCAAAGAGTAAAAGAGTAGTTCATTATTATCTGAGCGGGCTTTGGGTGAAGAGATAGAGAGAACGAAAGAGCACAGAGCCAGCGTAGTAGTAGTAGCAGTTATATATATAGCGTCCGCGCGCGCATTGACTGAAAAATCTACTCTCGGAATCAGTTGCAGCTGAGCCGGCAAAGTTAATTAGCGATATGGAACGACGCGACACCCGCGTTCAATAGGCCAACAAGACAAAAAAGAAAAATAACAGTGAGAGAGGAGAGAAAGAAAAAAAAGGGGAGAGATGCAATGGCGAGAGCAAAACCAAGAGTTGGAAGCGAAATGAAAAACAAATGACACTTTCTCTCTCCTTCTCTCTTGGCTGTACGAAATTGAAAAGATATCATTGACTTTTTTTTGCTGGTCTTCTGCGAACGTAGCCCCGAACTGCTGCTGAAGACAATTGCTAGGCTAAGCGAATTAGGCAAGCTCGACACTTGCGGCTTTCGAAACCCAACCCCCTTCCGAAATAAGAAAGCAGCTTAGCTGCACACTGCACAATGCTGCACCGAACGTGCATTCCGGGGCGTAATACGACGTTGGGGGGAGGAAAGTTTGTGGCGTGCAAAGGACTCGTCGTCGTCGCGTTATATAGCACACACAGTCTCATCAGGAGTCAGTGAGTAAAAAAAGCAAAGTTTTTTACTTTATCGTGACGCTCAACTTTTCTCTCGACTCATCGTCGTCGTTGTTGTACACGGCGTTGGTAAGTGTCTCTGCACGCGTGCGTATATTTACGTGCCATAAACGATAACCCGGTCGCAGCAGCAAGTTTGTAGCGCGCGCGAAATTTTTGCACGTATAGCACGTATATATATAATATACGACACGCAGCACAAGCGCAAAACGATCGTGTTTATGTCAAGTGCACGAGAGAAAAGTTAATAAAGAACGGGCCTTGTCAAGCGAAAGATAGAGCCCAGGAGAGAGAGAGAGAGAGAGAAGAAAGGGGGGACTCTGGCTCCGCGTGTTATGTGTTTATGAAACAACGGCTTAGCTCGCTTTTCTATACACGCGGAAGAAGCGATGCTCGGCCTCGCAGAGCTTGCAAGCATATAACCCAGGCCTTCGAGCTCGGGCGACACAACTATTGCTACCACTACTACTATGTGTATCGCAAAAGCGGGTAGCTTCTCTTATACACACAGAGATCGCACCGAGAGATTTAGAGCCATTTCGCTTCCACGCACTCAGTTCAGCGTTTACCTTCTCGCTTTCTCTCTCTCTCTCTCTCTGCAGCGGCGCGTTTGCATCTCTCGACGCGCATATTATGCATTTGTAACTTTATGGCTTTTCCCTTGTCTCAGGGCTATTACCGAACCACCGCCACCGCCGAGGCAATTTTGCCGGGCTATACACAACGCACACACCTTGGCCTGTGCTTCACACTTTTTTGTTTACTCTTTTTGTCGATTTTCCTTTTCGAGCGCGCGTTGACGATTATTTTTTCTCGAGCATAACTTACGCGGCAGCTTAACGATACATATAACATTTCCCGTGCCCTCCATCCGTAATCTGAGCTTTATAACTTGAAGCTTAAGAAAAAAGAAAAAAAGAAAACTAAAACTGTCTCGACAAATATAAATGAACCTAATAAAGAAATTGTTCGGGGCATTAAAAAGTCGTGTCATTAAAAGACAATAATTTCGCTCGTCGCTGTAGCAGCAACTTGACTCGTTTTCTCGGCTCACGGAAAAAATGAAGAAGAGTTTTTCTCTTTTTTAATGCTGCGCTTCGTCGCGAGAGTGAGTACACCTAGTATGAAACATTAAATTTTTTACTAAAAGATTGCCATTGCGCATTCAAAATTGGACAAAAGATCGAGAGCTAAGAGAAAGAGAGGAGAGACTCGCATGACTGTGCCACGTTGCCTCTAAGCACTCTGGGGTAATTTAAAAAAATATTGTTTCGTGCACTTTTGTGCTTTGAATAATAATAATACGAGGGGAATTTCAACAATCGTCGAATTTTTTTTTTATTACCAAACGCGGGGCAAGTATAAACAGGAAGTGGCACAAAAAATTTCGCTTTTTTGCAAAGTATTGAGTGCAAATTTAGCAACATTCTTTGTGTTTTGCTTTTTTACATTTTTGCAGCATTTTAAACTGTTATCTTTTTTCATTTTTTTTATTCATTGCTAGCTCTAGCGTGCGCGCGACCCCGCGCCAAAACCCTCGATGTCTGTTGGAAAAACAAATTTTTTTTCCATCCCGCAGCAAAGTAAACCAGAAAAATCGAGGCAAACCGTGTATGAAAAGCAAATCTTTGTGAGAATATATATAGAATTATTGATTCTTTTACATTTTTAAATAAAATCGACGTATCAAAGAGTTACAGCAAAGAGCACACCTACCGGAGAATCCGGAAGCTCTTGCAAGATGCATCAAACATGGAATTAGATTCGGAAAATCAATAAAATCAAGCCAACACGGAGATATATATGAGAGAGAACGAAATTTTCAACTGATTCCGTAATATATACACGAAACAAATAATCGTAAATTGTAACGATCTGTCTGGCAAGGACGTTCCGTTGTAAATATTCATCTCGTATAGTTATATCCGTAGAAACAATCAGAGAGCTTGGCAGTTGGCTCTGTTGGTGTATGTGTGTGTGTGTGTTGCTGAGCGTGATTGATTACGAAACGTACACGTATATGGCGCGCTCGTGGCAAACAAGAGTTATGATGCGGAGCGAATCGCTGATGATGTCCGATAACCGCAGAATCGTCG